>JAODXP020000021.1:10910104-10915104 GCA_027497455.2 Sardinella longiceps | reverse complement strand
AATCAGAATCCAGTGTGTGGGTGGCGGTTAGGGTGGAGGGGGCTCGGGATTGGTGGGTGCGGAGGGGCGGACAATTAAGAGCGGGAGGGCTGAGAGCCGTGCAGGTGTGCGGAGCGGTGATAAGGATACTACGGCGACCATTACTCATCCCTATGCCGACAACAGCAAATAGCCTCCCAGCCAAATGCCAGCATGGAGACACACACACACACACACACACACACACACACACACACACACACACACACACACACACACACACACACACACACACACACACACACACACCTCCTCCATCTCTCCTTTCTTTCTCTTCCTCTTCCTCTGGCAGTGGCCAAAAGCTTTTCCTCACCTGGAGCAGTGAATGTGTCGGGGAGCAGCAGGATGGGGAGCAGATAGCGGCGGAAATGTGCGCTTCATCACACGCCGCGTGACAAGCAGAGAAACTAAACAAAAATAATCTACACACACATTTATTTATTTTTCCTTCCCCGAGGGGAGACAAAAAAACAAAAAAAAAACAGCCATTCAGAGTAATGGGCCAGCTATGGCAAGCTGCCTTGTTCCGAGGCAATTAAGATTAATTAAACGTTGGGCGCCGGCACTTTCTATAACAGATAGCGCCTTTTATGAGTACTAAAGAGTGGCGTTAATGGGGAGAACGGCGTCGTTATATAGGCTGCTTGTTTACCGAACATTTCAAAAGTGCCTTAGTGGTGGATTTTTTTTTCTTTTTTTTTCCCAAGAGAAACCTGTTCAGGTGGAATGGAAACATAAAAGCTGAGGAAAGAAAGTCCTGTAGAACGAAGCACGCCACATTCTCCAGAGAAGATATGTGTGTGTTTGTGTGTGTGTGTGTGTGTGTGTGTGTGTGTGTGTGTGTGTGTGTGTGTGTGTGTGTGTGTGTGTGTGTGTGTGTGTGTGTGTGTATGTGTGTGTGTGTGTGTGTGTGTGTGTGTGTGTGTGTGTGTGTGTGTGTGTGTGTGTGCATGTATGTGTACTAGTAACTAGTTTAATTCACTCTCCAATGAATGGGGTTCAGACAATGATTTTGACTGCAGCCACCTAATGAATTAGAGAGCCAGAGAAGCTGCGCATTCACCTGTGAGAGATGGAGATAGGACGTCGTCGCCGTCAGAGTGATTACTGAGGGCAAGGCAGCGGCTCGCTCTGCTTGGCCAATTAGGCACAATAAATGCTTAATTATGCAAATAAAGAGTGGTCGCTCCTCCAGCGCTTTGGTCAAAGAGCTGTTTTAGTGTCTGAGGTTGAAACAACCAGACAGGCCTACCGCTCATGCGGCCGACTAAAAGGGATTCCAGTCAGGGGTTAGGAGAGTTCCGGAAAAATAATTGAAATTCTATGAGCACAATTGGATTTATCTCTTTTTTTTATCCCTTCTTTGATTTATCTACTGCTATTTCAGCCAAACAAGATTTCCATTTTTCTAACCCATTTAGCAAAAGTTAACCACTGTATTCCCTTTCTGCAAGTTGATTTTCCCTTACACACAGAGAATCTTCTGGAACATGTGCTGGATATTATGATAGTCTTCCCTGTGCTCTGGTGATGAGCTTGAAGCAGGTGGGCTGGATAAATTCAGGTGGAGGTGCAGTAATTGCTTAGGAGAAGCTGGATGTTGGCATCTGGTTGGCATGCATGGCATCCATCCTCTCCAGCTTGTTCGCCAGCCAAGAACGGGCAGATCATCGAGCAGGCCAATCGCCACAACCAACCCCCCCACTCTCTACCCCCAATGAAGAAATACACAGGGAATATGGCTGGCCAGCTAGTGGCCCATACCGCCTTTGTCAGCAATTTGTCCATGACTGCCCTGGCCTTAGGCAAAAGCAGCGTCCACCACGACCAGACCCCCAACCCCATCCCCGACCCCCACGTGTCCCCCTGCCACTGCCTGCCAATATGGGCCCTTTCATGTGGTGGGGGGGCCCCATGCATATGGATGCTCAGGTCCGGGTGCTTGATGTGGGATTGAGTACCCCATCCTGAGTGGAGGGCAGCCCGGGGACACAGCTAAAGGGCAGCGTGCTGGGGCCCGACATGGCCATTGTCATGGGTGACATTTATCACCGCTCCTGTCACACCGGCACGCTGCCCGGCACAGGGTGTGTAATACATTAATCTAATGATATTACACACACACACACACACACACACACACACACACACACACACACACACACACACACACGTGCACGTGCATGCATACACATCCATTCAAACTGTAACAGGCAGGAACATAACATACAACTTGCTCTACACAACAGAGCTCTAGAACATGCAGTAGCCAAGCCGAGCCGAAATGCACATGGGGGATGTGAAAACTGAAATGGAGCATTGAGAAAGAAAGAGAAGAAAAAAAAAACAATCTCTTCCTTCCATGGAAGCCTGTTCCAATTTTGGCCAAAATAAATCTATAAGCAATTTTTGCACTGCTTTCCTTTCCTCCCCTTTCAGTAATGTGGCCCTCGTCTGCTGAGCTCAGCTATTTTCCAGCTTCAGCCAAAACACCCTGGCCCTTCCCTCTCTCCCTCCCTCTCTCTCTCTCTCTCTTTCTCTCCATCTCCATATCCCTTATTTCCTTGCTCCCTCTTTCCCTTGCCTCCCCCTCCAGCTCCCTACCCTTCTCTCTGGGCGTTTGAAAACTGCGGGATAAGCATCAGCCATTGCTTTGCCATCTAGAGCAGGCAAAAAATAACAACTCTCATCATTAGCTTCTAGAGTGCCACGGTCAGATCTCTCTCTCTCTCTCTCTCTCTCTCTCTCTCTCTCTCTCTCTCTCTCTCTCTCTCTCTCTCTCTCTCTCTCTCAGACGGCAGGCCATTTATCTGTATGGGCAAATGCGTATGATACAGCAATTTAAGTCCACAGGGTTGATGCATTTGTGATGGAGGCATATTTCACCACTGGCTCAAACAACAACACTGTGAAAACGGAAAGCAAACGAACACCTATGGAGAGTTTTAAAAAGGAAGTGCATGACTATTACTTCAGGTCAGACACAATGACACACACTCTCAAGCCAACCTCGCCTGTGTCACCTGCTTGCCAGTCACGTGAGTTTTAATTAGTTAGTGCATAATGCAGTGCATAATGTTTGAGGCTTAAGACCTAAACCAATAAATAAATATACAGAGATAAAGCTTGGGTTAGAGATAAACGAGCCACAGGAGAAAACGATTACTAACAAGGGACTACTTCTGGATGCAGAGAGAGGAGTGGTGGAAGGCAGGAGAGAGAAAGAGGAAAAGAGAGAGAGAGAGAGAGAGAGAGAGAGAGAGAGAGAGAGAGAGAGAGAGAGAGAGAGAGAGAGAGAGAGAGAGAGAGAAAGCGAGCGGGGAGAGTGCTTATCAGTTGTACCAGTGAAAAACATGTTGGCGGCGGCGGCGGCGGTGGCGGCAGCGGCAGTAGAGAGCTGCGTGTGCTAATCGTCACATCAAACAGAGCGAGTGGCGCAGTAATTAGGACTAACCCAGCAGCCTCATCTCTGCTGAGTCGCACGGAATAATAATAACACAGCCTCCAAAACAACAAGATCAGCCCATGCCTGCTAACAACACTGCTCTACACTTCTTCCTTGTCCTCTCTCTCTTCTTGCCATGAAAGGAGAGGAGGAAAGAAAAAGACAGAGAGAAAGAGAGAGAGAGATGGCCCGGTTTGCAAATATTGTATATTAGCTTTGGCAACACTATTTCACCACCATGCTGATAAAGCTTCTTTGATTTGAGTTTGACTTGGGAGAGAGTGAGAGATAGAGAGCGAGAGAGAGAAAGAGGGAAAGAGAGAGAGATAGAGGGAGAAAGAGAAAGAATCCTGGACCTACTAATTCCAAGAACATATGGATTTCTATGTATAGTGCATTCAATATGTATCACACGTGTGGGCTCCCACACTTGGCGATGATGATGATGATGATGATGATGGTGATGTGAGTGATGTGGATTGGAGGCCCTGTTGCACAGAAGTGTTTGCAGAGAGCTGAGGCTCCTTTTAAGTGGGTAATCACTCCTGGCACCACTCCAGGCGCTAATCTTTGACAATTACTGTCTACAGTCTCCAGCACATGGGGTGACCTTGTAACAGCCATGTATGAATTCTTCGTTCTCTCCTTGTGTGTGTGTGTGTGTGTGTGTGTGTGTGTGTGTGTGTGTGTGTGTGTGTGTGTGTGTGTGTGTGTGTGTGTACTGTATGCATGTGAATTTTTGCAGGGTGTACAGAATGTGTAAGGGGAAGCAGCATACATCTGCGTGAGCATATGTCTATGTGTCAATATGTGTGAGAGGGAGAGGGAGAGAGTGTGTCTGTGTGTGTGTGTAAGAAAGACCGAGAGAGAGAGAGAGAAAGAGTGAGAGAGAGAGTGATGACGTGAGGTTATTTTGACTTGGACACAAAGGTCAGGGGGCCTCTGACCAAGGCTCCTCTGGGATGTGAGAGGTGTCACGCAGTCACACATTCCAACCCCCCCCCCCCAACCCTCCTCACTCCTCACCTCTGGGCCCCCTCTCACGACCCCCCCCCCTCGCCCCTCTGCAGGCATCTCAGCTAATCTATAGTGATCAACACTGAGCTCAGCTAATGAGCTTAATGGTGAGAAGTCACAAATGAAGGGCAAGTCTCAGACAGTCTCCACCGCTCACCAGCACCCCTCACCACCACTACTAACCACCCCACACATTAGACCACTGGCCTACACAATGCTGTTGTTTGTCAATTTCAATTCTTATTAGTGCTTTATTCAATTTAATCAACATTCATTTCACTCAATAAGGAAATTATTCCCGTCAGCCAATGTCAAGAGGCATTGAGTGTTTTTCTCCTCCTGACGGACTGGAGGTAGCAGAGAAGTTTTTTTGCTTATGGCAGCAGCTATACAGACGAAAATGAGTGGGAACCTGTATGTGAAGCACTGAGTCCCACCTGGCCCTGGTGTGTGTGTGTGTGTGTGTGTGTGTGTGTGTGTGTGTGTGTGTGTGTGTGTG
>JAODXP020000021.1:10892604-10902604 GCA_027497455.2 Sardinella longiceps | reverse complement strand
TCTCTCTCTCTCTCTCTCTCTCTCTCTCTCTCTCTCTCTCTCTCTCTCTCTCTCTCTCTCTCTCTCTCTCTCTCTCGGCCCTGTCGTGAGCAGCCAGTCTTTTTGGGCTGAGCTGGCCTGGCAGACGCCACAGCGAGGCGAAGTGGCACGAGCTACGCTAACACTCAGATCTGTCCAGCCCGTCTGTGCCCACAGCCTCCCCAGTCTGGCACAGCAGGGGGGTTACCCATCCCATCCCATCCCCCCATCCCCCCCCACTGTCCCCATCCCAGTCCCCAAGGCATGGGGGGTTGGGGAGGGGGGATGGTGGGGGTGGGGTGGGTGGTGAGAGTGTGGGTGTGGGTGGGTGCGTGGCTATCGGCAGGGTGCCAACATGGCTGCGCCCACAGCACCAGACGGAGGCTAGCACTTCCTTGGCACGGCTCCTCGGGCTGAGCCACAGTAGGGTTCCTACTCAGCGCATGGGCCTTGCCCACTTTAAAGTGTGTGTGCATGTGGAAGGGTGTGTGTGTGTGTGTGGAGTGGTGTGTCTATGTGTGTATGTGTGCATATGGAAGGGTGTGTGTGTGTGGAGTGGTGTGTCTATGTGTGTGTGAGTGTGTGTGCATGTGGAGGGTTGTGTGTGTGTGGACTGGTGTGTACAGTATGTGTGTGAGGAGGGGTGTGTGTGTGTGTGTGTGTCGGGGGGCAGTGGGGATGGGCTCGTGGTGGATGAGGAGGGGGAAAAGCCCAGCGAGACTTCATTAATATGTGCGTGTTAATAGGTGGAGCCGGTCGGCTAATTGCGAGCTGGAAGTGGCTCGTGTTTTAATATTAGACTCCATTAAGGGCCGGCTGCTGTGCGGCAGCGTGGGCAAATGAATTGAGACAACATGGGCGCCTGGCCGTGCTCGGCAGCAAACATGGCGGGCATGCACACATGCACACACACACACACACACACACACACACACACACACACACACACACACACACACACACTTGTACGTGTGGCCGCCAGCAAACGTGGAGCGACAGCTCCAAAGGCAACGGGCAGTGCTGGCTGGCAGCTGCTGCTCACATCTGTCGAGGCTCCGGATGGGGCCGTTTGATGAGACGAGGCGAAGCGCGGCAATCAGCTCGCTTCTCTTTTCATTCGCTGTCCAGCCCATCCTGTTTGACCGGGGAGGAGTGGGGGTGCGGGTCAAGCTCAGGTGAGCACACTCACAGAGGACGCAAAGATACAGGTTTCTGTGTGTGTGTGTGTACATGTGTTTGCGTGTGTGAAGCCATTTTTGTTCCATCTGCTCAGACAATGAGCCAGAGGAAGTCACCTGCAAGTGCAACTTGTTCACATTAGCTTAGCCAAATACCATGAAAAACTCCCAAGTCGATAAGTCGATAACACCTCCTTTAGTGGCACTTTAAGTCTGGAGGCGAATGAGAGACTCAATGGATATTTTTACACTTCCCACCCCACCCCACCACACCACACCTCCCCATCCCCTCTTGGCCTCCTGATGGCTAGGTCCCTATGTATGCACTTGTCAAATTCTGGCCAAGTCCTCTCCAGCTGGTGTCCTCCAAAGCTATTAACAAAAGGAGACGTGTCAAAATTCTGACCTCCCAAACAAAAGGTTATTTTTTTCTACAAAGGCAAGTTTTCAGGGGTGTCAAGAGAGCATACTCATTTTCATAGAGAGCACTAAGTCATCTCTCTCTCTCTCTCTCTCTCTCTCTCTCTCTCTCTCTCTCTCTCTCTCTCTCTCTCTCTCTCTCTCTCTCTACTTTCTGAAAAACATCCCTGAGAAGCCCTTCGCTAAATGCCAAGTATGCTAATTACTCCTCCGCAATCTCCACCGTGACTATATTCTGTCCTGGGACAGACACTGAAGGAGACGACAAACAAACACACCAGACACACACACACACACACACACACACACACACACACACACACACACACACACACACACACACACACACACAAGGAGAGTAGCGCAGGTGACAGATCGCATTTATCCCGTGTGCGCATCGCAGTCCTGTCAGTGTGACACAGAAGAGCAGCGGTGGGCCAAGAGGACATATTCACCAGGACAGTGTCGCTTTCAATTGGGGAGAAATTCTGTCATGTCAAGCACTGACTCTGTCTCGCCAGCCTGACAAGGGTGTCTGTCTTCCTTTTTTTTCCTTTGTTTTTTTTTCCTTCTTTTTTTTAAAGGGGCTGCATGGAGAAAATGTGCGAGTATACAGCACATCAGGACACATTTAGAGATCGATCAATGCTCTTTTGACAGCATGGTAAATAGCATCATCGCTAATGAGAGTTGTTGTTGTTGGCGTTCCCCCCCTAACCCCACCCCTTCTTGGTCGCCGTGGCAATGGAGGAGGGATGGAAGGATTGTACGGGGTGAAGGCGGAGAGAGATGGAGTGATTGAGGAGGAAGGAAAATCCCTGACACGTCGTCACCCTCCCTCCCCTTCGCCAGCGAGTCCCTAATGAGCATGTTGCAAGCAGAATTAATTTCTTATTGTTTAATTGATCTCCCAGCAGCCCTCATCCATCACCGTGCCATTCAATATATCAGTCTTTTAATCTCCCCTGGCCCGCACTCATAACTCTACTAGATGTTCTGTTTCACACATGCCTGCGTCTACAAGAGGGCAAACACACACACACACACACACACACACACACACACACACACACACACACACACACACACACACACACCCACACCCACACCCACACACACACACACCCACTCACACACACACACACACACACACACACACACACACACACACACACACACACACACACACACACACACACTCAAGCACACACACACACACACACACACACACACACACACACACACACACACACATACACTTATGATGGATGGACAGATCCATTAGGCTGCTTTAAATATGCAAATATTCTTAAATTCATATTTCAGACTTGTGCTAGTTGTGTACTGGGGCCATAGGGTGAAAGCATGGTTCTACAGCACAGAACTTTCCATAGTTCACTCCTGTTCATTTACATTGAAGCTCACTTATAATTTACATTGGCAAGAAAAAAACAAGCCTCAGCCAAGTAACTAAAGGCAAAGCGTTGCCCTATACTGCAGCCTAACATCTGCACTAAATTAATTCCTTACACCAGTGCCGCACAATAACAAAGAACTAGTGTGTAAAGCCCTTCCCTTATGTGGCTAAATCTATATAAACACTGTCTTATATAACATATGGACAATTAGTCTAAGCTGTTGATATTAAACACACTACAAGTGTAGATTGCAGACCTCCACAGGTAGCTGAAGGGGCAGGGTGGAGTATATATTATATGTGGGGGGGATCCCCCGTGGGTGCTGTCGGTGTCGGGGTACAGCTGCTTGCCGGTCCCAGAGGTGCCATCACTCCCCCGCTTGTCCCTGACAGCGGCGAATAAGGAATGGGCTCACTAATGAATGTTTACTAATTGATTGCCGAGAAAACAGCGCATAGCTCACCAAAACGATGGCAGCTCAGAGGACTTGCGGGACAGTTTGTCAATGCCCATTCACTTTTTTTTGTCTTTTTTTCTTTTCTTCTTTTACTTTTTGTTTTTGCTCTCTTTCTCCTCCTCCATTTCCTGCCAAGCCTGCCACAGGCACTTTTAATCTCCGAGCTGAACTGGCATCCAAACATTGCAGGTCAGGGCAGCCATTTTAGCTTGGCAAAAACAACGCTCCCAAAAAGGTGCGTATATCAAAACGGCTATAAATTCTTTAGTAAAAAGCGCTGTCAGGGTGAGACGAGTAAACACGGCCGACCCAAGCAAACCCCATTTGGACATGAGCCTACAAAGATTAAAAAGAAAGCTTTCTCAATAAAAGACGCCACAGTCCTTTATCTTCACAGCGCTCAAAGAGAGAGTAAGGGGGGGTGAAACATGTAGCCGCTAACGTGCTAGGTGTATGTGAGCACGCGCTGTCCCTGATTAACTAATTATTGGGCATTATCGCGGCCAAACAGAAGCCATTAAGGGGCGGCCATGGCAGACATGGGGGGGGGGGGGGTACTGTCATTTCCCCCTGGACTGGCGGAGTGGTCTCAGTGGCTGGGCCCCTGCCGCTCTCCCATTGCACACCTCTCCTATTAAATCTATAACAACTCATTTCGCTTTTTAATGAACCACTAATTGACTTCTGTGGACTGAGGAGAATCCGCCGGACTGCGATTTGCGGATTTTTTGCTGCAGAACGGCCTCATATGCGTGCGCATACACACAGATGTAAGGAGACTCCCAGGCAAACAAATAAACACACACACACACACAAACAGACGCACAACTTACACACATACAAACTGGGGAACCAGAATGATTGTTACTAGCTAATTTTCTTTGTGATGATGGTCTGCACACACACACACACACACACACACACACATACACATACACAAATACATTCTTACAAACTGGGGAACTGGAATGATAGTTACTGGCTAATTTTCTTTGTGATAATGGTGTACACACACACACACACACACACACACACACACACACACGAGACAAGAGCAAGTGTCTTAACCATTATACGCCTCCTGTGTCTTTTTCCCATACTTCCCATCCATTGGTTTCCCTCCCTCCTATCAGCCCTGTTTCCCAGCCTCTTGTCCCCCACACAGACCTTCCCCTTTAGCCCCCCACCCTCCCATCTTTATCTGGGTCTCTTGGAAACACACACTCAGGGCTCTGTGTGTGTGGGGGACCTCGCTCTGACGCCATGACACCTAGGAGCGGTGCTGACACCGCCATGTGTCTGCAAAGCCACGGCAACCGTTCCCACGGTGACAGGAGGGTATCCGGGGGCAAGCTGAGACGTGTGACATTCCAATTGCCGTCAGAAATAGAAGGGGCTCATACACACACACACACACACACACACACACACACACACACACACACACACACACACACACACCATCAGACGTCGGGTTATAGAAACAAACCAGTTGTCAAGACTCCTACCACCCACTGTATACTCTATATGTTGTTACAACACAAAAGCATAGGCTAAATTGCCCTAAAGACATCATAAGAATTTAATATCAACAAATCGTATACTATCAACAACATGTATAAAACATAATAACCATAGTAACAAAAAGCGTGTTCGTTGCCAGTAATTATTATCACTGCAATAAGCTCGTCCTAGACATATTGAGAATGGGTGTCGTTGTTCCTGGATATTCAGCCAGACATTGTGTTTGTGGGATTGCAGATGACTGTCCTGAGGCCCACAGGCAGGGGGGCTGTGCAATCTTCAGAAAATTATGATAATGTGCACGAGCGAGCAGGGAGGGGAGGAAATGACTCAAAATTAAACCAGTGAGTAACTACCTCCAACTGGCAGCAATTAATAGCTGCTGTTGTGTTCCATCGCTCCAAAGAGGGGAGATGGATGCATCCCCTGTGGCAGGCAGGTTTTTACCCACCAGGGGTGAAGCTGGAGGCCTGGCAATGCACTTAGCTATGGTGGAGATGGAGACACACACACACACACACACACACACACACACACACACACACACAGCAATAGCTGAAGAACCACTTATTTCAGTCCTTCTAGGGAGAGAGACATGAACTTCACAGAGGGAAGACAAACAACCACTAGTTAGAGACAATAACAAACAAAAAGTGAACAAAGACATGGAAGTGCAAACACACACACAGTCAAACACACACAAACACACACACACACACACACACACACACACACACACACACACACACAGCCAGGGCCAGTGGCACTGTCAAAACAAGTAGGCAAACACCCGGTGCCTCTTGCTTTTGTGTGGAAAGCCCCTGGCTGGCGGGGTTAACAGGCTGGCGTGAGCCGTAGATTGGTCAGTGTGTTGCGTGGTCATGCTCCGGGAAGGGCCGTGAAAGGATCAGCTGCGTGAAGGAGGCGTGCAGAAAGACAGGAGAGAGGGGGGCAGGAGAGAGAGAGAGAGAGAGAGAGAGAGAGAGAGAGAGAGAGAGAGAGAGAGAGAGAGAGAGAGAGAGAGAGAGAGAGAGAGAGAGAAATAAAGGGCTGGCAGTGAGGGTCGTTCTCCTCTAATTGACTCCTCTGGGCCACAACTCGGCTGATCAGAGCCTTGTTACAGGAATCCGGTTTCATGGTTTCCTAACAATGGGATTTGTGAAAGGGGATTTGTACTCCGGCGGGATTCCCTCCCCGAGCCCCTATCTCGCTCTGATTCTGCGGTCTTCTTGTGATGTTTTTGTTTGGATTTTTTCTTCTGCCTTCCATCCATCCATCCATCCATCCCTTCTTTGCCCCCTCTTTCTCTTGTTTCTGTGATTTAAATCCAATCATTTGGGTGGTGAGTAAACACTAGTGGCCAACCAGCGGAGCTGAGACCCAACCGCCACAGCCGAGCTGCCGGGCTTTGGGACTGGGAAACAGGTTCTGATAGGCTGGACTTGATGCTCTGCACATTGATTGGACGGCTTGGAATCTGTAGTGTTTATAAAACCAGAGAATACCAAGGGGCACTGAGTACAGTAGAGGCTAATACAGCTCAAATTTCCATCACAAGGCAGCCCCAAACACACACACACACACACACACACACACACACACACACACACACACACACACACACACACACACCAAAGTACAATACTGGTTCACTGCTTGTAACAAACGACTATGGTGTATCAGGAAATCAATGTATGCATAACCCTTCCACGAGATGCATGGTTGATTGAAGTTGTTCTGACAGAAAAGCTTTTTTCTAGAAGAAAATGGATGTACAATTGAATGCACTAGAGAACTGGAAAGAGCATTAGCTTTCAAGAAGTATTTAAAGAAGAGCCTCTGAATGGTTATTCACTAGGATCTGCCAAGAGAAAGAAAGAATGATGGGATTGAAGAGAGACAGACAGAGAGAGAGAGTGTGTGTGTGTGTGTGTGTGTGAGTGTGTGTGTGTGTGTGTGTGTGTGTGTGTGTGTGTGTGTGTGTGCCTACTGGAGGGGGGAGGGGTATCTGTGTGATGGTCTGGATGAGTCTGAGAGGCCTCTGCGGTTGAATGTGAATCAAAGTACAAACAAAATACTTTTCAACCCCTTCATTTCTGGGTGAATATTTGTGTGTGTGTAGTAAAAGACATCCTTGTGTGTGTGTGTGTGCGTGTGGGGTGGCGTTTGAGAGAGATACAGCTTTGTGTGTACATGTGTGTGTGCATGAATGAAATGGAGGTCTTTAGAGAACAGACTAAGAGACTAAAAACTAAAACAGACGAAATGACAGACGGGTACGGCTCCAGAGGCCGGTGTAGAAGAATGATACAGCACTTGGCTGCGAATAGAGAAAATGGTGCACCTATATACAAAAATGGCTGAATAACAGCCCTTTGCTCCATTGAAAGCACCATTTTCATGTTGTGTCAAATATTCCTCAGACACTGTTGACAGAAATCAGCTGGAAAGAGCAGAAAGCAAAGTGGCCAGGAAAAAAAAGAAAAGAAAGGAAAAGAAAGACAGAACAAGGGAGAGAGAGAGCGTACGAAAGAGGAGCAGGAGGCCCAGTATGGTAAAGCCATCCTCTGAGCAGCATGTGATCCAGGAGTTTACAACCTGCTGTTCAACTCCATTCAGCAGCCAGGAGAGAACAGACACTGGCTGGAGCAGGAGGGGGAGGGTTTGGGGGGGACAGGGACAAGCACAAAGACTTCACCTGATACCATCCTGCCCATCTCTCTCTCTCTCTCTCTCTCTCTCTCTCTCTCTCTCTCTCTCTCTCTCTCTCTCTCTCCCCCCCCCCCTCTCCCCCCATCCCTGTGCCCCGTGCTGGCAGTAACAGGAGAGGAGACACAAAGAGCAGACGAGTCTCCCTGCAGGATGCTCCATAGAGCACGCACCAGGCACTCGCCCAGCACAAAGCACTCAGCTGCCCGCAAAACCTCGTTAGCCAGCGCCCCACTGTCCACGCACCGCCAGGGGTGACCGGCACAGACACACACACACACACACACACACACACACACACACACACACACACACACACACAAAGAGCAAACATAAAAAAACAACACATGGACGCTCAGAAACACAACAAACACACAAAAAGCATTTAGACACACACACACACACACACACACACACACACACACACACACACACACACACACACAAAAAACAAATGCGCACAGACACAGGGCAAACATAAAACACACAGATTCCCGCTGAGGGATGGAGGCCGTGGGTAGTAAAGCACACCTGTTCTGAGCAGAGGCCATTCATTCATGGCCTTCCAGTCTCTGGCTCCTGAGAGACACGCAGCAGCAGCCATGGGGCCTCCAGAGTCTCTCCCTTTAACCCACTCATTCACATGGACTCCACAAAGGCACCTCACGCTTCACTGGTCTGGGTCTGTCTGTGTGTGTGTGTGTGTGTGTGTGTGTGTGTGTGTGTGTGTGTGTGTGTGTGGTGTGTCGGTGTGTGTGTGTGTCTACATATGTGAATGTGAGTCCATCTCTGCCTCTTTCCGCCCAGTCTTTTTTTCTCGCTCCTCGTCTGTTTGTCTGCATTAAAATGCCTTTTGTGAGGAGATATATGTGTGGGGCGTGCATTTGTGTCTGTGTGCCTTGCTGAAAGCCTGTGTTAGTGTGTGTCATCAAAGTGAGAGCTTTAGACACACACACACACACACACACACACACAGCACAGATAACCAGGACGAGTGAAAGTAGAGGAAGAGAGGCTAAATGAAAACACCGCCTGCTGCAGATGGACAAAAATTCGCCTATTCGGTGTCCTTCTCTGTGGGCCAATAAAAACAAGGCGCTCGAGTGGAGCGATGAAACTTTTGACAGTAATTGAGATTGGCTGCATATGAACACCAGGGCCCATTATGGGTAATGCACTGCTCAAATAGCTGGGCCCGCCTGAACGTGTTGACTTTTTATTCTCACCCCCCCATCTGCATTTCAGTAGGGAACGGCTAATATTAGCGCTCGGCTAATTGACAGATAAAACAAAACACTGACAGCTGCAATGGCTGTCGTGTTGCTAGCTAGTGGAATTCTGAAACACCTTAAACAAGACGGTGTGCCAGCGCAGTTCTACCAGGGGATCAATTACCCTGACACGGTAAGGATGGCTTCTTTCGGTGGCTCAACACAAGTAGGCGGTTTCAAGACTGCCACATTCTCCCCTCGCGGAGTGTAGCGTAGCGTTAGCCTCCAGAGGAATATTAAGTGGGCTGGTTGTGGGGTTTAGCACTTAGCTCGCTAGCGCCATGGCAAATAAATATGCAGGAATTAGTTCCAGCAGTCTGCCCAGTTGCAATAAAGCGCTGCTAGCCTCCCCTGCACAAGCAAAACAAACCAATTTGGAGACACACTCTCTCTCTCGCTCTCTGAATCCACAAGCAACGTGAGTGAAAACCATGGACTTGCATACAAATGTGCATTAATATGAAGGCATGAGTAATCCAACACACACACACACACACACACACACACACACACACACACACACACACACACACACACACACACAAGCAGCTTGTGTACACAAATAACACCCTGGGACTCCTCAGCCTTGACAGGTTACTCATAAATGAGCAGGCAAAAACACACTCAGTGTTAAATAAGCATGGCCTACCGATGAATGCACATGCAAACACACACAGACAAACACACACAGTCTGGGGTGTGCAAATATGTAGCCAAACACAGAAATAAATATGTGTATTGATCTTGTTCACACACACACACACACACACACACACACACACACACACACACACACACACACACACACACTCTCTATCACTCTCTCTCTCTCTCTCTCTCTCTCTCTCTCTCTCTCTCTCTCTCTCTCTCTCTCTCTCTCTCTCTCTCTCTCTCTCTCTCTCTCTCTCTCTCTCTCTCTCTCTCTCTCGTCACACACACACACACACACACACACACACACACACACACACACACACACACACACACACACACACACACACACAC
>JAODXP020000021.1:10882604-10887604 GCA_027497455.2 Sardinella longiceps | reverse complement strand
AGGAGATGAGCCAGAAGCTGCTGAGGGATAAAGAGGCGAGAGGCTGGATAAGAGAGAGAGAGAGAGAGAGAGAGAGAGAGAGAGAGAGAGAGAGAGAGAGAGAGAGAGAGAGAGAGAGAGAGAGAGAGAGAGAGACGGATGGGGCCCTTCTTAGAGGAGAAGGACAGAGATAAACAATGAGTTACACGAGTGGACACAGAGCAGAAGGCACTTCTCCAGCCTCCTGCCAATCTCCACAGCACCCCCCGACTGGAGAACATTCTAGAGAGAAATATGTGCCCGAGACCAAAGCCATTCTCCACATGCCTCCTTGTGGGTGTGATTTCGGGGCTCTGGGGTCCTTTTGGCCGAGGTTCAAATTGAAGTGGGGAGATTTCCCATGCCTTGGTATCCTAGATACAGCACTGTTTGGCTTTGTGTGCTTGGACGGAACATTCGAAGCGAGACTAATTCACCTAACGCCCGGCGATGCCAAGCAGTCTTAGTCCCATCATCCAACTGAACACATTATAGAACTGCTCTGCTTCTGTCCAAGTCTGATAGCCTAGCGCTAATGCACTTAGAACACAGTATCTGGAAGTTGCACATAATCTGCTTTAACCCCATATAAACTGACAACCGCCTAAGCTCATGTTACCGTCTCCAACCCAGCCATGTAACAATTCATATAAAACCTACAACTGTCCGAGCCTTACTTCAGCCACGTGTCTGTGTCCACTTAGAATGCAGACCTGTCAAATAAAGAAAGACAGACAGAAAGATAGGAAGAAATATCGGCACATATGGACAAGGAAGCGTCCTTCTAGTCTATTAGGATATGGGTTCAGGACAGGGTCAATCAATGGGCAGTCAGGGGTCAGAAGAGGGGCGCATCAAAGGTCTTCCTATCTAGTTCCAAATGTCGAAGCCCATGAATATCAGTCCTAAAGCAGTGGGATTAAATGAAAACTGAGCAGGTTAAGATACTCATTTGGCTGTGGACTGAACCGGGGTGTGTTTGAAATAATGGGTTGATAAGCTGTGTAATTCACTGCCAAGCCAGTGTGGGCTGAGATAGGAGATGCTAATGTGGTGGGGAAACACATCAGCAAATCATGTTTAAGGACAATCACACTGCATTGCAGAGTGTTGTGTCAGAATGCTGATAATATAAAAAATACGGATAAGGATGGCAGAAAAAGCATTTGGAACAATTGGAAATTGTGATGGTTATGCCTTGCCTTTTGTTATTTTCTTTTGTTTTTCGCTTTTTTTGCATTGAAAGATAATGATTTCATATCACTGCATATTGTTTTTCAATTGTGCATTTGTGTGTGTATGTGTACAGTATGTGTATGTGTTTGTGTGAGTGTGTGTGTGTGTGTGTGTGTGTGTGTGTGTGTGTGTGTGTGTGTGTGTGTGTGTGTGTGTGTGTGTGTGTGTGTGTGTGTGTGTGTGTGTGTGTGTTGTGAACAAGTACCCACACACAACACTTTTAAATAGGCCTGCGCTCACGTGAGACCATGTGCGAGGGGAGAATGTCAGAGTGACTGACTAAAAACACGCAATTATTATTGTAACGGCTCTCTAATTGCGCTCGCCCGCTCGCTCGCCCGCTCTCTCCCGACAGAAACATTGTGCATAATGCCCCTCCTGCCATTACCCCACCACCACCACCACCACCAACACCTCCCCTTCACCATCCACAGCCAGCTCAATACTCAAAACGTCGCAGGCCCGTAATTTATTTGTCTGTTAGCGAGCAGAATTCCAGTGGGGCCTTTAAAAACGAGAGCGAGAGAAAGAGAGAGAGAGAGAGAGAGAGAGAGAGAGAGAGAGAGAGAGAGAGAGAGAGAGAGAGAGAGAGAGGGAAATCAAGAGCACAAATCTGGCGTTTAATATCTGGGCATTGCTTATGTGGACCAATTAAGTTCTCAAGCTCACATCTAGCACAGTGCAGTGTCTAGGGTTTTATTTTCCCTTACTGTGCCATTTTAGCAGATCGTAAATGGCAGTTAAACATTGAATGCTATGGGGGTGAATGTGGCAGCTATATGCTGTGAGGTACACAGGAACACACACATACTGGATGCACAACAATACATATACAGTACACACACACACACACACACACACACACACACACACACACACACACACACACAACACACACACACACACACACACACACACACATACATTCACATATAGACTATGTAAGACACTCACAGTGTATGGTGTGTACGTGAGTGTGTGTGTGTGTGGTTGACTGAAACATAAAAGTGTGCTGATGCGTTTCAAAGATCTGCGGAGTCCAGCGGATGGTCCTTGACGCTCAGCTCGTCAGTCCAACAGCCCCTCTGGCAATCGCTCAACGTGATTTGATTTCATTTCCTTGCCACGTAATGCAATTGCTGTAGATCGGTGACGAATACACACAATTACACCACGCACCGTGGATGATATGGAACGCTCCACACCACCCCCATCCCATCCCCCCATCCCCCACTCATCCCCCCTAAACTCCCTATGCTCAGCCCCTGCCTTTCGGCTTTGGATGCATCTCCATCACGCTGGCAAATCAAATCAGGGGAGCAGATATGAACAAGTGAATTATCACAGCAATTTCATGGCCACTGCGGCCCTCAGGCCATTTCTCAGACTGTCAACAGCGACACACGAGACATTTGAGGAACTTAATAAGGCCTTCTCCAACGTCTAGTGCTTTTGTCAATGTGTTGATAAAGCTGGGTGAAATGCATAGGAAGAGTGTGTGTGTGTGTGTGTGTGTGTGTGTGTGTGTGTGTGTGTGTGTGTGTGTGTGTGTGTGTGTGTGTGGAATGCAGCATATAGCCGTAAGCTAAGAGAATTAGCTGATAGCTAGACAGATACAGCAGGCACATGAATAGGGCCAGACAGGAAACTGCCTTGCTGATAGAACAAAGGAAAAATAGCGGGACCTTGTGAGTTGTGGTTCAGAGAAAATTCCAGAAGGAGGAGATATGCGCTTCTTTTTCATTTTTCAACACAAGATGCATATTTATTTTAAAAAAAAAACTCTATAGGAGTTTGAAAACACACATACAAGCACACACACACACACACACACACACACACACACACACACACACACACACACACACACACACACACACACACACACACACACACACACACACACACACACACACACACACACACACACACACACACACACATGCACTCACATGTCCTCACACACGGAATAATGGGTTTGCCCTGGAAAGTGTAGTGCATGGGGACATGCAAAGGGCTCAGTGTAGATAAGGTTCTGCTTTGCATTTGAATGGACTGAGCTGATTTTCCTGTCCTTGGCATTTGGCTAGACTGGTGCTTTTTTTGGTTTATTTGTGCATGTGAGTGTTTATGTGTGTGTGTGTGTGTGTGTGTGTGTGTGTGTGTGTGTGTGTGTGTGTGTGTGTGTGTGTGTGTGTGTGCGTGTGTGTGTGTGTGTGTGTGTGTGTGTGTGTGTGTGTGTGACCCCACACTCCCCACAGCCTCAGTATTTCTCCAGTCAAGCTTGCACTCTGTCTCCTTCTCTGTGTGTCTAAAATAAAGACAAACTCAACAAGACTGGACTTCCAAGAACACCTAGTCCCTCCTCGTCCCTCATCACAGCAAGTCCACCTCCAGAACAAAACACTGTCCCCTCCAATGCCCAGCACTCGTCTCTGCACCTGTCCACTGGAATCGGACGGGCGTTCCGAGGCTCGGCTGTCCCGTGGGGCAGACACTGCACCCACTGTGCCGAAGTCCCAGAGCGAAGCGAAATGAGCAGCGCAGCGGCCCCTAACACAGCACAGACACCTGCATCAGACTCAAGCACTCATGCACCACTGACCAGCACTCTCCTCTCCTACCTTAGCTGACCTCTCCACTGTGTCTCTGATCACTGGCCGGTGTAATACGATTAGACAGTGGGCAACCTGCTCTTTCCACCGGCAAGTTAAACACACACACACACACACACACACACACACACACACACACAGAAACACACACACACACAAAACACACACACACACACACACACACACACACACACACACACACACACACACACATATATGCGCACAGCAAGTGTTCACCTGAGGACAAGTGCTAAAGTCCTAAAGTCAACTCAGGATGCTAAAGCCAGAGCACCAAACTGCAAGACTGGCCCGGAGGATATTGCTTGTGTTGGATTCCTATTATCCCGGCAGATAAGAGATTGAGAAGTGCATGCAAATCAATAAGCGTCTGCATAAGCTTTTAGAAGAGCCCAGTTTCCTCTCTGTGTCGCCCTGCAGTATGCAGATGGTAAACACAGAGCTCAATGTTATAGCCGCAGCTGTTTGAAAGATTAGCCACCTCTTAAAAATCCTATACCCCCTAGCTCAAGGCCTTCCACAACAACCCCCTCCAGGCAGACAGCCTCACACACACACACACACACACACACACACACACACACACACACACACACACACACACACTACCCAGCCAGCCAACCAGCCCAGCACGGCACCTCAGACATCTGCATGGTGCAGGGTGGATCAGTTTCACACAACAGGAAGGATAGATGGACGGATGGATGGATGGATGGATGGATAGATTGGTGGGCGGGTGGATGCATGGTTGGCTGGCTGGTGCTTCAGGGATGAGGAGATGGTGGACAGAGGGTGGTGGGGGTGGGGGTGGTGTTGGAGCGAGTGGCCCATGAAGAGAGCAAAGGCTTGGGTAAGGGTCCATCTTTTAAGCCCCCCCTGCCACCACCACCACCAGCACCCCCAACCCCAACCAAGCAAACAGGACCTCCAGTCTCCACTCTGCAGCTGTTGAGGGAGGAGTGGAGGGTGGAGGTGGTGGGGCTGTAGGGCTCTGACCGGCTGCTATCCCCTTACAGACGCAGTAACCCAAGACAAACACAATATCTGTGGGTGCCATCCAGAGAGCGCCACAAGTCATAACAAAATGGCCGGGGCTATAACTCAGGAACAGAG
>JAODXP020000021.1:10870104-10877604 GCA_027497455.2 Sardinella longiceps | reverse complement strand
CACATACACACAGACACACACACACACACACACACTCATAGGTGTGAGTCGGCTGGTTTGCAAATGCCCTTCTCCTTTGTCCTCTTAAAGGTCCCCTGGTAGTGCTTGTTAGTGTGGGAAAGGCTGAGGAGAGAGACAGCAGTGTCATCACTGTCATCATCTATTTTCTCTCCGTGAGGTGCAATCACACAGCATGCCCTCCCCCCACCGCCACCCCTCCGCACATGTGCAGGACAGACCCACTCACCTGACCTGTGTAATACAGAATACATCTCTCTCTCTCTCTCTCTCTCTCTCTCTCTCTCTCTCTCTCTCTCTCTCTCTCTCTCTCTCGTGTAATTTCACAGCAAACGGCTTTGCATGCGGCTCAAATGTCTACCTAATTACCTTGTCCCGAGCTTGCCACATGTTACCTTTCGCCGGCGATTTGTTTAATTGCAAAGCAGAAACGTTGGCTGCACTTGTGAAAGGACCTTTCTCTAAAAGTCATCTCGCTCCAGTCTCTGGGGGCATTTCACACAAACCTTCACCACCTGCATTACTGCAGCTTAGCATTCTTTAAATGTCGCCAAATCAGCAAGGTCACTTCACTGCCTTCCCACACACTCTATTGGCAAGCACTTTTTCTTCCTACTACGCCTACTATTATTTGCTAGTACACAGCCCATATCAAATGCCAAACACTCACTGTAAGTACACTAACGTAAAAAAAAAAAAACCTTAACTGGCACAAAACACAAAAGCTTGAATATCTTGAGTATTTGCAAAAAGAAAATGTGATTGTACAGACAAGGAAGACATGTACAGTGTACAGCACTGCTCTGAAAACAGAACAAGCTGAACATGGCAGCGAATCAGGTGACTGCTGATTAATTGTGATGAGGGTAGCAATTAACCTTTCTCCCAGCCAACACTAAGCCTGACATCAGGGCTTGATTAGCTGACATGTTCACACAGAACGTTGGGCCCGCATGGGGCGCGAGCAGGAGGATGAATTTAATAATACATTTCAATACAATATCATTTTCTTAACACGTCTCAAGATTTATAATTAAAACAAAAAAAATCCAAGATCCTTCCTGGCAACCCGCAAAGAGTAGTACAGCTTCCTCATCATCGCTCACATTTTATATATATATATATATGTATTTTTAAGGCACTCGTTTAACATCCCCCCGTTTCTCGGTGCCACACACTCTCTCCACCTGCGGAGATAGCGGCTAATTAACATTTTCCTCCCGGTTCCGTCGCCCCAGGTGCGGCTTGTCAAACGCCGCACGTACCTGTGTATGCACTCCCCAGATCCGCTATGCTAGCAAATTTATTCACCGTGCCGACGAAAAGGCCTGGCATTTTCTGTCAAGAGCTTCAGTATGATTTATGGGCTTTGCTCATTGACCCAGTTTATGTCTAAGTGAAACGGGGGTTGGAGAAGAGAAGAGCCGAGGTGGTGGTGATGGTGGTGGTGGTGGTGGTAGAATATTCTAGAATATCCGTTCTTACGTGTGGTGGATACATCCACTCACTGCTCGCTGTAGGCCTGCCTGCTGAAGTCAGTCTGTTTAAGCATGTGAGGGAAAATTAGATTAGCCGACGCAGTCGGCCCACTGGGCAATAGTTTTGAGTGCTGTTTCGTCTTCCTCTTCCTCCTCCCGTACATCTATCTGCGTGTAATAGCAAACAAGATAGGCCTACGCTGGACTCAACAACGCAGGCACTCGGATAGATAAAAATCCGGAAAATTCTACACGTGTTGACAGTGACGTGCTAACAGGCCTACGCTCCTTGTTTATCGGTGCAGAGCGACAGAATGCCTGCTCATCCATCTATGCTCCAGTTGGTTTAGTAACCCATGATACAAAAGGCAAGTGTTTGTGTATGTGTGTGTGTAAGTGTGTGTGTGTGTGTGTGTGTGTGTGTGTGTGTGTGTGTGTGTGTGTGTGTGTGTGTCCAGGGTGGTGGGGGATGCACTCAGAAGGCTAATTCTAGTCAGTGGGCTCTTCCCAGCAACCTGGCTGAGGCATTAATAATGCAAGGGATTCTTTTCAGGGCCCAGACCCCCACTTCTCCTCCCTCCCTCCCTCTCTCTCTCTCTCTCTCTCTCTCTCTCTCTCTCTCTCACTCGCTTCCCTGCAGCCTAGCAGCCTGATGTCTGTGAAGCAGCGGCGTGTGACGGCCTCAACAGACACTGGGCTTCAATCTGTTACAGCAGCCCAGCAATTCAATTATCCCACGGGGGTCCGGTGCAACCCATTTGTGGATGACGGTGAGGAGAGGAGAGGTGAGGTGAGGCGGTGAGGCTGGTCAGGAGAGATGGGAGAGAGATGGGAGAGAGAGGTTGGGCTTAGGGGGAGTAAGGTGGTGGTGGTGGATGAGATATCTGTTCGATATCTACACGGGAAGTCTGGAAGTCTTAGACATCAGCAGGGTTACAGTTAGTACACAAAGGGGAAGTGGGGAAATACAGTATGCATGGGTCAATTATTCTCTTTCTTTTCCATCTCTCTCTCCCTCTCTCTCTCCCTCCATCCCTCTCTCCTTGGAGGTCTTTTCAGTCCTGAATTAAGCAGCTGAAACTGACTGTGCTTTTGTGCTGTGTATTTTTCTCCTCATTGTTGCACAGGGGGGTTGTGCTGTGAATGTTATTTGTTCCGCATGTAAATATGAGTCCATTTTTCTGCATCTTGTTCTCCTCGTCCACCTCTGACTAACCCTGTGACCTCTGACCCACCCCCAGCCCTGGGGCCCTAAAGCATTCAACACCTCATTTAGACCTCCCATCAGCCAGGAGTGTGTGTGTGTGTGTGTGTGTGTGTGTGTGTGTGTGTGTGTGTGTGTGTGTGTGTGAGAGAGAGAGAGAGAGAGAGAGAGAGAGAGAGAGAGTATGAGTGTGTGTGTGTGTATGAGTGTGTGTGTGTGTGTGTGTGTGTGTGTGTGTGTGTGTGTGTGTGTGTGTGGTGAGGGAGAGAGAGAGAGAGGGAGAATAAAGGAATAATCTAGAGACTTCATCAATGTTTCATGAATTTTCATTTAGGCACAGAGCAACCCTCTTACAGCGATCGATGGCTCAAGCTGCTGTCGCACAGTTAGCACCTAAGGGGGGTGAAGGGGGGGCAATACCAGCCTCGGGGAGGGGACCAAAAGGAGATCAGAAGCAGTTTGGCCTGAGCAATAATGAACTTAACACACACACACACACACACACACACACACACACACACACACACACACACACACACACAAACCATTTCACTAAACACCCATTTACCCCCTCACCTCACCAGCACCCCACCCCAGAAACAAATTCATCTTGTTCACATTAATCATAGTTTTAAAAGAACGTTCCAGATGGTAGCATCCGAAAGGTCAATCTGG
This sequence comes from Sardinella longiceps, assembly GCA_027497455.2. NCBI lineage: Eukaryota > Metazoa > Chordata > Actinopteri > Clupeiformes > Clupeidae > Sardinella > Sardinella longiceps. The sequence continues at coordinate 10,874,229 of JAODXP020000021.1, read as the reverse complement.
GAGCCTAACTAACACCTGTACACGAAATCCATTCACTGCATTAAAGGGCTCTGAGGCTCCATAGATTCTCATATTATTATAATTTTTCTCTGTTCCGAGATGGATCATCTCTCTACTTCTCTCTCTCTCTCTCTCTCTCTCTCTCTCTCTCTCTCTCTCTCTCTCTCTCTCTCTCTCTCTCTCTCTCTCTACTACTACTACACACACACACACACACACACACACACACACACACACACACACACAGACGGACACTCACACTCACACACACTTCCACAACAATGTGAGAGAAATAGCTGCGTATTGATCAGCTGGGGCAGAAACAGACTTCATGAAAGCCTCTCACTTAAGCACAGACTCGGGCCAATTCCCTCATGGGGGGGCCCAGGCCAATACTGTTTCATTTCTAATGACTTAAATCTGCCAGTGCCATCGGCATCATTGCTCTACCCTTGCACACACACACACACACACACACACACACACACACACACACACACACACACACACACACACAGTGACACACATACAGTATGCAGTGACACACACAGTGCAACACACACACACACACACACACACACACACACACACACACACACACACACACACACACACACACACACACACACACTGGGAGAGAAACGGGCTCTCCGGACCACATTTAGAAATGGATTGTGAAACAGCGAGGGGCACAGTGTGTGAGCATGGTGGTCGCTGGGAGAATCAGAGGCCTCTCGTTGTCTCCCACTGAGAGCAGAGAACAGAGGCTCGGGACTGTCACTCATCTGGGCTCTCTTCAAGAGGCAGGGGGGGAGGAGGCAGCACAGGGGCACATGTTCTGTGGCCCTCAGGGGCCTTCTGTCCCACAGAGGAGCTCAGTGCCTAAGGATGTGTGTGTGTGTGTGTGTGTGTGTGTGTGTGTGTGTGTGTGTGTGTGTGTGTGTGTGTGTGTGTGTGTGAAAGAGAAGGGGGATGGAGGGTCATGATTGGGGCTTCCAATCTTCAAAGGTAAGACGATCTATGCGTCAGGTACCCCACCCCCACCTCCCACCCCATCTCTCCTCCCCTTGCCTGCCAGTGTCGAGTGTCCAGCATCACTCTTTCAACTGAGTCCCATCCTCTCATCCTTTGGCTCATACAACATAAAGCCATCGCTTTCTACACAGCACCACACACACACACACACACACACACACACACACACACACAAGTCACATCAGCGCCACACTCCAAAGCAAACCAGTCCACAAAGGCATACACCCCCCCTTCTAGACACAAAACTTTCCAACACCACACTTCAAAAAGAAAAACAAATGCATAATAAATGACAGACTGAGAGAAGGACAGAAAAAAAGAAAGAAAGAAAGAAAGAAAGAAAGAAAGAAAGAAAGAGAGAGAGAGAGAGAGAGAGAGAGAGAGAGAGAGAGAGAGAGAGAGAGAGAGAGACTATCTAAGATGTGGCTAAAAGCATAACAAAAGTGAGCTGAAACAGGTTGGTATGACGTGAGGAATTCAAAACAGGACCCCACTTTTCTCAAAAAAGTAAACAAAAAGATGGAACAAGTGCTGAACCAACATCATGTCTCCTCTGAGGCTTTGTGCACTTGAAACAGAGAATCTATAATTACTCATGATTTACATGACATTGATGTGGGCTTGGGCTTTGTGATTTCCTGATTCTGACTTATGTTTGGGGGCAGTAAACACACAGAACTATTCCTTCCATCAAACCCAGATCCCTGAAACTGTGTCCGCTGAAATAGTGGATTTATGGCATGCTTTCTGAAAGAGGCCTTTGCTGCCCCTCAAGAATGCCAGGGCCCAGTTTTGATTGTCTGTGGCTTGAGAGCCAGAGCCAGTCGTCAGTCTTTCCATGTCCCCTCAGGCATATGGGGGCTTGTGCCAATACACCCAGACAGAACACCCATGGGACCCATGTGCAGATGTGCGTATGCACTTCAAAGGCAAAAGATGTGGTTTGGGACCCGTTGGCACGTCAAGTCACGACAGAGACAAAGACAAAGACACACACACACAAACACACACACACAGACACATATCGAGAGTGGGGGACACTTACAGGCTACTTCCAGCGAAGCGTTGCGACTGACGGCCTCTCCGAGGTAGTTTCGGGCCACGCACACGTACGCTCCCTCGTCGGGCTTGCTCCGGCGGCCGTGGACGATGCGGAGGAAGAAGAGCGAGCCGCTGGGGAGAAGCATGCGGTGGGAGCGCGGGTCGTCCTTGTCGGTCTCCACTCGTTCGCCGTCCTTGTACCACTCGACTGTCGGGGAGGGCCGACCCTCCGCCTTGCAGTTGAGGGTGGCCGGCTCCCCCTTGGACACGATCAGGTCAGAGGGGTGCTCCACTATCCGGGGAGGAGAGTCCTCCTGGCGAAGACGGGATCCTGGGGAAAAAAGATACACAGGACACAAAGTTCAGGATTGCTAGTTTAAAAGTAGGAATAGGAAGCGTTACTGTAATACTATAGGTGTCCTAAAGTCTTCTTCTAAAGTGCAAGTGCTCTTTAGTGATCATGGTTATCAGCATTGAAAAACTTCAAAGAAGAAAAACAACTAAGGCACACTGACTGTTAGCTATAAAAATATATTTTTAAGCAAGGCAACAAAAAGGCTGACCAACACAAGGTCTTTGTCTGGCTGATTGCTAGCCCACACAGCAATAGAAACGACACCTGTTTACTTTCATATACACAGCATGATACACAGTCAATAACAACATATTACGTAATAACAGTACTTTTGAGGTGCGTGCCATATACTAGTAAATTTACATTCACATGACAGGAAGTCGGGGGGTAATTATACGCCGGCATCCAACAGGCAGCTATTTCATGCTTTATTGTTCCAGCAATCTTTCAAGCAAGCTTTTAATCTTGCCAGTAAATTCAGTCCTTTCCCTCCATGTCACTGTGAACAAACCGGCTCTTTGTAAATAACAAACAAGGCAAACAAGCCCTGGCTGATTCCAAACAAGGACTGTCTATACTGTACAGTAACAACAGCATGTAAACATGGCAGCAGTGAGCCAAAGGCATTGGAAAGCCTTTCAAGAAAAAGAAGAGGAATAAATAAATGATTGTCCCTGTGGTACAGACCAGGGCACAACAAAACAGGAGCCTTGGAGAGCAGACCTTGGAGTGTGCCCTGCAGTAGTGTGTGTGTGTGTGTGTGTGTGTGTGTGTGTGTGTGTGTGTGTGTGTGTGTGTGTGTCCTGCAGTAGTGTATGTGTGTGTGTGTGTGTGTGTGTGTGTGTGTGTGTGTGTGTGTGTGTGTGTGTGTGTGTGTGTGTGTGTGTGTGTGTGTGTGTGTGTGTGTGTGTGTGTCCTGCAGTAGTGTGTGTGTGTGTGTGTGTGTGTGTGTGTGTGTGTGTGTGTGTGTGTGTGTGTGTGTGTGTGTGTGTCTGTGTCTGTGTGGGTGTGTGTCATGGAAGGGCATTGAGGCCTTGGGGAGTGAGGCTAGCGCTGTGTGAACATGCTAATCCCTCGGGCCTCCCTGCGTTAGCGCACTCCTTTATTCTCAGGGTGACACCGGCCCAGCTACCGCAGTCTGGCTGTTATGATAATGCCCCCATACAAGAGAGAAGAAAATCAACATGCCATGGTGAGTGTGTGTGTGTGTTTGTGTGTCTGAGTGCGTGTGTATGTGTCAGTGTGTGCGTATGACAGAGAGAATGGCTGACAGAATGCATGTGTGTGTGCGTGTGTGTGTGTGCGTCTGTGTGTGTGTGTGTGTGTGTGTGCGTGTGTGTGTGTGCGTCTGTGTGTGTGTGTGTGTGTGTGTGGGTGTGGTGTGTGTGTGTGTGTGTGTGTGTGTGTGTGTGTGTGTGTGTGTGTGTGTGTTTATATGTGCATGTGTTTCTCTGTGACCAAGTCTTAACCCTGCAAGAAGATAAGACCCCAAAGCCACGGGAGAGAATTTACATCACTGAAGCCCGGAGAGAAACCACAAGACAAAGGAGTCTGATCCGCCACCAAAACCACCACAGCGAGGGCCCTATGAGGGCTGGGCTGGGCTGGGGCCGTGCGGCGAGAGCGCAGAATTAGTCTCATTTGAATTACAGCCGCCATAAGCTCGGTTCCGCCTTGCTAACCTCAACATCGTC
>JAODXP020000021.1:10835104-10860104 GCA_027497455.2 Sardinella longiceps | reverse complement strand
TGACAGCGACAATATGACTCATGGGGGGGGTTAAGGGGTGGGGGTGTGTTCTTTAGGTACATGGAAGGGGAGGGAGGGGGGACTCTGTAGTTTGGAGGGAATGGACCATAATGGGAACAGGTTGAGGGCATTTGTGTAGCAAGTGCTTAAAGGAAGGCCATATTGTGAGTGATTAAATTTCTATTTTGCAGTACAGTACACATAATCCAGAGCTGCTCGTGGCGGTGAGGGGCGGGAGATGAAGGATTTAGGGGGAAATAGAAGGGCCTCTTTGAGTTTGCAGACAGAGAAAGACCAAAGCGCACACACACACACACACACACACACACACACACACACACACACACACACACACACACTCATACAAACACACAACACAAGGAGTTTATTTTCTGGGTCACCAGCAACAGCATATTACTAGCCTATTTCCCAAACTGCCATTTTTTTTATGGCTCCATCTTACCCCCAGCCCCCCACCCCCACCCAACTCTTTCAACAAGAGGAAATCAGTCATGTAAGTGGGCATGAGTGCTTGGACATTGCATTCATTTTTTCCAGACAGCTTTTTCATCACCACAACAGCAGCAGACCCAAGCTTTCAAGCAGCCATTTTTAGTTTCATCAGTACACTGCTGAATATCAGAGCTCCTAGTGATAGTCGGAGAACTCTCCGCTAAAATAAACACTCCGCTCGCACACCGACTCAAGCATAATAAGTAAGGAACACAGAGAGTGGATGAAAAACACACATAAAACACACAGCTGTGCAAAGAAAGCAACCACCATTTCGGTTAATAGGCAAATCCACTGCACAGCTATATTTGAATATTCCGAATAAAAACGATACGCAGGCCTAATAACTTGTTTTCAAAGCTTCATATCAACCTGTTGTGACAATAAGATTGCGGTAAACAAAAAATGCAAGAGCTGTAGATTTTATTGTGCTCCTCAGGGCATTTTTTTTTTTTTTTGCATGTGTAGAAGAAATACTGGCTCGATATCATCCGCCCAGAAACAAACAAAAAACAAGACAGCCAACTGAACTTTCCATGGATTCGTGGGTGAGGGAGTGAGTCGAGTGGTGCAGCTTTTCATTGGTTTGGCTTGGGCTGCAAACGTCTCTTTAATTAGAGCACAAGTACTGTAGCTGCACCCTTAACAAGGCCTGTGCGTGTTCAGCGCAATCCCGCCTTTTGCTCTTATTTATTCTCCTCTCGTGGAAATTCAGATCAGTTCACTCCCGTGCTCCAGCTGTGAGGTATGGAAATGTGGGAGTCCACTGCACCACCCTGCCAGGGTTTATGCTTGTTTGAGCGTGTGTGTGTGTGTGTGTGTGTGTGTGTGTGTGTGGTGCTTGTACGCACATTCTCAGTGAATGGGTAATGGTGTGTGTGTGTGTACCTCTTTGTATGCTTTTATGAGGTCCTATGTGCAGGCCTATATCATGTGTGTGTAAGCAGGTGTGTGTGTCCGTCCATGTGTATGTGTGTGTGTGTGTGTGTGTGTGTGTGTGTGTGCTGATCCACACAGGTACGTATATCTAACGTGTTCATTAAGCTGAGAGAGAGGCAGCCGTCATGGCCCCGGCCGGGTGATGCATGAGGATGGAGAGGGCCGTGAGCGAGTGAGCGCGCTCAGCAGGAGGCAGCTTTATTCACTGCCTGACTCCGCTCCGCACCGTATTACTGCCCGGCACGCCTGCCGCCGGTGACGGATGTGGCTCCCAGCGCCGCGCAAGCCTCTCCGTCTTCACCAATCTCACACATACACACAGCCTCATACATTTTTATGTCCTTTCAAGTGTTTTCCAAAGACCACCCCCCCACACACACACACATACACACACACACAAACACACATACTCACACACACACACTACACCCGAGACAACACCGCTGCCTCCACAATGAAGGAATGTGCTAGTTTTACAAAAAGTCTGAACACATGATGGATATTAAGGGTAAGTAATTTCATTCAACTCTATTTCCAATTGTTAGCATGTAATGACTGATTGGTAAGTTGGGACTCTGTTGGGAGAATTCAAGAATGTAACACTTAGCTAAAAGCTAAAACGACCAGTATGGTGTTAGGTTTATGCACCTGTGGGTGTTAGATATGTGGGAATGTGTCTGTGTGAGTGTGTGTTATGTGTGTTGTGAGTGTGTGTTATGTGTGTGTGTGTGTGTGTGTGTGTGTGTGTGTGTGTGTGTGTGTGTGTGTGTGTGTGTGCCAGTCTGCCCAAGCCTGTGGTGTTTGCATTTTGGTGAGTCATTCAGCCTTGACACAGATCCCTCCTGTTGCCGAGAGACAGCCAACCAGAGGGTAAGGAAAAGCACAACGGAAGACCGACCGATTAGCCGCTTCCTCAAACACAAATCGGCAGCCTGCAACATGGGGTCGGAGATAAAAAACTAACACGCTTGCTATCAAGCCAGCGCTATCTGACTCTACGAATGAATGGACCTCGGCTTTTTATCTAGCCCCGGGTTCCTAGCTCAACCAGCATGTCTGCACAGCACTCCTCTCGGTAAACATTCATTCATATGGAAACACTCGACTAAGGGGATGAGGAATCTTATCACAGGCAATACTATTTAGGATATCAGGCAGTTCATAGGCAAATAATTTATACCGTTTTGAGGCTAGATTGTATAAAGATTAAAATTGCAGTACACAGTGTGTTGCTTTCAGCTGCTGGTGAGGAATTCTTGGAATGGAGGAGTGAGCGGAACTTTGTCTGGAATGCAGGTGACATCCGGTAATCGACTGTTTTGGAAAACATGACCAGAGATAACCTGTGTGTATGTAGAGGACAGATTATCATGCATTTATGCTGCAGATGCTCTTTGGAGCATGCAAAAGCACCTAGGATCCTAGTAGTGTGTGTGTGTGTGTGTGTGTGTGTGTGTGTGTGTGTGTGTGTGTGTGTTAAAGCAGGTGTGCTAAAGCACCATCACCAGCACAGCACATGCAGTCTGCTGCAGGTGAAGCCCTCCATAGCGCCCCACTGCCAGCATTCCTCCCCCATCCCCCTAACGCTCCCTCAGAGGCAGCAATGGCTGAGAAACAGCCGGTGAGAACCAGGTCTTCACACTCACACTGCTTTGATGCAATGCCCAATAAGTCATTAAGCCATCAGCCAACAGAGACAAGGACCAAAGAGGTTTTTTTTTGTTATGTTGTTATCACAAGAGAACGTTTCAGTGCTTCGGAAAATAAACGGAAAATATCATCTCGGCATGTGAGGAGCATTTCGGGAAAACACCACAAATTCTATAAAAAAAGGGAAAATGCCAGGATCACCACTGTGGTTTGCTTTAACCTCATTTTTTTCTGTCTCCCTGGGCAACATGAGAGAGGCATTACCAGCTTTGGCTTGCTGCAAATGTCAGGCCTTAAGACCGGACCGACTGCAGTTAAAACAACTGAAGTTGAAATTATCTCCTTTACCCTTCTGTTATCCTCAAAGTACATAAATCTTCTTCCACACGCCGCCGTAATCCGCCGTTGACATTCCCGCGCCGAATCGAACCCGCCATCGCCTTCACAGACTCAGCAGATTAGCGGGTAAGCCTTTCGGAGTGGCAGCGCCGGCGAAAAAGCAACACCTTAGAACCCCGCCAAATAAATCACCCATTGACACCGCCAGCGTGTTTCGCTGGTAACCAGAGACTTCAAACGGCAATCTGATATAAATCTGGAAGACGGCAGGCTCTCTGCATGCTGAGTCAAATGTTCGTAGGGCCTTCCTGAAAGGCAATCTGCAGAGTCGCAAGCAGCCTCTGGCTTTTCGACCTTTCGCCCGAGAAAGCTGACAAACGCGTTGCCACCGTGGGCGCACGCCCCTAGTCGACGGGGCCACAGCGACTTTCCTTTCCGTCTTTTACGTAACTCAACTTCCAGTGACCTCATTATTGCCCCCACGCATTTTTTCTTTTTCTTTCCTCTCCTCCCTCTCTCTCTTCCTCCCTCTCTCTCCTCCTCCTCCTTTCACTATGATTCTGCCTGTCCTCATCTCTCGCTCGTCTTTAATCAGGGAATCAAAGTGCCTTTGCACTGGTGAGGCTCAGGCTCTGTGGCCCACAGTGTAGCGCTGGCTCTTGGTGACAGTGATGAAACACTTGGAGGGGGGGAGCGGAGAGAGAGAGAGAGAGAGAGAGAGAGAGAGAGAGAGAGAGAGAGAGAGTACGAGACCACCCTGGGATTACAGAGCAAGGGCTCATCATTACCGCCAGCGCTACCCCGGAAATGAAGCGCAATTACAATGGTGCCACTTTAAACGTTGCCAACTCAAGCAGAACAATCACATTTGAGCAAGGCATTATAATGCTCTGACCTCAGCGAGACTTATTCGCGCCCTTCCCCCTGCACCCTGTCACACACACACACACACACACACACTAGAAAGAAACCCTCTCTTCCCTTCAAATGTATATCACCGTTTTAATCATGCCTTGCTTTCAATTACAACATCGCTGCTCTACCCCTGATCTTGTTCGCTTATCTGCAATGATTAAACTGGCAACCATTCCGCCAAGCACTCAACCACCCGAAAAACAAGGCCTCCACCAATCTCATCTTGTTTCTTGTGTACTTGCACTTCCAAAAGTTCACCAATTCAACCCCTCAACGCACACACACACCACACAAACTTGGAACACTTCTCTCTCTCTCTCTCTCTCTCTCTCTCTCTCTCTCTCTCTCCTTTTCTCCTCTTTTGCTTTTTAATATCTCTCTCTCTCTCTCTCTCTCTCTCTCTCTCTCTCTCTCTCTCTCTCTCTCTCTCTCTCACTGTCTGTCAGACACTTCAGGGTTTAAGTTTCCCCTGATAAAGCAGCTGTGAAACCCCAGCCGCGGGCCTGACAGGATCCGAGTCGGCTAGTGAAAGGCCTCTGCAGTAGTCTCCAGGTATCCGTCCGTCCATCCGTCCGCTCACCCTCTCGCCAGGGGGTGCGTCTCGTGGAGACAGGCAGAGGGGCATCAGGTTTCAGCACCCTTCAGTCATCTACACGTCCTGTCCTGTCGACAGCGGACAGAGGGGGCGTTTGGTTGTGTGTGTGTGTGTGTGTGTGTGTGTGTGTGTGTGTGTGTGTGTGTATGTATTGGGGGGTGGAGGGGAGGGGTACTGGATTGATGGACCCCAGCAATCAGACACAGGCAACTGTGAGGCCCTGAAATAGCTCAGGGTCATAAATAGGCTCCGGTAACAGTTGCTATGTGGCCTTTTTTTTATTTCATCACCACATTGGACACCCAATGTGGCACGAAACATAACAGCAGCACTGAATATGCCCCAGTGGCACATCTGTGGGTTAGACAGACACCTCTCTTCACTTACTGAAGGAGCGCTTAAGGGCCGGCCTTTCTTAGTCACTGGTCATTTGTTGAGAGGGTGATCTATTTCACTTCTCCCCCTTCTCTCTACCCCCCCCCCCCCTCCCCCTTTCCAAAACAGAAAAAAAAAACGATTATTCCTCTGACTTGCTTTTTCAAGTAAATCTCTCTCCTTTTTTTCCCACTCCCTCACTCTCCCCTTCTCTTCAAATGGACCCATATTAATCACTGAGACCTAAACAGTGCTGACTGACGCCATTCAGCCAGGGCTGGCTTTGTTGCCAGTGTCGGCCGTCTGAATGCGACTGCCAGGCTTTTTTGTCTGGCTAAGTGGACCCTCAGAAAACAGCTCCTCCCTCACCAAGGAGCCCAGGCATAAGCCCTCAAAGGGCCAGCTGATGGGTGGTGCTGCTGCTGCCACCACAGGAAGGGAAGGAGAGAGAGAGAGAGAGAGAGAGAGAGAGAGAGAGAGAGAGAGGGAGAGAGTGGAAGGGGAAAGAAGAGGAGGAGGAGGAGGAGGAGTGATTCACGGTTACCCAAAAAGATCCATGGCCCCCTTTCCCTTTCCCCTTGCGGCTCTAATCATGCCATCCACCAGCGCTTAGCAACCACCGGTGGATGTGGTGCAAAACACACACACACACACACACACACACGCACAGCATAGGCAGAGATGGACAGAGTGAGAGAGAGTGGGAGAGAGAGAGAGAGAGAGAGGGCTGAAAGGTGGATTGAGAGAGAAAGGACAGGAAGCTGATGAGTGTGTTTTGTGCTTTCTGAAAAGACACTAGAGACTAGACTGCCCAACTCCAAATGGGAGTTGACTGACCAAGTGGACGGTAGCAAATTTGACAGAAACAACCACATGAGCCGCCCCAGGCAAACGGACAATGGCATCAGCTATGAGAACGGAGAGGTGGGGAGGGTGAGGCTCATCCTCCCACCTCCCCACAGCCAACCTGTACACCACTACCACAGCAGCACTCACGGCACAGAAGCACTGAATCCACACAAAGGCGCAAAGAACACAGAAAATCAGTGGCCTTCGAATATTGGACTTGCCATTCTTCAGGCACAGTACACCATGAATACTATGCTTGGTATGCATTCACTACACAAATAAATACCTTTCTCGGCAATTCAATTTTGTGTGTAAGATTGCAAAACTCAAGAACAAGTGGTTTTAGTCAATTATGAAAATACTGTTCATCAGCTACTACATGAGGCTATAAAAATGAAAGCTTGTCCCAGCAATGCAACACATCTCACAATGAATGCTGCCTGAGCTTTTTATTCTAAAAGCTCTGACCTCACAGTTCCACCTCCAAGGGAATTCAGTCAATTACTAGCACAATTAGTAGCAGCATTATCGTTAATGATTAATAAAGCAACCAACAGATAATGAAGTGCCTCTGAATCTGTTTTAAGTCAATGTGCTATTTGTTTTTGCACTGTGCTATGATGCATCACTGATCGCTCACAACATTATTATTACATTAATATCCACATGGAATATCAAAGATACAGTTTACCATACAAACAACTGAAGGGCCAGATTGATTGTAAAATACCCTGAGGATTTCACAGGTAATCCGTGGTGGGAAGAGACACAGGTAGTTTTACTAACGGACGCCAAGAGACAGAGGTATGTCACTGGCCTGTATGTCTCAGTTGACACTGCTTTTGTCACAAGTCAGTCACAAGACTGTGACCGCAATGTTTAATGACTAACAATATGCGGGCCTACTGGCCTGATTAACTGGTCTTCCCATGCCAATAAAAAACTGTGTGTATTTCAATATTTTTCATTACTCTGATTTCCACTGAAACAAATCCCAGCAGAATCAACATGCTTTCTGCGCGCTATGAAATTTTAATATTAAGTAGGCTAAATCTAGGCTAATACTTACATAATATTATACTACTACAGTCCAAAATCTATTGCAAGAAAAGCATCACGGTGGTTTTCAGCCATCATATTGATAAATTATGGTATAGAAAAAATTATTTCTGACAAATTCAGTAGCAGACAAACTGTGGGTATTCGTATGAATCTTGACCTCATAAGCATCAGGTCACGTTAAAATACACATTTAAACTCAAACTTTCACAATGATTTGCATATTAATTAATTGGACATCGAACACCACAGAGTTCATAAAATGTTCAGTTACAATGTTAGACAAACTTACCGTCGACTTGAAAGTGTAATAATCCACAAAGTAAGATGTATGCTAGCGGACCCATTCTGACATAGTAAAGATCCACGGCTTCCGCGCAAATTCTTGATTTAGCCACAATATTTTTCCCAAGTGAGGGAAGTCAGCTGTTCCTCCTCAGAAACAGAAGCGTCAGTTTTGTTCCTAAAGACGACCTACAGCCACTTCCGCTGGCTAAATGTAAAACTGTTCATTTTATTAATTTTGAAGGCGAAACCATGAACGCATCTCCACAGACATGCAAGAACCAAACAAGTCACTGAGGGCTGAATCTGCCGCCACTCCGTGTCCTGCTCCAGCTGTTCGTAACATTAATTTAAAAGCTGGGATAGAGCACAGCAAAACAAAAACAATCCATGAAAGATGAGTTTATCAAACAACTATACTAATGTTTCCAAAACAGGAAAGGAGAAATGAAATGCGTTCTTCAAAACCGGCTCATAGAATTGGAATCCTTCAGATGGTTCCTCAGAGCAGTCAGAGCACCTTGCATATCATCGTGCTGTGTGAAGTCTCGGCTGAACGCGAAAAGACATTTAAATCCTTGTCACAGTTCTCTTAAGTTCCATGCCGCTGAGCCCAAGCCTTTTGCGTGTGCACACCGGGGCACCAATTTAGCCGCCCCGGGTGTTCAAGCGCCGTAAACAGGCAAGCGAGTGGATGCGTTAGGCGTGAGAGCTGGTCCTCTGCCCCAGTAGCCCATCTATAACTCCAGCCCCTCAAAGCCTATGCGCACTCTACTCCAACCAAGCTACAACTGACACAAGCACCAAGAGAAAACCCGCAGGGGGAGGAGAGAGGTTGCAAGGGAGGGAGTAAGGAAGAAGGAGATGGTGAAGAGGAGGCTAATGGGTGTCTCTTAGGTCTGTTGGCATAGCGCTGTCATTACTACAACTCTCAAAGTTACAAACAAAGTGGACTCGCGCCCCACCGAGCAAGACCGGAGACGAGAGTGGAGTCTATGTAGCGAACCGGGCTTTTGCGCTGAGATGGACAGGGGCTGGTGACTACGGCTTCTTCAGGACTGATCGCCGAAGCTCCTCCAAAACAACGAACGTCTGAATGTGTCTCATTGGAATCATACATCTGACATTTGATAACGCAACAAATATGGTTATTTCAAACACACCATAATATTACCATAGATGATTATAACTATATATGATTTACTTCCGATAAAGTAGGCTAAATAGGGATGGGCGTTCCGAAAACGACGCGCAAATTGATATTTTTCTTATATATTTTTTTTTCTGAGATAGGTTTGTCCTAGTCAGTCTAAGACAACCAGCACCGCCGTAACAGTACCATCAGTTGGGTTAGTTGGTGCCTGCGGAGTGACCATGAACACAGCGCGATAACACTGCTCTGAATAAGAAGAGTAAAGGAGGTATACACAGACTGAAGACAAACAAGAAGCTGACAATAAAAGAGATTTACAGATTGTAGACTTCTCACGATTGGTCAAAACATAAACTGAAACATAGAGGGAATAAATGGGGGTGAGAAAAAAGAATAGAAAACTAGATTAAAAAAAAAATAACATAAGAACAACAACTTGTCCTGCTTTCGGCTGTCTAAACCAAATTGTATCCATTCAATCACATAGGCTCTGTTATGAAAATAAGGGAAGTGCGGTTTTTATGCCGAAGAAACTGATGCAGCGTATAGGTAAAGTACTGCGGGAGATTGCACTGAAGCGTCAGGTAGATTCATTATCGGTTGCAGCGGTATCAATAGTCTGTGGTGGCGCTGCCTGTTTTATCACCGTGGGCTTTTAGCTCCCCCCAATGGTAGCATTGAAAGAAGCTTGCCCCTGCGAAATTAACGCAGATAAGGCAGTGCAGTCAGACCTGCATCATAGTATTTTATTGCCGACTGTAATCGCCAAGGATTTAACTAAAAACTATTACAGAAAACTATTGGCCTGCATTAATAAAATAAAAGAATAAAAAAAGATTTAGCAGTGCAAGGATACCGTGAAAAATGTGTAAATATGGCTGTGTTGGATGTAGGACAGAGGGTAGGGATTGCCATCACTACCACCAGACAGACAGTCAATTAGCCTAGGTATCTACCAACCTTTAGCTGACCCACATTGCTCTTTTTTTTTTGTTGTTGTTGTAAACACTCTCTGCTGAACACTTGTTATACACAATAATGCCTGCTGACACATTGTTTGTTAATAGGCCTATTATGCATCTTTTACACAATATTTTAGTGAAGCTGACTCTATACTGTATGTAAAATCGCACTTTGTATGTTTGCTTTCACTCCAGTGAGTCAGACATAGCACTGTTAATTAAAGTGCACGCAGCAAAGAAGGAATCAAAACAAGGTAGTCTCTTCAAAAGTCTGAACCTGTTCAGACGGCACGCTCCCTGAAACACCTCTGTCTCAAGCTTCTGTTGGAATGCCCCACCGTCAGGAGAGGCCTCCACCTCAAAGGCCAATAAAGACATAAAAGTCCCCCTCCACACACACACACACACACACACACACACACAATCAGCCAAAGCTTTTTCAGTCAGAAATACCAGTATGTTTCCTCTCTCCCACACACATACACGTTCCAAGACACACACAGCACACAAACAATTTCTGGTCTTGGGAATGGTGTTTAAAATGGTTTTGAAAAAGCGCTCCACCTTCCTGAACCCCTTTGTTTGTTGGTGGTGGGCGACATGTTGTGGCTTGTCACGTCCTCCACATAGCTAGTGTGACACATCATAATCTACGGCAGCTCTCTCCCGAGGAATACTGCGCTGTCAGCTAGCCAGACACCGTCATTTGTCTTGATGTGTTTAATATGTGTTTGCGAGCTGCATGTTAAATGATGCTTCCTCTTTTAGGACCAGCTTCAACACCCTCAATTTCTGCCAAACACAGATACAGAGAGAGAGAAAGAGAGAGAAAGGGAGAGAGGGATGAGGGGAGAGAAAGAGGTAAAGTGGAGATAGATGAACAAAAGAATAGCTTTGCACATTTGTTTGTGGATTGTTCCGTAAAGGAAAAGCAATGGGGCAGGATGGGAGATTGATAGCATTCCCTAAGCGATGCCAAAAGCAAAAAAAATCAAACATCTGCTCTATTGATATTAGTGTCAGGAGGAAGTGTGGGAAAGATAATTGCGGCGTAGTTGCAAATTCAAAAACCATCACCCAGAATGCATTGCACTTGAGCATATTCACAAAAGATGTGTCAGAGGGATGAGGCAGACACACAGCACACCCACAAAAGCAAGAGGAAGGTAAAGAGAAAAAAAAACTGATAGAGAGACAGAGAGAGAGAGAGAGAGAGAGAGAGAGAGAGAGAGAGAGAGAGAGAGAGAGAGAGAGAGAGAGAAAGTTCACAAGTCTTTGCAGGAGCTTCAAACTGTATCCACTTACAGTTTTCCTCCACAGGAGACAGACTGCACATTAAACAATATTTATGCCTGAGGTACTCCCACTAGCATTTTCCAACGCATTCCAGGCCCGAAACTTCCACCAAGCATGGCTTGGCCAAAACAAATGAAGGCTGTAATTGAAGCTAGGTGGTGAGACAGTGAGATTGAAAGCGTATAAATACATAAACAATGCGGCCGATGGCTTTATGGATGGCGGACGCGCAGACATTACTCTCTCCCTACTCTCCTTCGCTCACCCCTCCCCTCCCTCCAGCTACAGTCTTTTATATCCCTCTCTTCATCTCTCTCTCTCTCTCTCTCTCTCTCTCTCTATGTCTCAAAGCTCTCAATATGCCCACTGTATCTCTGTATCTTTAGCTCGCCGCTTGTCCCTGGGGGTGCTAAATATCGGCTGAAAGTGGATTTATTTTAATTAAAACCAGACAAGTGTTTACACAAGCCCATAGCCGGTGGATGGGGTGGCGGGAGCGAGAGGGAGAACCAGCAGGCAGGCACCTGGGCTGGGCAGAGCTGAGCTGAGCAGGGGCCCTTGGTGCTGATAAGTTATGAGTGAATATCCTCTCAGTCCATCCATAGCCGCACGTCCCCCTTCCCCCCCAGCAATAGAGGCATGTCCATTCTTCTTCCTCTTTTTAATTAAGTTGGCATTGACGGGAAATAGGAAACGATCAGGTCTCACCAAGACATAGAAGGACAGGGAGAGAAAGGACGAGGGAAAAAAAAGCTTTTAAGTCAAGTGAAATCACTAGTAAAACATGGGCGTAGCGAAACGAGTGAAACCAACACAATATTAGAATCAGCAACACTGACTAACTTCTAACTAAGACATGACTTTAACAGAATACAGACCAAATGAGTCACAGATGTTTGATATTGTTATAAAAGAAAGTAGTTCTGAGCTTCTGATAAATATGAATTGCAACAGCAGAACATTTGTATAACGTTTGACGGCGACTATATTTCACAGCCTTCATCAGAAGAAAGAAACATAAGTAATGAAGCAATAACACTTGCATTCATGTACATTTATGAAGCATTATACTCCTGGGCACAATGCAAGGTGTTATTCTACACCGGCCACCACAAAAGCACGTATTCATTCAGGCCCGGCAGGCAGCGGTGGAGGTGCCATAAATCAGTATTCATGTGGAAAAATCCCACCCCGCCAGAGGAGAGGCCAAACGCTTCAAGTGAACCTTAGTGAGTGCAAACACTTCCGTGCATACAATTACCCTTCTTTTCTTTTCTTCTCTTTTTTCTTCTCTTCTTTCCATGCCTCAAACAGCCCTTTTATCCAACACCTCACCTCACTCTGCTCCCTAACATACACACTCACTTACACACACTTAACACACACATGCATGCACACACCTAGGCACACGCGCACACACACGCACACATACGCACACACACACACATACACACACACAGGCATGCACTCATGCATGTACGCACAAATACACACACATTTTCTCTCTCTCCCTCTCCCTCTCCTGCTCTCTCTCTCTCTCTCTCCCCCCTCTCTCTCTCTCTCTCTCTCTCTCTCTCTCTCTCTCTCTCTCTCTCTCTCTCTCTCTCTCTCTCTCTCTCATACACTCACAATACTGTAAAATCACACACACACACACACACACACACACACACACACACATGTGCACAAGCCCCCACTCACGCATGCATATAGGTATTGTATGTACACACACACACACACACACACACACACACAAACACACCTAAAATACAGTGACCGTCATTGCCCCTGCACACATGCTGCCACGGGATCATTTGTTTCCACCTAAACAAATCACCTTCCAATCACTGTCAGCTCATTTGTGGCATTATGTGTATGTAATCAGATCAAAGCTAATAATAAATCAGACATTTCTGGGCCTCTTTGTCTTGCCACCATCTGGCCTTTGAAAAGCAGGGTGCTTGAGTCAGGAGCTCTGGGCTCTCTTAAGCGAGTTATTGGGCTTGTGCCGGAGGTCCCCACGCTCCGCCCCACCACCACCACCACCCTGAAGGAACTTCATGAGGTTAGCATTCATGAATCCGGTCTTCATTGCATCTTGATATTCCCCCAGTCCTCATTCCACCAGAACATGGACCTGATCTTATCATGAAGCAGGAACGATTCAAACCAATCCGATGACAACTGCGTAAATATGCATTTCCTGAGATCACGACCAATCCGTGGCCTTGGGATGTTATCCCATAAAAAAAGTGAAAGCATGCAATTTGCATGCGATACCTTTGCTATTCATTACACTGGTTTGCTGCCAGATGTAGGTCAATTCCGTATAAGCACAGGCCAGATGCAAAACATAAAGCGTTGATTGAAGCTCCCCCACCATGACGTGGAGACTCTTGATTAACACATCCTGTTATTAGCCCACGCCATCAGCGAGGGGAGTGTTTGGCTATGTAAATGAGCCGCTCTCGCTCCGGCATTGTTGTTGCAATGTTGGTGTTTGTAATTAGTGTAGCGAAAACTGCCGATCGGTCGAGGGCTTCCAGGTGTGGGGCGGTCTTTGCATATGCCAGAGCAAAAAAGAAAAAAAAAAAAGTAGACATTGAAGAGGGGGATGGGATTCAGATTAGCAGAACAGCAGAGAACAATTTCCACTGCTCATACATCTTCAATATAGATAGGTGCTCATTAAAACAAAAACCACAGACGAAAATGAGAAAACACAGGACAAGGGAGGGCGAAACGGACTAATGAATGGCCCGACCGACGTGACTACGTTTGCCCCGTCGCCGTTACGGAACACTTTGGACTATAATTGCGCAGGGGGTCGGAGGTTGAGGTAGCACCATCCGTCATGCTCAGATCTGAGCCGGCGGCTGAGTGGAGTGAGCCGGGAGCGCTTTAGGTGGACATCTCTCCCGGCACGCTGAGAGCGTCTTAGCTGGGTGTGAGAGCGCGGATGAGGATGATTAGAGGGGCAGGGTGGGGCAGAGGAGGTGTGTGTGTGTGTGTGTGTGTGTGTGTGTGTGTGTGTGTGTGTGTGTGTGTGTGTGTGTGTGTGTGTGTGTGTGTGTGTGTGTGTGTGTGTGTGTGTGTGTGTGTGTGTGTGTGTGTGTGTGTGTGTGTGTGTGTGTGTGTGTGTGTGTGTGTGTGTGTGTGTGTGTGTGTGGTGGTGGGGGGAGTGGTGTTTGGTGATTAATGTAGATGTCACTGGCAGCGGCTCCGCCTCTGTGGCCAATCTGGCGGCATGTGTAATGACACCTGGGACGGCGGTGTGGGGGCCGCAGGTAAGGTATAAGGGCCTCGGTCTCCCTCGGCAGGGCATGATTCTTTTCCCCTGATCCGCCACTGTCAGCACTCCTGTCAGCCTGCCCGGATCAGTCCGTTATTAATGAGCAGCCCTGTCACAGATGTATATTAAGCTGTGCTGCACAGCAATACATAGCACAGGCACACACACAAACATAAACACACACACACACACACACACACACACACACACACACACACACACACACACACACACACACACTCACATGCAGACATACACACACACACACACACACACACACACACACACATACACACACACACACACACACAGACACACACACACACACGCACACACACACACACACACACACACACACACACAGAGGGTTGTGTCATACATAAATACTGTACACACATGCATGTGCACACCAGTCTCATGTTCCCTTCCGAGGAAAACAAATTGCTCCCAAAATGACACAGCGGCGGCTTTCGGGTGACTGATTTACTTTGGTCTCCTTTGTTGTTGTTAACAGCATAGCCAGAGCCTGAATGACACACGTGTAAAATAACTTAAGCATATTTCATTTCTGCAGGCCTCACTTAAAAAAATAAAAAAATAAAAAATAGACCAAATCGGGCTGCAATGTTAGCATCTTGGACAGACGGCGACATGGAAATGACCTCGTTGTGACCGGAGTGAAGCACAGAGACAGGTGCCTCATGCAGGGTGTGACGCACCACGGCGAAGGAAAAAAAAATATATATAAATTCTCGCCCGTCTGGAAAATAAGTCGCAAACGAGCAGTCGCTTAAAAACGCCACCCTGCCCCGACCACAGTGATTCCTCCCTCCCTCACTAAACCCAGCCAACTCCAGTCAAACATCAAGCCAGTTCAGTAGCCTGGGAATCCCATCCTGTCCCCAACATACAAGAACCCACAAAAATACTGGTCCCTGCTCTTCCACACACACACACACACACACACACACACACACACACACACACACACACACACACAGAGGCGCTGCTGGTTTTCCGATTCCGGTGTATGTGGCCGAGTCCCAATCCCAGCTCTGGCCACAGGGGGCTGATGGATGTGCAGTCGGCTCGACTGGCCTCGGAACGACAGTGGTGCTGCTGCACACGCCGTCACATCTGGTTTTCTCCACCTCTGCATGAGCGGAGAGGAAAGCAGACGCCATGAAACACAGGGTCATGATGTGAAACACAACTTAGCCACCTCCTCTCATTTTTCTCTCACACACACACACACACACACACACACACACACACACACACACACACTAAATCCCTTGATATAGGAGGACACAAAGAAGAGGGAGAGACACAGAGAGGGTGAGAGAGAGAACAAGAGACACAGAGCATGAGAAAGTGAGAGAGGGGGGGAGAGAGAGAGAGAGAGAGAGAGAGAGAGAGAGAGAGAGAGAGAGAGAGAGAGTGCTAGAATGCCTTGAGTCAGAAACACCTGCGATTAGCAGAAAGAGGAACAGAACACTCTGCCTCAGCAGGAGAGAACCCTCCTCCTTCAACACCACCAACACTTCCTCTTCCTCCCCCTCCTCCTCCTCCTCCTCCTCACATACAGCACATGTCCTGGAGAGTATCCCAGCACAGAAGTGTTGCTGGAGAGACCCAGAGGACTCCTGTTACAGCAAAGGCCAGACATCACAGGCAGCTTTCAGGTGCAGTTTCAGCTCCCCGTCAATCTAAACCTCAACCGTCCCATTTCTGCACTTAAACTGTAACACCAACCCAGTTCTTTCCACACATTCTTCACCTAATACGATTTCCATGGAATGAACACTTAGTGTAAGAGTTCAAAACAGAATGTGGTGCCTCTCTTTGAAATGAGCGGATAGTAGTGTGTAATCAGTACACAGGTTTAGTGAATTTCCCCAGTAGCTCTTTACTGGAGGGAAAACCCAGCTGATCTTCTGTAATGAGGAGGTACAGTAACTGGCATATGCACTGGGTTTCTGCTTTTAAACACAGACAGGAGGACCCTGCAGAGAGAGAGAGAGAGAGAGAGAGAGAGAGAGAGAGAGAGAGAGAGAGAGAGAGAGAGAGAGAGAGGGAGGGAGTAATTGAGGATTGTGAGAGGTGAGAGGGAGAAGGGGAGAGATGAAGAGTGAGAGAGATGGGTATAGGGGGTAGAGAGAGGGAGAGGTAGACAGATGAAGAGCCAGGGAGAGAGAGAGAGAGAGGGTGGGAGAGAGAAAGAGAAGGAGGGAGACAGAGAAGGAGATGAAGAGTGAGAGATGGGGGTGTTCAGACGGAGGTGACTGAGTCGGCGAGATTAGCCGTCACTTGGCCTTCAACTCCCGGGCCGAGTGGGATTGGACAAACCGATCCGGCCGCCGCCTTCCATCCGTCTTCCTCTCTTCCCACTCTCCCTCCGCCTCCACCTACCAATCATTATCATTGCCTCGTCCTCCCCCAACCTCAGTACAGGTCTAGCCATCCCTCTCTCACTCTCTTTCTGTCTCTCCCCCCTCAACTCCCTTATCCCCCTCTCTCTCTGCCTCTCTCTCCTATCTCTCTCTCCCTTCCTCCAACTCCCTCACCCCCCTCTCTCTCTCTCTTTCTCTCTCTCTCTCTTTTTCCCTCTTTCTCTTTCTTCTCGCTCCCCAGTCAGGATTTTGCCACCCCCTCCCCTTCTTCCTTCTCCATCTCTTAAATGTCAAACAGGGACGGATTGTCTTGGGAGGTTGGCTGATTTATGGTGGGAGATTCCTGGTCTATCTCTCTGGAAGTTGAATGCCCTTGAAGATGACGAGGAGGAGTCCAAAAAGCACATCCCATCGCTCCTCTGTGCGTTATGAAGGACGGCAGAATGCAGGCGAGGTGAAATGGTCCGTGGACGGGAAAAGAGAGCGTTTGTGTTGTATGGGAGGGAGGGAGGGTGGGAGAGGGAGAGGGAGATGGAGAGAGCATCATTGCTCCAAGACTACTTCTCTGTGGGGTGTTGCTTTTCAAAATGCTCTCTTCCAGACAAAACATCTGACTTAGGAATCATATAGGCTGACTTTACCCTCTCTCCTCTCTCTCTATCACACACACACATACACACACACACACACACACACACACACACACACACACACACACACACACACACTACTCACTCACACACACACACACACACACACACACACACTCACTCACTCACTCACTCACTCTTATGCACACACAATCATACACACTCACACACATACACTTACTCAAACACACACATGCACTCATACTCACACACACACACACACACACACACATACAGTATACACACACAGACACACACTCCCCCTTCCATCCCTCCCTCCCTCTCATTCCATTCTTTCTCGTTGAGTTCACTGATGGGCCGTCCTCGTCAAACCCCTTGCCTTCTACATCCAAAAATAACTGGAGCCTCCTCGTCCCATTTAGAGTCCCACAGAGCAAATATGGGACCCAGACTTGTGTTCCTCCAAGGAGGCCAAGCTGTTCCCCACCTGTGAGCGTGCGCTCAGCGGGGGGAACCACTGGCTTTATTGCCCCCGGGCCTGCCGTAATGACAGAGCAGTGAGGCTGGGACTCTGCTGTGTAATTGTCCCATAATTCACACCTGAGCGATGGAGAATTCCCCCAGGTGAGATGCGACGGTGTCTGCTCCCCCCACACCAGCCACTTGGCATCTTCCAGTGGCCCAGTCCAGACAGGTGCGTCACGCTCGCTCTGAGCCAGGATTCCCCCCTCCGGCCCCATAAAGGAAACTAAATAAATATCCCACATGTAGAAACCCTCCCATCTCTCCACTGGAGACCACAGAATGCCGTCCCTGCCTGCTGCCAAAGGCCTTCTTCTCCTTCTTCTCCACTTCTCCTTTTCTCTTCTCCTTCTCTCTTTGTCCTCCCTTTCAATATCTTTCTCTCCCTCTCTCTCACTTCTCATCCCTCTGTAGAACCCAACATACTTGCTTTTTCCTGGAGCTCCACAACCCATCCCTAGAAACACCAAACTTGTTCCACTGCAACTCATTAGCGTTACTGTTACCCATTCAGTTCAACTCAAGTCCAAGCCTGAGGAAACCAGAAAGAAAGAGGGCGAGAAGACAGAGAGAGAGAGAGAGAGAGAGAGAGAGAGAGAGAGAGATAGCAGAAAGGAGGGAGGGAGGACAGAGAGAGAGAGAGAGAGAGAGAGTCTCACTGTAATCTGCATGTGTCTAAACAACCCTGAGTCTGCAGTCCATTCCTGCAGGCCAGACATAGAGAGATAAGAGGCGGCGGGGCCGTTTGATCTGACAGAGGGAGTGAATGGAGAAGGGGCTGGTGAGTGATGGCAGGCCGTCGCTAATGAGTGAGGAGAGAATGCACACTGACAAGACAAACTAGGGCTGAGAGGGACAGACACAGACAGAGCAGCAGAGGGAGATGGAGAGACAGAGAGACAGAGAGAGAGAGAGAGAGAGAGAGAGAGAGAGAGAGAGAGAGAGAGAGAGAGAGGGAGAGAGAGACCCCTTAGTTACCTCTGTCTTATTACCCTAAACATTGACTCACCCTGAGTTTAAAAGCCATCATTAAAAGTGTTTGTGAACGCTGTAATGCCTTTCCAATTGCTGAGTGCTGAGAAGGAAGTAGCATGGCTAACGCTAAGCTTTATCCTTATCGTAGAGGGAGTCACTGAGATGGGAAATATAGAATACAGCAGTTTTTCATCACTATCCCACATAAGACACAGGAAAGTAAAGTGTGAGAGAAAGGGAATTATATACCGTATACTGTACACTCTTTTGATCTTGTGTGAGAAAAAAAACAGACAGTACTAAAAGGGCAGAAAGAAAGACAGAAAAAAAGAAAGACAGAAAGAAAGAAAGAGAGAGGGAGCACATGTGGGTTACAGAGCAGTTTGCGCTCCACACAATCAAAGGGAGCTGGCTTCTCCATAGAATTCCTGGGTAATTAGGGGCTTAATTGTTGACAACTCCGAGGTTCACGACAGCGGCTAGAATGCTGATGAGATTCTGGCTTCAATCCCACCCAGCCCCAGACTGCTCTCGCCCGGAGAGACTAACCGTGCCGAAAATAGGACAATGTTTTCCCTCTGTGCCTCTCTCTCTCTCTCTCTCTCTCTCTCTCTCTCTCTCTCTCTCTCTCTCTCTCTCTCTCTCTCTCTCTCTGTCTATACCTTGCTCTCTCTCTGTCTCTCACAACATTTGACAAACTCCTTGACAGTTGAACCCTTTCTGAAGAGGGCCCTTGTGTTCTTTGAAGTGCTTACAGACACATAGGGAGGGCTGCGTGTTCATTTCCACTGGAGCACTAGCTAGATAAGGCTAAGAGGCTAGTCGGACATTACAGTAACAGTGAAATGCATCCCCTCTCCAGTGTTCTGTCTTTGTGTCTGAACACCCCACCCCACCCTGACTCTATACCTTAAAGGAAAATACCGGAGTGAATTCAAGCATAGCCCTGTTGAAAGAGCTTGCTAAATGCGCTAGTTAGCGAGTGGAATAAAATAATTTGGTACAGCACAGACCGAACGCAAACGCAGAAGCTAACAGGCACTTTACACTGAATCAATGGGACCTGACTCTTGGAAACCGAAAGTAAGATCCGAGGTTACATTGACTCAATGTAAAGTGTTTCGTGTTCGCGCTACGTCTATGCTGTTCAAAATTCAAGTCATTTCATGCGAAATATATTGCTGTTAGAAGGCTCGTGCAGCAGGACTATGCTTAAACTTACTCCTGTATATTCCTTTAACCCATCAGGTCCACAGAGAGGAACAGTATAGGATAACATGTCTGCTTATAGCTCTGTGTGTATAATATGTGTGTGGGCCTGTGAGCTGGTGCTTCTATGTCTATAATATTGTGTGTGGGCCTGTGAGCTGGTGCTTCTGTGCATCTGCTGAGGCAACATATTCTAATTTGAATATTTCTGATATTAAGGGAGAGCAGCCCGGCCTCCTGGTGGGGGTGAATGCTGAGGCTCCCCTTATTGCCGTGCTGGGCGGCCGACCTCGTTCTCTGTCTCACACACACACACACACACACACACACACACACACACACACACACACACACACACACACACACACACACACACACACACACGCACACACACATACACACACACACAGACAGACACATGCACACACACACACACACACACACACACACACACACACACAAGCAGGCTTCATTACCCTCTCATCCATGCTCTCCGTGTTGGACCAAAGCCCAGAACTGAAAAACTATTACTGCCTTTCCTCTCCCAAAGCAACTCCCTCCCCTCCTCATCTCTCTCTCTCTTTTTTTCTCCCTTTCTCTCTCTCTTTCCCTCACTTCTTCTCATCCTCCTACACTTTTACTCCTCCTCCTCCTCCTCCTCCTCATCCCCCTCTCCACTCATCCATGGATTGGGTCTAATCACAGCTGGGGGAAGGCGGGGTGATTTTCCAGCCCAAAGTGCATTAGAGTGTCTGCTATGCGTCCTTCAGCCCAACTTGGTTATTGTGGACCTGTGCCACAGCTCACATGCTAGGAGATGGACAGCTGTGTGATGGCAGTGACTGGACTGCCCTACAAAATGGGGGTCACGGGCAACAGCCTGTGGCAATTTAGGGGATCCCACCACCCTCTCTCCCTCCCCCACAATCACCGTGCCCCAGTGAGAGGACAAAGTGACTTTGACCGCGAGGGACAGACGTCTGCCCTGTCTGAGTCAAACCCCACCATCATATAGTCAAAACAGCTTTATGCTTCTCTGTCTACAAGTCCCATTATCTTACAGTATATGCATGTTCTCATGTAAATACAAATAAGACAAGTAGATCTAAGAGGACTGCACATGGAAACACACCAAGGGGGTTTCCAAACAGGATACGACAAGACTGCCCCTTGTTCCAAATATTTACAACTCAAAAGACCCACATTTGACAAATAAAAATGAATGTCATATATGCGGATACTCTAATAGGCCGTTTGACTTTTGACTGAACCCATCAAATTCTTAGCTGATTTGCGGCTTTCCATTTTTGGCCGCAGTGACACAAAGTGTGGAGGCCATGGAGGTTAAGCTGCTCTGTGACCGTTCTGGTCCTCTGTAATAAAACAATGGAAGCATGCAAGGTCCAGTCCTCAGGGTGCCAGTGACCTGGGATAGGGACTGTTGACCACGCACACGTCCCCACCTGTGACCAAACCTCTCTCTCCGCCTCCCCCACCTCCCACAATCCCCCTCTCCAATATCGTCCCCCCAACACCCTGGCGCACAAATCACATCCACTGCCCAAAGGTGACTTCCATAGACAGTATGGATCCCCTATTGTCTCCACCCCCCACAAGCCTGTATCTAATGAACCTGGGCCCCTGTGTGCCTGACATTTACGTCCCCCTGGGCCACGGCCGGGCCGGACCCTCACTCTGTCCGCCGGCCCCATTGTGTGTGGACCCTTAATTGCTGCCTCGTAAGCAAGCGCCACAGCAACAAATCCAGTTAACGACTGTCCCCGTATTGATCTGCCTATAAGTTCTCCCCCGCCCCCAACAAGGCACGGCCCTGTTCCCCGGGCACCGCGGCCAGCGGTTGGGGAGGTGGAGGAGAGGAGAGGAGGGGGGCATGATGGCTTTCCAAACCTGTGGGACTGCCACTGGCCCAATAAAGAGCACTTCTCCGTGACCAAATAATAACCAAAAGAGGGTCAGAAAAGATACAATTACTGCTCCACACGAACGGACAGGGCTGAAATGTGTGTGCTGGGGCGGAGTGTGTGTGTGTGTGTGTGTGTGTGTGTGTGTGTGTGTGTGTGTGTGTGTGTGTGTGTGTGTGTGTGTGTGTGTGTGTGTGTAAGTGTGTGTGTGTGGAGAGAGAGAGGGCTGAAATGCGTGTGCTGGGGCGGAGTGTGTGTGTGTGTGTGTGTGTGTGTGTGTGTGTGTGTGTGTGTGTGTGTGTGTGTGTGTGTGTGTGTGTGTGTGTGGAGAGAGAGAGAGGGGGGTGGGTTGGTCATATGGACGTGGGCAGGGTGGGGTGGGGTGGGGTGGGGTGGGGCAGTGTGAAGAGCAGTGGTGGGGGCAGTCCTAGTCATTACGGGGCACAGGATGGAGAGCCCGTGCCATTTTCTTGTGTAATGAGCACCAGTGAAGCACTTTTCGCTGCCATCCCAAAAGAGCCATCGAGCGAGCACACCATCAGTGCTGAAAACTGCACTGCACTGTGAGTGAATGGACATACAGCAAACTAACACAGAGTCAAAAGTAATCATAAAATCCACAAACTCCTACACATAAAAAGTGCATTTTAAGCAAATAGTCCTGATTAGGCTGGTAGCGGAGAATATATGATTTATTCATCACTACTGGCATTCATAGCTGGCTGGGGAAAACTATGGCTGAATCTGCTACAGGGTCTAAAACAAATCACGGTAAATGCCATTTGGTGGGCGTATAATTTGCTTGATGCATCGTAAATACTTCTGCTCGGAAGACAGGAGTATAAAAAAAAACGAATGCAGATAAATTAACAGATGCTTACAAGGCACCACGCATTAGGCACTGTGCAATAATTGATATTGAAAAAGTAATGTGAGCAGTGGCATAAATAGAAAATTCCCTCTAAAGTATCACAGCGCGAGGCACCTCAGAAATATTATGTTTATACG
This sequence comes from Sardinella longiceps, assembly GCA_027497455.2. Classification (NCBI taxonomy): domain Eukaryota; kingdom Metazoa; phylum Chordata; class Actinopteri; order Clupeiformes; family Clupeidae; genus Sardinella; species Sardinella longiceps. The sequence goes on along the minus strand of JAODXP020000021.1, from coordinate 10,837,242 downwards.
GTTTCATTAGAACTGCGGCCTTTAATATTGAACAGCCATTAAATATTGATGGCAGCTAGTCTAACAAGAGCATGTTGAATGCATTTTAAGTTTGAGGCGTGCAGAGTAACATTCCTCCTTCTCCCCATGCATGGGTAAAAAAACAACATTTCCAACTGAAATATTCAAACGTGTCCCTTTATCCGTACGTACGCTCATTCATCTATACTCAGTGGAGTTTTTATGCTAAACACAACTGAACCCAAACGGTCAAATCCATTTCTGCACCAAGATGAAAAAGAAAAGAAAAGAAAAAAAAAAAAAAAAAAAACGAAAATATAGGAAAGAATTCACTTCTCTCTTGGACTCCATTCAACAAACATTGAGTTGCTGCGCAGCTTTTTGCTTTGCTCGGCGTTCTCCATATTGATCCATGAGATTTGTATATCCCTCATAATGGAGTACAGAGGCAGCACTGCACTCTGGCCACATCATAATTGGTCCCAGTGCAGCCTCATGCGCAAGCAATACACACTTTTTTTGGAGATTATATCCTCCAGACTGTGTGTGTGTGTGTGTGTGTGTGTGTGTGTGTGTGTGTGTGTGTGTGTGTGTGTGTGTGTGTTACATTGGGTTTATGTCATTACATTAATGGGAAGGATTTGCAAAAGGTTTATATACTCTGTGTAGGAGTTCACTGTTTTCTAAGCTGTTGCTAAACATAAACTTGATGGAGGTGAAGGGTTGGAAGTGAACTAATACTCTGTGCAAAGACAGCAGCACAGACGCAAACATGACTGGGGAGTAGCGTATGGATCTCACCACAATTACGCCAGTGCACGGTCAGGTGCGTTCTATCAGTCCTCACCAACACACATCTCCTCTCTCTCCCCCACACACACACACACACACACACACACACACACACACACACACACACACACACACACACACACACACACACACACACACACCATAAAGCAGTCCACCTCTTTTGAGTCTCTTCTAGGGAAATTGAGCATTTCAAAGCTCCAGATATGCCTTACAGGTACAGTAGAAACAAACTAATTCCCAATGACATTTACCCCAGTCAGTCATCTTCACCATCATCATCATCATCTGCAGCAGCCTCCTCTCTACAAGTACAACCACTGATAATGTTTTTTGTCTTGACTGAATATTACACTATTACTGCACATATGCATATGTGTGGGTGCAGATTGGAAATGGACTTGGTAGCATGTCGCATCCTCATAACAGTTTGTCAATTACAGCACTTAGGCAAATGTGACACAAGCAGCTGTGTCAAAGTGCTTCTCTAACCTTGGCCTGATCTTGAAGAGTGCATATGGCAGCATGTGGCAAGGAGACACAATGTTAAAGTGTCAATAAACTTCATACAGATCCAATCATCTCTAGCGACTAGGTAGATTTACTGATGAACAAAATGCACTTTGTTAAAATGATGGTACAGTTGAAACTGCGTCGTAGTTGTTCAGTGAACACACAAGCCTCGGAGTTGTTGAAGCACTTTTTCCAAGCCATTTGCATCAGATGCGATGTGATGTGTGTGTGTGTGTGTGTGTGTGTGTGTGTGTGTGTGTGTGTGTGTGTGTGTGTGTGTGTGTGTGTTGTGTGTGTGTGTGTGTTGTTTATCTGCGTGGGTGTGTTTATGGTGTTGGTGTGTGCATTAGCGTCGAGAGAGCCGGGCTGTTTTCATGCATTTGTGTTATCAGTTCTCGGGAACAGACAAGCAGTAGCGACAGCAACAAAACACGCGGCAGACAAGCACTAATTATTCCGCTCCCTCGAGGACTAGACGTCAGAGTTGTGAAAGTAAAGCAGAGAGGGAAAATGGATATCTCAAATCTACCACTCGGCACATAACAGAGGAGAGAGAGAGAGAGAGAGAGAGAGAGAGAGAGAGAGAGAGAGAGAGAGAGAGAGAGAGAGAAAATCACACAGACAAGCATTGCACATAAAGGCCATCATTGTTTACCAGAAGCGTGCGGCAGCTGTACCCACACATATTTTCACGGAATCTAAAGTGTAAATCTAATAAGCACTCATCTCTAAACTGTCTGCAGAGTTATCAGAAACAACGATACACATTGTATTATCTGCTACATATAAACATGCACACACAAACACGCCCGCTC
>JAODXP020000021.1:10812604-10832604 GCA_027497455.2 Sardinella longiceps | reverse complement strand
ATCTTGACATTTGTAGTCATAATCCATTACTGTCTTGTTGAATGGCATTGAATACTGGTCCCATGTTGCATTTGCAAGGAGCATAAATTCTTCTCTGATATTGCTTAAACAAATAACAAGACATATGACAACTTGACCAGGGTTTAAAATTAGCACCCGCCACCGGCCAAATGCGGATAAAAATTTGGTTTGGCTAATAAGAAAAAACGAGCTATCTGCCATTGGCAGACTACTGAATTATGGCTGCTTCATATAGGCTTATGACTTTAATCATTGATGTGAAATGAAATGAGTGGAGCCAGTAGTAGTTGAGCTTAGATAACCATCTGCTACAAAATACATTCTGAACTTGTGTGTATTATGGCTTTTGTTACAAAGACATCTGAGAGAAAAGTAAAGTTGTTCTAAGAAGCACCAATTTTTTTTTCAGTGCCAGAAATATTTCTGGAAAATGATCTGGCCTTGCCTGCCCATTGGCAGGTGGGTCAAAAAGTTAATTTTATATGACAATGGTACTAGCCTACGAAAGGCTAGCAATGACAAAGCAGTCGGTTACGCCAGTTCTACATACTGTACAGTACATTCAATGGGCCTAGGCAGATACAGCCTATTAGCCTACCTCATCCCCTGTGTTCAACAAAATTGAATCCCACAATATGAGCAATCAATACAGATCACTTTTCATAAAAAGAAGAGGTCGTTAAAACATTATAGTAAATAGTTAAAGGCAAAATGCTTGTGAAAACAAAAGAGTGCATTTAGCCCGTATTGACCAAGGTCATTGTATAGTATTACCACATTAGAAGATGGCAGGTTGGTGCACAATGCATTACAGATTAAGAAGATTGCTCCCGCACGGCTGACACAAATGAAGACAAATAATTGCTTGTAACAGCTGTGGGTATTGTGAGGCCACTAGATCTCCCAACACTAAATGGACAATTGTAGCAGTGATACCTCCACTGTCAGTGCTAATTGTGTTTCCAGGAGTAATGCTTCTTTGATGGTGTGATCATTGGTGAGGAGGGCATGTTTGTATCCATAAAAGACGATTGCTACTTCTTGGCGCTACACTTCCATGCCATCAAGATAGTGAGTCGGGAGAAGCCACTAGGTTATATGCACTATATTACTGCAACCAGTCACTGACTCCACTAATAACTAAGCACCTAATGCTTTATAACATCAGAATTAGATCCAGTCTAAGTCGAGAAGGAAAACATTACACACTATATCTATATGTTCGGGTACAACAATCCACATCTAAATAGGAATTTAAAATGTTGGGAATCTATCTGTAAAATCATATCAAGAGCTATCAAGAGAATCTATCGCAGGATAGCACAGTTTTCCAGAAGTCCAGGGACAAGCTGTGCTGAACATGTCCGTCCTGTACCACGGCGTTGTCTAGGAGACATGGAACGTTCATAATCTGCAGGGTTACGAGGCAGAGAATGTTGACAGTCGGGTCATCCAATAGCGAGGATCGAAAAGATCACATCAAATCGCCTGCTTCACCTGCTTTTAGTGCGAACACGAGGCCAGCAGAAGAAAGAAACGACCTTGTGATTGAACACATTCCGAGATCATAAGGGCCACACAAGGTTTCTCTTTCATCAGAGTGAACGGGCAGATGAATAGCATTTCAGCACAGGGCGGTTGGAGAAAGGTAAAAAGGAAAGAGAGAGAGAGAGAGAAAGAGGGTAGGAGACACACAAACACACACACACACACACACACACACACACACACACACACACACACACACACACACACACACACACACACACACACAGAGACAGAGAATTAAAAGGCATCCTTTCAATGCCACCAGGGCTCCGTGTCAGGGATAGCACACTTCTATTGGTGATGTGAGAAAGAGAGAAAGACAAAAAGCAAACGAGTGCTGGCCTGAATGAAAGGCAGACTGGATCAATTTGTGTAAAGAAACATCTTGTTCAAGGTCACCCTGGTTTTTCCAAACGCCCCGTCTCAGTGTACAGTTGCAGAACGTTCCAGAAACCAGACCAATTTTACTAGAGAAATCAATAGGGTTGAAATATCGGGTTTTTATGAGTGGCTACAATTGGCTGGGGGCCTTACGCATGTACCCCTGTGTTTGGCGTAATGGTTTCTGCTAGATTAGATTTTAACAGCCTCAACAGAACATGCAGGCAAACAGTGAGAGAAAGAGAGAAAGAGGAGAGAGAGAGAGAGAGAGAGAGAGAGAGAGAGAGAGAGAGAGAGAGAGAGAGAGAGAGAGAGAGAATTTTTATACCTTTTCCCATTTGGGTCAAATGAGCCGAGAAAAGGAATTGCACAAGCAGATTTCTGCAAATAAAAAGAGAGAGGTCTGGGGGGTGCTGACAAAATTACAAAAAAAAACGTCTTCAAAATGGCATCACTTAAAATGGATGCTTGCACGGCAGGATGACGGGCATGTAAACAATACCCTTACATCCCCACTTTTCCTACTCTCACCAACACTATTGAAATGTAAACAAAAACAGAATACCATGATTGTGAAAAGTGCCAAACAACATAAAAGGACAATACTAAGGGTGGTTGTTTTGGGTTTCAGTTGTCTGAATGAACGCTGCCATTGTTCAGGCAAGTGCAACAATGTGATATCACTTTGATAGTGCGCAGCCTCTTGTAGCAGCAATAATTGATTTAGCATTCATTTTTAATGGCCTTTAATTGGGTAAACAGAAGGGCCCACAACTCATTTGCAATCAATTATTCATCAAGTCTCTTATTTATTTTATATGTCAGCACAATCAGAGCCTATCCGAAGGCAATGCCATCTAAACTAAAATGATTGCTTTTTCACTGCACTCTGTCTAGACCTGTTTATATGTGTGTAGGATTAGTCTATATGACTTCCGTAGCAGAGATACAACTACATCCAGATCTCTTCACTGCTGACTCCACGCTGTCTGGAGGGTTTAAGAGTTGGCAATAGATTTTGCCCATTGATAGCATTATATACCTGATAGAATTAAGATGGGAAGTCGAGACGAGAGTATGGGGGCTCCCATAAGGGTGCTATACAATACACCATCTCATCCTCTTCTGGGTCCCTAAGGGTGGCCATCATTTCTTACTCTCTCTCTCTCTCTCTCTCTCTCTCTCTCTCTCTCTCTCTCTCTCTCTCTCTCTCTCTCTGTTCCTCAGGAGGCAGAGGGCTAGGCCTCTAGAGCCATGGGCAACATTCATTAATACTTTCAATTTGCTCTAATGGCTTCTCCTCTATCCTGGAGCGCTGAGGCCTGTGCCTCTTGCTCACGCCACCAAGCCCTGCTCGCAATCCCAGCAGCTCCCCGCGCCAGCTAGCTCCAGGTAATTAATCCATTCATCTCCAATGGATCCGATCAATGCTCCCGGGAATGAGGCCTGCCATGCAATCGGAGCCGGAGGAGTAATCTCACCGGGGTCCCCCACCACCACCACCACCACCAGCGCTGCCGACACCCCCCCAAACGACAAATATCCCAGGTCTCATGGATTAGGGAATGCACCTCTTATGGGATTCTGTTCTTCCATTCGGACACTGACCCCCAAACAAATAGAGCAATTTGTTTCCGTCGTATGGAGAGAAAGGCTAAGCTCAAATGTTGCTGTTTCACCTAAAAAACAACTGCAAAGAGGGACAATAAAATACTATGGATCTCACCGGACAATGAAATTAGGCCCCCACCGTGGCCTTCTATTCCAACAGCCAGTTCCCTGGCGAACAGATGATATCAACTGCTGATAGACACGACATTAGTCTAGGGGGAAAAAAAGACTGTCATGTACTGTATATGAAAAATCCATTTTCAATTTTTTGCGCTCTTGAGACGGATAGGCAGAGGCTTTTGACAGCGGGGCTTTGGGAGTGTTTCTATTAACGCAGAGCAGACAATGGTCATCCGGAGAGGCCTGACATCACGGCCAATATGATGCTTATTCGAAGGGAAAGCTTATTAAAGGGACGTTTTGGCCTGTAATTGATTCATATCGGCCCGATTTAAGGAGCGGCCACTGCCGTTTCACCCACCCCCACTCAGGCCACTATGGTGGAATGTTGCACCATGCACACTTGCCTATTCCCACACACACACACACACACACACACACACACACACACACACACACACACACATGAACCATGCACACTTGCCTCCCCACACACACACACACACACACACACACACACACACACACACACACACACACACACACACACACACACACACACACACACACACACACTTTCCAGTGACCTCGCCTCTAAATCCCCTGCTTGGTAGGGGCACGGGGATCAATAAGTAATTTTTTGGAGCTGATTAGTTTGCGGCAGGAAGGTGGACGGCATCTGATCTGTCCTGAGGATATAATCAGGCAGTAAAAAGCAGCCTCATTGCCGAGTAATGGCAGACTGGGAAGATGGAGGGAGAGAAGGAGGGAGTGGACATTCTGACACAGGGGTTTGGGGAAGATGGACGGAGCCAAGACCGCTTCTGGAGTGGCCAAGCATCGTTCTGAGAAAAAAAAAAAGGAAAACTCCTCGTATAGCCTTTACTGACCTTGTGTCTGAAGAGTGTGCATGAATGTATTTGTGTGGGAGTATGAGTATGAGTGTGTGTATGCATGATAGAGAGTGTGTGTGTGACTGAGAGAATGTGTGACTGTGTGTGTGTGTGTGTGTGTGTGTGTGTGTGTGTGTGTGTGTGTGTGTGTGTGTGTGTGTGTGTGTGTGAGTGTGTGTGTGTGTGTGTGTGTGTGTGTGTGTGTGTGTGTGTGTGTGTGTGTGTGTGTGTGTGTGTGTGTGTGTGTGACTGAGAGGAAGTGTGACTGTGTGTGTGTGTGTGTGTGTGTGTGTGTGTGTGTGTGTGTGTGTGTGTGTGTGTGTGTGTGTGTGTGGGAGGAAGGAAGGACCATCTTTGAGACCCCTAGTGATGGCGAGTGAGAGAAAGGGGCAGAAAGCAGCGGGTAGGAGGTTATTCAAACAGAGCCAGTGTGTTTGAGTGCTACTGTACTTGCTGAAGCGTGCCTGCAGCCCCACTAGTGCAAATGGAAAGAGCGTCTGGGCTTTGTTATGTAGCGTTTGCTGGGGAGGTTTGCCTGGAACATGGGTTTGCTGAGGGCACTGGTGGGGTGATGGGGCGAGTGGAACAAGTAGACAGGAGAGAGAGAGAGAGAGAGAGAGAGAGAGAGAGAGAGAGAGAGAGAGAGAGAGAGAGAGAGAGAGAGAGAGAGAACGAGAAACCAGAAGAGCTAGACATGGACAGAAGAAAAAGGTGCAAGATATTTGAAAGAAACAAAGAGAAAAAGAGAGGGAGAGAGAGAGAGAAAGAAAGAAAGAAAGATAGAGGGAGGGAGAGAGAAAGAGAAGTCATTTAGGAGTTGTTAAGCTCCAGTGAGAGAAGCAGTAAATTCCGTCGTCTTTGCCCCCCAAAAGACTAATGGCTCCAGCACTGATATGAGGGCAGAAGACATTAAGTAAATATATGGCTCTCTTTAAACACGGCCGCGTTTCCACGGCAACAGCCGAGTATGGAAGACTGGCTTGGAAAAATTCAGCAGCATGCTGTAAACACAGTAATACAGAGTCACACACACACATACACATGAGAAATACCCACACAGGACCGCGGATGGTTTTAAATTACTGCCACTGGAAGACAATGCTCTTTTTTTTCCTCTTGTGTGTTAAGCAAGGAGATAACATACAAGATGCTGCAAAAGCAACACACACACACACACACACACACACACACACACACACACACATACACACACACACACACACACACACACACACACACACACACACACACACACACACACACACACAAACTATATGTACATTGTGTAAGCACACCCATATGGTGCAACAAGACAGCTGTAAACATAAAACAGTTTTGTACAAGATTTTGCAGGTTAATGCCTATAGCCTGCACACAAACAATTTGAATACATCATTTGCAAAACAAAGTCTCGCTCTATGAACATCAAAAGAGAATAGAAGAAATGTAAAATAAACACTGGATACTCAAGAAATAAATAGTGGGATTAATATGATAATGAACACAGATATTCACAGCAGTTAGGGTTTGGGTGGGTAGGTTGGTAATAGTTTGTTTGGGTGAGTAGGTTGGGTAGTAATTTGTTGTCAATATCTAAGGTTTAAGTATTTAACAAGCTCCTGTGATTACTTACTGAATAAGCATGCAAGATGCATGTTGTTTGCACATTTTTTACCAAAAAAATTACTAATTTTAAATAAAAAATAAGCAGATTAGATATTGTTATTGATGTACTTTGTATATTGTTTCCCCTGTTGGTTTGATTCAACGAATGAATGGCTTACTTTCATATTTTGTTCACATAATGTCTTAGCTCAATACAGATTAGTCCACCTGATAAGCAAAGAGGAAGCCAGAAGCCATGGAAACACCATTCAAAAGCCAGACACTTGGTTGGCTAGCACAGAAGTAACACTGATACGTAAAACTTGTGGCTAATGTATTCTACACACACACACACACACACACACACACACACACACACACACACACACACACACACTTACAAAACAGACATCAGATATTAAACAAAGGTTCAGTACGTGAAGGATGGACATTATCATGCACATTTCTACCACTACTACTACTTCTACTACTTTTATTCATTCATTTTCCTCCTCAAAAACAGCTGAACATGTTTCCCTGCAGCCAGTATCCTGGTGGTAATGAATCTATTCCTAACACAAAACACATTATACTCAAACACTTAAAGACATTGTGCTACACCAGATATTGCCATGTCCAACTACCTTCTGCCATGTTCATCACCCTTCTTAGGGCAGGGAAATCCATATCCAAATCCCACTCTAGCTCTAACTCTAGCTGTGTGTGTGTGTGTGTGTGTGTGTGTGTGTGTGTGTGTGTGTGTGTGTGTGTGTGTGTGTGTGTGTGTGTGTGTGTGTAACAGCATGATGTCAGTAGTTCTCATGTCCTCGCACACACACAGGTACAAGCCGGGTTTGATTTACAGGCGGCCATAAAAGCCAGCACTCAGGAAGTAAAGGGGCTCTCAGAGTTTAAGAACACAGCGCATGTCACCATGCGTGAGACAGCACACGTCTGCTCTGCCCCAGCCCCAGCCCCAGCCCCAGTCCCTGCCTTCCCTCCTGTTCTTCTCGGGACGGGACAATCTCTCCATTGTCTGGTGCTGGTGAAAAATCATGGCTCTGAACTTCTGACACAGCAACAAAGCCAAATGTTTCTGTAAGCCAAAGAATTCTGAGAAAGTTGTGGTGAAATGTTGGGAGGAGAGGAGAGGTTTCAGGAGAGGAAAAAGAGAGAAGAAGTGATGCATAGAGAGAGAGAGAGAGAGAGAGAGAGAGAGAGAGAGAGAGAGAGAGAGAGAGAGAGAGAGAGAGAGAGAAGTTATGAGTGTGGCTCCTTCCTGCCCCATAGGATCAATGGTTTTATTTTTCATTTTTTGAAAATGCCTGGCTCTTGCAAAAACGGTTGCATAGAGCTATAAATTCAGTGAGAGAGACAAAGAGTGAGTGAGAATGAGGGAATTGAAGGGAACAGAGAAAGAATGAACAATAAATGTAGAAGAGAGCAAAGGAATGGAGAGAGAGAGAGAGAGAGAGAGAGAGAGAGAGAGAGAGAGAGAGAGAGAGAGAGAGAGAGAGAGAGAGAGAGAGGCAGCATCAATAGTAGTAACAGTGGCAGAAAAGAGCCCTCTGCTGGAGAAATTGCAGTATTGCTTTCAGATGTGCTTTATAATGCCAATGCTGAGCACACACACACCTAGTCTGTATATTTACACATTTTAGGTTGCACACAAAGTTCTAGATTCCTCATATTAGTCATATAGCTTAAACTATAAACATCAAATATGGTCATTACATACCAGCATTTTACACAATGGCTCACTCCTGTAACGGAGATTCAACCTTTATTGTTCTATTTTCTCGGCAATCATCTTGTCCAGACATCCCTACTGACTTAAACAGGGCATTTTGGCTATAACATTTCCCTGCTAATCTCATCAAAGCACAAAAATAGGACATATATATGTATATATGGGTCAGTAAATGTGTTTGCATACGATTTAAAATGAGACAATATATGGTGTAGTACGGGCTAATGCCCTGGCATGTGTCGCCCTCCATGGGAAATTAAAGCCTAAAGTTGTTAGCGGCGGGGCCCTGCAATGGGCAGATTGAGATAAATGAAGGGCTGTGCATTGTGCAGAACAGTCCCAGATGATCAGGAAGGCATTAAAACGGGGGTCATCATCACAGGCAGCGGTGGGGGAGGGTTGCACTAGCACACAACAGAATGCAATAGAAATAGCAATAGCAAACAGTAAGGTGGCTGGCTGTGTGATGTTTTAGCATACTGGTGGTTTTTGCAGACTAATTTAGCATATTGGGTGTTTTAGCATGCTCTTTTAGCATTCTAACATGCTCTGTACTCATCAGTCATATATCTGTTTGTTTTTTAGACCCAATATAATTCGTACATAGATGGTGTTTATATGAAAAAGTGCGTTCTGAGCTCCCTAAAGCCTGTGGATGGAGTTCCAACAGCAAAGAGTTGTGCTAATTGTGTGTCCTCAGGCTTTGATTGTATGGCTGCCTCTTTAACCTGCAGAGGGTCAGGCTGATTTAACATTCATCACCTCACCTCAAACACACAGCTTGCCACTAGCCCTGCTACATATCATGATCTGCACTTAATACCATTTGCATAAACGCCACTGGTCCTGACTACTCAGTAATTACTTTTGCAAATAAAAACACATTACACAAACACCCACACACACACTCACACACAGATACACACCCATAACACTCCCTCCAAAAAATAAATCACACATATAAGCACACACACACACACACACACACACACACACACACACACACACACACACACACACACACACACACACACACACACACACACACACATACACACAATGCTATGAATACATTAAAGGGAAGTGTCTGGCCCCACTTCCAGCTGACCTGCCCACAGCAGACCCTAGACCCCAGTTTGATGGCCCCTGTGTGTCATTCATCAGGTGTCAGCGTGTCACCTCCCCAGGGACACATCATTCCACACAACGCCCACTGTAATTGGGCCTGTAATGTACATTTAGCCTTCTGTGTGCTACGTCTCACCTCACACAAACACACCACCCACTCACCAAACCACACACCCACACCTACTCCAACATATGCATGCTCTCTCTCTTTAACTCTCTCTCTCTCTCTCTCTCTCTCTCTCTCTCTCTCTCTCTCTCTCTCTCTCTCACACACACACACACACACACACACACACACACACACACACACAGAGAGAGAGAGAGAGAGAGAGAGAGAGAGAGAGAGAGAGAGAAAGCTGTCAAACTGAGATTTAATTCCATGTCAGTGCCTGTTTGAAAGCTGTACAGACACTCAAAACAGTCTCTCCTCATCACAGAAACTTGAGAAACTCTCTCTGTCCTCATCCTTTGTCCTCCCATGTCTTCCACTCCCTCCCTCCCTCCCTCCCTCCCCTGATGACCAGAGGCAGACCTTTGGGCTGGGGTAGGGTTGGGGTGGGTTGGGGAGAGTGAGGGGCATCTCAGACCAATCAAGAGAGGAAGATGATCTCTGAATGCCACTTCAGGTAAGGTTTTACAGTCTGGGCCTATGGCTCCAGGCAATTAGGCTGTAATTCGCTCTATAAAGTTGTGAATGAAATGGAGCACCGAAGGGTGAAATGACTGAGGTACATTTACATGCCCATAGTTTTATAAGGGACTCTTTTTAACGCGCTGATAAAGACAGAGAAACGAATGAAATGTCTGGAATTTAGCCATCCGAGACTGTAGTTTCGCTCAGAAATCATCGCGTCCTCTTGTCGAGGGGTGCAGACGACGCACAAAGGATTCTTTAGACTCAAACATGTACGCTCAAACGCAGACACAAACACTCACACACGCACACACACACACTACATACACATTCCCAGACACAGACAGACAGATGCACATACATAAATACATAAACACACACACACACACACACACACACACACACAGAAACACACACACACTCAAGACACACTCTTCCCCCCTCTGCTCTCTTCCTCTCCTCATACTGTCAGTCTTGCAGCACTGTGGCCGCTAGGGGATCCCAATGTGACAAACCGGATTTCTGGATCCATAATCCACAATCCTCCAGGCCAATTACGGGGGTTAATTGCTTGGGCGCCAGCCAAGTGGTGCCAAAGACATCAGCCGTCTCTTAAGCACATTTTTTCCCTTTTCACACGCTCCGCTCCACGGGAAGCAATGACCACTATTCCCCACCCGCCCCTCAATATCCCCACACTTCAGGCAGTAGTCAAGGGGGAGTTCTTCACACAGACAGACACACAGACAGACAGACAGACAGCTCTTCCTCTTCTTCCTTCGCGAGAAGAAGAAGGGAAGAAAAAAACCTCATTGGGTTTTTGGTGGGAAGGCTGTTTGTTGTGTCCCTTTTTTACGGAGAGTTGACTGAAACTGGGAGGAGGGTAAACGGCGATGACCCTTGTTGTCTGTGTCCAGTAATGGGGAGGGATAATTACAAGCTAGCAGAGTGTAGTGCAGAGAAGGGGAGGGGAGAGGGAGGGGAGGGGGGTGAGGGGGGTTCTTGAAGGACAGCTGTAATCTGGGTGAGAAGCCTAAGCAGTAACTGGCAAGGAGAGCTCTCCTCTCCTCTCCTCTCCTCTCCTCTCCTCTCCTCTCCTCTCCTCGCTCTGTCAGCCCTCTGGCCCCTGCTGGCTAAACGGAGGCCGCAAAAAGTCAAGTCTGACAGGCCATCAGGACAATGACAGAGAAGATGACATGACAAATACGGGGGCCCCAGACTGCATTGTGGGCCGTAAAGAGTCACTCTCCCAAGGGAGGCAAAGGCAAAGGAAGACTGGACGGGAAAAAGGGCTGGTCGAGAAAAAAGAGAGAAAAACTGTTGTGAGACGAAAAAAGAGAATGCTTTCAAACATGGAGTATTTAGTCACAAAGAGACGAAGAGAAGAAATGTTTTCACCTTCGCCCCCCTGAGGTCAGAAAGACATGACGGGAAGTGGAGAAGAAAAATAAAGAGCAGATATCGTCAGTCGCTGTCCTTCACCTTGGCATGTCTTTCACTTCCAAAAGTTCCCAGCAAAGAGAAACAGAGGGAGAGAGAGAGAGAGAGAGAGAAGAGTAAAAGTTCCAGCAGAAGGTTCGGCGTTGAACAGGAGGTATTACATTTCCAATTATCTAATCTGGGGTTCACACAATGAGGAGCACAGCAGATAGGACTGTCTTGCCATCCTGTGCCCCCATTCAGACACAAGCCCTTATCTCCAGCCAAACACATTTCACCAGCCCACTCCGCTACGCCTGCCCGCTGACAGTGGATTTCTCCCAGCTTTAACCTGGGCTTAGTCCACCCCCACACATACACACACACACACACACACACACATACTAACACAGACACACACACATATCTGCCACACACCTCCACATATGTGCATCACCCACTATGAGCGCGGCACAAAAGCGTATTTACCGAGCGAGTGTCGCCAGTTATTAAACTTTAATCCTACTAAGAAGAGCATATTCTGGCAATGAATTATAGATGACACAGGTTACCGTCACCCTTCTGACCCCCCCCCCCCCCATAAGTCCCAACCCCCCTTTCCGTCCACACACACACACACACACACACACACACACACACACACACCACACACACACACATATACACACACACACATACACACACACACATACACACACACACACACCCTAGTCTGCCACACCAAATGAAACCCACCCCGGCAGGTTTTTAATAAACTGCATTACCCCACTCCTCCACCTCCGCTCTCTCTCCTCCAAGATGAGATTTCAAATAATTGAAACAGAAGTAAGGCCTTGAGAAAGAGAGAAAGAGAGAGAGAGAGAGAGAGAGAGAGAGAGAGAGAGAGAGAGAGAGAGAGAGATAGGAGGAGGAAGGGAAACTAATCCTAATGTGAATTGTGGAGGTACAGCACTAGGCAGGTGCTGCTGCTGTGTTGGCCCCTGACGTGACTAAGATGCTGAGGGTGGATATATTCTAGCGCTGGGCTGGAGGCTGGGGAGAGACAGGGGGGTGGGTGGTGGATGGGTGGGTGGGGGGTTGTAGTGGGCTGGTGATAAGAGACAGGGTGGCGGGCGGTGTTGAGAGTTTACAGTTTTCCTATAATCTCATTAAACTCTAGGAACGGCGCCCAAGTGCTTGTGCGGGCAGCGCAGCGCACGTGTGTGTGTGTGTGTGTGTGTTTTTGTGTGTGAGTGTGTCGAGCAAGAGGTTTGCCAGTTTCACGTTAGGGCTGCAAGACACGTACGGCGAATCTGCTACCGTACTGGCGCCTAATGTGACACTTACCCATCTGTCCAAATGCACTCAAGATGCCAAATGTCTTCCCCGATCCAGACGAGGCCTCTTTTTCTTCCTAATGGATGTTGTGTTGTTCAGCGCAAAAGTAAACGTGTCCTCCTTCAAATCTCACGCAACGCTTGATATGGACACAAATTCAGTTTGAAATACGAAAGGATAAATTGTCAGCCATTGAAGCCCATTTGAGAGTAATTGGTGAAATAATTGGATGAACAAAATTAGTACAGCAAGACTTCCTTCATATCAGCTCCATGTACCACTGCTATGCAATTTTGTCTGATGGCACTTTTCACTTAGCATGATATTTGGCAATTCTTAAGACAGACGCTAATTAATTAACTAATGAATCATTAGGCAGTGACATTCATTTAGAGCGCCAACTTTTCCCCCTCAGGTAGAGATTTAAGTGCCTCTCTGAAGAAAAAAAAATGTACTGCAAATGAGAATTTGATGAAAGTGTCCATTCTGTTGAGATATAGGTTTCTCTCTACTATGTCCTACGACTGGAAAACAAATGTAGGTCTATAAAGAACGAGGAGGAGCAGTCGGCAATAATGAGACGTCAGCACTTGTAAGTCTCACTGACAGTATCTGGGCTGGAGTTACAGCACTATATGCTACTGTAAAAAGAAGAAAAAAAAGAACATCAATAGAAAAGTATATTTCTTTTAGTGTCCTGAGTTTTGACGACTTGGCCCAAATGGAGATGCCAGAGTGAAGCATCACTGGTCCTGAAAATGCCCATCAAGCTGTCATTTTGACTTCTGTCAGATAGACCGCATCTCATTGGCTTTTTTTTTGCCTCAAATTACCCCTACCCAAGACATGCCATTCAACAAAATGGTGCCGTCTCGACAGCTCAATCTCCTTAGAATGGGAGTAAAATTATGTCGGTGACCCCTCCTCTTGTGAGTGCAGGTCAGAGTGTTTCCCGAGTGTTTGCTTTTTGTGTGCTGATCCGGCTACTCCTCCAAGCCTGGTGGAGTTCACTGGGGTGGGTGGTGTGGGGGGTGTAGTCTTATTAGAGAGTGGAGCGGTGTAGTGAAATTGCAGGCCTGGGAGTGACTCCTCCCTCCTCCCATGCTCTAATGGCACGCAGGGTCGTCATTATCCAGCGCGTGGAGGCTGGCGTCAGGGAGGCTTTCATTAGGCATCCACAGCTGCTTGCTTTCTTCCCTTTCTTTCTTTCCTCCGCTGACCAAATTTCCTCTCCTCCCCCCCATCCTCCCCTCCATCCATCCCTCCCTCCTATCCTCCCTCTGCGTTACATCCCTCCCTCCCTGTCTCCTGCTGCAGGATCCTCCCCAGCACTGCTGACCTGACCTGATCCTACTGGGGCCAGTGGGGCCAGAGCTGCATGTGAGCTTGGATTTAAGGAGAGAGAGGGCCGATGTAAACATTCCCACAGCTGCAGCATCTCTCTCTCTCTCTCTCTCTCTCTCTCTCTCTCTCTCTCTCTCTCTCTCTCTCTCTCTCTACACTCTCAGTCTCTCTCTCTCTCTCTCTCTCTCTCTCTCTCTCAATTCAATTCAATTATTCAATTCAAGAATGACACAGACAGTAAAGAGCGGAAAAGCAATAGAGTTTCTATTGCTGTCCTTCTCACTATACAGTAACTGCAGAGCATTAAAGGCATAAAGGCAGAGAGAGAGAGAGAGAGAGAGAGAGAGAGAGAGAGAGAGAGAGAGAGAGAGAGAGAGAGAGAGAGAGAGAGAGAAGGAGAGAGAAAAAGGAGAGAGGTCAGGGAGACCTTTCGAGTCTTGTTGTGAATTAGAGCCACAGCTAAGCTGTGAAATAGTCAGAGTAAGCACTCCCTGGATGCTGACTCCCATAGCATCACTCCCTTCACACACACACACACACACACACACACACACACACACACACACACACACACACACACACATTCACACATTGAATAACACTACACACTCTTCCATCACTAATACATTCCTGTGACTCAGAGCCTTTGGGCCAGGTATTGCAGGTCAGTGGCACCTATACACCGCAGATTACTGGCTGCACAGGACAAAATCCAATATTCGCCTCACTGCTCTCAGACCAGCAGCAAACATCTGAAGCAAAGATGGCAACCGTGGAGAAAAAGGCCTAGACAAGGTGCACGAAATACAAAAGAATCTTTGTGGAAGGCTGCAGACTGCAGACTTATATGCCTGGAGTGCTCGACTGGAGAGAACCCAGATTGAAACAATATGGCAGCAAACAGACCACAGCAATTACCCAGCAAGAGCGCAATTCTGTTGTGCTGGGTAAATGAGTGGTTTTTGTTTTTTTGTTTTTTTTTTTCATATGAAGTGCATGCTGTATCTGCGCCATGTCTGTGATTTCTGACCCAAGGTGGAATTCATGCTGGTAAACAGATTACTGCCATTCCATCTAGCTGGGCTGTTATACAACAATACCTGTTTGTGTGTCATGAAAAAAAAGAGAGGCTTTCCAGACAAATATGAATCATTACACAAACCGCACATAAGTCTGTCCTGAAATGCATTTTTTTTTTTTGACATTGTATCTGATTGAAAAACATGCTGTCAGACTTAAAATCCATCATGATCGGCAAAGCGGAAATAAAACATATGCATTGAAATGGGCTGTCGAGAGAGAGTGGAGTGTCCATAAGCTTGTGGAAAAAAAAGCAGGGGAAAGAGGGGAAGGAGAGTGAATTTGTCATGATTGTACCGCATGTTTGTGACCAGTCCTCAGGGCAACATGGCTGCCTTTCATTCCCGTACCGAGACTTGGAATAACATCACCTGAGGGAGTCAAAGGGAAATGAGCCGCTGATTCCGTTCCTAATGCCAGCCCCCACCCCCACCCCGCTCTCCCTCTCCCTCCATCTCCCTCCATCCCCACCTCCCTATTCCCTGAGCCTGGTCAGTCTCTTGAGGGAGAGCGGTAGAGGCGAGGCTCCATACAGCAGTGTGCCTGGCTGCATGACCCAGACCTCTGTGCAGGGAAAAAAAAGGCAGAGGTGGCCGCTGTTCTGTAATTGGTTCTGATCGAAACTCCCCTGGGGTGGCGAGGGACCATGATCTTGGGGTCAGGTGACTTCTCCGCAGCGTAGCTGCCCCTCCACCACCACCACCTCTATGTCCACCTTCCATAGCTTGAACTCCCCACCACCAGCCCCATCCCCCTTTCACTGCATCTCCTCCACTCTCTCTCATTCCACGTCCCCGAGCTATTCATTACTGGAGTTCCTCTGCCACGGGCCCATGCTGACCTCACTCCCCACCAATCCATCAGCACCCTTTTTGCACCCGCTCCGTATGTGCAGCAACACCAGGGGACACACGCGCCACAGCCGGCCCAGAAACGACAGCTGCTTCTGGGGAACAGGAGTGTGTGTGTGTGTGTGTGTGTGTGTGTGTGTGTGTGTGTGTGTGTGTGTGTGTGTGTGTGTGTGTGCGTGTGTGTGTGTGTGTGTGTGTGTGTGTGTGTGTGTGTGTGTGTGTGTGTGTGTGTGTGTGCGTGTGTGTGTGTGTGTGTGTGTGTGTGTGTTTGTGTGTGTGTTTGTGTGTGTGACAGGTGGATCAGGTGCACCTGTATCTTCCTCTGGGAGTTCTACAGTGTGCAACCACTACTACTACTACTACTACTACTATCGAGGCCAATTTGAGGACAGGTAGTGAAAGGTTGGCTGCGTTTGTGTGTACACACATGTGGGTGTGTGTTGCAGGAGCTTCGGTGTACAATGGCCCAGCTATGAGACTAGCTAATCAAACAGCGCAACCAAGCAACGCGTTAATTTCACGTAACATTAGAAGACTGAGATATGACATTCATCAAGTAGGAAAGGTATGAGGGATCATGCTGGCCAGGCACATCCATTTAGAGAAAAGGGAAACACACACACACACACACACACACGTGCACACACACACACACATACTCAGACACTGGGTTTGCACTGGTTTGTAAAATGGCGCGGGGCATGCATGTTTCACTTTATGGTCCATCATTCATGGGGTGTGGATTCTGACAGTGCATTTGCATAGGGAACGCGTGCAGAGAATAAAGTTTTCTTTCAGCGTGAGGAGCGCTGGTCTAGCTGGTCATGTGAAAAAGTGCAAGCACCAGCGACATCACCAACAACCACTGTATGTCACCGCGGCCGCCTCGGATTTATCACTTGACACTCCGCACGCCCTGTAATTGATGCTTTCAATTCACAAAGAGTCACAAAGGAATTTACAAGGTAGGGAAAACTAATAGGATAAAGGAGCCTTCTGGATGCATAAGGTTAGCACTCTGTTACAAATCTAATAGCTATTAAACTGGAAAACGAGTCTTGTGGCTTTTCGCTGCATTCAGCAAAAAAAAAAAAAAAAAAAGAGAGAGAGAGAGAGAGAGAGAGAGAGAGAGAGAGAGAGAGAGGAGAGGAAGGAGGGTCCAGAAGAGGTGGCTAACGGGCCATATTGTTAAATTAAAGAGATTTATTTAGCGGCCCAGAATTAGATTTATTATTTATCTCATAAATAATTCCTAGACATTTGTTGCCAGGCCTGTGCTGTGCTGTGAGTTGGGTTGGGGGGGGATCAGAGATTGGTACGTGTCCGCTGTATGGGCCTAGTCAATAATTCTTTATCAGAGAGCAATAACAGAGGAGGCTGTAGCAGCATGGCCGCGTGCTCCTGAGGCAAGCGTCGGGCAAATATTAAAGCTGCAGGGATTTAATCAGGTGTCGGAGGCCGAACGGATGGCCAGGCGAGGAGCGGGGGACCCCCCGGCGCATCGCTCAGCCACATTAGGCGACCCCCTCCGCACAAATGTCATTACGGGCTCATTACTAGCGTAGGGGGCCAGGCAGGCCTGCATTGCTAACCACTCATTTTGGCCCCCGCAAGATTTGGCCAAAGATTAGCACGACAATATTAGATCCGCAGTAGTGAAAAGGGGGGGCTGGGTGTTTGGGGGGTGGGGGGGGGTTGTTGGGGGGGGGGGGGTTGCATTCATTCAAAGCCTGACCCTCACTCTTGGTCAGCAAACAAAACACAGTCCAGCAGGTCTTCATGATGCCGCACGTGTCTTTGTGTGTGTGTGTGTGTGTGTGTGTGTGTGTGTGCACGCTTGTGTACTGGTGTGATGATTATATTATCTGACAGGACATCTTCCCTGGTTTATTGCTTTTTTTCAGCACACATCCTGTATCCATGACACTATGACACAGTGAGGAAATATGTGGTTAAACTTACCTTTAAAGGGTAAAGGCAAGCCATGGAGCATCAGAAAGCATCAAGGAGAAAAGAGAGAGAGAGAGAAAAGAGAAAAAAAAAATGTTAGTTCATTACGACACTGATATGTACACAGAGAACATGATATGGTATTCCTCAAAGACAATCCAGCAGTCTGAGAAATTATGCAGCATTACCATTAAATATGTGGTTGCATCTTTGAACAATGAATGAAATTACAAGTCCAGATTAACTATCAAAGCATGGACTAACCCAAGGACAATAGCTCTTTCCCTTTTATCTTCCAGTATGCTAATGCTTGAAGTAAATGAACGCCAATATGTAAAACAAAGAGACGACTGGCTGCGCAGTAGACAGAAAGGAAAAACACTACACTTTTATCATGACTACAATATTCAGAATGAATGCCCAATAACAGGGGCTTGACAATGTCCCATTGATTAAGCTGTTATATTTACCCACTGTTCTGAGTGAGCGTGATCGAAACTATCGACCGGCGTTTGAGGGGAGATACCTTCTCTGCGGCCCTCCAAGCCTTCCCCCGCCTTAAATAATTCAAAGGCAGACATATCGGAAAGGAATAGGGAAACAATCCACCTTTTTTACGTCTCCAACCAATCACATTTCCATTTTTATGGTCCACAACAATCTGTTAGAAGCACCCTGTCTCCACTAATGAGGTGCCACTTGATTTGTGGGTCGGCTCAGTCGAAGGCAACAATGTTGCACAAAAGCCATTCTCCCGCGGCCCGCCGTCAATGGAGATCAATAGAGTCAATGCAATTATTAATACAGTCCCAGGCTGGGAGATGATGCATGAGAGAGGTGACATTATGGTCTGGTCTGGGCTGAGCAATACAGAGAAATGGATTTTATAAAGCTCTGAACACTATCATTACTCTCATAACGGCCTTTCACACATTTGGGTTTTGATGCCAATACCGGAGATGCAATGGTCAGACTGTAATCATGGTCAACATATCTGACACAGAACACGGCAGCTACAGTTGAGTAAAGGAGAAAACAATAAGACTTGGCGGAGGTGCTTTGTAGCTCTGAACCAAGCTGATAAAGCACATTACACACACTGCCACACCACATCCAATGGTCCAAAAACACAAGAAGAATGAAAAGGCTGATGTTTCTAAAATCCCCACCTCTCATATACACAATTGCATATTTCAGTCGCATTGTGTCACACACAGGTGGTGTGTTGTGAAAACGATTCACTTGTCTATCAGTCTATTTTAAGTAAGGCATCACCGGTACACAAGTTTATTATATTTCCATTTATGTTTGTAAGTTATTTCTTAATGGAGGGTTCAGTTTTCAGTATAGCCTCATAGAAACACAGGATAGTAACAAATCTCAATTAGTAGCAGTCCTGATATCCTGATCCACTTCCTCGGGGCTGCCATTTGGAAACTTTATTTCCATCTGCAACTCTATCTGATCGGAGTAACGTTTCATACCTATCCACTGGCATTGGCAGACAGACAGACAGACAGACAGACATACATACAGACAGACAGAAAGCTAGATAGATAGAAAGAAAGAATGACAGAAATAATGAAAAATAAAAACGATAATCAAAAATGTAAATACAATACTGTATCCCTGTGCCATTCTTGTATTTTGTACATGATCCATGCAGTGCATTCTAACCAAGCCTGAGCTCAATGGCGCCCCTGAGAGGTGAACCCAGGTAGTGCCAGGTCAGGGCCCCTCATCTCTCCCGTAGGTCCCAGGTGTTTGTCACAAATGAATATTCACTGGCAAGATTAGCTCAGTGCCCTCCGGAGACTCCAGAGTAAATAACACAGCATTAAAATTGGTAAACACAGCCAGCGTATGCCTCTCTCTCTCTCTCTGTGTGTGTGTGTGTGTGTGTGTGTGTGTGTGTGTGTGTGTGTGTGTGTGTGTGTGTGTGTGTGTGTGTGTGTGTGTGTGTGTGTGTGTGTGTGTTTGAGTATGATGCGCACTGTTTGTCTAACCTTTTTATATGGCCTTCTTTATGGTGCTTTATTCTTATTCATCCCAGTGGCTTCATTTGTGTCCCCCACCCCCATCTAATATAAATACAACTGCTGACTCCTCTTCCCCTTTGCACCCCTGTCATTTGGGTCTCTTAGTGATGATGACGCAGATAACACTGGTGGTGATTTGACAATTTCTTTATGGACAAAACATTTTGACATTTACTGTTGTCAGATATCATTATCAATGAATAGCTTTACAGAATATATATATTTTTAAAGCATGCTTTGAATGTGCTGTTGTTGCTATAGGACATCATTTGCATTCAGTGATATCTA
>JAODXP020000021.1:10800104-10807604 GCA_027497455.2 Sardinella longiceps | reverse complement strand
AGCTTTATATAATAAATATAAAATACATATAAAAAAGTGTTTATCTGAAGAGACACACACTGGCAGTCATATCTAACTGAATTCACCAAGAGTGAAGTGGCTACTTAAATACAAGTGCTATGCAGGATGTGAAATTTATGGGACACTACCTAGCTTAGGGGCATGAACATAGGTACTACATGATGCTATCTAAATCCACGGAGTCCATGCACCACAGGGGGTCTGTGAGGAAGGCTTCTCATGAAGAGGATTACAGCTGAGGTGTACACAGAAAATAAACAGTAGCCTACTCCCCTACAACAGCAATAGCCTCACTCAGATTGAGTAGGATTACAACCATGTTATGGTGCAAGTGGTCAATTACCATGAGGAGGGAAACAGAAATTGCCTGCATTTCTCTACTTGATAAAAAAAAACACCCTGCTTCAAAGCACAATAGGATTAGGGAGTTCATTGGTGTCTTGGTACCGTGCATTGAGTAATTATAAAGGCAAGTGATGCCTTGGGGCAGCATTGAGAGTCAATACACAAGCTCAACACACACACAAAACCCCTTCAGATACACAACGTCAAATCTTGCCACCCAGACACACAAAGAAAGACCTCACAAAAGATTCCTTTCTGTACTGGGAGACTTCAAGACCAGCATCCGTTTGAAGCAGAAGCAGAATTTGAACAAAGCCTAGTAGAAAAAAATAAGTGCTACCTCAAAGGTTGCCATGTTAGCCGTGGTTAGCAAAGTCCATTGCTCAAACAGTTGGCGTGGTCCTCAACCACCATTAAACATCTGGCCAAACACTGTTAACTCAAGCCAACCCTTGCTGACCCCCTACCACACCCCCTCCCCTCGGCCCCCCTCCTGCTCCGTCCTTAGTTGAACATCACGTGAGCATAATGGTGGGATCCATGGCCAGGCCCTGGGCAGGAGCCTTCATTAGGCCCCAGCCCCACCAGTGCTGCCATTAGTTGTGAGATTTCAATGTTTGCAGCGCTATCGCAGTAATTAATCTTGCACGGGGGCCAGCGCTCCATTTGGTCGCCTGCTGGCCGGCCTTGGATGCCAGCCTGGATGGGCATGGGGAGCGGAGGAGTCGTTTGTTAAGGGGTTGCGCTTGCCACGGAAGCGGAGGCAGGGGGCTAATTGGGCGGCTGCTGGCGTACAAGCAGGTCATTGGCGGAATGGTTGAGAAAGCGCCGGAAGGAGGGTGATGCCTTGGCCGCTTGTTGCATGGAGAGAGAGAGAAAGGAGTGAGTTGGTTTGGATGCAAGGATCTCGACTCGGCAGCGCATTAGGAAGCACGAAAGAGCATCTGGCAAGTGGGTGATTTGTCTTCGATGGTCATTATTGTTGTTTGTTTAGTTGCTCTCTGTGTGGGTTTTTTTTTTTTTTTTTTCGATGCCAGGGAGTGAGGCGCAAACCGTTTCGTCATCTGAACAGTTTATTGATGACTTCAGCGCCTACAGCCTGTTGTGGGAACCAGGAAGGATTGGTTGCTGCAAATTTGCATAAGCTTGGGACCTCATTCTGTAGCTTGGATAAATGGGAGATGGATCAGAGTGCCAAAGTCTTTTGGAAAACACTCTTGTGTTCCAAGGTCTACTCCTTTTCAGTTAAATTAGATGAGCTTCCTTTTATGAAATAAAGTGGATCAAATAGATAGGTCGATGGATATTCCCAAAAAAACAATTTCACAACAAAGACATGCAGTATTAGCAACCAAAACAATCATCTATCAAAACTGAGTTTAATTGTGCATTTGATTTATTGATATATATATAACAGTTGGCATGGCTCACATTACACATACCAAACCCCAATGTAAATAACACTCGCTGAAAAAGATATCAAGTTTTATGAATGAACGGAGACCATGGGCTGACAGCAGACGCAGCTCCCAACAGCAGAATGTGTGTTTACTTCTATTTACTCGGAGTTCCCCATGGGCCACCACACCAAACATCTCGCTCCTTCTCACCAGCTGTCAGAGAATTTAACTAATTGCAGAGGATTGCCCTGAAGCTGCGAAACACAACTCCACACCTTCTTTTTTCTATTTGAGAAAGAAAAAAAGCAACTCTGACGCAAGAGGTTGCAAAAGTAAATCAAACTGTATAGCGAGGGGAACAATGGCAAGTCTTACAAGAATTCAACTTCTTAGCCAACAAAAGGAAAGAGAAGAAAGGCACCCACACACACACACACACACACACACACACACACACACACACACACACACACACAGACACACGCACACACACCAAATAGAAGAGGTGTTCTTCAGAAGGTGTTGAACAAATACAACAGCCTCAGATGTGGGTCCTGACGGGGAAATATGGTTTACACTGCGACCATCTGGCGAGGCCAAGCCAGGCTGGAGAAGGGAGCAAATTGCCTGTGCGGTGTAATTGAAAGCAATGCACACTGGGGTAGAGATGCACATTGGCTGATTGGGTTTGGGCTGCAGCGGGGGGGGGGGGGGGGGGGACACTGTTTGGGTGAACAGAGGTGTTATTCAGCGGACCTTGAACGATGGCTAATGGAAGCAGACATTCTCTCCTTCACTCCCTCTCTCTGTTTCTCTATCTCTCTCTCTCTCTCTCTCTCTCTCTGTTACATTTGCTTTCAATTTCTTGCATAGCCTATTTTAACAGGAAGGACCCTCCCTCCCTCTCTCTCTCTCTCTCTCTCTCTCTCTCTCTCTCTCTCTCTCTCTCTCTCTCTCACACACACACCTCTTTCTCACCTCTGGCTCGCTAGCCTGCGGCCCCATTACGGCAAAAAGCCTCCGGCAGCAAACCATAATCAGCACAAATAAATAAAAATGGATGTCCCCAACACTGCTACAGCAATACTGGAACGAGGAAATTAACACCGCGTTCGACCCTGAACCGCTCCTCCATCTGGGAGGTTAAAAGGAAAAGAGGCAGACACACACACACACACACACACACACACACACACACACACACACACACACACACACACACACACACACACACACACACACACACACACACACACACACACACACACACACACACAAAAGCATCCTATGTTTTCACAAAAGCAAAAATTACATGAGGATGTAATGGTGGATCCCCCGTGGCACCTTTGCACCCTGTGTCATAAGCAAAGCGGGTCCAATCCTCGCATTTAGTCCACGAGATATAGACAGAGAGGAGGGTAGTGGGAATGAGAGAGGGAAAGAGAGGAGAGAAAAAGAGGGGGAAGGAGATAGAAATAGAGGGAAAGAGAGAAAGAGAGAGAGAGAGAGAGAGAGAGAGAGAGAGAGAGAGAGAGAGAGAGAGAGAGAGAGAGCGAAATCAGGTTGAGGCACAAACTCGGGGAAAGTGATGTGAGGATTGTGTTTGTTCAGGAATAATGGTGCAATCACACCCAACCAAACACCCACACGAGCACACACACACACACACACACACACACACACACACACACACACACACACACACACACATATGAAAGCCAATAGACCTAGCCCAGCGCAATAAGACTCCTCTCTCTACAA
The DNA here is from genome assembly GCA_027497455.2 of Sardinella longiceps. NCBI lineage: Eukaryota > Metazoa > Chordata > Actinopteri > Clupeiformes > Clupeidae > Sardinella > Sardinella longiceps. The sequence continues at coordinate 10,804,077 of JAODXP020000021.1, read as the reverse complement.
CAACATCCCAGTATCTGTGTTCAGCAATCATCTCCGGCGACATCAACGCCGACGACACCCGGCCATTCCCTAGCACAAGCTATTGGGTTTGGCCCGAGGAGACCAAGCTCTGGCTCAGGAGGCCCTATTAGATCCTGAGAGCAGCTGAGACACCAGCAGCCACACACACACACACACACACACACACACACACACACACACACACACACACACACACACACACATACAAACACAGACATGCACACAGCCATTCTGTTGTTCCAGAGGGACTGATGCACTTGTGGAGTCTAATGCAATCACCCTGCCCGCAATTTCCAAGAGAATCTCTGAGAGAGAAAGAGAGAGAGAGAGAGAGAGAGAGAGAGAGAGAGAGAGAGAGAGAGAGAGAGAGAGAGTACAGTTAGTCCTCAATGAAGCCACACCTAAAAAACAAAAAACAAATGCACATAAATCTGATTCAGTCACTACAGTGCAATCTGGCGTCCATCCCTCTCTCTCTGTTTCTCTCTTTCTTTCTCTCTCTCTCTTTCTCTCTTCCTCTGTCTATCTCTCCCTGTCTATTGCTTTCTTCTCAAGCCCTTTCTGTTTCTTTCATCATATCAAGGTTGATTTTTTCTTGCTTCAGTGCATTTGTGCTTAATTTGAAGGTGTGTTTGTGTGTGTGTGTGTGCGTGTGCGTGTGCGTGTGCGTGTGTGTGTGTGTGTGTGTGTGTGTGTGTGTGTGTGTGTGTACACACGTGTACTTGTATGTGAGGGAGCTGCATGTGTGTGCGTAATGGCATCGCAAAGGTACTGGAGACAGTTTGGTGTTAGTAGGAGGGGGTTTTAATTGGCAAGCTGCTTAATGACAGTTTACATAGTGAGGATAAATAGAGCCTTGTAGGCCACGTCATGCGGTGTGTGTGTGTGTGTGTGTGTGTGTGTGTGTGTGTGTGTGTGTGTGTGTGTGGCTGGCACCAGTGTGTGCCCTGCCCTGCTACTGCATCTGCCAAACCCAGCTGAACAACCAGAGATTTGAATAGTCTCTACCATTTTTGCCACAAACAGTCACTTAGTCCACAGTTGCAACATGTCAGTGCAGTTTAGGTGCTAACAATCATTAATGCTATTGACAAGTGTAGCTTTGTCAATGCTTTGAGTAAGTAGGGCAGTCAATGCAAGGGGAGATGTTCAATAGAGGGTGCCTGTGAGAGAGAGCCTATGGCCTAGCAAGGAGCTATGCATCCATTGTGTTTGCAGAGCCCAATTAGCTGTACAGCCAGGGATGCACAACATCATGACAAATGGGTAGAGGCACAACAAAAGCAAGCCAGATCCGGCTGTGCGCATGCAAGGTGAGGTACGAAAGCGACAGAACTACATTTAACCGTTTGACAGTTTCATTAGAGATGAAAAATATGGACGGCAATCTCTTTGGATTCTCACATATTTAGGCACCATAAGCCGCCATTTGGAATGAGAAATGGGATTCCGCAGGAGACTCCAGAGGCAAAGATTGAGAATTCCGGTGACGGTATCTCATAATGCCTTCAGTCGGCACGGCAATGGACTGACAAGGGGTAGCCTTGTGTGCAGGGAGAACTAGTCCATCTGTCGCAGTAAATTATTAACAGCACATTAAAGTTTTATTTCCTCTAAATGTCTCACATTTCTTAATTATGAGACATTGGCATTCTTTCTTTCTCCATCTCTCTCTCTCTCTCTCTCTATCTCTTTATACAAAGAGATTGAGTTTTTGGACTCCTAAACATTTTGTGCTCAGAGAAGATAACACAATTTTTTTGACACTAAACTCCCAATCTTGAGCAGGGAACTGATGAAACAGCTCTGAGAGTGTCAATAACATCAATCTAATTCAGCTACATGACAAAATAGCCTGGGGGATTTTTGGTGAAACATGAGAGTCGAGCGCTGTAATGAGAAAACTATAATGTTGATTACCTTGGCATCAGATAAAAATCAAATATTGTTTACTTTTGTCTGTAAATTCATTTCATATTTATAAATGCAGATAAATAAAATAAAATAAAACACTAATCTACATATATTCTGGTAGAGAATATTTAGTAACATGGAGTATTTGATTGTGGGCATGGAATGCTTGATTTATAATCTACATGAGTGCTGCCCCCTACTGATGCTAAGTGAGCGTGCATGCCGTGCAGGCGCACACATGCTGGGAGTGGTGCAATGATGTCCAAACAGCCTCAGCCGCGCAGCAGACGGAGTCTACCAGCACATCCATCTCATGGTATGGGCAGGGAGGCAAGCTTGGCCCAAAACAGCAAGCCTTCACCAGCAGCATTCTGATAGGATTTAGAAGGTCACAGAGACAAAGGCCTCTTTGGAAAAACACACACAGACATGCATTGCATACACACTCACACATACAGGGTGTCTCATACACACACACACACACACACACACACACATATACACACACACCAATTTCTTTCTTCCCTGGCATCAATCAAAATGGCCACTCGAGTAGGAGGAGTTAATGATATTATTTGTCATGCCCACTGCAGGCTTCTGCTCTCAAGCCCATTAGATGTGACGTCTTTATCAGGGGAAGTGACAGAAGCCCAGGCATTCTCTCTCTCTCTCTCTTTCTCTCTCTCTCTCTCTCTCTCTCTCTCTCTCTCTCTCTCCTTCAAAAGGGTGGACCACTGCCAGCCAATTAATCGCCGCAGATTCGGGATTTAAACGCTACTGTGACAACAGACTGCCAATCTCGCACATGCTGCAAGAGTGTTAATTGTTTGGGCCAAACCGAACACAAGTCCCTCAAATCCGATAGGCGGCCAGAGAATAGCGCTTGATGGCAGGTAGGGTTTACAAACGATCTCATCTGGGCAAGACATTCCCTTTCGGTGGTAGATGGGAGAGTGAGATTGCACACAAGTTACGCGTCATCCCCTTGAGGTAGGTTTCGGCGAATGCATGGCGGACATCAATTTGTTTTCCTTTGGATGATCTAAGCACGACGGAAGAGAGGAAAAGAGAGAGAGAGAGAGAAAAAAAAATAACTGATAGGAATCTGGTGAGGGGGAAAGAGAGCAAAATCACAATTTGCCACCCCTTTCATGGCTCAAAAGGCAAATAATAGAATTTCCTCATTCGTGTAAATAGTGCATTTCCATAGAAATGGCCCCTCGGGCACATCTCTGGCGGCCACAAGGGGGGGTGATGGGGGGGTTGAGAGGGGTTGGAGTGAAGTGGGGTGTGTGTGTGTGTGTTGGGGGGGGGGGTGTTAGTGAGTAGTAGTGGGGGGCAGTTGGTGAGATTCTTAATCCTGTTAGCTTCTCAATGTGTTCCCTACCTCAATGGAATTACAGCCCCCACTGCTTCCCCCTTAAAGAGAATAACACAGTAACACAGAAAACGCGATGGAGAGAGGGAAGGAGAGAGAGGCAAGAGAGAGACAGAGAGAGAGAGAGAGAGAGAGAGAGAGGGAGGAAGAAATGGAGGGCACATTACATTACAAGACAAAGAAAGCAGATTACTATATAAAATACATATTTAGATAGGCTACTATGAAGATCAGATAAACATAGCAACATGCAGTGACAGAGAGAGAGAGAGAGAGAGAGAGAGAGAGAGAGAGAGAGAGCTGCAGTAAGGGGCTAACATGAAGAGGGGGTGGTGGGAGGTTGAGGGTTGCTATTGGAAGCGTGATATGGTGCTCATAGCACATCTCAAGGCCTTAGGCCAGTCTCGCTGAGATGAGACAATTGGCGATCAAAACCCCACAGCAAGGACACACAATCTCCTTGTGGATTTTTATCACACTTTGCCCTTGTTTTGATTCCTTTTTATCCTTGCCCCCCCTCTTTTATTCACAACCATTCGGCTCCCTTTGAATTTAATGAGCGTAATGCTATCTCCTCCAAATGGCAAAACAACGACACCGGCCACTAAGCATCCTCATTAATCATGCTATTTTTGGGCTTGGGGTACCGTACCTGTTCTC
>JAODXP020000021.1:10795104-10797604 GCA_027497455.2 Sardinella longiceps | reverse complement strand
TGTCTCTCCTCCTGACATAGTCTATTCTTCTCTCTCTCTCTCTCTCTCTCTCTCTCTCTCTCTCTCTCTCTCTCTCTCTCTCTCTCTCTCTCTCTCTCTCTCTCTCTCGGTCTGTCAAGCTGTCTCTCTTTGTGAGTTCATCTCTCACACACAGTCTCTCTCTCTACCTATCTTCACTCTTTTTCAATCTGATGAAAATGAGCTTTGTTGGCCCAAGCTCATCAGCTCAGCAATAAGACTGCAATAAATAATAAATGCCAGTCAAATACATATATTAGCACATTTCTCTTACATGAACATGGATATGCACCCCAACCTTCTCAACCTTAGAGAAAATGGGAGAAAAAAAAGGCCTTTTGCATTCTCAACGCCTTCCTTCCTCAGACCCAGAAAGACAGAGGGAACGGCGGAGGAAAAAATGACTCCTCCAGCACACAGAACCTCATCCACCCTCCTGGCCGTGATTTATAGGTCGAGGCAGGCCGAATATTTCACTCCGATACTCCGAGGCCAATATCTTGGGCGCCTCGACACCAGGCATTAGGGAGAGGCATGGATGCGGCAGGTTTGGTGCGGCATGGCCTAATCAATCAGCTGGGTGGTTGGGTGGGGGTCGGGTGGGGTGGGGTGGGGTGGGGTAGGAAGGGGGCATGGGGTGGAGGGGCGTCGCCGCTCCAGGCTCTCACTCTGTTCTCATTATGCTGGCAAATCATATGTTACGCCATCTACATTACACACCGTCCTCGTGAGTTATGCAGCTCTCCTTCGACTCTAACGACCGTCGCCGACCCACCTCTGGGGTATCCGTCTTGGGAGGAATATCTGGGAATGGTTTATTTAGAGTAAAAGCCATGGATGAGTGTTTGCAGTGTGTGGCTTTTTGAAGTGCGAACAAAAAAAAATGAAATTGATTCATTGTTTTCTTTTGTATTCTTTTTTTTATTATTACTTTTGTCGTGTGATCGGTTTGGAAATGGAGAGCAAATTTGAATCAGCCTCAAGAGACTGCAACACGCCCCCCCCCCCTCCCACCACCACCACCCCAAAACAAACCCTGCAATATGGAGAGAATGTACAATGTCATGAATAAAATTACTTTTCTCGTCTTCTAGATGTATTTCTTCACATTTGCGGGAGAAATCAGATGTGACAAAACACAATTTTCCAGCACTTTTTGTCGCTCTCATAACTGGTTAAAATGACACCTCGTTTTCCTAAGTAGCAGGCCAAGGCCGCATTGATACAACTCCAATGTGGAGAGGGTTAAGCATGTTATATGTAATCACTGACTGACATGTTTGGAAAACACAATTTGTGATTGGCAAACATGACCGGTCCCAGCTTTATATTGAAAACACTCATACTACAATTGTGTAGGAACCTGACACCTTAAAGCAACCTCATGACAAGTTGAACCCTATTATAACATTGACAAACATCATAGGAGAAGACAGCGTTCTTCTCTTCTCATCAAGAGGTTAAACAAAGAAAAGTGGTTTAAAATGCAATAAATGTGAAAATATTAATACCAAAAGATTCCTGATCATCTATAAACTATTAAACTTACATTTTACTGTGTGTGTGTGTGTGTGTGTGTGTGTGTGTGTGTGTGTGTGTGTGTGTGTGTGTGTGTGAGTGAGTGAGTGAGAGGGAGAGAGAGGGAGAGAGAGAGAGAGAGAGAGAGAGAGAGAGAGAGAGAGAGTGAGTGTGTGTGTGTGTGTGTGTGTGTGTGTGTGTGTGTGTGTGTGTGTGTGTGTTTATATACCATCCATTTCAAAGTGAGAGATGAGAGGAGTCTGTGGGTGTGGCACTGAACATTCTTCAGAAACTTTCAGGCCTATCCTCACTCTGGAGGTTAAATGGGACCTGTTGTCTTTTGTAAGCAACATCACAAACACATGTAATCCTCTTACACTTAACAAACATTCTTATTTTCCCTCAAAAATAAAAAAGTGATGCTTTGTATCACTACAAACACACCCACATTAAAAAACAGTTTCTAAGCAAACACCAGGCACACACTAACTCCCATACACTTATTTCTAGCTTGTCAGCAGAAGCTTCGCATCGTTCCGTTCCGTTCTTTTTTTTTTTTTTTAATCTCAAGATTTGCACAGCATCAGGCTGGCAGTTTGAGACGGGCATGGAGGAGGGCAGTTTGTCAAGGCTGTCTCCCTGGCTGATGATAATATGGCAAGTCTAAGCTGGGAGAGGCCCTAAGCTGCTTACCGAGCCAGAGGAAGTAAACTTTTCCCAAATCCAGAGGAGTTTCTTGATGTAGGCTACAACCCACCATGGCATAATCACAGCGAGAGAAAGCCTTATTTGAGGTGGCGATGTCAGTCGTGATTTTGACTGTTTCAAAATAGATTTGTCATTGTCAAAAGCCCGTTCCCAATTATGAGCACATTTATTACTATGTCATCTCAGGGCGTGTGAAAAGAAGAGAGATCTCAAAAGCAAATAAGATAAATCCAAAATTTGAATTGGAAATGAGTGG
>JAODXP020000021.1:10775104-10790104 GCA_027497455.2 Sardinella longiceps | reverse complement strand
GAGAGAGAGAGAGAGAGAGAGAGAGAGAGAGAGAGAGAGAGATGTGTGATGCCAGTTCAAGGGATTAATGTTGTTTTCAACATCAGTAAGTGATTTTAATTCATCAATCACAAAGGCCACAACAAAAACCCCAAACAGATGATGCAACTGACATGAAGTACTGAAGTGTAATGTTTTTGGTCAGAAATAAACCAAATTTAAACATCAAAACATGAATATTTATGAGCAGAAAATGCTTTTGAAAAAGCAAGCACTTTCTGATAGCAATGATGTCATGTGTTGGAATATAGATTAACAAAATACAAGTACATCAGTGATTTTTTTGGCTCTATCTTTATTGTAGTTCTACAACCTAAGTACTATAGTTCTTAAATAATAGTGTGAGATTTTCATTATTTAGATACACTATTTCTCCCTGTCCTAAATATATCCATTACAATCATAGAGTTCATGTTCCTCAGTTTAAACATTTGCAAAGTTAATTCCAAACCCGTTTCTATATGCTAACTAGGGCTAAGCCATCAGGCTTTTCTTGGGTGTTGAAGTAAAAACAAACCTCTTCTAACCTTCATGAAGAGAAAAGATTGTTAAGAGGCTTTTCTTAGCCCAGCGAAGGTTCCCATGCAGTTCATTTGTAAATGCCTTTATTATCCCCAAGCTTGTTCAAGAGGAGCGCACGATTATAAGCTAACCTTTTCCAGAAATGTTGTCTCCCCCCACTAGGCACGATGAATAATGTTACATCCCACTGTTAATTATCTGTACCACCGACTTGAAAGGAAAGCCAATAAAGCTAATTACACGCCATTAATTATTGATAAACCAACCTGTAAATTAAGATGTGTCAATCAGATTTCTCTACATGTACTGTGTTTGTTTACTTTTATGAGGGGGTTTACCATGAATTTAACATCTCAAGTAAATTCTGAGAATCCTGCATGTAAATAAAAATATTCACACTTATTCACACGTTAGTTAAATGCAGCGGAATGGTCTAGTATGGTCCAGTCTGCTGCTGAGTTGTCTGAGTTGCAGGTGTAAGGTTGGCAGAGAGAGCATGTTTGTCAGGACAGCACAGGAGGGAGAAATGCTCCAGCTGTGACAGTGTCCTGCAGTAGCCACCTGGGCCATTGTGTCCCTCAGCAAACCTCTCATTACAGCACCCTGTCGCTCATGGCCATCAGACAGAGAGAGGGACAGAGAGAGAGAGAGAGAGAGAGAGAGAGAGAGAGAGAGAGAGAGAGAGAGAGAGAGAGAGAGAGACTCACACACATTCACCAGTGCTAGCTGTGACACTGGCAGACACCGGATGGCTCGGGCAGAGAAGTGGCAGAGAACAGTCGGGGAACAGTCAGTTATTCTTGAAAACTCAGCAAGACAACCATGACAGGTGACACATTTCACCAGGTGAATGTCAAGAGAGGTTCAGATTGCAGTTTCATAACCACATGTAAGTGTATACACACACACACACACACACACACACACACACACACACACACACACACACACACACACACACACACGCGGTGGGTGTAGAGGGTGTGTGTGTGCACCAAGAATACTTTCATAGAGGACTTACACAACCATAAAAATGAAATACAAACTCACACACACAAGCTCAAATGAACACATAAACAACAACAGACACACACCAACAGGCTCGCTCAAAATTCCTCCCCTGGCAGTCCGTTCTGCTCCTCTGCACTGTGCACAAACACACACGCACACACTCTCTCTCACTCACACACACACACCCCCCACACACACACACACACACACACACACACACACACACACATACACACACTCTGCCCTTAGCCACGGTTGCGTTTTAATGGGGCTTTTCTACATTATTTAAATAGCATGGCTTTTAAATGAAACACTAAAGCATCCTCCAAAGACCGGCTCCTCCAGTCATATTGCTCCCATTATCCAACCATAACTACATCATGCACTGGCTCTCCAATTATCCTTAAAGCACACACGGTACGTGCTGAAGAATGCTCTCAGCAAGCTAACCGCTCATTTGGTGATGCTACACCCAGCTTCCTGCTGCTTTTATGGGCCACTCCTATCCATGGCTTCCATAAGCTCAATGGGATGAATCAATGGCAGCACACATCACACTTCACACCTCTGGATGCCTCTTCATCTATGGTTGCAATGACTCGTACACTAGTAGAAGGTCAACTCTCTACCTCAATACAGACACTGTCTGTGCAGGTGTATTGTGAGTGTTTGTGTTGTGTGTGTGTGTGTGTGTGTGTGTGTGTGTGTGTGTGTGTGTGTGTGTGTGTGTGTGTGTGTGTGTGTGTGCGTGTGTGTGTGGGTGTGGGAATGGATGTGGGAGTGTATTGGCGCTCAATGTAATAGAGTTAAGTATTTGACAATCTTCATGCATCTCTGCTTCCAATGTTGTGTGTTCATATTCCATACAATGCAGTAGAGGTCCAAGTTGGTCATTACTGTAAAGGCTATTTACACATTTGTGAAAGTGTGTAAAGGTTTCAGTATATAATGTGAGTATCCAATGCGTGGGGAGGTATGCACACGCCCATTACATTATTATTATGTGGGAAAAGTATTGCGGTTGTGAGCATGCATGTGAATGGCCATGCATGTCAGGGTGTGCGTGTCTTTGTACATGTTCGTGCATTCAACTGTACCTGTAATTGTATGTGCTGAAATATGTATGTATTGTAAGTGTGTGTGTGTGTGTGTGTGTGTGTGTGTGTGTGTGTGTGTGTGTGTGTGTGTGTGTGTGTGTATTACTCTGCACACTATGGGAGCGTGGGCTAGTGTGGCCCTGAGACCCTGAACAGAGAAAGACCAAGACAGAGAGAGAAAAATGGAATGAGAAAGTGGGAGAGAGAGAGAGAGAGAGAGAGAGAGAGAGAGAGAGAGAGAGAGAGAGAGAGAGAGAGAGAGAGAGAGAGAGAGAGAGATGAGCTGTATCTAGGTCAGGGCACATGTTACCAGTAGAGATGCTCAATCCTCCACGTTGCCCACCACAGACAAGATGCAGAGTGACTCAGAAGAAACCAGTCAGCACTGAAAAATGGATGGCCTGGGAGCAGCCCTATAATCCCCCTTACGCAGCAGCACAGCAGCACACATTCCCCCAACATGCATGACTTACAAGCACTGCACCAGGAACACATAACATAGCTATCAGTATCTACACCTCACTATTGGAGAGAGTGTTTATCTTGCCTCTCATGATGCTAACACACTGTCAACCAAACAGCTTATTTAACCTCTGACCTTATGACCTCTGTTGTTCTAACTAACCCCCACCCGATCCCTCCCTTGGACTATTTCCTTGTCGGCTTCCAGCAGAATGTAAATATCATTTTTCAGGCTCGGAGGGCAGGGTAATACCACCGCACAGCGTTAATATTTAATAAATGTGTACAGCCATAAAACAGAAACTGACAATTTAATTATATGCCAATGCCTTTGATAAATGGCACCAAGGCCCGTGCATCTAATTTCACATTTAACAATGAAATCAATACCTGCATTAATCATCCAGGGCCGAGTCATTACTAACCAGTGTGTGCCGGCAAAACAGGAAGGCTTATAAACATGATGCTTCATACAACAGGCTAAGCCAGGGGTGAGTGGAGGAGTGTGTGTGTGTGTGTTTGTATATGTTTGTGTGTGTGTGTGTGTGTGTGTATGTGTGTGTGTGTGGGTGTGTGGGTGAGGGTGTTTGTATATGTTTGTGTGTGTGTATGCGTGTGTGTGTGTGTGTGTGTGTGTGTATGCGTGTGTGTGTGTGTGTGTGTGTGTGTGTGTGTGTGTGTGTGTGTGTGTGTGTGTGTGTGTGTGTATATATGTGTGTGAGGGTGTTTGGGGGGGGGGTTACTCTTGGGGTAGCCTAATAGGGAGAGAAAGCCTTGTTGTTCCTATGACAGGGTGCCATTCATCCTAAAGTGGCAAACTGAGGTTTGTTGCTGGGCATAATTTGACACAATGAGAGTGTAAATTCTGCTCACTTGTTTGTTTGGGAAGCTGTTCTAAGCCAAGTGCTCTGTGGCAAATTCAATTTGCTGCAACACTGGAGGAGGATAACAACCCCTCCCCATGCACGCGCGCACACACACACACACACACACACACACACACACACACACACACACACACACACACACACACATCCAATACCCATACACAACACAAACAAAAACAAAAAGAAATATGTGCATATTACTCAACTACACAAACACCAGTGCTGTATGTATTGCAAATGTCCAGCAAACTTATAGCAATCGTACACTGTGCAAGGTCAGTGTGACTGCAGTCCTATGACCCAAACACTTCATAAAAATCCATTTTTCCAAACAGAGTTCTCAGACAAACCCTCCAAAGTGTGCCTTTCGCTGCACACACAGTTTAAAGAATCGCTCATAAGCCCACAAATGTGGGCCGCTAAAGCTAGGCTAAAGCGTCATTGGCGTTGAGGATCTATGCTAATCCAAATACCCACAAACCTGAGGTGCGACAAAACCACACTAATACCAGCCATCCAGGAACATCCCGGCAAACAGCGTGCGGTAAGTATGGGGTGTCAGTTTATTTTCGGCTCAAAGCGACTCCTGCTCAAAGGAGAGAACGTAAATGGTTGAGAAGAAGTGCTTCTTCCCAGCAAAAAAAGGTATTTATAAATAAGCTCCCATCTCTCTCCACCCCCTGTTCCGCAGATTTACATTTTTATGAACTGTGGAGTGATCTAAAGCTTCCTTAAGGGGGAGGCAAGGGCTGTTGAGAAGGATGGGGGGGGGGGGGGGTTGATTCCACAACAGCAGAAATAAAATAGGCCAGGTCAGCCTGTAACACCCCCCTCCCCCCCAGCACACACATCACACACATCACACATGCATACACACATCTAACTAACACATATACACAGAGACCCCCACCCAATACAATGAAATATGGATGAAGAAAACAATTCCACCCCTTCCTTGAACACGAGTGAGGAGTAAAGTCATGCAAGCAGACATGATTCCCCTCCTCTGTCCTGCCCACCAGTAGCACTAGTATGCAAGTCTGCTCTGAGCAGCCATCACACCTGCCAGTCTCTCTCTCTCTCTCTCTCTCTCTCTCTCTCTCTCTCTCTCTCTCTCTCTCTCTCTCTCTCTCTCTCTCTCTCTCTCCCTCCCCTCCCCTCTGCCTCTCTACTATCCACTCCCTTAACTCAATGTGTAGAAGGACTTGAACACTCCACCACCTGGTTACACCTGGTACTGCACCCTCTCATCATCACTACCTTTGGAGCGATGAGTAATGTTATGGTTGGCCTGGAATGGAGAGAATGAATTGGGATGTATGAGAAGGGAAAGTTCGAATGAGAGGGAAAGTTTGCTTATACAGCATCTGCTCGGCTTTGCTCTAATCAAGGAAGCTTAATAGAGAGGACTGATTAAAAAAAAAAAAAAAAAACTAGTCCAAATGACACTTTGCTAAAGAGAGGCAGCCATGTCCTTCACTGAGTCTCATAATCCTTGGCCCTCTTAATTATGATGACTGATTGTGCCGGGAGACAGTATTATTTATATAGCAATGCTGAAGGTTGGCGCATTCCTCCATTAAATTACAGGGCACTGATTACTTTTGCATTAGCCGGAATGTCAAATTAAAGCTTTATTGATAAAACAATTGGCAACACGCAGAGGCTGCAAGGCGCCATCCTAGGCAGCAATATTGCAGCTCATTCAAACGCAATGTTATTATCTCCGTCAAAACCCGGCGAAATTAAGAGATTTGAAAATGGTAATTCGTTGATTTATGGGATAAAAAGGCTGCATCTGGTCTCTACCCAAACATATGAACAGAAGGAGAATGAGGGGAATACGAGTCTATATACCCATCACAGCTAAATGCGCTTTCCCCAATCATTATGCAAAAGAAGCACCATGAATGCCGTTAAATATAGATCTTTTTCTGACATCTCCCCAGGACTCTAAGCCGTGGACGTCCTGCCATGTTTCTCTGCGTTGGAAATAATGAGGGGAAGTTCTCAACAAGCAGAGTGAAAATGGAAACTGACTTGATTCATCACACCAAGCACACAACACCCCCCCCCCCCCCAAACCCCCACCACCCTCCAACGCCATCCACAGAAAACCGTTGCTTTCCCTCGTGATCCCAAGCGGGAGGACATGTTTGAAAGGTGCTTTCCAATTACGCGTCAATTTGTCACACATCTCTTCCATTTAATTAAATGCAACACATCAAACTGGTGATGTAAAATGCGGGGGTATTAACATGATGACCGATAATGGTAGCTGCCAAAAGGGGGGCACCTCCTCTCTCTCTCTCTCTCTCTCTCTTCTCTCTCTTTCTATCTCTCTCTCACCCTTGACACAGAACAAAAACATCAAGATAGGGGTCTCTGTGGGGTCTCTCCAGTGTGTTGGCTATAGCATCTTAGCCTAACCCTAATCCTGCTGCCTGCCTGTCAAGGAAAAAGAAAAAAAAATGTTTTCCCCTAATTGCTTCTCAAGTTTATGTGAAATTAGCACCTACATAAGTCAGATTATCATGGTGTGGTGGTGGATTTAGGGGGGGGGGGTTGGTAGAGCGATATCGGGGCTGACTGAGAGCTCATTAATTACGGAATTTTCCGGAAAGGCCCTGGGGAAGGGAGAAGGGGCCTTGGGGCTGAAACTGAACAGGATGTGGAGGAATTCTCTGCTGCTATACCATCTCAAGGGAGAGAGGCCGGAAGCTCAGTCTTCTCCTTCAGGGCCGAGCCTCACAATACCAGCCTGACACATCTGAGAGAGAAGGGACTCAACTCTGGTGGGGGATGTCCTCCTGTCTGCCACAAAGAGACCAGAGAAAAACCTTTAATTTGATGTCTTCACAAGAATGCTGTTCTATTGACGTGCGTGAAATATAAACAGCTTTATTAGTGGCACTGCTGGGACACCATGTGCTAAAAATGAGCAGAAACCGCAGAACAAACACCCGCTCATATGCATATACACACTGGCTAGGACCAACATGCACACTGACACACTTCCAGACAGCCCTAGATACAGTCGAATCAGACTCAGTGCAATAATTAAGCTTCCAGCTACATTAGTGGTTATTGTTTTGTTTTTTTCACGTATTAATGTTCTGTCAATGTTCAGACTTCCAGGCACACATGTTCATCAGCCTGCTGTTTGCGAGGATTTTGTGAGCAATTCATTAGCCGAAAGCTGAGTATGGTTACTATTCCAGATTAATCATGACAGATTGCGATTTAGGCTAGCAAAGCTAAGAGGCTTATTACATATTGTGGATGCCGGACGGTTGGGCTGGAAATGCTAATGATTATTGCTGTAAGTTTCACCTCATCTTTGACCTTGCCAAAAGTGCCTCTGCAACACTGATCTGCCATCCGTTGTTCTGATAAAAGAGTAGGGCGGAAAAAAAGAGTGAATGTTTTCATTTCCTTTGCCTGGTAGTACTGTATTTCTGACAAAGGTTTTTTTGCTAGTGACAGCTAATTTTCTGCTTCACAGTTCAAACACAAGATGTATTTTTGGACAGAATACATTCGGTCCCAAATAAACTTCAGAGATAAAAAACTGTCTTCACGGTTCGCCCGTGACAGTTTCTCCGCAGTTAAATTCAGTAATTGATGGCCTTGATGCTAAAATTGAAGCAGATAGGCCCTATCTCTGCATGAGCATATTGTCAGAGAAGAAAGCCAAATATCTACCAGTCAGCAACACTGCACTGCAAGCCTGCCCAATAAAAATTGCTTCCATCCAGAACAATGTGAATATAGTGATGTCTACCATGCATTCACCCTCCACAAATCCACACACACACACACACACACACACACTAAGTACCAAGAGATGTAATTCCAATGTTCTACTCTAACCTTTCAATACGACTTCTATCCTGTTCCAGTGCCTTTTGGTGAAAAAACAAACTCCAGAAAAGATCTTGTTTAATAAAGATAAGTCCACAGTGTGTGCATGATGTCTATGATTTGTACTATTGTACTACAAATAGTGGTTATATATGGATTACACGAGGAAAGCTCTTGAAATGTTACAAAGAGCAAATAATTAGCCTAGAGCTTAACATAATATTTACAGCACAAGTTCTGCCTCATCCTTCGTCTTGTGATGTTAAATAGTAAGAGAGGCAGAATGGTAGAGAGAGAGAGAGAGAGAGAGAGAGAGGGATGAGAGAAAGGGAGGGAGCGAGGGAGGGAGAATGAGATGCAGACACATCCTTGCTCCAAAAGATTCACTCACTCTATTCACTTGCTCACACTTATCATTCTTTGCAGCGGAGCTTTCTTCATCCCCATGGCAACAACTCAGCTGCTTATCCTAATCACTGTAGGTTAACCTTGATATGAAAACGTGCCCAAGGGACCATTTGCGCCATTGTGTCAGCTTCTGAAGGCAACTTGCACTTCCAATCACCACCATAAAAGACATGGCACTCGGAATATTGGCAGAGCCTGGAGATAAACATACAGAGAGAGAGAGGGAGAGAGAGAAAGAGAGGGAGAGAGAGAGAGAGAGAGAGAGAGAGAGAGCGCTCCACAAAGGGAAGCTGTAGTTCAAAAGACAAAGGCTCCACTGAAATGGTTTTATGAGGCGCCAGAAGAAAAGCAACAAAAGGAAGGCAAAAGGAAAGTGATAGCTGTCCAGGGTGCTATAGCTGATCACACAGCTTGCACAGTCGCTGAAATGCTAAGCTGCTTCCGTATAGAATTACTCTTCCCCCATATAGCAAACATAAGCCTTGGCTAAGGGTCAAAATTGGCCTTCTGGGAAAAGAGCACTTGGCGTTTTTTATGATCATCATACATTATATAGCATAGGCTGTCATCTACAATAAGACTGGACAAGCCTAGGCTGTATCTTCCATTTTGTTGAACAGAGATGGCACAGTTGACCAGCTTAGCCCTTCATTGAAATGTCTCGTGTCTATCCTTGCGGCGATTGTGAATAGCCATTATAGAGACTGTGGGTTTTAAATTAAGAAACCACCAAGCCTAAGTCCACAAGCCCAGCCCTGTGTCACCTTCTCAACATCCCCAGCATGTAGCTCATCATGGATGGATAATGATTGCAAATGCAAAACAAGACATCTCCCCCGCAGTCAGCCTAATGCATCAAAGTTAGCGCCATGATCCATAAAAGGTGTCGGAGGCTGAGACGCCGTAGCGGCTCCCTGCAAATGCTCCCATTAGCTATTCCCCCCCGACACCAGCAGGCTTTGACACTATCAATTATTATTAGTTAGGTAAATAGGTTTCTAATAATGATGAACTGTGGTTCACATGCATAATGAGAGGGATTATTATGACTTGCGTCTGAAAATGCTTTTGTGTTAATGGGGAAGAGAGGGGGGATTTTATAGAAATGTTGCCTTTGGCTGTGGTTGTGGGTGAGGAGGGAGAGAGAAAAATGATAGATGCAAGTCATGAAATGAGACATTAAACAAAAAAACATTTAAACAAACAGGCAGACTAGGGATTTGAAAAAATATAAATAAATAAATAAGTATGGGAAAGAGGAGAAAAAAAATTAAAATATGACAAATGCTTGAGAGGCTTGGAATATTGCTTTGTGCTTTATGGAGACATTTAGCCTGGGGTCAGTGAGCACATTCCCTGAGCCAGCGGAGAGGGGGAGATTAGCCGGGACAGGGAGGGATTGAGGTGACCCATCCCCATTTCCCATGGCCCCCGGGGCTGCGGCCCAGCTAATTATGGGTGACCCAGAGACCACAGGGGTCTGACTGACCTCCCCCCACCCAAAGCACCTCCATTAGACCCACAGGGGGAAGGTCAGAGTGGACGGCGTGCCGGCCGCTGCTCTGTGACCATATTAAAAGTGCCGGTGGCCACGTCGGTGAAGTGGACGTTTGGCAGGCGGCCGCGACGATGGCAGGCAGCTACACGAGTCGACTTATTTCTCATCAGTTCCGCCTGGACTGCCTGGATCGATCCGACGAGTAGCTGCCTGACGGGTAAATATTCATAAGATCACAGCGGCGCCGCTCTCAAGCCTCTCCTTTGAAGTGCGAGTGCCAGGTAATTTCTTCACTCCGAGGAGCTGAAACTTCTGTCCAGCTTTGTGTCTGTGCGTTCACAGACCACATCCACTGACACTTTAGTTTCACTCAATGAGGTTGACTACAGGCTCAGAGACAAAACACAGCTTATTGCTGGTCTCATCCTTTCAAGTACGGCCTGCTACTCCGATATACACGCTGTATGTTCCAATCCTCTTTAAAATGAATATTGGAATAATCAATAATATACATTCACAATAGGCTATTTTAAGAAAAAAAAACATGTACTGGAAAACCAATGAAAGTGTGGATGCTGATTTTGAACTTAAACTGACTCTCTGAATATACCATCAACAGATCAGACATTCTTATCCCTCTGGCTATGGAGATATACCCAAATGTATAAGCTTAGCATAAATCACTGCATCTCATTTGCATGTTCAAGCCAGTGTAAGGATGTGAAAGTGGAATCTAATTTCATACCATGTTTAAGGTACAATACATTAATGCTCTCACCACCAAGATCATACATCTCAAGACATATTTTGCTTTTGCTTTCAGGATATTGTTATTAACATCTTATACATGTGTAATAACAAAAGGCATTCTATTAACCAACAAATTAGCTCAGCATTCGTCAGAGTATTAGGGGATTAAATTGAGGAAAATGAAACCATATCGCTGATCGAGTCTCAACCCATGCCAAACCTCTCCCACAGAGAGATAACTGGAGAGCATAACAGATCCAAAAATAACACAAAAATCCACCACACACAGTCGTCGCCGTCGCTGTCGCCACCACCACTGTTCCAGCAGTGCTCTCCCCAGCACACAGATATGATTAATCACTGTTATCACTGATTTGGCCACAGTTGGAAGGATCTGCACATATAATCATGTACGAGCCGGAGTGTGACATGTCAGAGATGACTACAAACTGCTGGAGCAGGAGAGCACAAGTGAGCGCACTCACACACACACACACACACACACACACACACACACACACACACACACACACACAATAACCACCCCCCCCCCCCCCCCCTAGATTAAGCAGAGGGAGATATGTGCCCTGCATAGCAAACACGCCCAGAGACTAGCTTCAAGCTTTCTTTTTCTTTCCTCTCCTCTCCTCTCCCCCTCTGCTCCTCCCCAAGTTGAGGCACACCTCCAGCACTGTGGTGACACACTCAACACCGTGCCACACAGCTTTCAGCCCTCAATGCATAACACACACACACACCCGTCTCGCTGTGTGAGTGAGATAGGGCCAGCCGCAGCTCTCCATGCAGTAGAAACACAAACCCACGCACTTAATTAAATCATCTCCTTTTCTCTTTCTCTCCCCTCTCTCTCTCTCTCTCTCTCTCTCTCTCTCTTTCTTTCGCTCTCTCACTCTCTCTCTATCCCTCTCTCTGTCTCTCTGTGCTGTATTTTTTTTTTTTTTTTTGCATGGAGACAAACACTTAATCCACAAATTACCATTCTTATGATAAATTGACACCAGCAGACACCCAAACACACGGCCGCCCCCGCCTCGTGCACACAGGAAGCCGTGTCACCAAAATAAAGTCGCATCCTGATGAATAGGTTTGCAGTTAAAAGACAAAAACACACACACACAAACACACATACACAAACATACTGCACAGCTGCACATGCCCCATTGGCGAATGCTTGGATTAAAGTAACACCCACTTAAATTGCCTGGTGTAAGTATAAGTGGGTTAATCCTATTACAGCTATACCTACCCTCCAGTGGAGACCCCCCCCCAACCCCCCCCCCCCACACACACACACACACACTTCACTATCACACACCCCCACAACCAGACAGAGAGCCATCACAACCACTACCAAGACCTCCCAAACCACGGGGGGTCAGGGTGGTAAACAGGAGCTTTGCCTGTACATGAGGACTCCCCTGCTGTCGGCAGAAAATGTGATATTTCGTGTAAACAAAACTACATCGGCACGAAGCGTTACGGCGTGCGTCTGGAAACCACGGGGTGGTGTCAACGCAAATTAAACACAGAGAGGTTATGTGTAGTTAGAAGGAGTCTTAATTAGCAATTTGAGGCTCTGAAGAATAGCTATCTAGCAGAGCGACTGAAAAACATTATTCTCCACAGTGTAATTGTGTGTTCAATTCATGAAAAGCCCAGGACTTTGCAATTCATAAGAAATCTAATGGAACCCCAAACAAACCTTTGGACAGAGACAGAGCTACAGTAGGTTACTACTGTAACCTAACAGAGAGAGACAGTGGATCTAAATGGAGAAAGATGGAGCATAGGCTACATAAAAAAGCAAAGAAAGAAAGAAGGGTAAAAAGTAAGGGGTAAAGGAAGGAGTGATGGTTGGGAGGAAGAGATGGAGAGAGCGAGGAAGGGAGGAAAGCTGAGAAGAATGAAGGAGGAGAGGAAGAGAGGGATAAGCAAGAGGATGATGGAGGATGATGGACACCTCTAGCAGCGCTGTGCCTGTGTGCAGGGCCTATACTGCTATAGCTCCCGATGAACTGTAAGCACAGACACGGGGAGTAAAAAAGCCAATAAGGGTAATGAGAGCAGGGCCTCACCGAGGCAATAACAGGGAGCATCCCAGTGAGTAAGGCCAGGCTTCTGGCATATTCTCTCTCTCTCTCTCTCTCTCTCTCTCTCTCTCTCTCCCTCTCTCTCTCTCTCTCTCTCTCTCTCTCTCTCTCTCTCTCTCTCTCTCTCTCTCTCTCTCTCTCTCTCTCTCTCTCTCCACTCTGAGGAGCTGACCTGCTTTCTCCATCCACACAAACAGAGGGCAAGGTACAGGACATCAATAATGAATGCACACACTTAGTGTCGCCTGCACCAGCAGCAGCAGGAGCAGCGCTAGCATGGCCAGTCGGCCAGCAGGCAGGGCAGAGAGGAGGGGAGAGGTGGAGAGGAGAGGAGAGGAGAAGAGGGGAAAGGATGAGGGATTTTCTTTTATTAAAATCCCCCCTCTGCCATTATTGCCAAGGCCCCTCAAACAAATCACCGGCCTTTATGAAAAATGTGAAACAGAAAAGTAATGAGATGGGCTGAGCAGGGAGGCAAAGGAGGACAAACAGACTCGTTCTCTCTCGTTCTCTTTACCTCTCTCTTTTTACTTTACTTTTCTCTCTCTCTCTTTCTTTCTTTCTTTCTTTCTTTCTTTCTTTCTTTCTTTCTCCCTCAGTCTCTCACCGTCTCTTTCCACATCCTACATTCCTCTGTCCTTTCCTCTCTCAGGGGGTCCATGATGTAAAGAGTGTATATTGATCTATCTGGTTGGCCGGTGTGTGTGTGTGTGTGTGTGTGTGTGTGTGTGTGTGTGTGTGTGTGTGTGTGTGTGTGTGTGTGTTGTTCCTACTGCTGCTAGGTTTACTGCTGTGTGTGATCCCACAGGCTTGAGCCGCCGCGGTCGGTCGGTCAGCTGCTGTTGATCTCTGACTCTGACCTGAGCGCACTTCAGCTCACCCCTCATCAGACAGGATTGGCCAAAATGGCTGACAGTTGTTGTTGCCGGTGTCAGTGGCAATGGCCTGCTTAACTTGTCTCTCTCAGCAGAATGATTGAGATGTTTGTGCTTGTGTGTGTGTGTGTGTGTGTGTGTGTGTGTGTGTGTGTGTGTGTGTGTGTGTGTGTGTGTGTGTGTGTGTGTGTGTCTTTGAGACCACATGACATGTTTGTCTGGACACAAGAACACTGATGGAGGCTGTCCATTCAGCAGTGGTGCTGCAATCACTGCCATAATGACAAAACCGGGAGCAGGGAGCCCAGAGAAAGGAGCCCAATATGAATGTCACCTGCTCCCTAGGGGGGTGTTTGTAACACCAGCTCATCGCCACTCACTTCTCCCTCAAAACACATCACACTTCCACTCCCACACTGGCAGCAGTGACTACTTCATTCACACACCTAAGCTCACAGAATCAACCAGTCGGAGAGGAGGGATGGGGGAGAGGGAGTGGAAGAGAGACAGAGGGAGAGAGAGAGAGAGGATGGAGAAGGAGCGGGTGGGGGACAGAGAGAGAGAGAGAGAGAGAGAGAGGATGGAGAAGGAGCGGGTGGGGGACAGAGAGAGAGAGAGAGAGAGAGAGAGGATGGAGAAGGAGCAGGTAGGGGACAGAGAGAGAGAGAGAGAGGATGGAGATGGAGCGGGTGGGGGACAGAGAGAGAGAGAGAGAGAGAGAGAGAGAGAGAGAGAGGATGGAGAAGGAGGAGGGGAATGACAGATGCTGGGGACGGATGGGTGAACACGACTTGAGAAGCTCCAACACATGTGCGCTGCAGCAGTAGTGTACACCTCCACTCAGTCTAAAGAAGAAGAAGAAGAAGAAGAAGGAAAGAGGTAGAGAAAAAGGAAGGGGAGGGGAGAAAAGAAAAAAACAAAATGCATGGGACTCCAGCACGTTTTAAATGAGCGAACGCTCATATTTCTGGCTAATGTAATTCCTGTTACTGTGGGGGCCCCTGCCTGCATATCAGGAAGATGGAGGATAAATCTTCAGCCGGCCCCAAATTTACGGCTGCTGCCTGCTCCTCCTCTATGAGATCGATTTCACACCATATTTCTGTAAATGATGGCGGCTGTGTCTAAGCCCCACACGCCCTGCTGAGAGGAAGAATAGGGGGAGTGAGAGGGGAAGAGGAAGAAAGAGGAAGAAGGAGAGAGAGAGAGAGAGAGAGAGAGAGAGAGAGAGAGAGAGGGAGGGAGGGAGAGGGATGGATGTTAACAGTACAGGAAGGTATGGAAAAAAGAGAATGATAGGAAGTGGGGCAGAAAGGTAAGTTAGAGTCAAGGGAGGGACCATGAAAAAGAAGAAAACAGGAAAAGGAAAAGAAAGTAAAATTGCACTACAGAAGCAGAAAGAGACAAACATAAAGAACAACTGAGAGAGAGAGAGAGAGAGAGAGAGAGAGAGAGAGAGAGAGAGAGAGAGAGAGA
>JAODXP020000021.1:10745628-10767504 GCA_027497455.2 Sardinella longiceps | reverse complement strand
AACAGTACATATTTCCTGGCATTGGACTCTGTGAATTTCTGTATTGCCTTTCTTGGAGTGTGCTTCACAGTGTATGGATTATACTCTATGATCAAAACTGACCATCTTGTTCCTGTATATGTTATAAACCTTTTTATTTGTGATTTGATTCAAGCTACTACTTTGCTGACAGAAGTATCAGTAATCATCATAATATCCTCTCCAAGTTCACACTTGATTAAAGAAAGTGTGTTTTCTTTTGACACGTTTCTGGATGCCATCGAGACAATCTACTGCATCAGTGTGGTAGTTAATATTTGCTTTATGGTATGTATATCTGCAGATAGATATACGATGACTGCTTACCCTATTTGGTATAATAATATCAGCATAGTTAAGAAAATCTATGTGTCTGTTACCATTTGGATCATATTTTCTGTATTCACAGCCATCATATTGTTTTATTCAGCTCAACATTTATTTCTGTGCATATTGTTGATTTTGATCCTCCCATATCCCATGGTGATTGTGTTTTTTGTGGGGACATGGAGAGCCCTCTCAAGGAATTCATCAATCACACCAAAAGAGCTGAGAAAGGTTATGGGAACCTTGGCCCTCACTTTTGTCATTTACACAATTTTATTCCTGCCGCTCATAATTACCATTGTCCACCCATGTAAAGAACGTTCAAAGTCTTGGTCTTACGTCACAGACATTGCTTACACTGTCATGACACTGAACCCCCTATCTGACTTTCTGATTTATTTAGCCATGAGGAAGGATGCCAAATATCTCTTGAAAGCACTGTGCTTCTGTTCTCGTGAAAGTCATGTAGAAAACAGTGCTACAGTTACTATGACAGATGAGCAACCCTAAACTTGGTCAACATATTTCTAAAAACGAAATAAATAAATAAATAAATAAATAAATAAATAAGGATGGAATTCTTTTAGCTGATGTCACAGCTAATGTTGGACATGATGCTGCGTAAGATTGTCAGATGCTTTTGATGCAGAATAACCATCTCTCCTCCTCACACAAATGAACAGATATATGAACAGACAATCACAGTCACAGGCACACACACACACACACACACACACACACACACACTGGGTGAGAATTTACATGCAGCAGGCAGAGGTTGTCAGACTCCTCTGTGGCCACAGATCAAACCCAGTCAGACTGTGGTGAGGGATTGTTGTGCTGAGAGGCACGTTTGTTGAAATCACGTCTCCACACACACACACACACACACACACACACACACACACACACACACACACACACACACACACACACACACACACACACACACAGAGAGAGAGAGAGAGAGAGAGAGAGAGAGAGAGAGAGAGAGAGAGAGAGAGAGATACCCCAGGAGACAGCCGCCACTCACCTCACATTACTCCACCCACTAAAACACACACACACACACACACACACATACACTCGGTCACACATATACACACATACTATACATGTAGTCTCTCTCACACACACACACATCCTGAGATGGAGAGAGGACAGGCTTCAGTGCACACCACCAAATGAATCCCCAACTGCGGAGGGTCTGTTTGAACACAAGTCCATATTGAGTTTTCTGAGTGATAGGATGATATGAACAGTGAAGTGTGGATATAGATGACTCTGGGACTCTCACTGCTATCTCTCCCCTGTCTGCCACTGGCTAGCACAACACAATCACTGCCTTTATCTGAGTCCACAGTATAGTAAAGACTACAATGAGTCAGTTTCATTGTGTGTTTGGTCTTTTTTCTCACATACAGATGTGGTTTTAATTGTAATTCCGATTTGTATTGGTTTGAACAGTCTTTAACGAATTAAACCGGATTTCATTCATTCTCATTCATTTGTAATACAATACCAACAACACCATGTCATAACTGCTAAATGATAATTGTAACTGATAAATGATACAGTACCTATTCTGTTCTCTTTCATGGTAAGTTTTTAAAGGATCTCCCTCCACCTTTCATTGAGAAAGTCCACACTAAGCACTAAAGCCATACAGAAATGGTGCTTGTGGGGTGAGGCTTAAGGATGTGTTGCTGTGTTATATTCCATTATCACCCAGTGGAATGGAATACAGTTTTCTGATTGCCTGTCAGGGTGTCCGTTAATTCTTGATAACAGGACACCTGAGGCATTGTTGGGTAAAAAGTTTTACCAGCGTTCCATATCGATCCTCTTTAGAATGCAGCCTTGTGGATCTTCTTTCATATGAAAATAGTACCCCAACCGAACAGGATAACATTTTAGTTGCAATCGGTTCCGCCGTCGGGCTGTTCTTCGCCTCGTCCATTATTTTCTTATATCGGGACACCTTGGCAGACGTTATCCCTTAAAGGAGAATGCCGGTGTGATAAGGACCACAAGTATATTGCAACATCACAAAAAACTTTGAACGTTTGCCAGGGGGCAGAATGTCGACATGTTCGTGAAGCCCGTAGAAGACCGCTTGGTAGTTGTAGCTTCCAGGGGCATAATGCTAGGTGATAAGTAGCTAACTGTGCAATTGCAAGTTTTCAATGCCTCGATTTAAATGTTGGAACTGTCATTATACTATTGACGAAGTATGGGGCTACTTTGAGCCTGTTTTATGGTTTAAAACAGCAATTTGGCCACTTGCACCTATTATTTGTTACTAAGGAATTACAGGTGCTGAAGGTATTGCAGTGGATGTATGTTTAGCATACTGTATACCCTAATGTGCATTTCATAGACGCATTCACCAGACAAGATTGAAAAGTTTGAACTTTACACAGGTGAGTTCACTGCATTCTCAGTCTTCACAAACAGTAGGATACAAAGTTGAATAAGAAAAATGGGTAACACTTTATTTTAAGGATCACATGTTAGGCACTAATGCATGCCTAATTAATGTCTGTATTAGTGACTTGTAAAGCATGTATTAAGCAACATAAGCCATTTGTTAGGCATGTATTCACAAATTTCTTATGATGAATTAGGCCTTTATTAACCTTAATAAGGACTTAGTAGGCCTTGATCTGTACTTACAAATGAGTTCTAACTACCAGAAGAGTGTATGCATAAACTCCTAGTATACTCTCCCAATAAATCCTTTATAGTGGGAGAACAGTTGTGGAATATGTAAGCATGCAGCTACACCTAAATGCTATATTTCACTGCCCAGGTTGCATATGCTTGCTTATTCTACAACTGTTCTCCCACCATTAGGGAGTTATTTAGGCAGTATACTAGGAAGTTTTACATGTTCTCATCTGGCACTTACTACTTGTTAGTAACTCGAAATCAAGGCCCACTAGGTTCTTATCAAGGTAATTTCAAGAACAAAGGCCTAATTCTTCATGATCAAGAAATATCTGAATTTATGTCTAACAAATGATTGATGTTGCTTAACACATGCCTTACAAGTCACTAATACAGCCATTAATTAGGTATGTATTAGGGTTAATATGTGATCCTTAAAATAAAGTTTTACAGAAAAATGGGTTTTAGCTGCACATTGATCTAATGATTTGGTACAAATTTTAGGTTTGTGGATATAACTGCCATTTGCAGTAGTGGGGGTATTTTTTAATAAGGTGATCATTCACCAGTCAGACACGGCAGAAAGTAAGCAAAATACTCAAACAACTTTGGCCATAAAAAAACTATTCTTTTATAAACACAATAAAACCCTGCAATAGTAACCTTAAAAAGACGTTAAACCAATATTTTTTTGTCCTATAACCTGAGAGGGGAAGGAACGAGTACTTCCCATCTACTGTAACTAACAAATTCTAAAGGACAATATTGAAGTAACTGATACTGATTCTGCCTATACATTTAAGGGAGTTATCATTATTTTCATTTTACACCAAAGGTGTACTGTGAAAGCCAATTCTACATGAATTAGACATAGTGACAGTCAGTTTGCAACATTTGCACAGGCTGAAACAAATT
The DNA here is from genome assembly GCA_027497455.2 of Sardinella longiceps. Taxonomy (NCBI): domain Eukaryota; kingdom Metazoa; phylum Chordata; class Actinopteri; order Clupeiformes; family Clupeidae; genus Sardinella; species Sardinella longiceps. The sequence continues at coordinate 10,763,574 of JAODXP020000021.1, read as the reverse complement.
ACATAAAATCGGGACACTTCCTTGATGGATACAGTGTTTATCAGAACACGCACATGTGAAGAAAAATGTTTTTTGTTTACTGCATTTCCTTGTTCCTTATATTTATATTTCCTTGAATTACCACACATTAATGTCTAGAATTTGATCTTTGTAGGAACAAGGGGCACAACTTCCATCTGAAATGGAGGAACTTTACAATCAGACAACAACATACATTACACCTACCTATACAGCAACAAATGGCCACACATCTCATTTTGAAAATGCTAATACATCTTGGACTTACATGGAAGATGCCCATTTCAGTCAGTTTGTAATTTGCGACAAGCACATTGACCTGACAACTGCCTGTGTGATGTTTTCTTTTGCATTCCTTGGAATGTGCTTCACTGCTTATGGATTATACTCTGCAATCAAAACGGATCATTTTGTTCCTGTGTACATTATAAACATTTTAATTTGCGATCTGATTCAAACTTCTGCTATGCCGATTATAATGTCTGTACATTTTATTTATATTCAAACAGGACAATGCCATGGTATAGTATACAATATCATCGTAATCATCTTCAATATTGGTATGGCAATAAATGTTTGCTTTATGGTTTGTATATCTGCAGACAGGTATATAATGATTGCTCATCCTGTTTGGTACAGAAATATCAACAGAGGGGTATCCGCCTTTGTGTGTGTCACAGTTTGGATCATATGCGCTTTCCTCACAATTATCATGTATAGTTTTTTACATGATTATTTGCCTCTGTATGTACTGTTGGTTTTTACCATCCCGTATCCCTTGTTGGTTGTGTTTTTAGTGGGGACATGGAGGGCTCTTGCAAGGAGCCCAGGAATCCCTCCCCAAGAGCAGAGACGAATAATGAGAACCCTGGCACTTGTTCTTTTCATTTACACTTTACTGTTCCTTCCATGTATAATTAAGTGAATTTTTTATATTTCTCCACCTACAAATTCTGGGAGCTTTTTACTTTACTATGAGCGTGCCGTTGACACTCTCCTTATACTGAACCCCTTATTTGATTTCCTGCTTTATTTAGTTATAAGACGGGATGCTAAGCATATTTTGAATGTTCTGTTCTTTTGTTGCTGTAAGAAACATGTAGAAAACAGTGCTACAGATACTATGACAGATGATAAAGTCTAGACTTGCTTATACGTTTGAAAGAGCAAAATATTTTAATTTTTATTTTATCTGTGTATATATCAGAGTTATATTCTGAGTTTCATTCAATATATTCAACGTTTAATTCCATATATTACGATTTTCATTCAACACTGTAAAAAAACGATTTGTAATGGTTACTTGAAAAATGTGAGGAAACTCGTTGCCTCAAATGAGTTGAGTAACTGTAACTTACCTTTTTAGATGTAAAGGGCTTAAAAGATAAGTTATGTAAATAGACTTGATATTTGTGTAGCTATTAATTATTTATTTTTGATAGGCCTATGCCATAGGTGAACTAAAACTCCAAAAAGCTAAGCTCTTAGCTAGATGTAATGAGCAGAAAATACCTATAAATATGTTCTAAGTACATATATGATAGTTATAATATGCATTAAAACACAGCAAACAGAAAAACAGAAAGATCACCTCAGTTTTCTTGAGCTGCAGTGGTTACCTTAAAACTCCATGGTGGCCACTAGCATTATTAGCGCTTAAGCAGATGTCTGGTGGCACCCCTAAATCTCAATGAAATTTCTCAAAACTTTGCAACAGTCATTTTTCTATTAATTGGAACAAAATGGAAGGTCAGCCAACTTGATGTTTTCAAATGTAAATTTCCCATTCAAATTTGTTGCACCCTAATATAACCTACCAAAACCGCCTTTTCCATCTTTCCCATTTTAGGTTGTCTATGTCTGGTTGTAATGTCTTCTTTGAACTTATCATCTCAACAGTCTGTTTCTGATTATGTTTTGGCGTGGATTATTATGACCGCCGCTAGCGTAGCGGTCATATAGTGATTGTCAAAGTTAGTGATTGTCAAAGTTTTTTTTATTTTTTTTTTCTCCCGTCATTACTTTGAATGAAACTATCTGCTTCATGTAAATGTAAATTTGTTCCTGTATATAAACTTTTTTGTTTGTGATCTGATTCAAACTTCTGCCTCATTGACAGCAATGTCAATTTCCGTCTATTTCTAATACGTCCAAGATGGAGTGTGATTTTTTCCATGCCATATACATGTATTCTTTAATTACGATATTAGTGGTGGTTAATATTTGCCTATTATATATTTGTATTTCATCTCACCTTTTTCTCTACAGTGTTCCCTATTCAGGACTGGCTATTGCTTCACTGTTTTTTTAATAGTTTGTGCTCACTTTTCATTGCAGATCTGCCCTAACAACACTGTGGCATTTTCCCTATTTCCACCCCAAACTGCCACCAATCAACTCGTAGAAGCTTCACAATGACTCATAATCTTTAATGAAGAGGTAAACTAGGATGAAGATAGTGGCACAATTCCTGTGTTTATTCTTTCCATTTACATCTCACCATGTGGTAAAAAAACAGACCTGGTTCTACAAGGTGACAGTTGTTGTTTCAGGCATATTTTACAATAACAGATGCTATCACCGGTGTTGGGAGTAACAAGTTACAAAAGTAACTGATTACTGTAATGCATTGCTTTTTGTTGTAACTTGGTAATGTAAGGCATTACAGGAAAAAATTGGTAATATTTTACTCTGTACAATTGTCAGTAACTCAAGTTACAATGTATTTTTAATTTGGTAGGAAGTGGTGTTTTTTTCCTTCATACAAGTTCGCCAAAAATCAGTGAGAGGTCAGCAAGGGTAAAACGTCTGCTGTGTCGGAATTAATGTAGAACTTTACAGTCTACGCTTGTCATTCTCAACATTGATAACGAATTAGTGAAGGTCATAGGCTACCGGAGGGCCCGAAGAGTAACTTAAATGTAATGCAACATTAATGTAACGCCTTACATTTTCAAAACACTAATATTGTAATGTACCGTAAGGGATTACTTTAAAATGTCATAGACATAGGCACTCTATGCTTCTTTTATCTTCTACATTTTTGTCTAAACTACACCAGACTTCACACAGCACTTTCGGCCGATTCAGATGCCATCTCAATAAAGATGACAAAAGGGGAGGTATGATGCAATTTAAGTGTAGTGCTAATTAGAAATATTACAAGGTTGTACAAATGAGTCTAAAGGGAAATCTGGCACAAAGTCTAATAAAAGCCAAAATGCCTGGAGGAAGGGAGTTCACCTGAATGGGGAAAGGGGTGTCCCACATGTCCATCAGTCCAAACTAGTCACACATGCGTACACTATCTGCTATAAACAGAGGAGGAGACACACCACACCAAACAAAGGAGACATTTTCAGCCATTAAATTTCCATTTTCCCTGAGGGCACTGAAGGTGGCATATCGCTCTAAAGGGTTTTCAAAGAGAGAAGAACTTTCTCTAGGTGAGTTAACAAGACTTTTTTCATCTTGAAACAAACTAATGTTTAATTGAATGCATCGCACTGTTAATACAGATGCGGGAATGTGTATGAAACTCAACTATGTCACTTGACTTTTCTAGGAAAAATGAATACAAGGTTAATCTGATATGGATGAGCCTGGCAACTAGACATACACATATTGCTGCTCTTTACTGTATCAATAACTTGTAACATGTGAAGTGTACTTGTGGATAAGTAAATTGTTATGATTTGCTACAAAGAAATTACAGGTGCTGTGTTTTATATTCCATGAAGGCATTGCAGTGGATGCATGTTTAGCATATTCCCTAATGTGCATTTCATAAACACATTCACCAGACAAGATTGAAAAGTTTGAACTTTACACAGGTGAGTTCACTGCACTCTCAGTCTACACATACAGTAGGATACAAAGTTCAATAAGTAAAATGAGTTTTAGCTGTACATTGATCTGATGATTTGGTGCAAATTGGGGGTAATTTTTATGAGGTGATCATTCACCATTTAGACACTGCAAAAATGAAAGTAAGCAAAATACTCAAAAAACTTTAGCCATAAAGAACCTATTCTCAATTAACACAATAAAACCCAGCAATAGTAACCTTAAAAAGACGTTAAACCAATATGTTTAGCCCTATAACCTGAGAGGGGATGGAACAAATACTTCCCATACTGTAACTAACAAATTCTAAAGGACAATACTGAAGTAACTGATTCTGCCTTTACGTTTAAGGGAGTCATCATCATTATTTTTATCTTACAGGTAAGGTGTACTGTCAAGGCCAATTCAACATGAATGAGACATAGTGACAATCAGCTTGCAACCTTTGCATGAGCTGCATTTTGCATAAAATCTGGAAACTTGATATAGTGTTTATCGGAACATGCACATGAGAAGATTTTTTTTTTTTGCTTACTGCATTTCCTTGTTCCTTCTATTTATATTTCCTTGTTGAATTACCACACATTAATGTCTAGAATTTGATCTTTGTAGGGACAAGGGGCACAAAATCTGAAATGGAGGAAGTTTACAATCAGACAACAGCATACATTACACCTACCTATACAGCAACAAATGGCCACACATCTCATTTTGAAAATGCTAATACATCTTGGACTGACATGGAAGATGCCCATTTCAGTCAGTTTGTAATTTGCGACAAGCACATTGACCTGACAACTGCCTGTGTGATGTTTTCTTTTGCATTCCTTGGAATGTGCTTCACTGCTTATGGATTATACTCTGCAATCAAAACGGATCATTTTGTTCCTGTGTACATTATTAACATTTTCATTTGCGATCTGATTCAAACTTCTGCCATGCTGATTCTAACGTCTGTACTCTTTATTTATTTTCAAACAGGACAATGTCATGTTCTGGTATACACTATAACCATAATCATCTTCAATATTGGTGCGATATTGAATATTTGCTTTATGCTATGTATATCTGCAGACAGATATATAATGATTGTTCATCCTGTTTGGTACAGAAATATCAACAGAAGGGCATCCACCTTTGTGTCCGTCACAGTTTGGATCATATTCGCTGTCCTCACAATTATCATGTTTTTTTTTTTTAATTGATTATTTCGCTATGTATAAACTGTCGGTTTGTATCACCCCATATCCCTTGGTGGTTGGGTTTTTAGTGGGGACATGGAGGGCTCTTGCGAAGAATCAAGGAATCCCTCCCAAAGAGCAGAGACGAATAATAACAACACTGGCACTTGTTCTTTTCATTTATACTTTTGTGTTCCTTCCATCTATAATTCAGTTTATTTTTTCTTTTTCTCCACCTACAAATAATGAGAGCTTTTTACTTCACTATGCGCATGTCGCTTACACTATCCATATACTGAACCCCTTATTTGATTTCCTGCTTTATTTACTTGCAAGACGGGATGCAAAGCATATTTTGAGTGTTTGTTTCTGTAAGAAACATGTAGAAAACAGCGCTACAGATACTATGACAGAGGATGCAGTCTAGAATTTCTTGTTTATTAGAAAGAGCATATATATATATATATATATATATATATATATATATATATATATATATATATATGTATATATATATATGGGCAATTCCATGAAAAAGTAAACCTCACCTTAAAACTTCAAGTCTCATCTACATGGACATACAAATTCTTTCAGAAAACTACCAATACAAAAAAGTTTTGTCTCGATGTACATTATCTTCTGAGCAAGTTTCGAAAGGATATCTATTTGTTAACATTTTTACCCTATTCAGCCATAATGTAAGTCTATGGAGGGGCTTATAATGGGAATAAGTGGGTGATAACACACACACAAACATGCAATGTTATCAGTTATTTTCTATTACTATTTCAGTCATTACAGGTCAGAATCCACCATTCACACTTGTTTTGTAGGTTTTTGGAAGGTTTTTCCAGATGTCACGTCCATAACGTCACGTCCATAACGCATGAAAACCAATTTATCTTACATTTACATTTAAATCAAGTCGTTTTCTGTGTTCACTGAGGTGTCCTTTTTGGTATGATTGGAATCATATTTACGTTTCTTAGGAAATTTCACAGACTTCATAGCAAAAACTATAATCTCCCATAAAAGCTTGTCCATTTTTTGTCACGTCCATAACACAAATTGAAAGGGTCATATTCTTATGATGTAAATCATGATATGAATTTTTTGAGTTTGCCTGTATTAAGCCACAAAGTTTGCATAAGAATATGAAAAAAAATGTGAAATACTGCTAAGCTTGCAGAGGTTATGTGGTCTTTTGTTCATCAGTAATGCATGAAAATGTCACGTCCATAACACTGGAATTGCCCATATACCAAAAACCACCTTTTCCATTTTAGGTTGCCCATGTCTATGGAGATATAATGTAATGTTTTCTGTGAACTTGTCATCTCAACAGTCTGTTTCTGATTATGTTTTGGTGTGGATTATTTTATATGTTCCTGTTTTGGTGTGGATTCTTTGTCAGTAAATACCTATTCTGTGCTAATTCCACTTTCAGCCCATGGAGAATTTCCTTTTGTGCTTCTCAAAACACTAATGTGTACCAGAGTGAAGGAAAGTTACTTCACAGGTATAGAAAATGAATCATATTATCATGAATAATATGATTATGATTATCATATTATTAACGATTAGATCAAATCAGGAGGAAGAACAAATATGCTACAAATATCACTTTTTATTGGTGAATATGACATAGCAAATCTTTCTTGGATCCTGGAAATATAAAATCTCAACTAAAAAAAAAAAAAAAAACTAAATTAAATTAAATTAAATGTGAACAGACACAACTTTTGAATAGGGAACATAGTCTGCATTACAAAGACTTAATTATGAGTAATTTGTACAGTATTATCCCTTGTGGTTTTGTATCTAATTCCATATGAGTAGGCCAGTATTATAGGGGTGAATAACTGCTCTTGTGTTACCACCCCTTTACAAGCCCTGTACTGACCCATGCTTATTTAGATCATAATTCATATGCAACAACTTACTTAGTAGCTATTAATAATGGGTATTTAGGAGCTTATACAGGGGAAATTCTTAGTCAATGGTCTATTATGGGTAGAAGAAGTCTTGCGGAATAAAGTATTAATTAGTGTTTTATAATGAGTAATAAATAGCTAGTTTGCTACTAATATACATGTTAGTAAACAGCTAATTAATGGTGAATATGTGTGTCTTAATATAAGGTGTTACCGGAAGAACATTAGAAGCAGCAATAGGATCAGAAGCTACAGGGAAGTTCAATCAACTTTACTGATAGCCTGTTTTCTGCTAGGACAGTGCACACACAAACACCAGTGTGATAATCAATCAGTCTTTCCCATAAATGTTTGCACAGAACCTCCTCTAACACACTTTCCCTCAGTTCTCAGACTGACTCACGGTTGCAGCCACTTGCAGTGCACCTGAGATGTGCCAATCAAAGCAGTGGGAGTAACTTAGTATGGCTGCTCAAATGAAAACCAATGCACAACTTCCCCATGCACAACATAAGAACCACTGTGCCAATGTTATCAAAGTTAGTGTTATAAAATATCTGCGTCATCTCGTATTCCATATCATCTTAACCATGAATAAGAAGTCACTGACCAGCTATTATGTCTTATGTTGTTAAGCTGAAATCAACACTGCAGTGTGATACTATAGAGCCTTGCAGGTGGGTGATGTGCAAAAGCAAATTTCAACAGTCCTCATTTGTAATGCAACACAAACTACACCACGTCATAACGGCTAAATGATAATTGTAACTGATAAATGATACAGTACCTATTCTTTTCTCTTTCATGTCAGTGGGCGTAATATGGGTTCATTGTAAGTTGCATCTGGAAAGTTGCATCATGTATCAAGAGCAATGCCAGTGAAAGGCACCATGCACCAGATCTATAGCAACAGCAATTCAAACGAAAGTTCCTCACGTCATTAGGTCTAAACACATACAGCGTTGTGATTGGTGAACACAAACAATGTCTAAACAATCACAAACCTTACACAAAGTCCCTATGGCTCGTGGCTACCCATACGAAAAAGATTCATATGAAACTTATAAGAAGTGTCATATAAAAACATATAAAAACCTTTCCAGCCAGAAACATATATTACTATCCAAATCTTATATGGCACATACTACAAAAGTGGCTAGTTTCTCATTTAAGTCATATATGAATGAAACTCACAATATATATGATTTGAATAAGTAAATTATAAGGAACATTAAGTTTCAGTATATGAGACATACAAATTACATATATAGGTTTGTGTATGAGACATACATGTAACATACATGTAACATTCACGTGAAAGGCAAGAAAATAACCTTTCAAATGATACCACTATCGATACTATTGGCCAACAAATTACATAGATAGGAGCGTTCAAAGTGTTACAATGTTGCAAGTCAGAGAAATTGAAAAGCGGAGAAAAACAACACTGAAGTTTATTAGCTTGTTGCAAGGGAGTTATTAGGCTAGCTATTTTGAACATAAGGCTATCAGTGAACTCAGCTGAATTAATTCTGCTACTAGTCCAACCAAACCAGTTAAATGATATCAAGCCTACTTATCTAACATGCAACCAAGACAGGAATACCCCTATTTGTGGACTTTACACAAAATATGGATATAACATGGATATAACTTGAAGTTCACCGTAAAGGTAAGAGCCAGTGGATGGTTTGGTATTTTGCTATGAAGTAGGCTAGGCTACGCAACGATGCAATGTGGATGCAGCTGTTAGTATGGAATTTATGGTTGTCATGTCCCTCATCTGAGTGATATCCTTGAAGCAGAAAAATCAGCAGACAGTTAATACTTGGCTTGTGCCGTTTATAGCACTACCGAACGCTTAACAGCTTATTAAACTTCCAGTTATGCCAACTAGCTGCGCCGACTTTAGAACCAGTCTGACTAGCCAGCTTCCAACTCAGTCAGATTCTCCACCCGACGTTAGCTCCATCTAGAGGAATTTTATGGACCCCAACTCAATCTACAAGTTACTTCTAGCCTAGTTTATGAAAATGAAAAAGCCCTTTACATTCAGATAATTATTTTTTCTTATAATCTATAACGAATGTTCACATGCCCTGCTGTAGTTTACTGTACAAACCAATTAGCACTAGAAATCTATGACAGCTAAGTTAGTACAATGCTAAATGGATACACTTTCTCAATAAACGCATTTTTAACCCATTTAAGGTATGAATTTCGGCATAAGTTAACAACAATCTGAAAGGGTAGACTTTATTCCGTCAAATTATGCTGAAATGTGAAATTCGACTTTTTTGGTGCAAGCATTCCATTTTTAGAATTTTCTCAGAAACGAAGCTTCTGCGAAGCGACTGATTTCGCTGTGCAGAGTCACATATAAATCTTTTTCGTATGGGTAGAAGTACTGGCTAACCTAATCTATTTACTGTTGCTATGTGCAGAAGGTCTAGATCTCTAGGCTATACTTGCACTCCAATTTAGTGTTGAACTTGGAAAATTTACGTGAGCAGGAGACTGGCTACAGCAAAGACACTGGCAAAAGGCACACACTACCTGTTGCAAACAGATGACGAAACATACAAATTAAGACACGGTGGGTGGGGCTGGGGTTGAAAATAAAACCCATCAAACCATCATAATAGGAACATTGTGATATTTCCTGAGGGCAGTGAAGGCGGAATATGTTCCATTCTAAGGAGTTTTCAGAGAGAACTTCACAAGGAGAGAGTTTGAAAAACTTTCTACAGGCAAGTTTACAAGACTTTTTTTATTATTTGTATTTCAAAACAGACTTTTAAATGAGTTGCACTTTCTGTTGAAAAATACAGTGAATGGATTAATAGAACAAGGTGACGCAATTGGGTTATGGTTGCAGTACTGAACATTATTATTAATATTTGGATTATTTATGGCATAAATTGAGGGTGGACTGTGTGAAACTCTCATTAATGTCAGTAACCTTTGTCACCTTTACAGGAAGAGCACAGAGTTCATCTGAAATGGATGAACCCCTCAACCAGACAAATGCACCCAGTATACATAAGAACCAGAGCTTTGAATACGATGCATATTTGTACTAGTGCTGTCAAACGATTAAAAAAATTAATCGGATTAATCACAAAGTTTTTCAATGATTAATCGTGATTAATCACTTTTAATCACAACTCATTTACTCCAGTAAGAATTTGGATGCTAGGGTATGTTGGATCCTTATTTTGCCCTGTAAAGGGGCTGATACTAAATAGTTGCCTTTGTTCTTATCAAATGGGGCAATTCACACCTGTCCCCTACCCCCAAGGATTCCCCAAACATGTTGCTTGACAGTCAGAAGCCAGGCCATAATCTTTGTATAGTTTGACTTGATAGCCGAGCCATTTTCTATCTGAAATTTAACATATTAAATGCCATGAAAGTGGTACCTTATCCATCAGGATTAATCTGAGTTAATTTTTTTTATCTGAGTTAATTTTTTTGGATTAATCATGTGATTAATCAGTTAATTTTGACAGCACTAATTTGTACGTTTCATTAATTCAGAAAATATGTCTCTCTCTGAGTTTCCCTATTGCATCTGTTGAAATGTGTTTAATTGTATATGCCCACTTCCCATTATCCCATTTCCCTTGATGATTGGATTTTTTGCCGGGACATGGAGGGCCCTCTCAAGGAATACAACAATCCCTCCACAAGGGCAGAGACGAATTATGGGAACCTTGGCTCTTTTCATTTACACGGTTTTATTCCTACCATTTATAATTTTCAATTCTCTAGAGAGCCGATTACATTGGACCACTTGGTATGTCTTTCTATACATTGCTGAAGCTATAATGAGACTGAACCCCCTATTTGACTTTCTGCTTTACTTACTTATAAGGAAAGACGCTACAGCTATCTTGAGTGCTCTGTGCTTCTGTTGCCGTAAGAGAGATGCACAAAACACTGCTACAGACACTATGAGAGAAGATCAAGTCTAGACTTGGTGAGATAAAGAAATCTTGAAAAATAAGGACGGAATTCCCTCTTAAACACAGGAATGACTCCCAAAGAACAAGGTCCATGTCCATCATATTCCCAGTATGAACAACCTCTGGACAAAGGAACATCCATAATGTGAGAGACACACATCAAGTAGTCAATGTGATATACATACCGGTAATAATCTGTATATAAACTTTTGTTCTGTCTATCATATTTACTGTACAATATGGCATGTGGACAAAATGAAGATCCAAAAAGTGGAAAACACTGCAGTCAATTCAGTGTTTTGTCTATGAGATGGAGGGTGTTTTTCTTCAATGCTTGTAAATGCATTTGACAGTCAAAAAGGCATTAGAGTGTATAGCAGAAACAGGAGTGTGAATAAACTATTTTTTCATTTTGTCCAACATCTTTATTTTCTCTTGGTCTTAAGACTAATACTGTCATATTAGTCAAAAGGTTTCAGTCATTTTAAATATTGTTTAAAAGTTTAGATGTCTCAGTTTCATCCCAAACCGTACAACCCCAATACTATATATAGATTTATATATATATATATATACTGTATATATATATATATATATATATATATGAGAGAGAGAGAGAGAGAGAGAGAGAGAGAGAGAGAGAGAGAGAGAGAGAGAGATTATTACTATGGTACAAAATTAGAGTAAGGGAAATGTTTTGTTTGTTCGTTGTTTTTGTAAGTTAACCAATGGTAAGTTTTTTAATGGATGACATCAGCAATCTCCTTCCACCTTTCATAGAGAAAGTCTGTACTAAAAAGCCATACATAAATGTTGCTCATGGGATGAGGTTTGAGGATGTGTTGCTGTGTCATATTCCATTAAGGTATTGCAGACAATTGCTGTGTTTCCTGAAAAGTGCAGGAAAGAGTTGAAGGGAAGTTATGAATAGATGAGATAGTGTCATCTACTAGGTGACATGGCTGCATACTGTACCTTTACAGGCCCTTAAATAAATACACTGTAGCACTTCATCTTTTTTTAAAAAAAATGGCCAGGACTTTTGCATTCAGTCCATTATCTGCCGATCTGCACACACACACACACACACACACACACACACACACACACACACACACACACACACACACTTGCTGGAGTAAGGCACAGCAGAAAATGTTTGATGAAAATGAAAAAAAAATGACAACATGAAACATTAAAAGTTTAATATCAGTTATTTTGAATTATATTTAGTTTCATTTATCAACTGTCATATATTTATCAACTGTCAAAAGTTTTCAGTCATTTTATTGTTTAAAAGTTTATATATATATATATATATATATATATATATATATATATATATATATATATATATATATATATATATTGTTTGTATATATATATTGTTTGTTTTTAAATGGCCAGGACTTTTACATTCAGTGCATTATCTGCAGAGTGTTTTAAATATCATTGTCATTGTCATATATTGTGAGATGGATCAACCAGGCGGTTGTGCTTGGCCACATACAGCCCATAACAATAGTAACAAACACAAACATACACACACACACACACACACACACACACACACACACACACACACACACACACACACACACACAGTTGCTGGAGTAAGGCTCAGCAGAAAATGTTTAATGAAGATGAAAAAATTAAACATTATATGTTGTCTTGTCTGGTGAAATTAACACTGGAGTCCAAGAGTCTGTAAGGCAAATTGAGAGACAGGAAAGAGCTAGAGGGTAGTATGACCATTCTAGACTAAACAAAAACATAGTGGTGCCACTTTTGCATGGATGCCTTATCATAGAGCTTACTTTGACAACATTTGCAAAATGTTGCTTACTTCCTTCAAAATACGTGCCAACAAATACATTTATTTTATCTAACATTGTGTGTGTGTGTGTGTGTGTGTGTGTGTGTGTGTGTGTGTGTGTGTGTGTGTGTGTGTGTTGCCTTTTTCGCCAGTAAACTTTCCACACTTAGATACCCACAGAGAAATAGCCTTCACAATGCAAAGAAAATTAAAAAGTTAACTAGGCCTATTGAAGTTACTTACGTAAATGAACTATTCATCACCCAAAAATCAACACCATATTTTTTTATTCAAGTCCATTGAAATCAAACCTTTCATTGAACAAATTAATACTGTATTGCATTTTATACAACAGTTCGGTCCAGTCAAACTATTTAGGAGTTTCTGATCGGATGAGGTGCATTCTATGTCTTACTAGCAATGAAGATATGTGAGAGAAGATTCCCTGAAGAGTCCCTGAAGACTTTGTAGGTGACATATATTTTACCTGAAACGTCAAACATGCCCACTCAACAAAAGATGACAAAAGGGGAGGTATGATGGAATTTAAGTGTAGTGTTCATTGGATATACGACAAGGTTGTGCAAATGAGTCTAAAGGGAAATCTGGCACAAAGTCTAACAAAAGCCAATATACTGGGAGGAAGGGAGTGCACCAAGAATGGGGAAAGCGAGGCTTTTATCCCACATGTCCATCAGTCCCAACTTGTCACACCTGCACAGACTACCTGCTGCAAAAAGAGGAGGAGACACACCACACCAAACAAGATAAAAGAGATATTTTCAGCTATCAAATTTTCATATTCCCTGAGGGCACTGAAGGTGGCATATCACTTTAAGGGGTTTTCAAAGAGACATTCATAAGGAGAGAAGAACTTTCTATGTTCTATGTAGGTGAGTTCACAAAACTTTTTCCATCTTGAAACAAACTTCTGTTTAATTGAATGCATTGCACTGCTAAAAGAAATACATAGAGATTCGGAATGTGTATGAAACTCAACTATGTCTCTTGACTTTTCTAGAAAGAAAGAGTACAAGGTTAATCTGAAATGGATGAACCTCACAACCAGACATACACATATACACCCACTATACATGGCAACAGTACCCACTGGAACCAAGTTTGGGACAACAATCCATATTTGACAGATCAATATATGTACATAAATCCATACCTGACGTTGCCTATTTCATTTCTTGGATTATACTTTACTGTGTTTGGGTTATACTCTGTGGTCAAAACTGATGATTTTGTTCCTGTGTATATTGTAAACATTTTCATTTGTGATCTGATTCAAACTTCTTCCATGCTGATATGCACATCTGCACAGATTTGTTCAATTCTGTCTGAAATCAAAGTAGAATGTTATGATGTCTTGACTGCCACACTGAGAATCTATTACATTAGTGTGGTGGTTAATATTTCATTTATGGTATCTATATCTGCAGAGAGATATTTAATGATTGCTCATCCTCTTTGGTATAAAATTAACACAAACACAATAAGGAAAGTCTTTGTGTCTGTCACCATTTGGATCATATGTGCTGTCTTCACACCTGTGCTGTTCATTTTTGGGGGGATTATAAGTATCTGCTTGCACTATTGTATTTGATTCTCCCATATCCATTGGTGATTGTTCTTTTTGTGGGGACATGGAGGGGCCTTTCTAGCAATACAACAATCCCTTCACAAGGGCAGAGACGAATTATGGGAACCTTGGCTCTTTTCATTTACACGGTTTTATTCCTACCATCTATGGTTTTCATGTATATAAACATGCGCCCAGGTAAAAAAAAATGGGACTCTTGGTATTACATCGCCGGCACTGCTGATATTGTTATGAAACTGAACCCCCTATTTGACTTTCTGCTTTACTTAGTTATAAGGAAAGACTCTAAATATATCTTGAGTGCTCTGTGCTTCTGTTGCCGTAAGAGAGATGCACAACACACTGCTACAGACACTATGAGAGACGATCAAGTTTAGACTTGGTGTCTTGAAAAATAAGGATGAGGATAAGGAATGACTCAGAAAGAAGACTTTCCATGTCCATCATATTTACTAGCCTGACGTCCCCCCATAATACGAATGTTCTTCCATATCCATGGTCTGGGAACAGGCTTCTGGGGCGTGTTTACATCGGTAGAGAATCTACCGGCCAATAAGCGAAGCTGATTAGACAAACTGTCCAATCGTTTCAAACCAGAAGTGAATGCCCTCCCCCCCGCAGTATAATCGCGTCAGGTTAAAGAACCTCAAGACCATGAATACGGATGAACAGCAGTATTATGGTCGGGCTATGTCAGGCTACATATTTACAGTATGATGTGGACAAAATGAACATCCATGTGATGTGAGAATGTGAGAAACAAATCATCCATCCAAATCTGATTAATCACAACATTTTTCAACGATTAATCGTGATTAATCATTTTTAATCGCAACTCTTTTCCTCCAGTAAGAATTTGGATGCTAGGGTAAGTTCGATCCTTATTTTGCCCTGGAAAGACCTTGATTCTAAATAGCTGGCTTTGTTCTTCTCAAATGAGGCAATTCACACCTATCCCCTACCCCCAAGGATTCCCCACCCCCACAAATCCCCCAAACAGTTGTTGGACATTCAGGAGTTAGGCCATAATCTTTGTCTAGTTTGACCTTATACCCAAGCCATTTTCTATCTGAAATTGAACATAATACATGGCATGAAATTGTTAACATATCCATCAGGATTAATCTGAGTTATTTTTTTTAATCTGAGTTAAATTTTTTGGATTAATCACTTGATTAATCAGTTAATTTTGACAGCACTAGTTCTTAATGTTGTCAGACATTTTTTATTTATTCTTGGTCTTCAGGCAAAGTTTAAATGTCAAGTAACTTCATCATAAAGTAACTTCAGTAAATCATATTTTAGCATATTTTTAATGAATAGTCAAAATGTTTTGGTCATTTATTAAATGCTTGTGACTGTACAGTTCAAGATAACTGGGAATGTGTAAAGGTTTCAAGGTATATATGGTTTATATTAATAAAGCTGTCACTTGAAATTTCACTTGAAAACCTTTTTTAGTTTTTGTTTGTTTGTTCGTTTGTTTGTTTGTTTGTCTGTTTGTTTGTTTGTTTGTTTGTTTGTTTGTGTTTGTTTACCTAAAGGTTGTTGACAAAAAAGATTTAGATTATTATTTTGTTTTTAAACAAAGTGTATATTGTTTTACAGTTCATAAAGGACCTCTAGTCCTTTATGAACAGTGAGTCTTACAAGCAGCCACAGTTGTTGCAGCAGCAGCATCTTAACTTTGCAGAAAGTCACCACCACTTCAATTTTATCAAAGGTTAACAAGTGTTTTGAAAGCAGTTCTTAACACAAGAAAATGTCCCTGGTCAGAAAGCATTGTGATGCAAAAGATGAGTTTTGGTTTGTTATTTTGTGTAGGACATGCATGAATTCAAACTTGTACACTCTAATACAGAGTCGTGTTGCTGGATGTTTAAACTCACAACACATGTGGTATGTAAACCACGCACAGATGTAAAACAAAAGGCACAGTCAGTGTTTTCTGTTGTTCTCTTTCAACTTGAAGCGCACCTTAGATGTGCCAATCATAGCAGTGGAGCTGGTCTAATAACTTAATATGGCTGCTGAAATGGAAATCAATAGCACTACATGCACACATAGGAACCACTGTACCACTGTTATCAGAGTTAGGTTATATCGGAAATGTAATGTAATGTTCATACTATTTATGAAAGGTTAGGTGTGAATATTGAGTGATATCATGAAGCAGTCATGAATGCTATACAGCTGCTATCAAGGTTATACACACCCATCAAGTGAAGTGTTACCGAAGTTAACCAATGGGAAGTTATTCATGAATTACATCAGCGATGGTGCCAGACATGCCTACATAGTGATGCTGCTCTGAAGATCAGAAACTTGTGACATGTGAAGTGTACTTGTGGATCAGTAAGTTGTTATGATTTGTTACTAAGGAATTACAGGTGCTGTGTTATATTCCATGAAGGCATTGCAGTGGGTGTATGTTTAGCATATTCCCTAATAGATGCATTCACCAGACAAGATTGGAAAGTTTGAACTTTACACAGGTGAGTTCACTACACTCTCAGTCTACACATACAGTAGGATATAAAGTCGAATAAGTAAAATGGGTTTTAGCTGCACATTGATCTGATGATTTGGTGCAAACTTTAGTTTTGTGGATATAACTGCCATTTGCAGTAGTGGGGGTAGTTTTTCTAAGGTGATCATTCACCAGCAAGACACAGCAAATGAATGAAAGTAAGCAAAAGCAAACAACCTACTATTTTATAAACATGATAAAACCCAGCAATAGTAACCTTGAAAAGAGGTTAAACCAATATTTTTATCTTAAACCCTGAGATGGGAAGTAACAAATACTTTCCATCTACTGTAACAAACACATTCTAAAGGACAAATACTGAAGAAACTGATACTGATTCTGCCTATACGTTTAAGGGAGTTGTTATTATTAGGGAGGTATTATTATTATTATTTTCATTTTACAGCTAAGATGTACTGTCAAGGCCAATTCTACATGAAAGACACATAGTGAGAGTCAGCTTGCAATATTTGCATGGGCTGAAACAGATTACATAAAATCGGAAAACTTCCTTGATCCTTGATGGATACAGTGTAAAAATGTTTTTGTTTACTGCATTTCCTTGTTCCTTGTAGTATATTTGTTGAATATTTCCTTGTTGAATTACCACACATTAATGTCTAGAATTTGATCTTTGCAGGGAGAAGGGCCACAACTTCCATCTGAAATGGAGGAACTTTACAATCAGACAACAGCATACATTACACCTTCATATACAGCAACAAATGGCCACACATCTCATTTTGAAAGTGCTAATATGTCTTGGACTTACATGGAAGATGCCCATTTCAGTCAGTCTGCATATTGCGACCACCAAATTGGCCTGACAACTGCTTCTGTGATGTTCTCTTTTGCATTCCTGGGAATATGCTTCACTGTTTATGGATTATACTCTGCAATCAAAATCGATCATTTTGTTCCTGTGTACATTATAAACATTTTCATTTGTGATCTGATTCAAACTTCTGCCATGGTGATTCGAATGTCTGGACTCTTTATTTATTTTAAAAGAGGACAATGTGATGATATGGTATACAATATCAT
>JAODXP020000021.1:10735628-10740628 GCA_027497455.2 Sardinella longiceps | reverse complement strand
TCCCTGCCCGCCTCTGCCAACAGTGAACTTTTCCTACATTTTGCGGGGCTGAATAATTGACAATGTTAGTTCCCAAATCATGCAAAATTAATGTGAGAAGGATGCATAATTAAGCAGTTTAATTCCAGCCTTTCTATCACATACGTCTTTTTATCTTTCTCCTTTCCCTCTCAATTCTATTCACATGTTTTTTTATTTTTTCCATGCTTTCCCTGGCTTGAGGATAATCAGAGTAGGCAGGGATGTTTCATCTGAGCAATGATGATCTGAGAATGGGCTGTCTGGCATGAAAGAAACAATGCATCCGATGAATTTGTGTGTGTGTGTGTGTGTGTGTGTGTGTGTGTGTGTGTGTGTGTGTGTGTGTGTGTGTGTGTGTGTGTGTCTTTGTCAGGCCCAGGGTGTTATTTGTGTTTGAGTCAGTCTACATGTACGCGTGTGTATGTGCGTGTTTTATGAGTGTGAGTGTGAAAGTGTATGTGTTTGTGTGTGTGATTGTGTGTGGGTGAATACAATATGAGGTGCATGGAACAAAGCCCTTGTTCTGCGATCGGTGGAGGGGAGCACATAATGGACCGCTTGCAGCAGATCTGTGTTCTGACTCAGCTGGAGCTGTACTCTCCATCCTGACAAGGCACTTCCAACACAAAAGATGCATTTGAATACTCTTCCCTTCTTTTAGAACCAAACATTCTGTTTCCCCCCTCCAATTTAAGCCATATTACAAGACTTCTGAGTGTTCGCCTCTCACACACAAAAAAAAACCCTTACAGGGAAACATGGGGCACCAACAGCTAATTTAGCTCTTGTTTTGGATGACAAATAGAAGCCATTATTCATTGAACAATTGCAGTCAATGGGGATTTATTATGTGCCTAAAACAAACACACACATACACAATCATATATACCTTACCTACAGATACACAATCATACAGTATACACACAAACACACACACACACACACACACACACACACACACACACACACACACACACACACACACAAACACACACACACACACACATTATAAACGTATACACATATCCACTGCCCAAAAAGCTGTCACTCACAAACATATGGTACAGTTCTCTTCTCATAATGGCCTCAGTCTCCTCACAGCAAACACTCAAAACACGCTCAAGTCCATTTAGTCCATCACACTCTTCACCAGCTCTCTCTCTCTCTCTCTCTCTCTCTCTCTCTCTCTCTCTCTCTCTCTCTCTCTCTCTCTCTCTGAGGGGGCACTGTGCCACCTGTGCCAGGGTTTGGTCTACTGGCTCCATTAGCCCCAGTGGCAGACAGCAGGAGGCCAGCAGTGACTCCATGACTCAGACGTCCCCACACATCCATCCATCCATCCATCCATCCATCCATCCATCCATCCATCCATCAGCCAGGCCAGCAGCCCTTTCACCCATCCCCCTCCACCATTCCAATCAGGTCCCCTGGATCCCCACCCACCCCCTCTTACTTCAGCACTCCAGCAAATGCATTAACCTTTTTAACGGGACGCTTCTTAAAATAAGGCGCATGGAGAAAGTACGGCGTAATGAGTTTTGGTGAGACTCAGAGCTCTTGAGTTTATGAAGTGGAGTCCCAATGGCCCCTGATGTAATATCAACCCCAGTGGTCGCTACATACAGAAGCAAATGGATGAAGCGGCTGCTTGTATTACACATATAAAACTAAGTAAGGCGGTGGAGAGGCGGTGGAGGAGGCTGCTGTACTGACGACATGAATCCAACAAGCTTTGAGGAAGCTCCTCTGAAGTGCCGGTGGAGCTATAAGCCTGGAGCAGCTCTCTACAGTACATCATTATACAGATACTCACATGAGGATTGAATCGCTCAGTAGCTTAATATAACAGCAGCTAAAAAAGCTGTCCCGTCATAATCTGATTACACACACTCTATATACAGCACGTCTTAAAGACTATAGTGTTATATACCGTTCCGCCGCGAGAGGAGAGGAGACTCAGAGAGCCTATATAGCTGTGGATGTGCATGAGAACTAAAGCCTAAGCACTTTTTTTTATCAGTCTCATTAAGAGTTGCCCACGTTTGTTAAAGTAGGTTTTAGCATTTTTATGAGAGCCAGTAACTTCTGGCAGAGGCGAGTTTTTATCCTTAGAGACTGAGATAAAGGTTGTACAGAAGGTGTGTGGAAGAGAGGTAAAAAAAAGAGAAATGAATGAAATGAAATGAAATGAAATGAAATAAAATAAAAGGTTAGACAAGAAAGTAAAATGGAAGCGGAGGCAGAAATACATCAAAGAGGCTAAAAAGACAGAATAAACACATCAGATGTACTCAATGGGAGCCGCTTTGCTTCTACAGGGAGGGGAAAAAAGTCTTTTCTTCAATCATCTTCATGCCGATATAACTTGACCCAGTTGAAGAGAAGCCAATAATGCAGAGAACTCTATCTGTGATAGAGTTATGCGCTTCAATACTTTGTATCTGCCCAGAGTCGACAGTGAAGTGTGCACGTCTTTGTGTGTTCAATCATACCTGGGAAAAGCTTATATCAGGTCAGATCATTATGATTCCACAGACTGGTAGTCAATGAGCAGCCATTGTCAGTCTAGTGGCATACGGACCAACAGTGCTACCTACTCTGAGATACCCTGACACACGCACACACACACACACACACACACACACACACACACACACAGTCACACACACTGAGATACCCTGATACACACACACACACACACACACACACACACACACACACACACACACACACACACACACACACACACACACACACACTGATCTTGCCCAACTTTCTCTACATCCCCCACAGGATTAGCAAAGCCCAGTGCTGCACTGATGTGTTTGTCTGTTCCAGCACATTTGAAAGCTAGTGAGTCCCCCAGGCTCTGGGGCAGCAATAGCATCCTGGAAGACCCTCACATCCTTCCAGAGGAGCTAGAGTACGCCAAGCAGTCCACATCCTCCTTTTATGACATGGTTTTTTTTTTTATTATTTCTTTCTGTACCTACATTGATTACGTATTAAAAGTAGTGGAGTCTAAGTTTGTCTCTAATAAATATAACAGCTAAATTAAATTCAGAGTCCCTGAACAGCAACTCACATTGCTGTTGTTCGGCGCATACTCTTAAAATGTGCACTAATTGCCCCTGTGATAGTGAAACAATACTTCAATAGTCTACAACGGCTGCCTGTGAGTCTTAGGAGGGCGTTATGAGGAGATATTATGTGTCGCGTGGGGCAAACTTCAGAGCTGAACAACAGGGACTGGAGCCCTCAGCATAAGAAGTGCATAAGGTGGGGGAGACATTAGCATTCGCTTGGGGGAGTGTGGGGGCGGGGGGTGGGGGTATGGGGGGCGGGGGTGTCTGCACCTCTGCGTTCGCCCTTACAGGAGGAACAGAGACCGCAAGGAGCCACAGAGGTGCTCTCTGATGGCGTACCCACAGTCTTTTTCTCTAATTAGAACCCAGAGGAGGGGGTGGGGGTGACGGAGGTGGGTGTGTGGGTGTGGGTGTGTGGGTGGATGGGGGCCAAAGGAGGAAAAGCAAGACGACTGAGTCGTGAGGGAAATCTCCACAGAAAAAGGTGAGTGAGGAAATGGAGTATGCAAGAGCTTAAAGACACGCGGTGAAAACGAGAGAGAGCCTCGGTGCTTCACGGGCTGAGAGGAGTTTTGCACTCTGATAGCATGTGATTCTTCCATTATGAGGCAACACGACTATGGTGGCATCCAAAATGATGAGAAAATCTATAATTGTGAAGTGCTAATGAGTTGTTATGCTCTGATCAAACAAATCCAATCTCCTTTTAATGGTATTATCAGATATGCATCCTCGCACAGATACACACACACATACACAGATACACACACACACACACACACACACACATACACACAGTCGTTGTTCAAAGATGTGTTGTGTTTAATCCCACTCTGTAGTATGCTGGATCGTTAGCACCCCGACAAGACAACAGTAGCAGATAGAGCAGGCCTGCTCTGTTGGAGCCCCACGCTAAAGTGGCCTAAAGGCAACACTCTCTCTTTTATGCAATTAAGGCTGAGATTATTAAGACTAGGGTGTATACCAGCTAATTATCAACACAGACACTTGAAACACAGACACAGGCAGACACTTACACCCACCCACACGCACACACTCAGACACACACACACACACACACACACACACACACACACACACACACACACAGAGAGAGAGAGAGAGAGACACTTGAAACAAAGACACAGGCACACACACACACACATACACACTTGAAACACAGACACAGACACACACACTTACACACATACACACACGCGCACACACTGCACCCAGCAACAACAAAGATTATGAGAGAATCTCCAACCATAAAAAAAGGAGTTCTCTGTTAGTCATCTAATAAGCCAATGGATCTCACACAATTTTCTGCACCCTTCTAGTACTGATCTGATATGCAAATGAACAGCACGGCATCTAAATAGCACACAAGCAACCCAATGCAGATGTGTGACATTCCGATCTCTCCTTGCCATCTGCAGCGGAGCGCGCTAATCGTATTTCACATGCACGGCTCGGCTCGGCGTAATAAGCTGGCGAAATCCTGTAGGTATACAAAGAGGGTGGCACAGTTACAGACCTGGAACACTTGAGTGCTGGTGGGTTTCCTTTGGCACAGCGGGCACTGGGTGGAAGGGATACACCCCTGGAGATACACTCCTGCTCTACTCTGGCAGGTAGACTAGACCGCAGGTGACACAAACAAGTGTGTGTGTGTGCATGCTCACACACTCACTTACACACATACATACACATACACACACACACAAACACACACACACACGCACACACACACACACACACACACAAACTCAGTCATTACTTGTTTTTTTTTTTCTTGCACTCTCTCTCTATGTCTGTCTCTGGCTTTCTCTGCAAAAGCAGATCAAAGTATTAGCAGAAAAAAAACGGTCTTTTGGAGCAAGCTAAAGCATG
>JAODXP020000021.1:10707301-10730528 GCA_027497455.2 Sardinella longiceps | reverse complement strand
AAAAAATAAAAATAATTAAAAAAAATAAAAACGTTGGAAGCAGTGGAGCGAGAAATCCTGCCCAGCAGCACCGCCACCTCTCCCTCAGTCTCAGGGGTGCAGGTGATAACCCTGCTCACCTTTGGCTAATTGTTTGGAGAATCTCGGCGGACCGGGAGGATTCTTCTTTAATTACCCTCACTGACGCCACTGACACTCATTTACATGCTGCATTTGGAGACTCTTAATTACACCTCTTGATTTTTCCGTCCCAACTTCAGAGGCGTGCACTTCAAATTCGACTGTGAGTATGGCATACTGCTGCATAGGCCTACACCTGCTATAAGCGTGACATAAATTACCATTGTAATGATGATGCAAGGTAAATTGCAAAACAGGAAGCATCTACTGTCATGTGGAAATGTATACAGTATCCTACATGCAGCTAATTTGATCTATTACTGGTAACACTCCCTTGGACCTCTAGCCTATGTTATACAACCACTGGTGTATCTGATCTTTTCTTACATTGGATTTCTCTCTCTCTCTCTCACACACACACACAAGTTTTATCTTTCTGCCTCTCTCTGATTCTCTCTCTCTCTCTCACACACACACACACACACACACACACACACACACACACACACACACAGACACACACACACACACACACACACACACACACACACACACAAACACACACACACACACAAGTTACATCTTTCTGCCTCTTTCTGATTCTCTCTCTCTCTCTCCCTCTCTCTCTCTCATTCTCTCTGTCTCCTTCTCTTATCGTTCTTTCTCTCTCATCCTTCTTTCTCTCTGTGGTTTTTGCTTTCTCCCCGTGTCGTGGCCTTCCTCCCCCAGGGCAATGCAAACATGTCATATTTCACTGGGCTTTAATGCACGCCCAGTGGCAGCAGCAGCAGCAGCAGCAGCCCACTCCAGAGACCCACTGAATGCAGCCAAAAGCAAGTGCTGTTATTTATGGACCTGACCCTTATTAATGACTGCTTATGAAACTAATGGACTCACCTTTGCCTGCTGAGTGTGTGTGTGTGTGTGTGTGTGTGTGTGTGTGTGTGTGTGTGTGTGTGTGTGTGTGTGTGTGTGTGTGTGTGTGTGTGTACTGTATGTGTGTATGTACAGTGTGTGTTTGTGTGTGTGTGTGTGTGTGTGTGTGTGTGTGCATGTATAGTTATAAGATTGTGGTGTGCGTGTGAGTGAGTGAGTGAGTGTGTGTGTGTGTGTGTGTGTGTGTGTGTGGTGTGTGTGTGTGTGTGTGTGTGTGTGTGTGTGTGTGTGTGTGTTTTCATGTTTATGTGCAACAGACAGAATGCAAAATAAAACTGATGTTCTTGACATTTACAGCAGGTAATGCATCCATAAATCACGTCCCCATAAACAACAGCAGTTAAAACACGCAGACACACACACACACGCACACACACACACACACACACACACACACACACACACACACACACACACACACACACACACACACACACACTGCTGTGCTGTGAAGGCGGGTGAAATGGGACAGAGCAGAGTGACACGAGCCCAGCCTGCTCCCTAGAGAATGGCTACAGTGCGGGAAGATAGTGGAGTAGATGGGGATGGGGGTGCTGGGAGAGAGGTGATGGGAGAGGTGGCTAATGTAGCGCATATGCTTTCACACAGCACTCCCACACTCTACCACACTCCTCCATGATACCTATTCCACCAGACAGGTGAGGGAGAGGAGGAGCGACAGATGGTCACACACCACACAGCAACGTGGAGGGAGAAACACATACTTGCACACACACGCACAGACACACACACACACACACACAAACACACACACACACACACACACACACACACACACACACACACACACACACACACACACACACTGAGAGCCTTGAGCTTTGGCCACATCAATCGCTTTTGCTCTTCTGTCACTCTCTTCCATTTCTCTCTCTCTCTCTCTCTCTCTCTCTCTCTCTCTCTCTCTCTCTCTCTCTCTCTCTCTCTATGTCTCTATCTATCTCTCCTCTCTTGTCAAGAGAGACACACTGGCTGCATGATTCAAAGTATCTTTATTGCCAGCTTTCATTTCATCACTTCTTTTTTTTTTCTCTCTCTCTCTCTCTCTCTCCCCCTCTTCTTTCCAGGGACTGTACTCGGCTTGATCCAACAAATCCCTGGGTTCTGATCAAAGGTGCGCTTGCCTCACATCTGAGAGACGTGTTTGGCGGTGGAGAGGCCGTAATGAAGTGGTGTGAGAGGCACATCACAGCCACACATTCAGACTGACATGAACATTAAACACCACGGAGGGAGAGGCACAGAGGTGTAATGGGCCAAGAAAAAGGAAGCCTACTCCCCCTACTGTGCATGCTAGCTGTGTGTGTGCGTGTGTGTGTGTGTGTGTGTGTGTGTGTGTGTGTGTGTGTGTGTGTGTGTGTGTGTGTGCGTGGTGGGGGTGTATGGTTGTGGTTTTGCAGGCACCGCTTGCCGTCGGGTTTATGTGCCATTTCACAATCAAGAAATGAAGACACTTGGACGGGAGGATAATTGAAATTAATTAAATTATCCAGAGAGTGAAGGGGGAAGGAAAGGAAAATGTGGGAAATGTGGTGAAAGAAATCAAATGTTTGCTAACGGGGGGAGAGAGCTAATGGAATTTAATGCATATTTGTCAAAAGAAAATGATCTGTTGAAAATGAGAAGTTATGTAAGTTTTTCTAGATGGTTATGTAAAAATTGTAAGTTAAGGACAACAGAACCCTCAGTGGACTGAACCCAATTTGAGGTAGGCCTAGATGGTGAAACAAACAAAAAAAAAAAGTGTGTGCGCTAAGATAAGTACACCAAATAATTAGCTGGAGAAATTCAAGTGAAACACAAGTGGATTACAAGAGGAAGGCTTTTCATCTCAAAGAGCAGACGAGGGAGCAAAAAAAAAAAAAAAAAAACAACGGCACAAGCTTGTGTCATTAAAACTGGGGCTTTCTGACTGAATGCACCGATTCAGATGAAAATAGATGGCCTGAACACCTGCATGTGTCTCCTGAGCTAATGACCAAACAAGAACGGCTTCATCACTCGCTTAGTAACATTAGCATTCGTGGCTTTTATGCAAGAGTAATTGATAAATAAATCAAGTGTAACCTGCAAGATGTAGAGCTGGAAGGGATACTTGGGGGCTTCTGCTAATGCTAATTAACGGCTAATTAAAATAGAGGTCTTCCAGTGTGAATTTAATAAAGGCCAGAATAGAATTTTTTACATCTCATTAGCATAATTTTTTGAAATCTCAATTACAGGACACCAGGGCTGATGAGCTAGTGTTGTTGCAGACGAATGTAGGACACTGAAGTTTTTGGCAATGAGACGAGGTCAGTGGGACAGATTTGTGTGTGTGTGTGTGTGTGTGTGTCTGTGAATGTTGGGTGCCTTTTACCCCATTTTATGCATGGGTGGAAGAAATTCTTAAATAACTGGTCTTAATCCATTCATAATGTGCTAAGGCTGTTATGGGAGAGATTCCCCGCTCTGCTGGGGTTTTTGCATGTGTGCCGTTGGTGCCTGGAGTCGCCCACGCCCACACGTCCCTCAACCCTCTAGAGCTGCTCCTCGCTACAGCTAGCTGGCTGGCTGTGGTCCCCCTGCGGCGACGGCGGGTTTGGGGGGATTCTCTCTCTCTCTCTCTCTCTCTCTCTCTCTCTCTCTCGTGCAGCTGTCCGCCCTCTCCGTGTCCGCCGGCGGGCTCAGGCCCACTATCACCTCCCTCTCAGCTCCGTGTGGCCCTAGAGGGCCGGCTAATCTGCGGCGTGGCTAAAGCCCACTGCTGCTCCACTGCCACCAGCCGCTGAACAGAACAGAGCTATGGCTAATGCCATTTTACACTGGGGCTCAACCCATCTTTCATGCACACCTCAGGAACAGTGAGAGGTACAGAGAGAGAGAGAGAGAGAGAGAGAGAGAGAGAGAGAGAGAGAGAGACTAAAAGAGGGACAGATAGAACATAGAGACAGAGGGATATAATGAAAACCAAAAGGCAAGGAGGTAGAGAGAGTGAATGAGGAGTGAATGAAAAGAGAGAGGAAAGAGATGACAAGAAAGACAGGGATCGTAAAAAAGAGAATGGGAGAAGGAGAGAGAGTGGCAGAGAAAGAGTGCTGAAACTGAATAGTTTTCTGTGTGTGTGTGTGTGTGTGTGTGTGTGTGTGTGTGTGTGTGTGTGTGTGTGTGTGTGTGTGTGTGTGTGTGTGTGGAAGAGCGTGGAGAGAGTGTAGCGAGGTGAAGAAATGAAGTGTCTCAGTCAATCCACTCTGAACACAGTGATGGCGGATCACTGAGACAAAACTTGATTAGAGAAGGAAAAGCATTATATGACTAAGCCTTCAAGCAGGGATAAGTAGTGAAATGCAACTACATATGAAATGCTCTACTTCAGGAGCATTTTTCAAGTATCTGTACTTGACTTACTAAGTATTTATGTTTCTTACAACTTTAGTATTTTTGTTTCTTACTTCCTTTTCATTCTTTACAATCTTCATTTTCAAAACACAGTGTCAATTCAACTTCAAAGTAGCTACTGCTGTTGCAACATTTACATGTCAAAAATACACGAATAGAACACTACCCTGTTGAATAAGAACATGCACAAATTTTTGTTTTACATGTAATTATTGTTTGCGTGACCTAGCTCTGACTTATGTTCTACTTCCTTGTCATACTAGTTCCCTAATTTTCCTACTAAGTCTATTCTGACAGTCCACTGTACTGTCCACTGAAATATTGCACACTGTTTCACCTGGTAAAAGACAGGCTTCAATATGCTTTCTTTTTCCTCTTCTTCTACCAGAAACAAGTATTAGTAATAGTATCAGTATTTTCATTTTTATGTGAGTCTTTATCTATACGTCTACTGGAGGAAAGTGCTGGTGGTCTGTCCAGCGGGGTGGGGGTGAGTTGGGGTGGGGTGTTAAGGTGTCATTTACGTATAGAGAAGATAGGGGTGAGTTGGGGTGGGGAGTTAGGGTGTCATTTACGTATAGAGAAGGGAAAAGACTTGAAAGGTGAAAGTATGAAAAGTAAGGTGTGTGTGTGTGTTTGTGTGTGTGTGTGTGTGTGTGTGTGTGTGTGTGTGAAAAGAAGGAAGAATGCTTGAGGTGCACATATAGTTTACTCACCTCTTTGTGATTCACTGACACACACACTCTCATTCATTTACATGAGCGTGACTCACATGCTCTCACACACACATACACACAGACACACACACACACACACACACACACACACACACACACACCTCAAAGGCCTTCTCAGTTCTCAATCACCCAGCCAAGCCTCTGCAGATGCATCTCTGTAGATGTGACAAAAAGCATCTGCCGCATGCATCCCCATCCCCATCTCTCTGTTTGGGGCTGAATCCCTGCTAGCAAACTTACCTATTTTTATGCTCTTACAGCACTGTTGTTGTGCTGCTCTAACCACTCGCTCACTCCGAGTGGGAGTCAGGCCCAGGGGGGATGTTTAGTTCCACCGGTGCTGGCAAGTCTCATGGAAATCTCTTTTTTTTTCCTCACTCTTTTTTTCTTTATCTCTCTTTTTTTTTAAAGTAGGACATCTCGGCATGGCGTTTTTGTCATGGAATGAGTCGCTTCCTTAGCGCGCATCTCCCAAGTGCTGTATTGCAAGCGGAGAACTGTTTATTTTACTGTATGGCATTGGCAACGCTGACAAGGTCAGCCACTGATGGCATCGGGAGATAAGGAGATGGATGTCTCCATGGAGGGGCTTGACGTGGAAGGTCGATGCTCTCTCTCTCTCTCTCTCTCTCTCTCTCTCTCTCTCTCTCTCTCTCTCTCTCTCTCTCTCTCTCTCTCTCTCTCTCTCTCTCTCTCTCTCTTTCTCTCTCTCCCGGAATCTTGGCCATGATCTGGTTGCCATGATATTCATGCTGCCCCCTCTTTTGCGATAAACACCCCCAGAGTGAAGGAGAGATAGAGGGGGAGATTGAGGAGGGGGACAGAGGGCGTGGGAGAGAGGGAGGAATGGGAGGAATGATACAGATATAGAGAAGAGAGAGAAGGTAGGAGAGAGAGAGAGAGAGAGAGAGAGAGAGAGAGAGAGAGAGAGAGAAAGACACAGAGAGAGAGAGAAGGAATAGGCAGAATGGAGGATGGATTTGTAAAGAGAGAAAGAGAGAAGATAGAGCTCTGTTGATAGAGAGAGTAATGGGGGGGTCAATGATGGACTGAGAAATAGACAGGGAGAGAATCTTGAAGAGGAAGAGAGATGGCCGTGACAGCCCCTCACTTTGCTCTGGCGTAATTGCAGATGACATTTAATTGTCCAATGGGTGCCATGTTAATAAGTTAGGTCCCTGTGCCGCCCATCACTCTTGGGCTTGGGATGTAGAGGGGCAGCCCATCTTGGGCAAACAAGCCCAGATTTGTTTAGCAGTGTTAACACACACGCACACACACACACACACACACACACACACACACACACACGCGCACACACACACACACACACAGTTCATCTTCCTTTCGATTTCACACACTGTGGCAGCCAAGGCACGAGGCATCTTTCAAAGCAAAGGCTGGCGGGGACAGCAGCAGAGGGAAATCTACATGCTCTCAGAGAGTAGCTCAGTCAGAGTGGCTAAGCCGGGGTGTGTCTGAGACCTCTCTTCTTGTTCTCTGTTCTCTCTCTCTCTCTCTCTCTCTCTCTCTCTCTCTCTCTCTCTCTCTCTCTCTCTCTCTCTCTCTCTCTCTCTCTCTCTCTCTCTCTCTCACACACACACACACACACACTAATTTATGCTTGTCTCTTGCTTTTGGTCTCCTAAACTTTCTAAGACTCTCTCTCTCTCTCTCTCTCTCTCTCTCTCTCTCTCTCTCTCTCTCTCTCTCTCTCTCACACACACACACACACACACACACACACACACACACACACACACACACACACACACACACAGAGAGAGAGAGAGAGAGAGAGAGAGACATAAACAAACACAAATGCAGTGCTCATCTAAGTCTGTGCCCACTGGATGCAAGAGTGACCTCCCAGGCTTAAATGTGACCAAATACAAGCAATAAAAACTTTGAGCACATGAAGCGAAACTGAATCGCTCTCCGTCCATGACATGCTGCTAATTGCATGGCCCTTCAATCTTTAATGTCTGCACTTAAAAATTACACTCTTCAGAGTAAAAAGGGGGTGGGGGGTCTCCGGCACTTCAGAAAGGCAATTATGGTCAAGTGTAAAATTGTCAACCATGACATGGCATCAAGAAGCAGCAACCAGTGATTCTCATTTACATACGAAAAGTTCTCACTTTCCCTCAACATACAGAGTCCATTCCAAATCCATGCTTAATGGCACAGGGCCTTTTCATGACGCTGTGTCATTTTCTTCAAATGAACAGAAGGCTATTCTCTTCTTACAGAGTAGATATTTATGGAGAACACATTATAATGAAGAGTGGCAAGCCACAATTATATTTGGTGGAAAAGAGGACGAAAAGGATGTTTCTGCTAATGTTGGACGTGATGCTGCCTCAGATTGTGAAATATTTCCAGTCAGGTCAACAAGGAGATAGAGCCTTGTGATGATTTGGTTTAATCTTTCAGGTTTTTAGAATTGACTGCTACTAGTGTTCTGTGTAATGCTTTATGAAGCACAATTCCCACAAACAAACAAAACACACACACACACACACACACACACACACACACACACACACACACACACACACACACACACTAAAGAGATCATTTGCATGCAGCAGGTTGAGCCAAGCAGACTCCTCTGAACGTTCATTGCAAGTTTGTTGGATTCACATCTCCAAATGAATCCCTCAATGCAGAAGGTCTGTTTGAACGCAAGCTCATATTGGGTTTTTAAACTAAGTGCACATGAAGATACCTGACAGGTGGACAGCCACTGAGAACCTCAGGGATGAACTGATGACTCCTGGACTCCATTTGTGGTAACACTTCATTTCAAAGTACTAGCCTACAGTGTATGGATCTATTTAGGTACTACCTGCACAACAATTCAGTGTGCAAAAATGTGCACAGCAGTTGTGGGCAGGAACAAAGAAATGTATGCTTGCTTTCATATTGTTTTCTTATTTCATCTCTTTTGCATTTCTGTCCAAACTACGCCAAACTTTACATTGCACTTACTTAGAATGAATTGTTCAAGAGCAGTATGTTTGGAATAGATAGACATGCAGACAATACTTGCATTTAGTTTCACAGAAAGGTGTTTTGCATAGGCATATTTTACTATGGAAATCATATTTTTTTCAATTGATGCATTGGCCAAGCAAGATACTTTCAATCTGTGAATTACAGCACATGCTAGCAGTTTCATAAACAACATTGGGTTTTAAATGCATTAAGATGATTTCAATGATTTATGATCGACATTCTTGAGGGTGAATTTTTATGTATGAAACTCTCATGAAGACTTTTTGGTCTTTCTATAGGGACAAAGAGGACACACTGAATCTGAAATGGATTGCTTTATGAACTCTCATAATGATACAGATTGGGACATTGACTTTGACAACAGTACATATTTCCTGGCATTGGACTCTGTGAATTTCTGTATTGCCTTTCTTGGAGTGTGCTTCACAGTGTATGGATTATACTCTATGATCAAAACTGACCATCTTGTTCCTGTATATGTTATAAACCTTTTTATTTGTGATTTGATTCAAACTACTACTTTGCTGACAAAAATATCAATATTCATCATAAAATCCTCTCCAAGTTCACACTTCATTGACGAAAGTGTGTTTTCTTTTGACAAGTTTCAGGAAGCCATAGAGACAATCTACTGCGTCAGTGTGGTAGTTAATATTTGCTTTATGGTATGTATATCTGCAGATAGATATACGATGACTGCTTACCCTATTTGGTATAATAATATCAGCACAGTTAAGAAAATCTATGTGTCTGTTACCATTTGGATCATATTTTCTGTGTTCACAATCATCATATTGTTTTTATTTAGTTGAACATTTCTTTCTGTGTGTATTGTTGATTTTGATCCTCCCATATCCCTTGGTGATTGTGTTTTTTGTGGGGACATGGAGAGCCCTCTCAAGGAATTCATCAATCACACCAAAAGAGCTGAGAAAGGTTATGGGAACCTTGGCCCTCACTTTTGTCATTTACACAATTTTATTCCTGCCGCTCATAATTACCATTGTCCACCCATGTAAAGAACGTTCAAAGTCTTGGTCTTACGTCACAGACATTGCTTACACTGTCATGACACTGAACCCCCTATCTGACTTTTTGATTTATTTAGCCATGAGGAAGGATGCCAAATATCTCTTGAAAGCACTGTGCTTCTGTTCTCGTGAAAGTCATGTAGAAAACAGTGCTACAGTTACTATGACAGATGAGCAACCCTAAACTTGGTCAACATATTTCTAAAAACGAAATAAATAAATAAATAAATAAATAAATAAATAAGGATGGAATTCTTTTAGCTGATGTCACAGCTAATGTTGGACATGATGCTGCGTAAGATTGTCAGATGCTTTTGATGCAGAATAACCATCTCTCCTCCTCACACAAATGAACAGATATATGAACAGACAATCACAGTCACAGGCACACACACACACACACACACACACACACACACTGGGTGAGAATTTACATGCAGCAGGCAGAGGTTGTCAGACTCCTCTGTGGCCACAGATCAAACCCAGTCAGACTGTGGTGAGGGATTGTTGTGCTGAGAGGCACGTTTGTTGAAATCACGTCTCCACACACACACCCACACACACACACACACACACACACACACACACACACACACACACACACACACACACACAGAGCGAGAGAGAGAGAGAGAGAGAGAGAGAGAGAGAGAGAGAGAGAGAGAGAGAGAGAGAGATACCCCAGGAGACAGCCGCCACTCACCTCACATTACTCCACCCACTAAAACACACACACACACACACACACACACACACACATACACTCGGTCACACATATACACACATACTATACATGTAGTCTCTCTCACACACACACACATCCTGAGATGGAGAGAGGACAGGCTTCAGTGCACACCACCAAATGAATCCCCAACTGCGGAGGGTCTGTTTGAACACAAGTCCATATTGAGTTTTCTGAGTGATAGGATGATATGAACAGTGAAGTGTGGATATAGATGACTCTGGGACTCTCACTGCTATCTCTCCCCTGTCTGCCACTGGCTAGCACAACACAATCACTGCCTTTATCTGAGTCCACAGTATAGTAAAGACTACAATGAGTCAGTTTCATTGTGTGTTTGGTCTTTTTTCTCACATACAGATGTGGTTTTAATTGTAATTCCGATTTGTATTGGTTTGAACAGTCTTTAACGAATTAAACCGGATTTCATTCATTCTCATTCATTTGTAATACAATACCAACAACACCATGTCATAACTGCTAAATGATAATTGTAACTGATAAATGATACAGTACCTATTCTGTTCTCTTTCATGGTAAGTTTTTAAAGGATCTCCCTCCACCTTTCATTGAGAAAGTCCACACTAAGCACTAAAGCCATACAGAAATGGTGCTTGTGGGGTGAGGCTTAAGGATGTGTTGCTGTGTTATATTCCATTATCACCCAGTGGAATGGAATACAGTTTTCTGATTGCCTGTCAGGGTGTCCGTTAATTCTTGATAACAGGACACCTGAGGCATTGTTGGGTAAAAAAGTTTTACCAGCGTTCCATATCGATCCTCTTTAGAATGCAGCCTTGTGGATCTTCTTTCATATGAAAATAGTACCCCAACCGAACAGGATAACATTTTAGTTGCAATCGGTTCCGCCGTCGGGCTGTTCTTCGCCTCGTCCATTATTTTCTTATATCGGGACACCTTGGCAGACGTTATCCCTTAAAGGAGAATGCCGGTGTGATAAGGACCACAAGTATATTGCAACATCACAAAAAAGTTTGAACGTTTGCCAGGGGGCAGAATGTCGACATGTACGTGAAGCCCGTAGAAGACCGCTTGGTAGTTGTAGCTTCCAGGGGCATAATGCTAGGTGATAAGTAGCTAACTGTGCAATTGCAAGTTTTCAATGCCTCGATTTAAATGTTGGAACTGTCATTATACTATTGACGAAGTATGGGGCTACTTTGAGCCTGTTTTATGGTTTAAAACAGCAATTTGGCCACTTGCACCTAGCCATATGCATCCAGAAGCTACAACTAGCAAGCTGTCTTCACCGGCCTACACGAAGGTGTCAAAATTATTTTTCCTGACAAACGTTCAGACTTTTCATGATGTTGCAATATACTTGTGGTACTTATCACACCGGATTTCTCCTTTAAGGCATTGTAGGCAATTGTGTTTGTGCTCTCTGAAAAGTGCAGGAAAGAGTTGAAGGGAAGTTTTAGGCTAGATGAGATATAGTGACGCCATCTAAAGACATCTACTAGGTGACATGGCTGCATAAGTTTACAGGCCCTTAAATAAATACACAGCAGCACTTCATCTTTTTTTTCAAAATGGCCAGGACTTTTACATTCAGTCCATTATCTGCAGAGTGTTTTAAATATCATCGTTATTGTCATATATTGTGAAATGGATCAACCAGGCGGTTGTGCTTGGCCACATACAGCCCACATACATCAACACATCAAACAAGATATAAAGGAGGCATTAATTCCCATAATTCATATTCCCTGAGGGCACTGAAGGTGGCATATCACTCTAAAGGGTTTTCAAAGAGAGAAGAACTTTCTCCAGGTGAGGTCACAAAACTTTTTTCCTCTTGAAACGAACTGCTGTTTAATTGAAATGCTAATAAAAAAAATACATACAGATGAAGGAATGTGTAAACTCCACTATTTCCCTTGACTTTAAAGAGTACAAGGTTAATCTGAAATGGATGAGCCTCACAACTAGACATACACATATTACTGCTCTGTATCAGAAAGTTGTGACATGTGAAGCGTACTTGTGAATCAGTAAGTTGTTATGATTTGTTACTAAGGAATTACAGGTGCTGAAGGTATTGCAGTGGATGTATGTTTAGTATACATACCCTAATGTGCATTTCATAGACGCATTCACCAGACAAGATTGAACTTTACACAGGTGAGTTCACTGCATTCTCAGTCTTCACAAACAGTAGGATACAAAGTTGAATAAGAAATATGGGTAACACTTTATTTTAAGGATCACATGTTAGTCATTAATGCATGCCTAATTAATGTCTCTATTAGTGACCTGTAAAGCATGTATTAAGCAACATAAGCCATTTGTTAGGCATGTATTCACAAATTTCTTATGATGAATTAGGCCTTTATTAACCTTAATAAGGACTTAGTAGGCCTTGATCTCTACTTACAAATGAGTTCTAACTACCAGAAGAGTGTATGCATAAACTCCTAGTATACTCTCCCAATAAATCCTTTATAGTGGGAGAACAGTTGTGGAATATGTAAACATGCAGCTACACCTAAATGCTATATTTCACTGCCCGGGTTGCATATGCTTGCTTATTCTACAACTGTTCTCCCACTATTAGGGAGTTATTCAGGCAGTATACTAGGAAGTTTTACATGTTCTCTTCTGGCACTTACTACTTGTTAGTAACTCGAAATCAAGGCCCACTAGGTTCTTATCAAGATAATTTCAAGAACAAAGGCCTAATTCTTCATGATCAAGAAATATCTGAATTTATGTCTAACAAATGATTGATGTTGCTTAACACATGCCTTACAAGTCACTAATACAGCCATTAATTAGGTATGTATTAGGGTTAATATGTGATCCTTAAAATAAAGTTTTACCAAAAAATGGGTTTTAGCTGTAGCCTGACATAGCTCAACGATAATACTGCTGTTCATCCGGCCGGTAGACTCTCTACCGATGAAAACACGCCCCAGAGGACCGTGCCCAGACCATGATACATATGAACATTCGTATTATGGGCGGGCTATGTCAGGCTATTTTAGCTGCACATTGATCTGATGATTTGGTACAACTTTAGGTTTGTGGATATAAATGCCATTTGCAGTAGTGGGGGTAATTTTCTATAAGGTGATCATTCACCAGTCAGACACGGCAGAAAGTAAGCAAAATACTCTAAAAACTTTGACCATAAAAAACTATTCTTTTATAAACACAATAAAAGCCAGCAATAGTAACCTTGAAAAGACGTTAAACCAATATTTTTTTGTCCTATAACCTGAGAGGGGAAGGAACGAGTACTTCCCATCTACTGTAACTAACAAATTCTAAAGGACAATATTGAAGTAACTGATACTGATTCTGCCTATACATTTAAGGGAGTTATCATTATTTTCATTTTACACCAAAGGTGTACTGTGAAAGCCAATTCTACATGAATTAGACATAGTGACAGTCAGTTTGCAACATTTGCACAGGCTGAAACAAATTACATAAAATCGGGACACTTCCTTGATGGATACAGTGTTTATCAGAACACGCACATATGAAGAAAAATGTTTTTGTTTACTGCATTTCCTTGTTCCTTATATTTATATTTCCTTGTTGAATTACCACACATTAATGTCTAGAATTTGATCTTTGTAGGGACAACTTCCATCTGAAATGGAGGAACTTTACAATCAGACAACAGCATACATTACACCTACCTATACAGCAACAAATGGCCACACATCTAATTTTGAAAATGTTAATACATCTGGGACTTACATAGCAGATGCCCATTTCAATAAGTTTGTACTTTGCGTACTCACCTATGACCTGACAACTGCCTGTGTGATGTTCTTTTTGCATTCCTGGGAATATGCTTCACTGTTTATGGATTATACTCTGCAATCAAAATCGATCATTTTGTTCCTGTGTACATTATAAACATTTTCATTTGTGATCTGATTCAAACTTCTGCCATGGTGATTCGAATGTCTGTACCCTTAACTTATTTTCAAACCGGTCAATGTCATGTTAGGGTATACAACATCACCTCATCCATCTTCAATATTGTTTTGGTAATGAATATTTGCTTTATGGTATGTATATCTGCAGACAGGTATATAATGACTGCTCATTCTGTTTGGTACAGAAATATCACCAGTAGGGTATCCGCCTTTGTGTCCGTCACAGTTTGGATCATATTCAGTGTCCTCACAATTATCATAGATCTTACTTTGGATGATCATGGGTCTGTGTATGCACTGTCAGTTTATATCATCCCCTATCCCTTGGTGGTTGTGTTTTTTTGTGGGGACATGGAGGGCTCTTGCAAGGAACTCAGGAATCTCTACCAAAGAGCAGAGACGAATAATGGGAACACTGGCACTTGTTCTTTTCATTTACACTTTAGTGTTCCTTCCACGTATAATTATGTTACTTTGTTGTTTTTTTTTCTCCACCTACCACTTATGAGGGGCTTAATAGTTTTCATTCACTGTGGGCGTACCGCTAGGTCTCTCCTCACAATGAACCCCTTATTTGATTTCATGCTTTATTTACTTATAAGACGGGATGCTAAGCATATTTTGAGTGTTTGTTTCTGTAAGAAACATGTAGAAAACAGTGCTACAGAGATGACAGAGGATGAAGTCTAGACTTGCTTATTTGTTTGAAAAAGCAAAATATTTTTATTTATTTATTATTATTTTCATATATATATAAAATAGATTTTAGGTTGCCTATGTCTATGTAAGCATGTAATGTTTTCTGTGAACTTATCATAACAGTCTGTTTCTGATTATGTTTTTTTTTTTGTGGATTATTTTATATGTTCCTGTTTTGGTGTGGATTCTTTGTCAGTAAATACCTATTCTGTGCAAATTCCACTTTCAGCCCATGAAGAATTTCTTTTTGTGCTTCTCAAAACATTAATGTGTATGAGAGTGAGGGGAAGTTACTTTACAGGTATAGAAAATGAATCATATAATGATTAGATCAAATCAGGAGGAAGAAAATTAGAAGCAGCAACCATATCAGAAGCTACAGAGACGATCAATCAACTTTATTGATAGCTTGTTTTCTGCTCGTAGTGCACATGTAGCCGGTGGGTCTCGAACCCACCACCCCGCAAGCTACAAACTCCCGGCATGGGAGTGGGACGCTCTAACCAACTGAGCTAAAAGCCCAAGCTTCTAACTCAGCGTGTTAGAAGCGCCCATGGAATTGGGTGATGAGGACTTACACGTACTACCGCTGAGCTAGCCAAGCTAACTGGCCTCCGTTACACTCACCCTCCAAATCCTCACTCCCATCCAGGTCACGGCACCAATGTACCTGGTGGCGGTTCGCACTGCACACGGGTCTCGAACCCGCCACCCTGCAAGCTACAAACTCCCGGCATGGGAGTGGGACACTCTAACCAACTGAGCTAAAAACCCGAGCTTCTAACTCAGCCGTTAGAAGCGCCCATGGAACTGGGTGATGAGGATTTACACGTACTACCGCCAAGCTAGCTGGGCTCCGTTACACACACACAAACACCAGTGTGATAATCAACCAGTCTTTTCCATACATGTTTGCATAGAACCTCCTCTAACACACTCTCCCTCAGTTCTCTGACTGACTCAAAGTTACAGCCTTACTTGCAGCACACCTGAGATCTGCCAACCAAAGCAATGGGAGTAACTTAATATGGCTGCTCAAATGAGTTGCAAATGATCTGGAATGTTGTATCATGTATCAAAAGCCAGTGAAAGGCACCATGCACCAGATCTATAGCAGCCTATTCACTGCATTGCAATGATGCACAGACATAAAGCTCAATATTCCTCCATCTCCGATACTTTCTTGTTCTTTTTAGTTCTACCAGGTGACAGCACTTATTTTAGATATATTTTTAACAGACACTTGTACTAGTCTGAAAAGCATACTATAACATTAAATTGTGTGGGCTGTTCACAATCAAAACTACCAGCAGCAATTCAAATGAACACTGTTTTTTCCCACCCAATGACTCTCTAAATACATACAGCGTTGTGATTGGTGAACACAAACAATGTCTAACCAATCACAAAACCTACTAAGTCCCTTTGACTCGTGGCTAGACGTACTGGCTAACCAAATCTATTTGCTGTTGCTATGTACTGAAGGTCAAGATCTCAAGGCTATACTTGCACTCCAATTCAGTGCTGCACTTGGAAAATGTATGTGAGCAGGAGACTGGCTACAGCAAATAGACTGGCAAAAGGCACACACTACCTGTTGCAAACAGGGAACAAAACATACAAATCAAGACACGGTGGGTGGGGCTGGGGTTGAAAATAAAACCCATCAAACCATCATAATAGGAACATTGTGATGTTTCCTGAGGGCAGTGAAGGTGGCATATGTTCCATTCAAAGGAGTTTTCAGAGAGAACTTCACAAGGAGAGAGTTTGAAAAACTTTCTACAGGCAAGTTCACAAGACTTTTTTTTATTATTTGTATTTCAAAACAGACTTTTAAATGAGTTGCACTTTCTGTTGAAAAATACAGTGAATCGTTGAATAGAACAAGATGACGCAATTGGGTTATAGTTGCAGTACTGAACATTATTATTAATATTTGGATTATTTATGGCATAAATTGAGGGTGGACTGTGTATGAAACTCTCATTAATGTCAGTAACCTTTGTCACCTTTACAGGAAGAGCACAGAGTTCATCTGAAATGGATGAACCCCTCAACCAGACATGTAGACCCAGTATACATAATGACCAGAGCATTGAATACGATCCATATTTGTACGTTCCATTAATTGAGAAAATATGTCTCTCTCTGAGTTTCCCTATTGCATCTGTTGAAATGTGTTTAATTGTATATGGATTATTTTCAATTGTAAGAATTGATAAGTCTGTTCCTGTTTTTGTTGTAAACCTTTTTATTTGTGATCTGATTCAAATTTTTTCCACACTGATGTATATTTCTTTATATTTCCATTATGTAAATGGAGGGACATATAATCATTTGCTTGACTATTATAAAGGAATAATCTATTATGTTAATGCTGTGATTAATATATTTTTTATGGTATGTATATCTGCAGAGAGATATATAATGGTTGCTCATCCTGTTTGGTACACAAATATTAACACAATAAGGAGAGTATTTGTGTCTGTCACCATTTGGATCACATGTACGCTCTTCACAATTTTTTATCATCTTTTTTATACAGAATATTTGTTTCTCTTGCCAGTGTTTTATTTTACCCTCCCATTTCCCTTGATGATTGGATTTTTTGCCGGGACATGGAGGGCCCTCTCAAGGAATACAACAATCCCTCCACAAGGGCAGAGACGAATTATGGGAACCTTGGCTCTTGTTCTTTTCATTTACACTGTATTGTTCCTACCATTTATAATTTTCAATTGGATCTACATTGGATCACTTTTTATGTCTTTCTAGACATTGCTGAAGCTATAATGAGACTGAACCCTCTATTTGACTTTCTGCTTTACTTACTTATAAGGAAAGACGCTACAGCTATCTTGAGTGCTCTGTGCTTCTGTTGCCGTAAGAGAGATGCACAAAACACTGCTACAGACACTATGAGAGAAGATAAAGTCTAGACTTGGTGAAATAAAGAAATCTTGAAAAATAAGGACGGAATTCCCTCTTAAACACAGGAATGACTCAGAAAGAAGACTGTCCATGTCCATCATATTTCCAATATGATCTAGACAAAGGGAACATCCATATTGTAAAAAACACACATCAAGTACAGCAGTCAATTTGGTATACATACCGGTAATAATCTGTATATAAACTTTTGTTCTGTCTATCATATTTACTGTACAATATGGCATGTGGACAAAATGAAGATCCAAAAAGTGGAAAACACTGCAGTCAATTCAGTGTTTTGTCTATGAGATGGAGGGTGTTTTTCTTCAATGCTTGTAAATGCATTTGACAGTCAAAAAGGCATTAGAGTGTATAGCAGAAAAAGTGTGAATAAACTATTTTTTAATTTTGTCCAACATCTTTATTTTCTCTTGGTCTTAAGACTAATACTGTCATATTAGTCAAAAGGTTTCAGTCATTTTAAATATTGTTTAAAAGTTTAGATGTCTCAGTTTCATCCCAAACAGTACAACCCCAATACTATATATAGATATTTATAGAGAGAGACAGAGAGAAAGAGAGAGAGAGAGAGAGAGAGAGAGAGAGAGAGAGAGAGAGAGAGAGAGAGATTATTACTATGCTACAAAATTAGAGTAAGGGAAATGTTTAGTTTGTTCGTTGTTTTTGTAAGTTAATCAATGGTAAGTTTTTTAATTGATGACATCAGCAATCTCCTTCCACCTTTCATAGAGAAAGTCTGTACTAAAAAGCCATACATAAATGTTGCTCATGGGATGAGGTTTGAGGATGTGTTGCTGTGTCATATTCCATTAAGGTATTGCAGACGATTACTGTGTTCCCTGAAAAGTGCAGGAAAGAGTTGAAGGGAAGTTTTAGGATAGATGAGATACAGTGTCATCTACTAGGCTTAAATAAATACACTGCAGCACTTCATCTTTTTTGTTTGTTTGTTTGTTTGTTTGTTTGTTTTTAAATGGCCAGGACTTTTACATTCAGTGCATTATCTGCAGAGTGTTTTAAATATCATTGTCATTGTCATATATTGTGAGATGGATCAACCAGGCGGTTGTGCTTGGCCACATACAACCCATAGCAATAGTAACAAACACACACACACACACACACACACACACACACACACACACACACACACACACACATACACACACACACACACACACACACACACACACACACACACACACACACACACACACACACTTGCTGGAGTAAGGCTCAGCAGAAAATGTTTGTTGAAGATGAAGAACATTTATAACATTAAACGTTGTCTTGTCTGGTGAAATTAACACTGGAGTCCAAGAGTCTGTAAGGCAAATTGAGAGGCAGGAAAGAGCTAGAGGGTTGTATGACCATTCTAGACTAAACAAAAACATAGTGGTGCCACTTTTGCATGGGTGCCTTATCATATAGAGCTTACTTTGACAACATTTGCAAAATGTTGCTTACTTCCTTCAAAATACGTGCCAACAAATACATTTATTTTATCTAACATTGTGTGTGTGTGTGTGTGTGTGTGTGTGTGTGTCTTTCCAAACTCAGAAACACAGAGAGAAATAGCCATCACAATGCAGAAAATAAAATTACGTTAACTCGGCCTGATGAAGTTACTGAAGTAAATGAACTATTCATCACCCATAAATCAACACCATATTTTTTAATCAAATCCATTGAAATCAAACCTTTCATTGACCAAATACTGTATTGCATTTTATACAACAGTTCCAGTCAAACTATTATACAGGTCCAGTCAAACTATTTCTGAGTTTCTGATTGGATGAGGTGCATTCTCTCACAAGTAATGAAGATATATGGGAAGATTCCCAGAAGACTATGCAGGTCACAGGTGGCATGTATTTTACCCCTGAAACGTCAAACATGCCCACTCAAGAAAAGATGACAAAAGGGGAGATATGATGGAATTTAAGTGTAGTGCTAATCAGTGGTCAAATGTTGTGCAAATGAGTCTGAAGGGAAATCTGGCACAAAGTCTAATAAAAGCCAAATGCTGGGAGGAAGGGAGTGCACTTAGAATGGGGAAAGGGGGTCTTTTTACGTCCATCAGTCCAAACTAGTCACACATGCACACACTATCTGCTATAAACAGAGGAGGAGACACACCACACCAAACAAAGGAGACATTTTCAGCCATTACATTTCCATATTCCCTGAGGGCACTAAAGGTGGCATATCGCTCTAAGGGGTTTTCTGTAGTTGAGTTCACAAGACTTTTTGATAACACTTTACTTGACGGGTGAGTACGTAACACATTCATAGCAGCTTTCATAAAATGCTCACAAAGCATTCATAACTGTTTCATAAGACATGACTCCACCTTCATACGCAACCCTTCATAAATGTGAAAGTTAGAATGCCAATAACCTATCAAAATATTAACACAGGATGCCAGGCATATTTTGAGTGTTCTGCTCTTTTGTTTCCGTAAGAATCATGTAGAAAACAGTGCTGCAGATACTATGACAGAGGAAGTCTAGACTTGCTTATTTGTTTGAAAGAGCAAAATAGTTTAATTTATTTTAACTTTTTTTTTTCTTTTTAATATAAAATAAATTTGAGGTTGCCTATGTCTATGGAAGAATGTGGATTATTTTATATGTTCCTGTTTTGGTGTGGATTCTTTGTCAGTAAATACCTATTCTGTGCAAATTCCACTTTCAGCCCATGGAGAATTTCCTTTTGTGCTTCTCAAAACACTACCAGAGTGAGGGAAAGTTAGGCTTCTTCACAGGTATAGAAAATGAATCATATAATGATTAGATCAAATCAGGAGGGGGACAATAAGAAGCAGCAACTGAATCAGAAGCTAAAGACACATTCAGTCAACTTTACTGATTGCCTGTTTTCTGCTAGTACAGTGCACACACAAACACCAGTGTGATAATCAATCTTCTCTCTTTCCCATATATGTTTGCATAGAACCTCCTCCAACACACTTTGCCTCAGTCCTCAGACTGAATCACAGTTGCAGCCCAACTTGCAGCACACCTGAGATCTGCCAATCAAAGCAGTGGGAGTAACTTAGTATGGCTGCTCAAATGAAAACCAATGCACAACTTCCACATGCGCAACATAAGAACCACTGTGCCACTGTTATCAAAGTTAGTGTTGTAAAATATCTGCGTCATCTCGTACTCCATATCATCTTATATATAAGAGGTAACTGTCCAGCTATTATGTCTTTGTGTTGTTTAGCTGAAATCAACACCGCAGTGTGATACTGTAGAGCGTTGCAGGTGGGTGATGTGAGAAAGCTGGCGAGGGTGACGGCAGGCTGATGGGTGGGTGGGATCCCTGTGTGGATGCAGCTGGAGGCGGATCAGGCAGGAGGAGGAGGAGGAGGAGGAGGAGGGAGAGGTGGCAGAGTTCCATCTCCCCACTCAGGAGGGCCCTTCTGTCTAATTACCACTGCCCTCCAGAGGCTCCACTCTGCCCCCAATCCCATTCGTCTGTGTCCCCACCCACCCACCATCCACCACCCACCCTCCCCACACACACACACACACACCACACACACACACACACACACACACACGCCTCCCACTCTTAAATTACCCTTCGTAAGCACCCTCTCCACACCACTCCGGCCCATTACCGTCGTCAGGCTTAGCACAAGCCGTGAGTGCGTACATGCGTTTTTGATCTCTGTTGAATCTGCACACTGTTGAATCTGCGCTTTGGGCCTGTGTCCGTGTCAAAGC
The DNA here is from genome assembly GCA_027497455.2 of Sardinella longiceps. NCBI lineage: Eukaryota > Metazoa > Chordata > Actinopteri > Clupeiformes > Clupeidae > Sardinella > Sardinella longiceps. The sequence goes on along the minus strand of JAODXP020000021.1, from coordinate 10,709,234 downwards.
GCGTGTGTAGTGTGTGTGTGTGTGTGTGTGTGTGTGTGTGTGTGTGTGTGTGTGTGTGTGTGTATTTGCGTCATTCCTCCAGAGAGGGGTTAGAGGGTGTTGGGGGACATCCAGGAGCTCCCTCTCTCCTCTCATATTACCCCTGATGGGCAGTGCAGTGCAGTGCTGCTGCTGGACTAATAAAGGGCAATGTGAGCATCAGCAGTCTCCAGGACCTTTTGAAGGGGAACTCTTCTGGACGTTTCACACACACACACACACACACACACACACACACAGTGGTCAGTGGTCAGTGGTCAGTGTTGGAGGGTCACACAGATTGGTTGAAGTGTTTGAGGAAGACATGAAAAGATGAAGCTCTTCAAAAAGCCAGGTTTTGGATCATCAACACCTTATCGGTTCAAGCCAGGCTAACATTGTGAGTGTGTGTGTGTGTGTGTGTGTGTGTGTGTGTGTGTGTGTGTGTGTGTGTGTGTGTGTGTGTGTGAGAGAGAGAAACAGCAGCATCAGGGCTTTTATCCAATATATCCCTGTCATCCATTATCAAGTAACAACCCTTTGCTCTGCTGGTTGACTTTTGGAGGCATCTAGCAGAAGCTCCCTACACACGCACATACACACACACACACACACACACACACACACACACACACACACACACACCTCCAGCTCCCTCTGTGCTCCCCCACCCCTCACATCCCTTTGCATCCTGTGGCTTATCCCGCTCAATTTCCCCTAATATGCTGGCCCACCTTGGCAGCCTCCCCTGATGCCTTGCTGGGTGCAGAGCAGAAGATTAAGCTTGGTGGCAATCCAGGAAGCCATCTCTTCTCCTCCTTCTCTCTCTTCCTCTCTGCCTCTCTTGCCATCCCTCACTCCCTTTCTTTCTTCCTTCCTTCTCTTCTTCCTTCTTTCCTTCTGTCCTTTCGTGGCCCCATCCTCTTTCCTGCTGCAAGCTGTTCCAGACCCTCGGCGAAAGCCAATTGTTTTCCTTCCCGCTGTGTTAATTTATCTAAAAAACATAGCAGTCTGACAGCCAGGGCTCTAGGCAGCCTTTGGCGCAATCCGGCCAGGAGATTCTTATCCACGTGCCGTAAAGACCCCCCAACCCACCCTCCCAACACACACAGACACACACACACACACGTACACACTTGCTCCGGCGCCGGACGCTTCCATCTGTTTGGCTCTCAGGAGCCGGGGCATCTGCTGCTTGCTATTGTGGGTTGCCGTCAGATGACAGGCCAAGACCCTCGCGGGAGCGCCCGGTCTCACCTCGCGAGCTCTCAAGCCCTCACTCCCCTGAGTGTCTATGTGTGTGTGTGTCTATGTGATTGTGTGTGTATGTGTGTTTGTGTGTGTCTCTGTGAGTGTGTGTGTATGTCTATGTGTGTGTGTCTGTGTGTGTGTGTGTGTGTGTGTGTGTGTGTGTGTGTGTGTGTGTGTGTGTGTGTGTGTGTGTGTGTGTGTCTCAGTGTTGCAAGCCAGACACTCTTGGGCCAAGCTCTCTTGGCCCAGGTCACAGCCTTTGTTCTAGAGGATAGCTCCGCAGGCCAGACAGACGGATCTCTGCCCGGGCAGAGCACAGCAAGACGTTGGGGGCCAAACCCAGCAGAAGCACCTGGCTGACCCCCACATCCCACAGAATACATCCCCCTCACACACACACACACCCCCCACACACTCTCCCCATCCCCTTCCTCCGGCATCATCCCCAGTCCCCAAGCGTGTCCAAGCAGCCTGGCTCTCTCCAAGTAAGAGGTCGGCATTGGAATTCTTTGTGCGACTGCAGGGCCGACTGTCACTGCTGTGGGCTATAGCGTGGGAAGGAGAGGCCACGGGGAAGGCAAAACAAACAGCACAGCGGCGGCGTGTCTGGGAGCACCCAGAGGGGTCAGCCTTCCTCCTGGATCATTAGTCCTGATGCAAATAG
>JAODXP020000021.1:10699801-10704801 GCA_027497455.2 Sardinella longiceps | reverse complement strand
ATCCCCCCCCTCTTACTTCAGCACTCCAGCAAATGCATTAACCTTTTTAACGGGACGCTTCTTAAAATAAGGCGCATGGAGAAAGTACGGCGTAATGAGTTTTGGTGAGACTCAGAGCTCTTGAGTTTATGAAGTGGAGTCCCAATGGCCCCTGATGTAATATCAACCCCAGTGGTCGCTACATACAGAAGCAAATGGATGAAGCGGCTGCTTGTATTACACATATAAAACTAAGTAAGGCGGTGGAGAGGCGGTGGAGGAGGCTGCTGTACTGACGACATGAATCCAACAAGCTTTGAGGAAGCTCCTCTGAAGTGCCGGTGGAGCTATAAGCCTGGAGCAGCTCTCTACAGTACATCATTATACAGATACTCACATGAGGATTGAATCGCTCAGTAGCTTAATATAACAGCAGCTAAAAAAGCTGTCCCGTCATAATCTGATTATACACACTCTATATATACAGCACGTCTTAAAGACTATAGTGTTATATACCGTTCCGCCGCGAGAGGAGAGAGGAGAGAGAGCCTATATAGCTGTGGATGTGCATGAGAACCTAAAGCCTAAGCACTTTTTTTTATCAGTCTCATTAAGAGTTGCCAACGTTTGTTAAAGTAGGTTTTAGCATTTTTATGAGAGCCAGTAACTTCTGGCAGAGGCGAGTTTTTCTCCTTAGAGACTGAGATAAAGGTTGTACAGAAGGTGTGTGGAAGAGAGGTAAAAAAAGAGAAATGAATGAAATGAAATGAAATGAAATAAAAGGTTAGACAAGAAAGTAAAATGGAAGCGGAGGCAGAAATACATCAAAGAAGCTAAAAAGACAGAATAAACACATCAGATGTACTCAATGGGAGCCGCTTTGCTTCTACAGGGAGGGGAAAAAAAAGTCTTTTCTTCAATCATCTTCATGCCGATATAACTTGACCCAGTTGAAGAGAAGCCAATAATGCAGAGAACTCTATCTGTGATAGAGTTATGCGCTTCAATACTTTGTATCTGCCCAGAGTCGACAGTGAAGTGTGCACGTCTTTGTGTGTTCAATCATACCTGGGAAAAGCTTATATTAGGTCAGATCATTATGATTCCACAGACTGGTAGTCAATGAGCAGCCATTGTCAGTCTAGTGGCATACGGACCAACAGTGCTACCTACTCTGAGATACCCTGACACACGCACACACACACACACACACACACACACACACACACACACAGTCACACACACTGAGATACCCTGATACACACACACACACACACACACACACACACACACACACACACACACACACACACACACACACACACTGATCTTGCCCAACTTTCTCTACATCCCCCACAGGATTAGCAAAGCCCAGTGCTGCACTGATGTGTTTGTCTGTTCCAGCACATTTGAAAGCTAGTGAGTCCCCCAGGCTCTGGGGCAGCAATAGCATCCTGGAAGACCCTCACATCCTTCCAGAGGAGCTAGAGTACGCCATGCAGTCCACAGCCTCCTTTTATGACATGTTTTTTTTATTATTATTTCTTTCTGTACCTACATTGATTACGTATTAAAAGTAGTGGAGTCTAAGTTTGTCTCTAATAAACATAACAGCTAAATTAAATTCAGAGTCCCTGAACAGCAACTCACATTGCTGTTGTTCGGCGCATACTCTTAAAATGTGCACTAATTGCCCCTGTGATAGTGAAACAATACTTCAATAGTCTACAACGGCTGCCTGTGAGTCTTAGGAGGGCGTTATGAGGAGATATTATGTGTCGCGTGGGGCAAACTTCAGAGCTGAACAACAGGGACTGGAGCCCTCAGCATAAGAAGTGCACAAGGTGGGGGAGACATTAGCATTCGCTTGGGGGAGTGTGGGGGCGGGGGGTGGGGGTATGGTGGGGCGGGGGGTGTCTGCACCTCTGCGTTCGCCCTTACAGGAGGAACAGAGACCGCAAGGAGCCACAGAGGTGCTCTCTGATGGCGTACCCACAGTCTTTTTCTCTAATTAGAACCCAGAGGAGGGGGTGGGGGTGAGTCGAAGGAGGGTGGGGGCGAGGGAGGTGGGTGTGTGGGTGTGGGTGGATGGGGGCCAAAGGAGGAAAAGCAAGACGACTGAGTCGTGAGGGAAATCTCCACAGAAAAAGGTGAGTGAGGAAATGGAGTATGCAAGAGCTTAAAGACACGCGGTGAAAACGAGAGAGAGCCTCGGTGCTTCACGGGCTGAGAGGAGTTTTGCACTCTGATAGCATGTGATTCTTCCATTATGAGGCAACACGACTATGGTGGCATCCAAAATGATGAGAAAATCTATAATTGTGAAGTGCTAATGAGTTGTTATGCTCTGATCAAACAAATCCAATCTCCTTTTAATGGTATTATCAGATATGCATCCTCGCACAGATACACACACACATACACAGATACACACACACACACACACACACACACATACACACAGTCGTTGTTCAAAGATGTGTTGTGTTTAATCCCACTCTGTAGTATGCTGGATCGTTAGCACCCCGACAAGACAACAGTAGCAGATAGAGCAGGCCTGCTCTGTTGGAGCCCTACGCTAAAGTGGCCTAAAGGCAACACTCTCTCTTTTATGCAATTAAGGCTGAGATTATTAAGACTAGGGTGTATACCAGCTAATTATCAACACAGACACTTGAAACACAGACACAGGCAGACACTTACACCCACCCACACGCACACACTCAGACACACACACACACACACACACACACACACACACACACACACACACACGAGAGAGAGAGAGAGAGAGACACTTGAAACAAAGACACAGGCACACACACACACACATACACACTTGAAACACAGACACACACACTTACACACATACACACACGCGCACACACTGCACCCAGCAACAACAAAGATTATGAGAGAATCTCCAACCATAAAAAAAAGGAGTTCTCTGTTAGTCATCTAATAAGCCAATGGATCTCACACAATTTTCTGCACCCTTCTAGTACTGATCTGATATGCAAATGAACAGCACGGCATCTAAATAGCACACAAGCAACCCAATGCAGATGTGTGACATTCCAATCTCTCCTTGCCATCTGCAGCGGAGCGCGCTAATCGTATTTCACATGCACGGCTCGGCTCGGAGTAATAAGCTGGCGAAATCCTGTAGGTATACAAAGAGGGTGGCACAGTTACAGACCTGGAACACTTGAGTGCTGGTGGGTTTCCTTTGGCACAGCGGGCACTGGGTGGAAGGGATACACCCCTGGAGATACACTCCTGCTCTACTCTGGCAGGTAGACTAGACCGCAGGTGACACAAACAAGTGTGTGTGTGTGTGTGCATGCTCACACACTCACTTACACACATACATACACATACACACACACACAAACACACACACACACGCACGCACACACACACACACACACACACACAAACTCAGTCATTCCTTTTCTTTTTTTTCTTGCACTCTCTGTCTATGTCTGTCTCTGGCTTTCTCTGCAAAAGCAGATCAAAGTATTAGCAGAAAAAAACGGTCTTTTGGAGCAAGCTAAAGCATGGAGGGGGTAAAGGCATTCAGAACTTGTGCCTAAGCGCTACGAGCAAAGACGATAAGAAATGAAAAGCAGTCGGAATATAGAAGACAAGGTTTGTGGTGGTGCTGTGGTAAGGGGATGTGTGTGGTGGGAGGGGGAGATGGGGAGGGGGTCTGCAATTTACTATCCTGGAGCAATTAGCCTGAAGCAGTTGGATCGGGTGCCTTGATTATGGGATGTTTGAGCTAGGGGTGGGGTGGGGTGGGGGGGTGGAGGGGTGAGAGATAAGAAGGCTGTGAGGCCTCTCCTCATCCCTGCCACTGGGCTGCAGGTGCTGGAGATAGCAGGAGCTCCGACAAGCTTCCCAGTCCAGCTACAGAGGCCAGATAGGCAGCCTGGCCCGGGCAGAGATCCACAGATAGGGCCGGCTGTCAATCAGATGGGGGCCGGCCGGAGCGAGCAAGGCCGTAGGCTTGATTAAAAATGTGGACGGGTTTGAGGAAGGAAGGAGTGGAAGCTCAAAGGGAGAAGGTGATGCGTGACAGCTCCGAAAGAAAAGAGCTGCTGGAATCAGGAAGGGAATCTCCATCGTCAGACGGAGCTGAGTTGAGTTTGGCTAAAGCGGATGGAGCAGAATAATTAGGACGACTGCAGGCAGCCATTATTAGTCTCTAGCTTGGAAAGAGCAGTCTCACCAAAATGATGGCCTTTTCAAAACCTGATGACATATACTGAAGGTACCTATAGGCTCTATGCTTGTCTGACTGACCTCCTGTTACAAATAGCTCACACCTTTGTTTTTGTGATCCTCGGACATCAGATTTATTCTGCAGTTTTTTTTCCTCATGATCTCTATTGAGCAAAATTATTCTCAAGGTCATCAAAAGCCAACAAAAGCCTATTATAGCAGAGCAAGGATGAAGAACATACACTGATTCATTTCCCCATGCCCTGTGAAGAAATATGACGCGTATTCCATTTCTACTTCAGTGATAAGTGTGGGTGTGGTAGAGCAGTGGAGATATCATTCAACTGACAATTTGGCAATCTGGGTTTGGTTCCTCATCTCAACTTCTGTCTGCGGATAAAAACGTCGATCAACGATCAATCCCAGTCAAATGTATTTTACAATAAATGGTATGAATTGATACACTTTCACCATTATCACAACTGCAGCCCATGTCTCAGTAACTGCAGATATTACATGTCTTTCAAGACATCCATGGTGAATCACCCATGGTGAAGCTGTACAGTTGGATGAGGGGAAAGGGGAAAGAGAGGCACTCTTTGCTAGGCTACAATAACATCATGACTGCTGGCTGTGGAGGTGCTATCTATGTGACTAGATGATGATTCTCCCTGTGCCTCGTGGTGAACTCACTCCCCCGCCCTCCCGAATGAAAAGAATCAGAGGAATCATCATCAGCCTTCACTATTCATCAGCAATCTCTATTATGGTTCAACATTCATAAGCTAATTCCT
>JAODXP020000021.1:10692301-10694801 GCA_027497455.2 Sardinella longiceps | reverse complement strand
TTACTATCAAAACCGATGTTTCATTGCTGATCCTTTGATACGATCTTACCAACTAAAAAACACTGACATCACAGACACACACACACACACACACACACACACACACACACACACACACACACACACACACACACACACCATCTACTCTGCTGAGTAATGGACATATTCTAACGTCCCATGTTATGTTTTCCACACAGTAATGAATTCCAAGGACACTGTTCCACCAGAGCCCTCAGCCCTTCACTCCACACTCCTCACTTCGCTCATGGTTTCACTAAAAATGAGAGACAGACCAAAAAACAGCAGCCAGACACTTGCTGTCATCTGAGATGATTCATTTCGTGTTGCCACATGGAATGAAAAGTGAAAAAAAGACGAAGAAGAAGAAGAAAAAAAAGAGACTTTCTTCAACTGTCACAAATATTTATGAACCCTGTCTGAGCTGCAGTGGCTCTGAGAAGGCTGTGAAGACAACTGTGGTGCTTCATTAGTATGGCTGCCTCGTGGAGTCACCGTGTCCAAGCGGAGCCTCTGAAGCGACCCAGGGTCCCTGGGAAAGGCCACAGCAGAGAGCCAAGATGGAGGATTGAGGACAGCCAGTGACATTCATGAAGCACACAAACACCAGGCTGTTGCCAAAGCTGTCACCTGACTAGGGGCCTGAAATGTGTTCTCGGGATTTCACTTTGGACGAGCTGTCAAGAGTGACACACACACACACACACACACACACACACACACACACACACACACACACACACGCACACTGGTGTTCGTGGAGAAACTGTGCTCTTTCAAATTCACAGCTTCAGACTCCATTTTGATTTGAAACACTTTTTGGGCGCATAAGACTTGCATTCAAATTTATTGCCCATGAGCGTATTACATTAGTGATTGGTTTAAGAAGATAGTATGACTCACTTCAACAAATTTGTATTGATGTCTCAAGTCTCCATCCATTAACAGTCTGCACCGGGAGAGAGAGACTAACGCTGAGAGGCATGTTAAGATGCACGCACTTCGCTCGTGATACCTGATCTGTAGAACTGCCACCTCCATTTTAATAGCGCTTCATCCATTAGCGGCGGTTGATGTCAGTTAACATCTATGGGTTTTGTGTTCGCCATCAGGTACGCGCCGTCCTGCTTCCCTCGGCATCGAGAATTTCAATCAACCAGGCTAGATTTGCTGTTTAATATCCATAGCAACACTCTCGCTAATTTTCGCTAATGTCGCTGCAACTAATGACTGTTGATGCAACGAGTGATTCTACAGGTGTTAATATTTTTCCCATTGCCGCCTGATTAGCATATTAGCATTAAGCCGACTTTGAGTGGCTGTGAATGGGGAACCGGCCTGAATGGTGATACATGTGTCTACTGTAATCAATAATGTTGATGAGGGGGTGATGTGATCGGTGCGGCCGGCCCAGGTGAAAGGTGAGGAGAGGACTGTGGGCAGATTTGCGGCGTGTGATCTGTGACATTTAAGGTGGCGTGAAGGTGAGGAGCCGTGAGGCTAAAAGGAGGGGAAGCCGACTGACAGGTGATAAATGCCCCCGGCTGCCCAGGGCTCAGCTTTGCACTCAGCCGCATTGCACGTGTGTGTGTGTGTGTGTGTGGGGGGGTGTTATGTGTGTGGGTGTGTGTGTGTGTGTGTGTGTGTGTGTGTGTGTGTGTGTGTGTGTGTGTCAGGGGAAATGATTTCAGTACTACCCCGGGGCGTCTCTCTCTCCTCTACCCGGTCACAAACCACAACCCCTTTCCAATACCACCACACCTCATCCCACCACCCCTGCCACCTCCACCGCTACCACCAGCCCCCAGAGGACCGTGCCCCCACACACACCAGTCCCCCCCCCCCCCACAACTGCTCTAAAATTAGCTTTTCACCTTTAATTACTGAGTCCCTGCAGCCCGTGCTACGTCCATCCTCCTGCCAGTCCAAACAACAGGAGAGCAAGACCCAGAGCAAGAGAGACATGCAGAGAGAGGAAATTGAAGAGAGAGAGAGAAAAAAAGAGAGGGAGAGAGAGTGGGAGAGAAGGAGGGAGGAGAAAAAAAAGACCTGATTGTCGAAAAACAAATGTCTTCTCCCTCGGTTTCTGAAGTGCGCTTAACAATGTCCTCGAGTCTCCCTTTTTCCAACGTGTGAGGAAGTGCCAGGCAACAAGACATCCATCACACTGACAGACAAAACAAATTACATGCCGAACAGAACCTTAATGTGTCAGAGCAGCTAATGGTGTCAAGCCTGACTGCCAGCAGAGCCAGGAACTCTCTCTCTCTCTCTCTCTCTCTCTCTCTCTCTCTCTCTCTCTCTCTCTCTCTCTCTTCTCCCTTCTTTTCTCACCCTCTCTTCTTCTCGACCTTCCCTCTCAGATTTACAACAAGAGTCGTCATGTAAACGACAACACTAACACATAATCAAACAGAACCCAAAGATGGGACTAAATGGAATCACCTTGTGCAAACATGGTTCAAAGTGAATCTCTCTCTCT
>JAODXP020000021.1:10690107-10692201 GCA_027497455.2 Sardinella longiceps | reverse complement strand
TCAGGAGGGGGACAATAAGAAGCAGCAACTGAATCAGAAGCTAAAGACACATTCAGTCAACTTTACTGATTGCCTGTTTTCTGCTAGTACAGTGCACACACAAACACCAGTGTGATAATCAATCTTCTCTCTTTCCCATATATGTTTGCATAGAACCTCCTCCAACACACTTTGCCTCAGTCCTCAGACTGAATCACAGTTGCAGCCCAACTTGCAGCACACCTGAGATCTGCCAATCAAAGCAGTGGGAGTAACTTAGTATGGCTGCTCAAATGAAAACCAATGCACAACTTCCACATGCGCAACATAAGAACCACTGTGCCACTGTTATCAAAGTTAGTGTTGTAAAATATCTGCGTCATCTCGTATTCCATATCATCTTATATATAAGAGGTAACTAACCAGCTATTATGTCTTTGTGTTGTTTAGCTGAAATCAACACCGCAGTGTGATACTGTAGAGCGCTGCAGGTGGGTGATGTGAGAGAGCTGGCGAGGGTGACGGCAGGCGGATGGGTGGGTGGGATCCCTGTGTGGATGCAGCTGGAGGCGGATCAGGCAGGAGGAGGAGGAGGAGGAGGAGGAGGAGAGAGGTGGCAGAGTTCCATCTCCCCACTCAGGAGGGCCCCTCTGTCTAATTACCACTGCCCTCCAGAGGCTCCACTCTGCCCCCAATCCCATTCGTCTGTGTCCCCACCCACCCACCATCCACCACCCACCCTCCCCACACCACACACACACACACACACACACACACACACACACACACACACACACACACGCCTCCCACTCTTAAATTACCCTTCGTAAGCACCCTCTCCACACCACTCCGGCCCATTACCGTCGTCAGGCTTAGCACAAGCCGTGAGTGCGTACATGCGTTTTTGATCTCTGTTGAATCTGCACACTGTTGAATCTGCGCTTTGGGCCTGTGTCCGTGTCAAAGCGCGTGTGTATTTGTGTGTGTGTGTGTGTGTGTGTGTGTGTGTGTGTGTGTGTATTTGCGTCATTCCTCCAGAGAGGGGTTAGAGGGTGTTGGGGGACATCCAGGAGCTCCCTCTCTCCTCTCATATTACCCCTGATGGGCAGTGCAGTGCAGTGCTGCTGCTGGACTAATAAAGGGCAATGTGAGCATCAGCAGTCTCCAGGACCTTTTGAAGGGGAACTCTTCTGGACGTTTCACACACACACACACACACACACACACACACACACACGTGCGTACACACACACACACACACACACAGTGTGTGGTCAGTGGTCAGTGTTGGAGGGTCACACAGATTGGTTGAAGTGTTTGAGGAAGACATGAAAAGATGAAGCTCTTCAAAAAGCCAGGTTTTGGATCATCAACACCTTATCGGTTCAAGCCAGGCTAACATTGTGAGTGTGTGTGTGTGTGTGTGTGTGTGTGTGTGTGTGTGTGTGTGTGTGTGTGTGTGTGTGTGTGTGTGAGAGAGAGAAACAGCAGCATCAGGGCTTTTATCCAATATATCCCTGTCATCCATTATCAAGTAACAACCCTTTGCTCTGCTGGTTGACTTTTGGAGGCATCTAGCAGAAGCTCCCTACACACACACATACACACACACACACACACACACACACACACACACACACACACACACACACACCTCCAGCTCCCTCTGTGCTCCCCCACCCCTCACATCCCTTTGCATCCTGTGGCTTATCCCGCTCAATTTCCCCTAATATGCTGGCCCACCTTGGCAGCCTCCCCTGATGCCTTGCTGGGTGCAGAGCAGAAGATTAAGCTTGGTGGCAATCCAGGAAGCCATCTCTTCTCCTCCTTCTCTCTCTTCCTCTCTGCCTCTCTTGCCATCCCTCACTCCCTTTCTTTCTTCCTTCTCTTCCTTCTTTCCTTCTGTCCTTTCGTGGCCCCATCCTCTTTCCTGCTGCAAGCTGTTCCAGACCCTCGGCGAAAGCCAATTGTTTTCCTTCCCGCTGTGTTAATTTATCTAAAAAACATAGCAGTCTGACAGCCAGGGCTCTGGGCAGCCTTTGGCGCAATCCGGCCCGGAGATTCTTATCCACTTGCCGTAAAGACCCCCCAACCCACCCTCCAACAAACACACAT
>JAODXP020000021.1:10682607-10685107 GCA_027497455.2 Sardinella longiceps | reverse complement strand
GTGCACTAATTGCCCCTGTGATAGTGAAACAATACTTCAATAGTCTACAACGGCTGCCTGTGAGTCTTAGGAGGGCGTTATGAGGAGATATTATGTGTCGCGTGGGGCAAACTTCAGAGCTGAACAACAGGGACTGGAGCCCTCAGCATCAGAAGTGCACAAGGTGGGGGAGACATTAGCATTCGCTTGGGGGAGTGTGGGGGCGGGGGGTGGGGGTATGGGGGGGGGGGGGGTGTCTGCACCTCTGCGTTCGCCCTTACAGGAGGAACAGAGACCGCAAGGAGCCACAGAGGTGCTCTCTGATGGCGTACCCACAGTCTTTTTCTCTAATTAGAACCCAGAGGAGGGGGTGGGGGTGAGTCGAAGGAGGGTGGGGGTGAGGGAGGTGGGTGTGTGGGTGTGGGTGGATGGGGGCCAAAGGAGGAAAAGCAAGACGACTGAGTCGTGAGGGAAATCTCCACAGAAAAAGGTGAGTGAGGAAATGGAGTATGCAAGAGCTTAAAGACACGCGGTGAAAACGAGAGAGAGCCTCGTTGCTTCACGGGCTGAGGGGAGTTTTGCACTCTGATAGCATGTGATTCTTCCATTATGAGGCAACACGACTATGGTGGCATCCAAAATGATGAGAAAATCTATAATTGTGAAGTGCTAATGAGTTGTTATGCTCTGATCAAACAAATCCAATCTCCTTTTAATGGTATTATCAGATATGCATCCTCGCACAGATACACACACACCCATACACAGACACACACACACACACACACACACACACACATACACACAGTCGTTGTTCAAAGATGTGTTGTGTTTAATCCCACTCTGTAGTATGCTGGATCGTTAGCACCCCGACAAGACAACAGTAGCAGATAGAGCAGGCCTGCTCTGTTGGAGCCCTACGCTAAAGTGGCCTAAAGGCAACACTCTCTCTTTTATGCAATTAAGGCTGAGATTATTAAGACTAGGGTGTATACCAGCTAATTATCAACACAGACACTTGAAACACAGACACAGGCAGACACTTACACCCACCACACACGCACACACTCAGACACACACACACACACACACACACACACACACACACACACACACACACACGAGAGAGAGAGAGAGAGAGACACTTGAAACAAAGACACAGGCACACACACACACACATACACACTTGAAACACAGACACAGCACACACACACACACATACACACACGCGCACACACTGCACCCAGCAACAACAAAGATTATGAGAGAATCTCCAACCATAAAAAAAGGAGTTCTCTGTTAGTCATCTAATAAGCCAATGGATCTCACACAATTTTCTGCACCCTTCTAGTACTGATCTGATATGCAAATGAACAGCACGGCATCTAAATAGCACACAAGCAACCCAATGCAGATGTGTGACATTCCAATCTCTCCTTGCCATCTGCAGCGGAGCGCGCTAATCGTATTTCACATGCACGGCTCGGCTCGGAGTAATAAGCTGGCGAAATCCTGTAGGTATACAAAGAGGGTGGCACAGTTACAGACCTGGAACACTTGAGTGCTGGTGGGTTTCCTTTGGCACAGCGGGCACTGGGTGGAAGGGATACACCCCTGGAGATACACTCCTGCTCTACTCTGGCAGGTAGACTAGACCGCAGGTGACACAAACAAGTGTGTGTGTGTGTGTGCATGCTCACACACTCACTTACACACATACATACACATACACACACACACACACACACACACACGCACACACACACACACACACACACACAAACTCAGTCATTCCTTTTCTTTTTTTTCTTGCACTCTCTGTCTATGTCTGTCTCTGGCTTTCTCTGCAAAAGCAGATCAAAGTATTAGCAGAAAAAAACGGTCTTTTGGAGCAAGCTAAAGCATGGAGGGGGTAAAGGCATTCAGAACTTGTGCCTAAGCGCTACGAGCAAAGACGATAAGAAATGAAAAGCAGTCGGAATATAGAAGACAAGGTTTGTGGTGGTGCTGTGGTAAGGGGATGTGTGTGGTGGGAGGGGGAGATGGGGAGGGGGTCTGCAATTTACTATCCTGGAGCAATTAGCCTGAAGCAGTTGGATCGGGTGCCTTGATTATGGGATGTTTGAGCTAGGGGTGGGGTGGGGGGGGGGGGGGTGAGAGATAAGAAGGCTGTGAGGCCTCTCCTCATCCCTGCCACTGGGCTGCAGGTGCTGGAGATAGCAGGAGCTCCGACAAGCTTCCCAGTCCAGCTACAGAGGCCAGATAGGCAGCCTGGCCCGGGCAGAGATCCACAGATAGGGCCGGCTGTCAATCAGATGGGGGCCGGCCGGAGCGAGCAAGGCCGTAGGCTTGATTAAAAATGTGGACGGGTTTGAGGAAGGAAGGAGTGGAAGCTCAAAGGGAGAAGGTGATGCGTGACAGCTCCGAAAGAAAAGAGCTGCTGGAATCAGGAAGGGAATCTCCATCGTCAGACGGAGCTGAGTTGAGTTTGGCTAAAGCGGATGGAGCAGAATAATTAGGA
>JAODXP020000021.1:10642607-10677607 GCA_027497455.2 Sardinella longiceps | reverse complement strand
ACTTTCTCATCTGGCTCTATGCAGCGCAGGAGAATGAAAGAAAGAAAGAAAGAAAGAATTAAAAAAAAAGAGAAAATCAAATTGAATAGCTTCTGAAGACTGTCAAGAGAAAGATCCACTTTTCTTCCTTCCTTTTCCAGTGTTTACAGTTTTTTGGGATTTTTTTCTCCTCACTATTGTAAAATGTGGGACTAAAGGACTTGAATAGGCAACCATTTGGGCATTTCATTCAAGGCAGCTTGGTTCTCTGCAATTCCAAAAGACAGGCGAGAGACAGCCAGGCTGAGTGAGACGGAGACGGAGAAACAAACACACTGAGCCCCTATTCTCTCCCCGACTCCCCGACATTTGAATAATCCACCGCTCTTTTTCGGCAGAAAGCGTGAGACACTCACCCCACGGCTGGCACGATTTCATGCTTTAATAAACTCCGCCATGGATGAATGAGGAGATTATGACAGTGTTTTTCTTTCTTTTTCTTTTTTTTTGCCAATGTGGGGGCTCACTGCATCCGGGGTGCAGTGTGTGTGTTTTTTTCTAATTGAAAAGGCCTCTGCTTATCTTGATTTCCCCATTATTTCACCACTTTTATATTCAATGACAGATGTGTTTTTGCTGAGTGACTCCTGTCTGGATTGACATTCAATAACTTTTATAATAGCTTGCAGACACGTTTGTTACTATCAAAACCGATGTTTCATTGCTGATCCTTTGATACGATCTTACCAACTAAAAAACACTGACATCACAGACACACACACACACACACACACACACACACACACACACACACACACACACACACACACACACACACACACTACTCTGCTGAGTAATGGACATATTCTAACGTCCCATGTTATGTTTTCCACACAGTAATGAATTCCAAGGACACTGTTCCACCAGAGCCCTCAGCCCTTCACTCCACACTCCTCACTTCGCTCATGGTTTCACTAAAAATGAGAGACAGACCAAAAAACAGCAGCCAGACACTTGCTGTCATCTGAGATGATTCATTTCGTGTTGCCACATGGAATGGAAAAGTGAAAAAAAAAGAAGAAGACGAAGAAGAAGAAAAAAAAAGAGACTTTCTTCAACTGTCACAAATATTTATGAACCCTGTCTGAGCTGCAGTGGCTCTGAGAAGGCTGTGAAGACAACTGTGGTGCTTCATTAGTATGGCTGCCTCGTGGAGTCACCGTGTCCAAGCGGAGCCTCTGAAGCGACCCAGGGTCCCTGGGAAAGGCCACAGCAGAGAGCCAAGATGGAGGATTGAGGACAGCCAGTGACATTCATGAAGCACACAAACACCAGGCTGTTGCCAAAGCTGTCACCTGACTAGGGGCCTGAAATGTGTTCTCGGGATTTCACTTTGGACGAGCTGTCAAGAGTGACACACACACACACACACATATACACACACACACACACACACACACACACACAGCCTGGCTCTGGTGTTCGTGGAGAAACTGTGCTCTTTCAAATTCACAGCTTCAGACTCCATTTTGATTTGAAACACTTTTTGGGGCGCATAAGACTTGCATTCAAATTTATTGCCCATGAGCGTATTACATTAGTGATTGGTTTAAGAAGATAGTATGACTCACTTCAACAAATTTGTATTGATGTCTCAAGTCTCCATCCATTAACAGTCTGCACCGGGAGAGAGAGACTAACGCTGAGAGGCATGTTAAGATGCACGCACTTCGCTCGTGATACCTGATCTGTAGAACTGCCACCTCCATTTTAATAGCGCTTCATCCATTAGCGGCGGTTGATGTCAGTTAACATCTATGGGTTTTGTGTTCGCCATCAGGTACGCGCCGTCCTGCTTCCCTCAGCATCGAGAATTTCAATCAACCAGGCTAGATTTGCTGTTTAATATCCATAGCAACACTCTCGCTAATTTTGCTAATGTCGGTGCAACTAATGACTGTTGATGCAACGAGCGATTCTACAGGTGTTAATATTTTTCCCATTGCCGCCTGATTAGCATATTAGCATTAAGCCGACTTTGAGTGGCTGTGAATGGGGAACGGCCTGAATGGTGATACATGTGTCTACTGTAATCAATAATGTTGATGAGGGGGTGATGTGATCGGTGCGGCCGGCCCAGGTGAAAGGTGAGGAGAGGACTGTGGGCAGATTTGCGGCGTGTGATCTGTGACATTTAAGGTGGCGTGAAGGTGAGGAGCCGTGAGGCTAAAAGGAGGGGAAGCCGACTGACAGGTGATAAATGCCCCCGGCTGCCCAGGGCTCAGCTTTGCACTCAGCCGCATTGCACGTGTGTGTGTGTGTGTGTGTGTGGGGGGGGGGTGTGTAGTGGTGTGTGTGTGTGTGTGTGTGTGTGTGTGTGTGTGTGTGTGTGTGTGTGTGTGTGTGTGTCAGGGGAAATGATTTCAGTACTACCCCGGGGCGTCTCTCTCTCCTCTACCCGGTCACAAACCACAACCCCTTTCCAATACCACCACACCTCATCCCACCACCCCTGCCACCCCCACCGCCACCACCAGCCCCCAGAGGACCGTGCCCCCCACACACACCCAGTCCCCCCCCCCCCACAACTGCTCTAAAATTAGCTTTTCACCTTTAATTACTGAGTCCCTGCAGCCCGTGCTACGTCCATCCTCCTGCCAGTCCAAACAACAGGAGAGCAAGACCCAGAGCAAGAGAGACATGCAGAGAGAGGAAATTGAAGAGAGAGAGAGAAAAAAAGAGAGGGAGAGAGAGTGGGAGAGAAGGAGGGAGGAGAAAAAAAGACCTGATTGTCGAAAAACAAATGTCTTCTCCCTCGGTTTCTGAAGTGCGCTTAACAATGTCCTCGAGTCTCCCTTTTTCCAACGTGTGAGGAAGTGCCAGGCAACAAGACATCCATCACACTGACAGACAAAACAAATTACATGCCGAACAGAACCTTAATGTGTCAGAGCAGCTAATGGTGTCAAGCCTGACTGCCAGCAGAGCCAGGAACTCTCTCTCTCTCTCTCTCTCTCTCTCTCTCTCTCTCTCTCTCTCTCTCTCTCTCTCTCTCCCCCTCTCTCTCTCCCTTCTTTTCTCCCCCTCTCTTCTTCTCGACCTTCCCTCTCAGATTTACAACAAGAGTCGCCATGTAAACGACAACACTAACACATAATCAAACAGGACCCAAAGATGGGACTGAATGGAATCACCTTGTGCAAACATGGTTCAAAGTGAATCTCTCTCTCTCACTCTCACTCTCTCTCTCTCTCTCTCTCTCTCTCTCTCTCTCTCTCTCTCTCTCTCTCTCTCTCTCTCTCTCTCGCTCTCAGTTGGCTGTGAAATATCTGTTGGAGGTGGCACTGCATATGATCTCTGGTCGCGGGCACAGGGGAAGGGGAACGATGAATGGACCAGCCATCTTAAACCCAATAAAAGTGTAATTACATGCTCGGGGCCCTGATGACAATGCCCGGCGCAGGTGACAGCGAAGTGTGTGTGTGTGTGTGTGTGTGTGTGTGTGTGTGTGTGTGTGTGTGTGTGTGTGTGTGTGTGTCGGGGGGGTGGAGGGTTGAGTTAGCAGGCAAGCAAAGCACAGTGCGACAGGCAGTCAGGGAGGAAGGATTACCTTCGGTTCTCATCTCTGGTCCGAGTGATCAGCACGGCTGGGTCACCTTGAGTGGAGCGCTACAATTTTACCAGTCATTAAACTCTTAATCCCGGCCTGACGCTGAGTCCCCTCGTCATCTTTCAAAACTGACAAGGGCTTCATATAACTTTCCCCTTGTTATTACATCTCTCTCTCTCTCTCTCTCTCTCTCTCTCTCTCTCTCTCTCTCTCTCTCTCTCTCACACACACACACACACACACACACACACACACACACACACACACACACACACACACACACACACACACACAACTAGCTCCCTTTCCCTTCCATACTCCCGCTCTTGCATCAGGAATCCACTGTGGTGTGATTGGATCTGGAATGGCCTGTGCATTTCTTTCAATCTCCTGCCAGGCATTTTGCAAATATTATCACTTGACACAAACTGTGAGGCTTTTGTTTGTCATAACGTCTGTCTGGCTGAAATTTAAATGTGTCAACAACCATGAAAGGCCTTCGTTTTAACGATGCACGCCTTGACTTGCCAAGTGCATGCTGGGATTGTCCAGCGGCATCGGTGGTGGGAAGTCTGCGTACTTAACATTCCACAGGACAACAGCCACTGCATATTCAGAGATGGAGTGATATTCTTTTTTTTTTTTTTTTTCATCCTCCGACACCAGCAATCTGAATGTGATAAATTGGACAATAAACACCCTAATCCAACATCACAGACGTGTTTGGAGAACTAATGCCATGGCAAATATGAACTCCTCATAGCCATTTATCCAATGGAGCAACAATGCTCTAGATGAGCAATGGTAGGAGGCTGAGATTATCAGAGCTATACTTTAAGGTGTTTATTAAGAGATGCCTGCATGCTCTCCCCCTTGCCTGTAATTGAAATGCAGGGAACATTAAACAGCGCAAACATTCCCGCCAGAGGAAAAACTACAAACACCTGGCCTATTCTGGGAGCTTTTGATTTATTCTATACACGCCAGCGAGATCAATTTGGCAAAGAATAAAGCACGTCAAGCAGCACAAATGTCAAGGTATTCGCACAAAACACGACTGACAAAAACCACAGAGGCAATTCAAAAAAACACGTTTTGCAATATTTAAGATGTGATACTGCATGTTGAAAGCTTGTCCTAGTTAAAAAAAAAGACTGAATAAGTTTGTGGCCATCCACACTTAATTGACAGACTGGTAAGCTGACAAACTTGAGTAGAATATAGACGCGTTTGATGATTTGAAGGCCGTCAACTGAAAACGAGGTAGATATCCTTAAAAAAGATGCCCTATTTAAATATGAATGATAACAAGAGTCTCTATCTCTTTCCATCAGCTAGACTACTGATTGCATTAAGTTCATCCATCATTACGAACTATTAGTGGGTAAATGAAGGTCTTGGGGGTTAATTATCTACGGCAGTAAGGACATAGTTAATAATGCAGCACTATCATAGGGCAGACGGCAACCTCGGTCTGGATTTAATTTAAAGAATAATCTCTATTAAGTCAAAGAAATATATCCACGTCCAGGTTGGTCAGCTGCTCACAGTGGTATTCACTGAATTAATTGAGTTCGTGCAAGTTCTTACAAGTGATAAAAGTTGGTGCTGTCAGGTGTCAGTTAAAATGGAATTCTTAGAATGACATGAAAATGCTGTAAAGGTTTATATCAGCTGCTTCAAAAAAGTATGAATTCTTCATGCCAGGAGTTGATTTGTGGTACATGCTGACCTATTTTTACCTCTTGAATTCTGAAAATCCTGTTTCCCCCTCGCAACCCTACACTTTCATCCACTGTCCAATTCCGCAGGGGAAAACCCAAACTGTTAAAACGACAATGCCAGAAGCCTGGAGCAGAATGCACTTTGTTTTTAAGGCCAAGTCACAACTCCTGAGTCCTGTCCTCTCCGATCACATCCTAGCCCCCTTTAGCCTCCACTTTACCCTGGGCTTCTCTCTGTGTACTCGAAGTGCCCCCCCGCCCCCACCCCCACACCCACACACACACACATACATACACACACACACACACACACCACCACCAACATGGTTGCAGCTGACTGCTCCGTCCCCAAATCCTCTCCCACCATCCCATCCCAGCCCCACTCCACCCTTCACCCCTCCTCTGCTCTCCACTCTTGCCCAGGCCCTGGCACAGGAAGTGAAGCGAATGGCACTTCCCCCCCGCACACGATATTGGACAAGACAGAAACACGGGGCATTTAGGGAGGGAGAGGGGAGGGTGGGTATCCGCCACGCCAGGCTTGCCAGCTGTGATAATGATGTATAATTTAATTGAAGGCAGCGCTCCTCTCTCCTCTCTCTCTCTCTCTCCCCTCTCTCTCTCTCCCTCTCTCTCTCTCCTCTCTCTCTCTCCCTCTCTCCTCTGCTGCGCTCACAGTAGCTCCTTCCCATGTCCATGCATTATTCAGGCTAATGGTGACCCTGAAATAGAAAAAAAGCTTCTTATCTCTTAAAAGTTTTATTGCAGTGGGAGCAAGGACAGGAGAGATGGAGGGGGGACTAGAAAAAGAAGTGAGAGGGAGAGTGAGAGGGAAAGAGGGAGCAAGAGAGACAGAGAGAGAGAGAGAGAGAGAAAGAGAGAGAGTGCAAGAGAGAGAAGTAAAGTGCATCATTGGGGCACATAGCCTCCTGTCTACTCTGATGTAAAGTGAAGGTCTTCCATTTTTGGTTGAGGCAATGCACACTTCCCAGCAACCGTATAAAAAGGAGACACTGCACAAACACATGGTCCTGTGCTTTCATTCCTTATGGGATGCTATGACTTCGACCACTTAGAAAGAAAAACTATTTAAAGGCTGAGCGAATGTGAGGGTAGTGCTGTGCTGCCCACATCAAAACACTATTCTGTCTTCTTAAGGTGGTTGAATGAAGGAGCAGGTGGCAACTAGGTAAGGCAAGGCCATTTTATTTAGCACGCTTAAGACACAAAGGCAATAATACAAGTAATTAAGACTTGTAATGCAATCTAAAACCTAACGACCTGGATTGACTCTTTTGGTTAACAGCTTTAAAGGCCACACATTTAGTAGGAGGTGCTGCTTGAAAAGTTCCAAAGTGGAAGGTGGAATCTGAGCACTGTGACTCAATTTGTCTCAAGTTCAAAAGTTCACAAAAATGTCCACATCTGAGCACAAACTCTACTTTAGGCACTTAAGAAAGGCAACATGAACTCCCCCAATCCTCTTTGGTTGAGTGATGCAACTTGAGAAGATGGATTTGCTTTTAGCCACACAGCTCTGTCACAAACTAATACTCTGTGTATATCTAGGAAGGCATGAGATCAAGTGGTGAGTAGTCTTGTTGTCTGTCTCCATTTTCGGTGTGTGTGTGTGTGTGTGTGTGTGTGTGTGTGTGTGTGTGTGTGTGTGTGTGTGTGTGTGTGTGTGTGTGTGTGTGTGTGTGTGTGTGTGTGTTTCACATGCAGGTTTTCCAGAAAGTAGCTGAGTAATAGATGCTACACCCATGAGGTGTGTATGTGCATGAGTCACTGTGTGTTTCCGAGCACATGCCAATGTGTGTCTCTCTTTGTGTGTCTCTGTGTCAGTGTCTTTGTGTGTGTGTGTGTGTGTGTGTGTGTGTGTGTGTGTGTGTGTGTGTGTGTGTGTGTGTGTGTGTGTGTGTGTGTGTGTGTGTGTGTGTGTGTGTGTGTGTGTGTGTCCATGTCTCCTGCCTATATGCTATGCCGACAGCGAGAGGGGTAACTCTGAGGAGGAGGCGATGGGCGATGGGCGATGGGCGGCGGAGGAGGAGGCGGAGGAGGAGGAGGAAGGAGTCAGGGTTAGAGGGCTCCGGCAGTAAAATCTACCTGCTCATATCCATCAAGCTGAGCAGTCATATTTACAGTCTGAAACTCACCCATAAAACACTGTTATTGTTGGGCGTCATTTCCACCGCAATTAGACTCCGGCTTCATTAGACTGAGTGGGACCAAAGCGTGGCAATTACGCTCTCTGGCACATGGGGAGGGGAGAGGAGGAGAGAGAGCTGGAGCAAGTAGAGGAAAGTTCAGTAGAAGGTAAGGACGCCGCATGGCCCATTCTGACGACCATTTCCACCCCCCTTACACTGGGTGACCCCAGCAGTGTCGATGTAATCGCCTAATTTAATGAAATGGCTTCTTTATGGATCTAATATACTGTAAAAGATTTTGGTGAGAAGACGGTTCTTCTGCCTCTCACTAAGGCCTGCTTACTGCGTATATAACGCAAGCTGTGGTGACTTCAGCAAAATAACTACGGGGAGGCAGTGTACAAAACTCTATTTAAAACTGTTACCTTTGCAGAGATAAGAAGCATTAGACAGGGCCCATTTAAATCTCTCTCGGCTTTGCCTAGTTAAGCAGAAGAGGAAGACATGGATAATACGAAAACGGTGGGGGGGGAAAATACTCCTCTGCCTTAGTGGTAATGATAATCCATCCGAATAGAAATGCAGAAACTTTCACATGCCTCAATTTTGTAGAACACAATAGTCTATCCCAAGAACCTATTACCCCCCACCTGAAATGGAGCTAACACTCGTTCTCTTCCTTCCTACGACTCAAATTCCCCATCTCTCTCTCTCTCTCTCTCTCTCTCTCTCTCTCTCTCTCTCTCTCTCTCTCTATCATTCACTTTCTTGCATGTTTTTTTCCATAGTTTAATTTTTAAGATGACGAGGAAAAAACCTTGATTGCATCATCTTTACTCCTGGAGGGAGCTGTACTGAGAGCCTAGTTAGAAAGTAAGAGATGGATGGAGGGGTGGAAGAAGGGAGGAGGAAGGGGGGGGGTGAGCTTCCATCCTCTCACACACATTTGATATCTTCCAACCTGTGAGTGAGAGCTTGTGGAGGAGAACTAACACGCTCATGTCAGAGCGCTCCGGTCTCGGAGAGACGCTATCCAATTCCAAATGGGCAGGAAGTTGGGCGGAATATTAATTACTTCTTTACAGGAGTGATATGGCCATAAATCTCGGCACCCGAGGCTGTCAGTGTCAGTCACGTCGGTTCAGCACGCTAAGAAGCAGAGTGTGGCATGGAATGGAACCTGTCCGCAGATGCTCACACCATTACTCTCTCACTGAGTCTTTTTTTTCCTCCCACCAAGATCCCCAATCCCTATAAGTGGCCTTTAAGTTCTCATCTCCACCACCACCCCCAACAACCCCCACCTACTACTACCAGCCTAGCCTAGGGGACTCACTACAAGGAAAAATTGCAGACCTGAAGCACCACCACCTCTCTCTCTTCTTCTCTCTCTCTCTCTCTCTCTCTCTCTCTCTCTCTCTCTCTCTCTCTCTCTCTCTCTCTCTCTCTCTCTCACACACACACACACACACACACATAGAGAGAGAGAGAGAGAGAGGGTGAGACACACCTAGAAAACAGACATCACTTGTGGAGAGAGAGGCTCTTTAACGCTACTTCTCTCACCTCATCAGCCCCAGCATAGTCTGCCTCATTGCCATTCTGGCAGGTGTTGTGCTGCAACGCTGCTAGGCTACAAGGCCAGAACATCCACAACTAACCCCCCCAAGCCCAAGACCCCGCTCTCAACTCCCCTTCTTAGCAAGCCGCCTCCCATCGCTCACCCACCGTTGCGTGACCGCCTGGGTGGTTTCATAAACAGGGAGCTCTGAGGTCATCTTTGCTAGACAGAGCAAATAGAATCTTCTAGAAAAGGAGCTCAGAAAAGACGAGTAAACAGTCTAAAGCACAATAGGTCAAGTGCATTGGTCCGGGCGAATATATCTCACATGTTCCAATATGATATGCTCTGTATCTGTGTGTGTGTGTGTGTGTGTGTGTGTGTGTGTGTGTGTGTGTGTGTGTGTGTGTGTGTGTGTGTGTGTGTGTGTGTGTGTGTGTGTGTGTGTGTGTGTGTGTGTGTGTGTGTGTATGTCTGAGTGAGCACTGGGGTGGCAGGGGGTCATTCTATGCATGTAACTGTGCCAACCCTTGACCTCCATCCAACCCCACCCCAGATTTTCCTTTGTCTGCTGTGGGTGCTCAGGTGTCTCAGACCCCCTTCATCCCAGCAGGTGGGTGCAGGGGGGACCAACAGATGTAAACAATCCCACATGTAAGCTGTTGCCTGGATGGACACCCCCTCCATCCCAACCCCACCCAACCCCACCCTCCCATCAACCTAAAGGGCACACAGAGGGCACCCGTCCAGCCTGCCAAGTTTGGCATGATTGCTCAGCACTGACGCTCTTATCATCATGAAATGCATTATGGGATTAAAAAAATGTGCATTTACGTGTGGTGTGTGCTGATGCTGAACATGTGTGACCAGTTTGGGGTTTATTACGTGAGGAAGGAGTATAGGTTAATAAGTAGATTTACTTCAGTCTAACCAGTTATGATTAAATGGATTCAAGTTTTAAAATTCTGCAATTACTGTTCATATATCTTCCTTACTCCCACAGACACACACACACACACACACACACACACACACACACACACACACACACACACACACACACACAGTCACACAGTCACACTGCAGACTAAACTGTCACCAGAGGTTAAACATTATTCCATGCTGGTAATAATAGGATTGACATAAACATACACCCAGCCATCCCCACCTGATCTTATCAAGTCCAGGGGTAAAATTACCCTTTTTCAAGCAAAGTGGCGGCAGTGTGAATGTGGTAATACACCACGCTGAGCCAAGCCATGAGCAGCTGGGGAAGGATGGGTCAGGCTCACCCCCCTTCCTGGTTGGGTGAAACATGGCCTAATTACACTATGGAAGGGGGGGGGGGGGGGGGGGGGGAGCGCTGCCCTCCATTTCACAGGAGGCCAATGGCAGCCAGAATCTCATCATTTCCTTGCTCATCTCATCGTGCAGAAATACATATTGGAATTCATAGATGATTGACGTTTAGTGTGCTGGACATTATGGCAGGAATTAAACATTTATTATCCACTTACATTTGCTTCCTGGGGAACGTAGATTACGAGCAACTGGAGTTTGCTGAGTTTGTTTTATGGAGTTTGTGCCATGGACATGTTGATGTATGGATGGGTCACTCGGACATGAACAGGACTTAGGCAGATGTCCACCCATGTCCATCAGGGTCCAGTGAGTACCAGCAAGTGTGTTAAACAGCCATTTCAAATACACATCAAAATAGCAAGCTACCTCTATCACCCCTATAAGAAAACAGAAGTGGCCATTTATTGCCACACCAAAGCATGACAGTGACAAGGATGAGTGTGGAGGTCAAGAAAGAAAGAAAGAAAGAAAGAAAGAAAGAAAGAAAGAAAGAAAGAAAAGAGATAGACAAGGATAGAATACATAGGATAGAAAAAAGGAAACAACAGACAGTGACAAGGATGAGTGTGGAGGTCAAGAAAGAAAGAAAGAAAGAAAGAAAGAAAGAAAGAAAGAAAGAAAGAAAGAAAGAAAGAAAGAAAGAAAGAAAAGAGATAGACAAGGATAGAATACATAGGATAGAAAAAAGGAAACAACAGAGGAGAAATGAGGAGGCCAACAATATGAACCAGAGCTGAAGAGAGAGAGGCACAGAGCAAGAAAATAAGTGTGACCATGATTGGCGTGTGTGTGTGTGTGTGTGTGTGTGTGTGTGTGTGTGTGTGTGTGTGTGTGTGTGTGTGTGTGTGTGTGTGTGTGTGTGAAAGTGTGTGTGTCTCGTTTGAAGCGGTGATGTGAGGCATCGGTGCCGTGCTCTGGTGAGCCAGTGGGATCTGATGGCAGCTCAGCCAGCTCAGCCAGAGCTCCGTGGGGAGCGTTGGCGAGCCGTGCCATGGTGTGGTGTGCTGTGGCG
Organism: Sardinella longiceps; assembly: GCA_027497455.2. Taxonomy (NCBI): domain Eukaryota; kingdom Metazoa; phylum Chordata; class Actinopteri; order Clupeiformes; family Clupeidae; genus Sardinella; species Sardinella longiceps. The sequence goes on along the minus strand of JAODXP020000021.1, from coordinate 10,666,209 downwards.
TGCCGCTACCGCTCTGTGCCGAGCCACTCTGAGTGGTGCCGTGCCTCCACGTATAGCGTTAGCCAGCCGAGCCGGGGCTGTGAAGATTAGAGGCTCCTTTAATCCAACAAAGGGGATTAAACTCACGGCGAGAAAAGAGAGAGGGAAGAGAGAGTGAGAAAGAGAGAGAGAGAGAGAAGAAAGAGAGAGAGAAAGAGAGAGAGGCTCCAGCCACAGAGTAGGCATGAATTATTAACACCTCCTGCGTCTCTCCTCCCTGTCAGCCCCACTGATCAGGGGTCTTTAACTCCAAACCCCAATCCACTGCCCCCCCCACCCCACCCCCTCAAACACACACACACCCCCACCCCAAAATCACAGCCCTGTCACACAGACATGACACGAGACAGGAGGTCTGGCATGAAACACACACACACACATACACACAGTCACACACCCTAGGGCCAGGATGGGACGGATCCGACTTCACACAAGCACCAGGTGTATTAAGAGATGGCAGATAACCCTCACCTCCTTCACACATAACAGTTTGAAAACTTGTGGGAAAAAGCTCAACCTTCCTCTGCTGCCAGCACAGATATCAGCCTATAACATCACCATGTTGGACAACTTCATTCACATTTCCACAACCATTGAATAACAGCTGAAAAATCTTCTTGAGTTAGAATCAGGACTAGAAACAAGTTGAAGTGTATAGAACTGCTACTCTTTATCTGGTTCAAACTTTACATGTGAGACAGAAAACTATTCACAAGTTCATAACAAATGTGCAATATAAATAAATGACGACAACAAATGACAGATTGAGGCTTGAGTTCAGCCAAAGTATGAGCGGTGTGAACGGATCAGGTACTGTAAGCACAGCCTGAATCACATGACCAGAACACTCATTTCTTCCCGTCTCAGCTTTGAAGCTTAAAAATAGACCATCAGCAAAGATGCAACCACCACTGACAAGCATGAAGTCAACTCAAAGAGGATGATACACTGTTTAACCCCAGACATTTACCCCCCCACCCCACCCCCAAACACACACACACACACACACACACACACACACACACACACACACACACACACACACACACACACACACACATTCCCCTCTCTGTCACTTACCCCCCTTGTTCCATCGTCCCTTATTCCTTCCCTGGAGTGAGGGCTCGGGACCCCCACACAGCAGTAGGCAAAACAAAACTAACTCAAACTGAGAGAAAAATCCAGGGTTCGCCCGCGACATCGTCTCCAGGAGTTTTTCAGGAGTCGGTGAGCTGGCTCTCACATGGCCGAGCGTGCGTGAGTGTGAGCGTGTGCGCGCGTTTGTTGTTTGTGTGAGTGTGTGTGTCCGTGCGACTGCTGCGTGTGCCTGTGTGCGACGAGCGCAAGCTGCGCGGGGAGCTCCACCACGCGTGGGCTCGGGCTGGCATCGGTCACGGTCAAGTCAGTCAGCGCAGTCAGACGCCAGTCCCAGACTCCGCCATCCCGCTGATTCTGATTCCTTTGCCCCCTTTCCTTCCCTGTCACTGGTGCTGATGCTGATGCTGCTGCTGCTGTTGCTGGTGGTGGTGGTGATGCTGGTAGTGGTACCAGTGCTGCTGACAGTGAGAGTGAGCTGGACTGCGACTCAGAGGAGACTCATCTCATCTCGTCTCGTCTCGTCTCTCTCTCACGCTCTCTCGTTCTCTCTCTTGCTCACTCTCATTCTGTTTTCTTCTTTCTCCTGCTTGCGCTCGAACTTGTGCTCACTCACTCTCTCTCTCTCTCTCTCTCACTGTCTCGCCCTCCCTCCCTGGCTCTCTCGCTCTCTTTCTCTCTCACTCACTCACTCACTCGCTCGCTCCCTCCCTCGTGCTGCCGAAGCTTCAGCCTCACCAGAGCGCGGGGAGGCAGACGGATTGGAGACGCAGCGTGCCACGCTCTCTCTCACTCTCGCTCTTCCACTCACTCATTCTCCCGTTCTCACACATGCACACACACATACACACACACACACACACACACACACGCTGCTCACAACCTCAGACACACACACATATGTGAACACACTCTACTCTGCCACTGATGCCACCGCTTCTGCTGCTTCTGCTCCTGAATTATTTCCCTTCTCTCCTCAGTCCTCGGCTTTCTGAGGGAATTTACCTTTGCACTGGCAGACTCTCTTTCCCACTTCGGCTCTGTGCTGCCAGCTGGGAGACGAGAGAAGAAGAGAGGAGGAGAGAGGAGAGGAGAGGAGAGGAGGGGGAGTATCTACGCTGGAGATGAGTGTGTGTTTGGGAGTGTGTGTGTGTGTGTGTGTATGTGTGTGTGTGTGTGGGTGGGGGGGGGGTAGAGTTTACATGGGGGAGGGTGAGTGTCTGGGGGCTTGAAATAACACACAAACAAACACCCGGCTTGAGAGCGCACGTGCCAGCGAGACAGACTGAAGAGAAAGGAAGCGAGAGAGAAAGTAGAGAGAGATGGAGGCAGAGAGAGAGAGAGAGAGAGAGAGAGAGGGAGGGAGAGATAGATGGGTAAATAGAGTGCAGAAGCGAAGCGGGTCGGACTCGGTCGTGACGGCTTTTCTATTAAAAGCCAGCCCTCCGCGCACAGCGGCTCTTTAAAGAGTAATAAGGCTTTCGGCCACCGCTCACAGCAGTTGCACTAGTGGGTGTGGAGGCAGAGTTGGAAGCGAGGAAAGTGTAGAGAGGAGAGAGAGAGAGAGAGAGAGAGACAGAGAGAGAGAAAGAGAAAGAGATAGAAAAGAGACAACTGTGTATGAGTTGAAAGGGATGGAGAAAGAGGGAAAGAGACAAAAGCAGAAAGAATGCAGATAGAGATGGGAGGAGGGAAGGAGAGAGATGGCAGAGGGGCTGAGATACAGTGAATAGACATAAGTGAAAGAGTAAGAGAGAGAGAGAGAGAGAGAGAGAGAGAGAGAGAGAGAGAGAGAGAGCAGAGAGAGAGAGTGTGTGTGTGTGTGTGTGTGTGTGTGTGTGTGTGTGTGTGTGTGTGTGTCGGAGGGAGGGGTTCTGAGAGTAGACGCAGAGCCACAGAGAGCACCCACCTGCTCTGCCCTGTCCGTGTGTTGCTGGCCAAAGAGCAGCTCTTCTCTGGGAGGGGTGTGGAGACTGGAGCAGTAATACACTACGGCACCACTTCCTCTGGGGCTTTAGAGCCTGCAGCTGTGTTAACCCCACGGTCCTGCCCTAGATGAGGGGGTGGCTTGCCAAGGTAACAGTTAACCCTTCAGCTGCCATCCTCAGCACCACACCACTCCGCCCATGGCTGCTTACATAAATGCCCATGCATATTTAACAGGGTTTGTTGCATTTTTTATTATCCCCCCCTACGCAAGCAAGCCAGGATATTTTTATCTTTTACTCCATTGGGTTTTGGACTGTGCAAACGTGGAAGCAAAACATGCTTGTTTTTTTCCCACTTTAATGTTTTATTTTCTTTTTTCTTTTTTTTTCTTTTCATTCTCTTGATTTATGAAGTCTGTTTGGATAGCTAATATAACAACACATTTCTATGCAATGGAAATACATCAAGTTTATTTTAGTCTGTCTGTAAAGTCAATATAAATATAATACAGGTTATGATATTTAAAATGGACTAATAAAATAAAATGATTGATTCAGCCTTCACCTGCCTTAACATTACAGCCAAATATTTTGATGGGAAGCAAGATGGTTCTTGTAATTCCACTTCAATATACTGATGAGTATTATTATTATGATATCAGATGAATTAATTCCATCCTTTTCCACCCTCCATTTCATCTCTAACCCCCAACACACACACACACACACACACACACACACACACACACACACACACACACACACACACACACACACACAGTCTGCCTCGACACACAATCTGCTCTCAATACTTTAATTATGGCTTCAGACGGAATCACTGATTACGTCCATAATTTTCTACACAACCCAATTAATATCCCGAATCCATGTCTAATCTTCATATGCGAGCCCCCATCCTCACCCCCACCCCAACCCACCCCACCCCACCCCACTCCACCCCCACATTCCATACAGTACCTTACACTTCCTCTGTCCTTCTTGCTGTGCCTACAGGCTCCCAAGACTTCATAATTATGGCTTGAGAACAAAAAGTGATTCACTCAGCGATTTACAGAGCAAGTGTTTATGGGGCTCAGCATGTAGTCCTTGAGAAACACCAGAGAGAATGCACCCCATTTCCTCCCCCATCTTCCCCTCCTGTTACAGATACCGCTGTCTGTGTTTACTGCTCTCCGCACATTTACTATTCCTTTGCATACAAATGGTGCGCACACAGAGACATTTACATTGCTCTGGAGTAATACAAAAATGCAACTATATTGGTTGTGGCTTATGTGATTCTGGGGAAATTTGGGTGTATCCTTTTCGTCTGATGAACTCCAAATCCTCTTTGAACATATTATTGAGCAAGGTAACAGTGCTTTGCGGCACAGTTTATAGTTGTCATCCAAAATAGTTTTTTGCATTGAAGTTAATACCTTGGCATGGTAGAACCTGATACTTTAGTAGAGCCAGTCCAGCAATAGCTGATTTCTGCTAATAAATCAATACAGTCTACCTCACCTCAGAAATCTCATCTACAAGAAAACTTGCAATACAAAAACTACTAGTAGGTTAAAATTAACCATTCACACTTGTTTTGTATAGTTTTTGGAAGGCTATTTCAGACGTCAGGTCCACAACGTCATGTCCATAATGCCGGTTTTCCCAAAATGACCACAATCAAAACCAACTTATCTCAAATTTACATTTAATTTTTTCTGTGTTCACTGAGGTATCCTGTTTGGTATGAATGGAATAATATGTACGTTTCTCTGTAAACTTCACAGATTTCATAGGAAAACTCTAATCTCCCATAAAAGCTTGTCCATTTTTGTCACGTCCATAACACAAAATGAAAAATTCATATGATTTTCTTATGTTTGCCTGTATTAAGCCATGGAGTTTGCTTAAGCAAATGAACAAAATTGTGAAATACTGCTAGGCTTGCAGGCGATATATTTATATATATACTTATACATGGGAACACACTGTCTGAGTGCACCCAATCTGATTCACAATCTTACTGTATGTATTTGCTTTGATCTCATTTCTTAGTTAGTGCCCCCCGGTGGCTGTTTTGACCGCTTTTCATTTTCCCTACATACTTTTAGCCAAAGCTTTATGCCTAGTTTTAGCATCTATCGTATTGGGTTCTACTATCATCTATGGGTTCTACTCAGTGGGCACAGACATGGGCACATGTCTATTTTAAAACCAGGGAGATCAACTTCAAACAGCTACAGCTTGCCATGATGCTCCGTCTGTATGGTAGTTTGACTCTGTGTGAGTGTAGTCTATTTCTATGAGTGAGCATATCTACTGTATACTGTATGGATGTGTGTATTAACTGAATTGCGTGCACACACACACACACACACACACACACACACACACACACACACGATGACAAGTAGAATGCCACCGGCGCCGTGTCCCAGCTTGACTCTGCTGGTGTGTGTCCGGTGGCCGTGAAGCAGATGGCCGTGTTTATGCAGAGCAGCAGACGGCTGGGCGGTCCACCACACCAACGCCACCAACACCACACACTCACACACCACACACACACACACACACACACACACACACACACACACACACACACACTGCCCCCGTCTTCTCCACCACCAACAGCCAACGGGCCAAGGCTCCACATCAGCAGCCCTTGACACGGCCCAGCAACTCACACTGACACATCAGCGATAACACACAGACAGTGGCCCCCACTAATGATGGCTGCTCAGGCTGCTGCAGCCACATAGCCATGGCCTGGCAGCCAGACAGATAGAGATAGGGAGAGAGAGAGAGAGAGAGAGAGAGGGAGAAGGAGAGAGAGAGAGAGAGAGAGAGAGAGAGAGAGAGAGAGAGAGAGAGAGAGAGAGAGAGAGAGAGAGAGAGGACCGGGAGAGAGACAGAAAGGGAGAAAGAGAGAGTGAGAGATAGAGAGCGAGAGATAGACAGAGAGAGTGTGAGAGAGTCAAAGTCCCTTTGCAAAAATGCTTTGGATTTAACGGCGTAATCTTCCGCAGTGATTGTCTGATAATTGAACTTGTCATTTGCATAAGCAGCCAATCATTACCACAATGGAGGCCTCAGCAGCAGAGCAATTAACAGTTTCTAATGGGTCGAAAGAAATATGTCATTAAACATCCCCCAACACACAACACACACACAAGTAAAAGCGCTTTGAAGAAGATTCTATCTGTATTTCTTGTTCGGAAAAGACAGCTCGAAGAGTGTGGTTAAGAAGCGGGACCATGCTGAATAAGTCCAAATACAGGATTTTGGCAGCCTAGAGCAGTAGCGCGTACAGGGCTTAGCATCCTTGTTGTCTTTGTCTAGAGTCCCAGTGAGCCCATTATGCTAACTGTTTGCAGATGTGTCGGCAGCAAAACGCATTTTCCCTTCTTTATTGCCCAACCGAACGCAAATGAAGGTGAGGTGGAGGGAAAGGCGTGTGTGTATGTTTCTTGTGTGTGTGTGTGTGTGTGTGTGTGTGTGTGTGTGTGTGTGTGTGTGTGTGTGTGTGTGAGTGTGTGTGTGTGTGAGTGTGTGTGAGTGTGTGTGTGTGTGTGTGAGTGTGTGTGTGTGTGTGTGTGTGTGTGTGTGTGTGTATATGTGTGTGTGTGTGTGTGTGTGTGTGTGTGTGTGTGTGTGTGTGTGTGTGTGTTTGTGTGAGCGAGCGAGCGAGTGTCAGCTTATGCTCTATGTGCGCTGAGAGTGAGATGAGCTAAGTCCGGCAGGGGGTGGGGGTTGGGGTGGGGTTGGGGAGGCACTGGCTGTCTCACTTTAGCATCCCTCTATATCTATCTGTTTTCCCCTCCTTTCACTTCTATCTCTCTCTCTCATTCACTCCCTCCCTCTCTCTCTCTCTCTCTCTCTCTCTCTCTCTCTCTGGATCCCCCCTCTCTCCATGTTTGCCCCAGCCAGAGTGGGGAGAAGGGGAGGTCCCAGCTCCATGCTGAGGAGCCTGTCGGCTTATCACCCCCAGACAACAACCCGCGGGATAAACGCGGCTGAGCGCGCGAGAGGGGCGCAGCCCCAGCTGTGGAAGGGTGCAGGACAGTGATAAGCAGCGAGGCTTCCATGGGGCACATCGAGTGAGAGCAACACAGGGCTAAACAGAAAGAGCGAAAGAGAGGGAGAGATGGAGAGAGCGAAAGAGAGAGAGAGTGGGAGAAAGAGAGAGAGAGGGAGGGAGGGATGAGATGGGGAGAGGATTGGAGGCCCCAGGCTGAGAAACTCAAGCCAGCAGTGATGCTTGTTCCAACTCCACACACACACCCCCTTCCCCTACCCCACTACGCCACTCCACTCCTCTCCACTCACTCCGACTCACTCACTCCCCCTCCCTTTCAGTTAAAACATTTACACACAGGCATTCAGCATCTGTGGCAGATGTAGGTTACTGCACAGTTCCAGTGTGTGTGTGTGTGTGTGTGTGTGTGTGTGTGTGTGTGTGTGTGTGTGTGTGTGTGTGTGTGTGTGTGTGTGTGTGTGTGTGTGTGTGTGTGTGTGTGTGTGTGTAAGCGTGCACACATGTGTGTTTTGGTTATATTAGTGTATTTTTACACCAAGAAAAGTGAAATCAATGAAGGCAAGAGAGAGTAGAATTGACATATAAATACATAAGGTGTGAGATACAGACTGACTGACAGAGATTGAATAAGATGAGCAAGAGAGAGAATAAGAGATAGAGAGTAAGAAGAAGAGGAGGAGGAGGTGGCAGAAAAAAACAGAAAGACAGGCACAGAAAGAGAGCAAATTAGAGAGAGAGGGAGAGAGAGACAGAGAGAGAGAGAGAGAGAGAGAGAGAGAGAGAGAATGAGAAAGCGAGAAAGAAACGCCCTCTGTCATCTTTCTGCCACAGTGGCTGTGAAGCAGCCCTTGAAAGCACACCATGAAATGTGCTTTTTTCACAGGAAGTGGCGAAGCGCGCGCCACCAATTGATCCCCTGATGGATATCTGGCGCTTTGTGTTGCCCACTTCTCCTCTGCGCAGCTGTGTGCCCAGATACTGGATAATCTACTCCCTCCTCTCCTGGCATCCCCCAATCGGAAAATATCCATCCTCATCCTCGCGTCCTCCCATTTGCGGCCTTCACAGGACATGGCCGACGCTTTTTCGACAGAAAGAGAGGAAGAAAAAAAAGAAAAGAAAAAAAAACAACAACATTCATACTGGAGTGCGTTTGGGTTGTTTGTCTTCTCAGAAAATGACTGTTGGGAGGGCTCTGAAATGACAACTCTCCAGCCTTGCGACCATCTGGCCTAGTGATGAACATTCCAATTAGAATTCGCCGGCAATGAGACCTCAGCGACTTTGCATGAACACAATAACAACTGCTGATACATTCCGCTTGTGATTGCCTCTTCGCATTCGCTGCTGTGTATGTGAGTCTCAGCGCTGCCAGGATTACACTTACAGCCTGGAGAGTACAAGTTTTTGCACTGCACTATCTGGGCAGACAAAAAAAAAAAAAAAAAAAAGCACTCAAATACATTTTCTAAGTAAACTCACTTCTATGCATGTGAATTCAAATGCACTCAATATGGATGGTGAAAAGCACAGAGTCGTAGGTCGATAAGCTCTGGGCTACAATGTGCTGACAGCCGGAGAGTCCATAAGCATTTCAATTAAGTGACAGACAGTTCCACCGAGTCCATCCTTCCAGAGAGACCCACTCAGCTCTCACACTCACAGACACACAAAACCACTTCCTTCATCTGTGAACACATCGATGCTCTAGACTCTGGCCACCATAATTCTGATATTTTCTTCAGTGGACAGCCAAGAGGAAGTAAACAGGGTGGGGCTAAGACAGCATAGGTTTTGGGGGAGAAAGCTTGGCTTGGCTAGGCTTGGCTATAGGGGGAGACAGAGTGGAGAGCTGATAGTCAAACCGCACCCCCATTCCCAGAGTGCCCCAGGTCACCTTCCTCAAAATGTGACAGCTTCAGCCATGTGACATATTCTTAAGGAAGCCACCTGACGGCACTTGCTGTGTTACAACGATATGAGTGTGTGTGTGTGTGTGTGTGTGTGTGTGTGTGTGTGTGTGTGTGTGTGTGTGTGTGTGTGTGTGTGTGTCTGTGTGGGAGTGAGTGTGTTTGTGTGTACATGCCTGCTGGTGGGTGGGTGTGTATGCATGTCATGAAAGCTCTGGCATATCTGACAGCGGTAGAGCTAGCAATGTTGCTGCAGCAACCCCACATTAATAAGACATCAATTCTGCAGTCAAACATAAAATATAGATCAGCACACTCCGGGCTGCCAATGTGACAACACTCAGTATATACAGCACTGTGGAGACCTTGAGCAACTGTTCATAGGGAAAAAATATGAGAGTGGACAGCAGCTCACCCAGCAAGAATATTTCTTGCAAGCACAGCTGAACAGAAACAAGATTCACAATTTGCCAATAATTTATAACAATTTTGGAATATATTGCCAGACGACCAAAGGTGATGAGATTAAATTAAATGAAAAACATTTTATTGCATGCTTTTATTGTGGTCAAGACTATAGTGACTACTGTTGGTAAAAACATATTGATACAAAATATAGATTCTATCTATTACATTTCCACAAAAAAAACATACCTCTGCTATAGTTAATATGTATCTCATTTTCCTTCAAACCCATTAAGCTCAAATAGCTTCTTCCTTTTTTAAGAAACAGTTTTCAATTCCAATCATCTCCTCCACTCGTCCGAGTGCAACTACCAAAAAGTCTCTCTTTTACACCTCAGGCACCTTCCTACCAACACTACCATTACATATACAGATGAAAACAGCAGTTGAAGTCAATACTGTGGCGTGTGGTAAAGGCACAATTACATCAGGAATGCGTCCCTTTACAATCTGTGCTCTGCGCCGCCATTTATCCATGCACCAGCGCTGGCTGCCAGCGTGCCAGCGTGTGGATGCGGAAGGAGCGCAGTAATAAGAATCAGAATGAGTTAGTGATGGCTGTCATAAAATATGGGAGGGTGTTCTATTTACAACCAGTAATAAAACTGCCTCGCATGGCAATTTATGGCAAGAGCTCGCCCCCCCCCCCCCGTGAAGCTAAACCCCCTTTTTGCCAAGGGCACGTTAATAACCTCCACAACACATCTGAATGTATTGGCAGATGGACATTTTGTCTAATAGAGCATTGCAAAACAGTGCACATGGGTACCGAGAGAGAGAGAAGAGAGAGAGAGAGAGAGAGAGAGAGAGAGAGAGAGAGAGAGAGAAAGAGAGAGAGAGAATATGGGGAAAAAAGTGGAGGCAACAGTCTGGTAAGCTAGTCAGAAAGCATTGCTGTCGTTCACCCACGCCTTCTGTCCCTCCACCTGTCCCCTGTGTCTGTGTTTGCCGCGCCCCCTACTCCACACACACACACACACACACACACACACACACACACACACACACATAACCACTCCCTCCCCAGCACACACACCCCTCTGTCATCGCCGGCGTTGAGCGAGGGATATTAATGGGGTCACCGCGTTAAGTAATGGCAGCAAATGTGAGGTGAGTTATGGCATGAATAGTTCAGCCACACCAGGCCTCTGTCTGCCAGCGCTTCCCCTGAGTTATGATATTGATTTCCGGGAGCTCACGCTGACTTATGATGCAGATTAACGCCGGGTGACAGATTGAGTTTGGGACAGACGTGGAGACTTGGGGGACTTCTTTTGGAGCAAGTTATACCTCTGTGTGTACGTGACCTGCCTCACAACATGGGAGTAATGTGCAGTTATTCGTGTGGGGTTGTACACAACACGTTTGGGGCATGTGTGGAGGTGTGTTTGCAGGTGTGTGTGTGTCCAAAAGACTATGAATGGACATTCAATTGCATCTGTGCTCTGGGTGAATATAGAACTTAAAAGAGCGTCCACAGACAGGCCTTAAAGAAAAAGGTGGGAGAGTGACTTCTAGAGGCCAAGTGAACAGACAGAACTCAGGAAACTAGCGAGTAGCAGGGACGTTTGATGATGCCCCATTATACCTTAGGGAAATGTTTGTGTGCAGCCATCAGCGGTCTGGCAGTAATTGAAAAGCATTACTGAGACATCAACGTGGAGAATCGATTGATTGGCGCAGGGGTGGGTGAGTGTGTGTGTGTGTGTGTGTGTGTGTGTGTGTGTGTGTGTGTGTGTGTGTGTGTGTGTGTGTGTGTGTGCGTGTAAAGTGGGAGGGTCTCTCCTCCTCACCTGAGCAGCAGGCTGTAATTAACAACGGCGTCTCCATGGCAGAGGTCGTCGGGCTCCTCAGCCCCAGGAGCGCTCGGTGGCGCTACATCTCGCAGACTCAATTAACGACCCCTGACTAACGCGTTTCTGCTCAGTCCCGGCTCCCCACTCGTCTGCCTCTCACTCTCTCTCTCTCTCTCCCCCTGTGCTCTTTATTGAAAAAACACAGCACAAACTCCATTACAGAGATGATGGTCCATCTGCGAGATGCATTCCTAAATGACTGTGTTGACAACGCTAGGCAATATTGCTGTGGGAGAGAGATATTCCCCATTTAGCGACCTCAACATAAGCAGCACTCTGTGAAGGCAGTGGAAAAGAGAATTTCTGTGCTAAAAACATTTAATATCACATCATGTTCCAAAACGAGGAACATTTGTACTTGTTCTTTCACCGATTCCCTCTGAAATAATGGAAGGGAAATAGTGAAACTGTCAACATATTTCTCCCGGAGCACAATGTAATCTATCACTTTAGCACATTCCACCACATTGATCAACATGATATGAGGCGCTGAAGGTAATAAATGGGATTCATGAGACTTGGCTCACCTGTTGTCAATGTGCCACGAGAGATACATCATTCTCCATGTTCAGCTTCAGGCCCTTCACCAGTCCGATTCCATCATTATTAATTGCCCGTTCACACGCCACACAACATACACAATGAGAATATTTTCGATTTTTGGACTCATCTGTGAATTCTTGGGTTCCAACAGATTGTTCCACGCTGTAATGAGGACGTGATGAATCCATAGCTATCACAGTGTGACCAAAAATGTTTTCTTTTTCTCAAGGGGATTGAGCGTATATGAAGCTGTTTTATATGTAGTAGTAAAACAAAGAACATAGCCTAATGGGCTTTATTTTAACACAGAACCTTATGCGGAAACAAAAAAACTATTCAGAAGTGGTGTGGGCCTGTGGCTAGCTAACAATAACAATAACAAACAAACTCTTCACATTACACAGTGAAGGTAGCACAGAAGCTAACATACATTCTCACAGCAATGTAGCAGTTTACAGATTAATGAGGACAAACTACTGGTACACCACCTTCACAAAACAACTGAAAAGAACACTCCTAATTTGTCTTAAGATTTTATCTTCAATTAGTCTTGTATGCTGACATGTTAAAGATGGAATGGGGTTCTTAAGAGTTTGTCTATTTCACTGCCTGACTAAAAATAAAGATATAAACTTCTAAATTTCCTGGTAACATAATCAAAAATGATATTTACCAAAACACAGACCTAGTGTTCATGACAATTAATTCTACAAGGCATTAAAAGTCAGTAACAAATTCACTTTTCACACAACCTTCTTGCATTTTTCTCTGATGGCTCACCAGTTTGGCACTAAACCTGTAAGCCTCTCAGTCACTATTAGTTCCCATCATCCTCTACAATCGCATCATCTTCTTCAGGGCACTCTCAGGTACAGTTGAGGCCTCTCAAAGCCTTATTGGCAGATGCCTGGCATCCAAGCCGCCAGCCCCACCAAGCGCCAGGGACCCGACTCCTCAATAGCTCTCCAGATCGCTGCAAATTGAATTGAGCATAATATGCCTGTCAATATGTAATTTACTGCCCAGCCACCAAAAAATGGTTCCCGGGGAATGGAGAGAGGAGAGGAGAGCGAGCTCGAAAGGAGCACTCAGACTCTGTTTTTAATGAAATATTTTCCCTCTCAGTCTGTCAGTCAACCTCTCACGCTCTCTCTCCCTCCCTCCCTCCCTCCCTCTCTCTCTCTCTCTCTCTCTCTCTCTCTCTCTCTCTCTCTCTCTCTCTCTCCCTCCGGAAACTTTTTCCTAAGGACGTCTCATCGCTTCATATGAATGCACAAACGACTGAAATGGACTTGGATGGGCCTCTAACTCAATAATTCTCCTGCACAGGAGAGTGTGCCTGTCTGCGCAGCCTCACCCCCACCTTCACACGCTTAAGAGGGTTTCTACATCTCAGCACTGACTTGCTGCTATGTGCGGTCAGAGCTAAAAGAGAGCAAGCCTGAAGCGTAAAAAATACGGATGTTTTTTTAATGTATTCTAATAACGTCGGAAGAAAAATCATGCAAAGCTGTAAGATGTGCTAAATAGTGCAGCATATTAAGGTGTGCTCACAGCCAGACAGAGGCTTGGCATGCTAGGTTGGAGCAGATGTTTTTGTGCATTTAACTAGATCCTATCAAGGAGTGCACAAATGGCTTTAATTAAAGACAGAGCTAGCAGTTTGCATAAGGCTGGCAGAACACACAGTTACATGGATACTGTATAATCAGCTGGTTTGTATGTTTAACCATTTCAGTTTCCTGTAAGTAATCGTAAGATCCATGCATAAAGTTTATCCAATTTGTGCCTTTACTTGTTGTACAATTAATTTCTAACTGTGGGCAGACTGTCAGTAAATAATTTAGGAGCCTATTTCTTGTCCATGTATAAATTGCTATTTTGTAAATCCAGCAGGCTACAGTCAGATCAATTGCATTATGCGGCTACACTTCTACAGACATTATATACACACATTTTGTTTTGTTTTGTGGCTGTGTCTCATCAATGTTTTGCTTGCGCCACATAAACAACTGAACCAAGGACATACAGTACACAAACAACTGAGCCATTGTCTCACTCACACGCTCACACACACACACACACACACATCACACACACACACACACACACACAAACACTCGCAAACACAGACACAGACACACACACACACACACACACACACACACACACACACACACACACACACACACACACACACACACACACACACACACACACACACTTGAGTGTGGGAGCATGCTCGTCGCTGAAACCACTGCCCCGAGGAGAAGGGGGTGAGCTTTAAATCTGCCTGGGGAGTGGAGCCGCTGGCAGATTCAGAGGCTTCGGCCTCAAAGCACTTTTTGAAATTTCATCAGAATGACAAGTTTCCTCCACCTCTCAGCTCCAGTTGACAGGGGTGACAGGTCGCCGGCTTTTACGAGTCCGACTCGACGAGGTTTGCTGAAAGTCAGAGAAGGAGGGGAGAGAGAGACTCAAGAGGAAGCTGACTGCTGCCAACACTGTCTCCCTGATTTAAACCTGACTTCTTTTTTTTTTTTTTTTTTGGTTGGGTTCCACTTTTAATAAACGGCTCTGCTCCCCAAATTGAGGATCCCTCCCGCTAATAAATATGGCCTGGAGCTAAACAAATTCATCTACTGGGAGAGATTCATTTTCCTGATGAACGAGAAGCCAGGCTGCTTCTGTGTGGCGTGAAAAAAGTCACAAGGAGCAAGACTTGCAATTTAAAGTTGTAAGTAGAAAACACAGAGACAAGAATAAAACCTGGGTCCGATAATGCACCAACCTATGGTGGGACCTGCCGGGCAATGCAGTAACAACATTGAAAGGTTAGCATGACCTGCTCACCAGCATGTCATTCCACAGCCAATCCCCACAACAAATCCCTGCTCACATACATCCACCGCTCGGCAAGTAATAAACTACGACTGGCCTATTTGCTCCCACACATTAGTAATGCATTAAGATCCCATGCCGTGACCAACACATGCGGAGAGGAAAGTTCACATGCTTGATAAAATACACATCTAAACCCGCGGACCGGTGGCATATTGCACTGCATCGACCGGCCATGATTGATTCAACCTGGCAACTTTGACACGGATCAATTTTGTATTAAGAATTTATGTTATTAGGTCATTTCAGGCAGCCGTGATACAGGGATCCATTTATGAAGTGCTATAATTGAAGTAAAACCTTAAGCAATGGTGAGGCATATTTTATCAACTGACAAATAGCAACATAGAGAAGGGAACAGGAACAGGGGATACTGGTTCCAGGTTGTTAACCAGAGAGAGAGAGGGAAGGAGAGAGGGAGGGAGGGAGGGAGGGAGGGAGAGAGAGGAGACGACGGGAAGACAGCGGACACAGCCAGAGATACTTTGAGACGGGGGTTAGTGCAGTTAAGATGATGAATGAAGTAAGGTGAAAACTGGTTGACCCCTGTAGAGTGAAAAAGGACCATCTTGATGAAACGACAAATAAAGACTCCTAGCCTTGGACATGAAGAAGATAGTAGTACTCGCTTTCTGAAAGAGAGAGAGAGAGAGGTTCCAAGCCTCCAAAACCTGCAAACACTTTTGATGTCTTATACAGTCTCTCGACTTTACCATTGCAGCAATATGCAGTGTGGACTGAAGACTGAATATCAGACAGTCTGTGATCCTTCTTTCCCTACATTGGTCCAAGCCTTCTGCGGATGACAGGCATGTTTACTGTCAGCAGATAAATCTACACATAACATGCCCATGGCTTCTAATGGCCCCTATTGTGGTGATGCAGAAAAATGCTCCCACTATAGCCGTATGTGGCTTCATGTATTGGGAATCTGAGTCAACAAGACAGTAAAAAAGCAAAGCCTAGTAACACTGAATAGAGTACTTCTTGAATGGGGAACATATACAATGCAAAAGCTTAAGCACTGTTCAGCTTGCATTTACACACATGATATATACTCTCTGTTCATGACTCACATGACTCTAACATCTGCCCAGCAACAGGCGCTATGGTTTGGACTCCTCGATAAGGCCTCCTCCAACCACCCTATTCCAGCCATCCCATGGGTATGGACTGAAGAACCCATCCTGGATGGGCAAGCGATGTGTGAGGAGATTTATGGGGATCGTTGGGCGTGAGTGAGCGCTGGAGATGGACGGGCAGGCGTCCACGTTGGGCCATTTGGAGCGGAGAGGCCGAGATCATGTTGGCGGCAGCTCGTCCATTTGGAAGACGGACAGTACAATCAGAGGGCCGTTAATCATCGCCGCACGTCCCGTTAATCAAAAGAAGTGTCGTCGATAACTGTTACAACCCCTCCCCATCCTCCCTTGTACTTACAACCCCACCCCCCCCCACACACACACACACCCCCAATCCCCGCCCTTACTCACACCCCCCCCCCCCAGTCCTACCTCAGATTACCTTAGACTTACTTTGCACACTTTGACTTGCAAAAGTAGCCTCTTTTTTTGCGAATCTGGAGATTTTCCAATGTGGAGAGAGCAAAGTGGAGCACTGTGTCTATATGGAGATGGGTAAGACGTTGACAAAGCCAAATCTCACACTCTCACTGCGCTTTGTTTGCTGCAGAATTGAGAAGAGGAGACGGCAATACGTCTCGTTTTCAAAGGACTGCGGGAAAAGCAAAAAAAAAAAAAAAAGAGAAAAAAAAAAGGCGGGTGATCCTTTTCAAGTGATTTGTTCCAGGCATAATGAATAAAAGAGTGAGCTTCTTTCTTTCTTTGCTCTTCTCTTGAAGTTGTGCATAGAAAGCGATATTAATATTTTATTCACTTGAAAGAAATTAGCATTAATATTTGCAGTGCTCTCGTCTAGCATAGAGCTAAACAACTGGAAATCAGCAAGTGAGATCATGTTGATCAGCATTTTTTTTCATGCTAGGAGCAGGATTCTGCACAGACAAGTAGATACAGACACCACACACAAATACACACACAACACTCAAGTATATGTGCACACTTACAAACACATTTTGTTACTCACACACATAAACACACGCACACACACAAAACAGACAAAATGATGTGACATTCCCTTGGTACTCATTCAGTGGAGGAAGGGACACACACACACACACACACACACACACTAACACACAAGTCACAAGTACACATTAGAATGGCCAACATTTCCAATCCACATCACATCTCTTGCAAACACCTTGACATACCATTCAGTGCTGAAAGGTCATGGTATCAACAAAGACCTGAAGTGTCCTTCACAAAGGAATGAATTACATACAGGTCTCCATTTCCTGATTTGTCAGCCCGCTGTCTTCACAAGGACAGACAGCACTTCTGGAGACTGCAGCAGGGACTGATTACTTTGGAACATGTACACAAGCACATGAGATTGCCTCAGTGACTAGCATGTGTGGAATCTTAAAAATATGTCTATCATCAGGGTTACTCCAATCACAATAAACTTGATTTAAGACTCAAAATGTGAAAGGCTGCAGGCACTTGCCTGCAAATAGCATTTCCACTATGAATATATTTTAGTAGTTTAAATAGTATTACATATATACTGTAGGCTACTGAATGTGTATAGTACTGAATTTACTGAAACTATAGTACTATATAGTACTGAATCTGAGCATAAATAGGACAGGTTGATATAATTCATTTCATTTATGTTTTTTTGTTTGTTTTGTTTTGATTTGTTTTTTAGAAGTAGTCCAGTTCCAACACAGAGACATTGTAAGAAAGACAAAAAGAGAAGGAATGTGGTTCGTTTGAAAGTGGTCTCTGTTGCCGCCATCTTTGGTGTGTGGACATGGTAGCCTCACGCTAGCTGTGGGATGGTGATAATCTTGAGTGGCTCTGGTTCTGTCATCACCCCATCCCTTCTTCTTCTTCTTCTTCCTCTCTCTCTCTCTCTCTCTCTCTCTCTCTCTCTCTCTCTCTCTCTCTCTCTCTCTCTCTCTCTTCTCCTCCTTCCCTCCTCCCCTCCTCCCCTCTCTGGCTGGAGTATGGTGTTTATTGCTAAACAACTCCACATCCAATCACAAATGGTAGCACTCTCCATCAGTTGCTAATCCCTGTCACACAGCTGTTCCAGAAAGATTAACACACATACACGGACTCACACACACACACACACACACACACACACACACACACTCACACACACACACACACACACACACACACACACACACACACACACACACACACACATAAATGAAATAAATAAACAAAGAGATGGGTTTGATCAACACTGCTTGGAAGGATTTTTTAAAAAATGAGAAAATCTGCTTGTTTCACCAAAAAAAAACGCAAACAGCTCAATACTTTATATACAGTATGCAGTACTTCTAAGTCCTTCCACCCTTTCCCAAAATTATGAGGACATCAGGACACATTTTTTTAGGATAGGTTCACTTATTTGTCAGAGGTGAGAGACTCACTATTCCACAGCTTGGATTTGCAATGACAGGTTGGCATTTATATGGCAGTCCCTGACACACACACACACACACACACACACACACACACACACACACACACACCAGCTCTCCACACCAGTCTATTGTAAGGTAAACACTGGGCTAATCAATTTCTCATCATGACCCATGGATCGCCATCACGCACCCGAACGTGGTGAGAATCCTCATGCAGCTCGATCCTTCTCCACATTACAGTGCAGCTGATGGTTGAATCTATTTTTCCCCCCACTAGATGACAGTATGAAATATCCACACACAGAGGAAATGGATGATGTTAGCGCAGCGAGAGAGAGTTGTTGTTGTTGTTGTCGCTCCTGCTCAAGCAGTGAACCCATTTTTGCCTCTAATTCTCTTCCTGGCAGCTAACTTCTTCCTGTAGCTAACTTCTGTGTTCGCTGTAATGAGCTCCATTCTTCAGAAAGCCATTATCTGTTGCCTCTGCTACATTCACTGCCACTCATGGGTGCTTTTATATGCTTTCATACAGTCGGATTGTTGGAGCTGTAATGGTGTACTCTTCTACTTTCACTCAGAACACCGGGGCTAGATGGATTGTCGGCGCGGTACTATAAGAATCGGATAAGCAGAGGGTCGGTCCACATGAAAGGAAAATACTGAGGTAGACCGGAAAGCAAACATCCACAAAAGGTTAAAGACAGTGAAACCAAACCCACACTAAAGACATGGCTTTCAGACGAGAATTTTCTCATTAAATCTGGATGAAAGAAAAAATATTCTTGCTATGTGTTTGTGTATGAGTATGTTTACATGTTTGTGTGTACTCGTGCATGACCGTGTCACATTTTGTTTGTGTTGATAGATGATGACTGACTAATGAATTCTGGTGTTATTAATAGAACCAGTGTAATGGCATGAACTTCTGTCCCTACACTGTGAGTTTTGAAGATTGATAACAGGCTTACTGTTATAGAGATACTGTTTATTCACATATCACCCTTTTGCACCAATAATGAATCAAAGCCAAGATCCAGAGGACTGACATATTATTTTGCCATGAGGTCAGGTTGTGAAATGAAAAAGTCTTAATGGAACAGAGGGGGAAAAATAGTGCTTAAGTAAAGCTAGCATGCAAACTTGTCATATGGCCGAGAGAAAGAAATGTAGTAGTTAAGTAATACTAACATGAACAACTTGTCAAATGGACTTAAAAAATGATCTGCTGATATTAATAGAAAGTCATCATGGGGAGATGGCGGCTGTGACGGGCGAGTTGGCAGATTTAGTAAAGCCACTAATGAAGAACGGTGGAATAACTTAAAGTTATTTAGAGTATTGAAGATTAAGCATTTCCTGTGGTTGTAACTCTTCAGCAGAAGGATAGGACAGTGGAGGAGATGGAGGGAGGTGGGGAATGTGTGTGTGTGTGTGTGTGTGTGTGTGTGTGTGTGTGTGTGTGTGTGTGTGTGTGTGTGCGTGTGTGTGTGTGTGTGTGTCTGTCTGTGTGTGTGTGTGTGAGGAAGATGGATGGGACCAAGAGAGGAAGCAGGAGGGCTGGGGAAGTGGTCTGGTCCGCTCCGCTCTGCTCCGGGGGGAGGGTATCTCCAGTCCTGGGAGAGCTGGAGGAAGCACCGACTGAGGGCTCGGCTTGTGTGATGTCTTGTGTCTAGGATGATGGGCGAAGAGGGAAATTGAGATGGGAGGGAAGAGAAAGCAATGAAAGAAAGGGAAAGAGAGAGAGAGAGAGAGAAAGACCGTGAGAGCGCATGTTGTTTTCAATGAGAAAGGAGAGGCCGAGAGAGAAAGAAAGAGAGAGAGAGAGAGAGAGAGAGAGAGAGAGAGAGAGAGAGAGAGAGAGAGAGAGAGAGAGAGAGAGAGAGAGAGAGAGAGAGGGGCCAGGAGGAGAGTGACAGGAGCTGAGAGGAGGGGAGATACACAAGGGCTGCCAGTGCTGGTTTAGACAGCAAAGTGAAACACGGCCTGACAGGTAGACCCAGGAGGATTGACCAGCCCGCATCCAGCTGTCAGTGAGAGCTCATCTGGCACAGAGGGAGAGAGAGAGAGAGAGAGAGAGAGAGAGAGAGAGAGAGAGAGAGAGAGAGAGAGAGAGAAGAAGAAGAAGAAGTAGAAGATGAAGCAGATGAGGAGAAGGAGGAGGAGAAGATAGATGAGAACAGAGCATTGAGAGAGAAAGAGGGAGAGTGAAAAAGAAGGCGAGAGAGAGAAGAAGAAGATGATGAAGAGAGAGAGAGATAGAAGAGATATGAAAGAGAAGAACAGAGGAGTGCATGGGGATAGGAACACATATGCTTGTACCCACATGTCACTTCTGTCTTCCCTCAACACTAGTGATGGATGGATGACATCATGATGTCGGTGATGATGATCACGATGATGTTGGTGACGACAATGTTTAGGGTAATGATGACAACAGTGATGACGCTGATGTGGGTAACAAGAAAACATGCTCAAAAAGTGTGTGTGTGTTTGTGTGTGTGTGTGTGTGTGTGTCTGTATGTGTGTGTTTACGTGTGTTAAAAAATGGGACCAACATGCTTTAACATGCGCCAAGTGTACAGAATTCTACTCTCTGAAGCTTGCACTGACAAGCTATCACATTAAGTGTTAATGGAGGTGATTTTCTGCAGAATTACGGGGAATATATGAATTTCTGATCAAAGTAAGGACATGCATCATGACAGCTTGGGGGAAAAAAATAGTGTACATACAAAATATTTTTTTTAAAAGATCATCCTCATGCACAATATACTGTAGACGGCAACTAATCGTCAATCAAGAGGGGTCAGGCTCCCCTAGTGGCCGATAAAAAACTCGAGAATTTGTTCTTTTATGTGAAAATTATCTCAGTATTTACAACATACCCCAACAAGTAAACCAAGTTCAAATATGCGCTATGTGACCACAGAGAATATGGGGCTGAAAATAGGTCAGTAGCGTTTCACCAAATAATTAAGTGGTTATAAAACAGAGAGGTGAAAATGGATTTTTTTTGTCCCCCAAGAACAAGTTTGCCTTTCTTCCTATCGATCGCAAGGGGGTTATATTGATTTGTTGCTGAGCCTTGTAAGTTTGTTTAAGATGGATCTGCAAGGCCAGAAGGAACACTATCTTGGACTGAAAAGCAAACAAGACAGATAATGGAAGTCTGAACCGACTTTTAAAAAAATCTTCACCGGCACACAAGGTTTTGAGGACCGAGAGAGGACAACAGAAAATGAACAAATATTCACCGGGGCGACCTGGTCAATAGATCACACACAATTATAAAAGATGTCTCACGGGGAATGGAGTTGGGTGGGTGTTGGGGGGCGGGATGCCTGGCATGGAGGCCAGAAGCTTGTGTTTCTCCAGCTTTGACTCTTTCCTCTCGTTAAGGCTGGACTGCAAGGCTTAACGGCACAGCTCAATGTTGGGCCGGGGATAAAAGAGAACAAGTTAGGCCTTCTCCTTTGTTGGTGTCTACTTTTGATCTTGCAAGAGACTGTGTGTGTGTGTGTGTGTGTGTGTGTGTGTGTGTGTGTGTGTGTGTGTGTGTGTGTGTGTGTGTGTGTGTGTGTGTGTGTGTGTGTGTGTGTTTGCGTGTGTGTGTGTCTGTTTGCGTGTGTGTGTGTGTGTGTGTGTGTGTGTGTGTGTTGTGTGTATTTGTGTGTGTGTGTGTGTGTGTGTGTGTGTGTGTGTGTGTGTGTGTGTGCTTCCCGTGCAGAGACTCAGGGAGAAGGAGAGGCTCAGTGTGGAAGATGGCGAGAGACACTGGGTGGAATCCAAAAAAAGGGGGCCTGTTTGAGACTCTTCCCAGGAAAGAAGCAGGCAGTCAGGTGAGCCTGCCAAACACTTTCTAAGACAAGCAAATGATCAGACCAACTCCGTATCAGTTTCAGAACAGAGTCTGTCCAGTCTTTTCAAACCTAATGGGTTAGGGATGATTTCCACGACTCCATAGAAGTGAGGTGCAAATGAATTCATTAATCTATGAATTCCAGTGAAAAATATGCCCAATTTACCACAAAATGCAATGCAGCTATGAATGGTCCTTCAAAGCACTACACCCACCATGCAAATACAACAACACGACACAAACACGTTTGTTTTGGGGCATATGGTGCTTTGTAAGCTGTCAAAGATTCTTACTTTGTGTGCGTGTGTGTGTGTGTGTGTGTGTGTGTGTGTGTGTGTGTGTGTGTGTGTGTGTGTGTGTGTGTGTGTGTGTGTGTGTGTGTGTGTGTGTGTGTTAAGACCTAAAAGTCTATAGACCTAGTGAATACCCTAGGAGGGTACATTTATCAATAAGGCCCTCAGGGTGAATTTGAGGGTGCTTAGTAACTAACATACTTAACAAAAAAACAGACACCCTTCATTTTTGTGGTTGCATCTGAAGGTTGTTGAGAGAAGATGATCATCATTTTGTTTGAAACTAAGTGCATGCTGACTACAGCTCCCCAGGGCCAACTCAATGCCTGCGGTGGTATCCAAGCAACTCTAAATTACACTACACAAAAACCGTTATGGTCCATCAACAAAAATATTTTGAAAGAATATGTGAACAATTCAATTTCACACCTTGCCAACAACTATGTCAGCAACATTCAGTGCTCAATGGCTTAGTCATAAAATACGGCAGACTTTCAAAGAATCTAGCATGAATGTTGGACTAATGTCACAAATAAAAAACTTGACAACAACTTTTATCAACAGCCTTGAAAATGCGCTGTTGCTTCACGCTGTGTATGTTTTCATTAAGATCAGTTAATAAAGGTCTCATTTAAAAGCAGGGAGGCCAGTGGAGATGCCATGCACTGCAGGACTTAGTGAAACCACAGGCAGTCCCTCTGAAAGGCAGGCCTGAAAATGTAATTATCTACATAACGACAGGCTGGAGACTCCCCAAATAAAGTAGCTGTCCAAGAGATGCTTGCTTATACACAAACACACTGACTTTGTCATTCAATGACACACACATCCCTACTCACTTTTTGTCATATACTTATACACACACACACACTCTCTCTCTCTCTCTCTCTCTCTCTCTCTCTCTCTCTCTCTCTCTCTCTCTCTCTCTCTCTATCAAACACGCACACAGACACACACACATCCTTGGGCTGGCTGGATTAGCCACTCTCAAGTGTCACAGGGTAAATTTCTTCTTCTCTCCTTTCTCTCCCCATCCGTACAATAAGCGCACTGCTGGCCTGAGCTGTCCACAGATGGCAAGACGCACAGTGTGAGTCCGACAGTGAGTGGAACAGAGGGGCTGGTGACGCAGGGTGGAGATGGAGAGG
>JAODXP020000021.1:10634943-10642507 GCA_027497455.2 Sardinella longiceps | reverse complement strand
CTCTCTCTCTCTCTCTCTCTCTCTCTCTCTCTCTCTCTATCATTCACTTTCTTGCATGTTTTTTTCCATAGTTTAATTTTTAAGATGACGAGGAAAAAACCTTGATTGCATCATCTTTACTCCTGGAGGGAGCTGTACTGAGAGCCTAGTTAGAAAGTAAGAGATGGATGGAGGGGTGGAAGAAGGGAGGAGGAAGAGAGAGGGGGGAGGGGAGGGGGGTGAGCTTCCATCCTCTCACACACATTTGATATCTTCCAACCTGTGAGTGAGAGCTTGTGGAGGAGAACTAACACGCTCATGTCAGAGCGCTCCGGTCTCGGAGAGACGCTATCCAATTCCAAATGGGCAGGAAGTTGGGCGGAATATTAATTACTTCTTTACAGGAGTGATATGGCCATAAATCTCGGCACCCGAGGCTGTCAGTGTCAGTCACGTCGGTTCAGCACGCTAAGAAGCAGAGTGTGGCATGGAATGGAACCTGTCCGCAGATGCTCACACCATTACTCTCTCACTGAGTCTTTTTTTTCCTCCCACCAAGATCCCCAATCCCTATAAGTGGCCTTTAAGTTCTCATCTCCACCACCACCCCCAACAACCCCCACCTACTACTACCAGCCTAGCCTAGGGGACTCACTACAAGGAAAAATTGCAGACCTGAAGCACCACCACCTCTCTCTCTCTTCTCTCTCTCTCTCTCTCTCTCTCTCTCTCTCTCTCTCTCTCTCTCTCTCTCTCTCTCTCTCTCTCTCTCTCTCACACACACACACACACACACATAGAGAGAGAGAGAGAGGGTGAGACACACCTAGAAAACAGACATCACTTGTGGAGAGAGAGGCTCTTTAACGCTACTTCTCTCACCTCATCAGCCCCAGCATAGTCTGCCTCATTGCCATTCTGGCAGGTGTTGTGCTGCAACGCTGCTAGGCTACAAGGCCAGAACATCCACAACTAACCCCCCCAAGCCCAAGACCGCTCCCCTTCTTAGCAAGCCGCCTCCCATCGCTCACCCACCGTTGCGTGACCGCCTGGGTGGTTTCATAAACAGGGAGCTCTGAGGTCATCTTTGCTAGACAGAGCAAATAGAATCTTCTAGAAAAGGAGCTCAGAAAAGACGAGTAAACAGTCTAAAGCACAATAGGTCAAGTGCATTGGTCCGGGCGAATATATCTCACATGTTCCCATATGATATGCTCTGTGTGTGTGTGTGTGTGCGTATGTGTGTGTGTGTGTGTGTGTGTGTGTGTGTGTGTGTGTGTGTGTGTGTGTGTGTGTGTGTGTGTGTGTGTGTGTGTGTGTGTGTGTGTGTGTGTGTGTGTATGTCTGAGTGAGCACTGGGGTGGCAGGGGGTCATTCTATGCATGTAACTGTGCCAACCCTTGACCTCCATCCAACCCCACCCCAGATTTTCCTTTGTCTGCTGTGGGTGCTCAGGTGTCTCAGACCCCCTTCATCCCAGCAGGTGGGTGCAGGGGGGACCAACAGATGTAAACAATCCCACATGTAAGCTGTTGCCTGGATGGACACCCCCTCCATCCCAACCTCACCCAACCCCACCCTCCCATCAACCTAAAGGGCACGCAGAGGGCACCCGTCCAGCCTGCCAAGTTTGGCATGATTGCTCAGCACTGACGCTCTTATCATCATGAAATGCATTATGGGATTAAAAAAATGTGCATTTACGTGTGGTGTGTGCTGATGCTGAACATGTGTGACCAGTTTGGGGTTTATTACGTGAGGAAGGAGTATAGGTTAATAAGTAGATTTACTTCAGTCTAACCAGTTATGATTAAATGGATTCAAGTTTTAAAATTCTGCAATTACTGTTCATATATCTTCCTTACTCCCACACACACACACACACACACACACACACACACACACACACACACACACACACACACACACACACAGTCACACAGTCACACTGCAGACTAAACTGTCACCAGAGGTTAAACATTATTCCATGCTGGTAATAATAGGATTGACATAAACATACACCCAGCCATCCCCACCTGATCTTATCAAGTCCAGGGGTAAAATTACCCTTTTTCAAGCAAAGTGGCGGCAGTGTGAATGTGGTAATACACCACGCTGAGCCAAGCCATGAGCAGCTGGGGAAGGATGGGTCAGGCTCACCCCCCTTCCTGGTTGGGTGAAACATGGCCTAATTACACTATGGAAGGGGGGGGGGGAGCGCTGCCCTCCATTTCACAGGAGGCCAATGGCAGCCAGAATCTCATCATTTCCTTGCTCATCTCATCGTGCAGAAATACATATTGGAATTCATAGATGATTGACGTTTAGTGTGCTGGACATTATGGCAGGAATTAAACATTTATTATCCACTTACATTTGCTTCCTGGGGAACGTAGATTACGAGCAACTGGAGTTTGCTGAGTTTGTTTTATGGAGTTTGTGCCATGGACATGTTGATGTATGGATGGGTCACTCGGACATGAACAGGACTTAGGCAGATGTCCACCCATGTCCATCAGGGTCCAGTGAGTACCAGCAAGTGTGTTAAACAGCCATTTCAAATACACATCAAAATAGCAAGCTACCTCTATCACCCCTATAAGAAAACAGAAGTGGCCATTTATTGCCACACCAAAGCATGACAGTGACAAGGATGAGTGTGGAGGTCAAGAAAGAAAGAAAGAAAGAAAGAAAGAAAGAAAGAAAGGAAGGAAGAAAAGAGATAGTCAAGGATAGAATACATAGGATTGGAAAAAGGAAACAACAGACAGTGACAAGGATGAGTGTGGAGGTCAAGAAAGAAAGAAAGAAAGAAAGAAAGAAAGAAAGAAAGAAAGAAAGAAAGAAAGAAAGAAAGAAAGAAAGAAAAGAGATAGATAAGGATAGAATACATAGGATAGAAAAAAGGAAACAACAAGGAGAAATGAGGAGGCCAACAATATGAACCAGAGCTGAAGAGATAGAGGCACAGAGCAAGAAAATAAGTGTGACCATGATTGGCTGTGTGTGTGTGTGTGTGTGTGTGTGTGTGTGTGTGTGTGTGTGTGTGTGTGTGTGTGTGTGTGTGTGTGTGTGTGTGTGTGTGTGAAAGTGTGTGTGTCTCGTTTGAAGCGGTGATGTGAGGCATCGGTGCCGTGCTCTGGTGAGCCAGTGGGATCTGATGGCAGCTCAGCCAGCTCAGCCAGAGCTCCGTGGGGAGCGTTGGCGAGCCGTGCCATGGTGTGGTGTGCTGTGGCGTGCCGCTACCGCTCTGTGCCGAGCCACTCTGAGTGGTGCCGTGCCTCCACGTATAGCGTTAGCCAGCCGAGCCGGGGCTGTGAAGATTAGAGGCTCCTTTAATCCAACAAAGGGGATTAAACTCACGGCGAGAAAAGAGAGAGGGAAGAGAGAGTGAGAAAGAGAGAGAGAGAGAGAAGAAAGAGAGAGAGAAAGAGAGAGAGGCTCCAGCCACAGAGTAGGCATGAATTATTAACACCTCCTGCGTCTCTCCTCCCTGTCAGCCCCACTGATCAGGGGTCTTTAACTCCAAACCCCAATCCACTGCCCCCCCCACCCCACCCCCTCAAACACACACCCACCCCCACCCCAAAATCACAGCCCTGTCACACAGACATGACACGAGACAGGAGGTCTGGCATGAAACACACACACATACATACACACAGTCACACACCCTAGGGCTAGGATGGGACAGATCCGACTTCACACAAGCACCAGGTGTATTAAGAGATGGCAGATAACCCTCACCTCCTTCACACATAACAGTTTGAAAACTTGTGGGAAAAAGCTCAACCTTCCTCTGCTGCCAGCACAGATATCAGCCTATAACATCACCATGTTGGACAACTTCATTCACATTTCCACAACCATTGAATAGCAGCTGAGAAATCTTCTTGAGTTAGAATCAGGACTAGAAACAAGTTGAAGTGTATAGAACTGCTACTCTTTATCTGGTTCAAACTTTACATGTGAGACAGAAAACTATTCACAAGTTCATAACAAATGTGCAATATAAATAAATGACGACAACAAATGACAGATTGAGGCTTGAGTTCAGCCAAAGTATGAGCGGTGTGAACGGATCAGGTACTGTAAGCACAGCAGCCTGAATCACATGACCAGAACACTCATTTCTTCCCGTCTCAGCTTTGAAGCTTAAAAATAGACCATCAGCAAAGATGCAACCACCACTGACAAGCATGAAGTCAACTCAAAGAGGATGATACACTGTTTAACCCCAGACATTTACCCCCCACCCCACCCCCAAACACACACACACACACACACACACACACACACACACACACACACACACACACACACACACACACACACACATTCCCCTCTCTGTCACTTACCCCCCTTGTTCCATCGTCCCTTATTCCTTCCCTGGAGTGAGGGCTCGGGACCCCCACACAGCAGTAGGCAAAACAAAACTAACTCAAACTGAGAGAAAAATCCAGGGTTCGCCCGCGACATCGTCTCCAGGAGTTTTTCAGGAGTCGGTGAGCTGGCTCTCACATGGCCGAGCGTGCGTGAGTGTGAGCGTGTGCGCGCGTTTGTTGTTTGTGTGAGTGTGTGTGTCCGTGCGACTGCTGCGTGTGCCTGTGTGCGACGAGCGCAAGCTGCGCGGGGAGCTCCACCACGCG
The DNA here is from genome assembly GCA_027497455.2 of Sardinella longiceps. Lineage (NCBI taxonomy): Eukaryota > Metazoa > Chordata > Actinopteri > Clupeiformes > Clupeidae > Sardinella > Sardinella longiceps. Next base: position 10,637,879 of record JAODXP020000021.1, on the reverse strand, counting down.
TGGGCTCGGGCTGGCATCGGTCACGGTCAAGTCAGTCAGCGCAGTCAGACGCCAGTCCCAGACTCCGCCATCCCGCTGATTCTGATTCCTTTGCCCCCTTTCCTTCCCTGTCACTGGTGCTGATGCTGATGCTGCTGCTGCTGTTGCTGGTGGTGGTGGTGATGCTGGTAGTGGTACCAGTGCTGCTGACAGTGAGAGTGAGCTGGACTGCGACTCAGAGGAGACTCATCTCATCTCGTCTCGTCTCGTCTCTCTCTCACGCTCTCTCGTTCTCTCTCTCGCTCACTCTCATTCTGTTTTCTTCTTTCTCCTGCTTGCTCTCCAACTTGCGCTCACTCACTCTCTCTCTCTCTCTCTCTCTCTCTCTCTCGCCCTCCCTCCCTGGCTCTCTCGCTCTCTTTCTCTCTCACTCACTCACTCACTCGCTCGCTCCCTCCCTCGTGCTGCCGAAGCTTCAGCCTCACCAGAGCGCGGGGAGGCAGACGGATTGGAGACGCAGCGTGCCACGCTCTCTCTCACTCTCGCTCTTCCACTCACTCATTCTCCCGTTCTCACACATGCACACACACATACACACACACACACACACACACACACGCTGCTCACAACCTCAGACACACACACATATGTGAACACACTCTACTCTGCCACTGATGCCACCGCTTCTGCTGCTTCTGCTCCTGAATTATTTCCCTTCTCTCCTCAGTCCTCGGCTTTCTGAGGGAATTTACCTTTGCACTGGCAGACTCTCTTTCCCACTTCGGCTCTGTGCTGCCAGCTGGGAGACGAGAGAAGAAGAGAGAAGGAGAGAGGAGAGGAGAGGAGAGGAGGGGGAGTATCTACGCTGAAGATGAGTGTGTGTTTGGGAGTGTGTGTGTGTGTGTGTATGTGTGTGTGTGTGTGGGTGGGGGGGGGGGTAGAGTTTACATGGGGGAGGGTGAGTGTCTGGGGGCTTGAAATAACACACAAACAAACACCCGGCTTGAGAGCGCACGTGCCAGCGAGACAGACTGAAGAGAAAGGAAGCGAGAGAGAAAGTAGAGAGAGATGGAGGCAGAGAGAGAGAGAGAGAGAGAGAGAGAGGGAGGGAGAAATAGATGGGTAAATAGAGTGCAGAAGCGAAGCGGGTCGGACTCGGTCGTGACGGCTTTTCTATTAAAAGCCAGCCCTCCGCGCACAGCGGCTCTTTAAAGAGTAATAAGGCTTTCGGCCACCGCTCACAGCAGTTGCACTAGTGGGTGTGGAGGCAGAGTTGGAAGGAGGAGCGAGAGAGAGAGAGAGATAGAGAGAGAGAGAGAGAGAGAGAGAGAGAGCGAGAGAGAGAGAGAGAGAGAGAAAAAGAGAATAGAAAGAGATAGAAAGAGACAACTGTGTATGAGTTGAAAGGGATGGAGAAAGAGGGAAAGAGACAAAAGCAGAAAGAATGCAGATAGAGATGGGAGGAGGGAAGGAGAGAGATGGCAGAGGGGCTGAGATACAGTGAAGAGACATAAGTGAAAGAGTAAGAGAGAGAGAGAGAGAGAGAGAGAGAGAGAGAGAGAGAGAGAGAGCAGAGAGTGTGTGTGTGTGTGTGTGTGTGTGTGTGTGTGTGTGTGTGTGTGTGTGTGTGTGTCGGAGGGAGGGGTTCTGAGAGTAGACGCAGAGCCACAGAGAGCACCCACCTGCTCTGCCCTGTCCGTGTGTTGCTGGCCAAAGAGCAGCTCTTCTCTGGGAGGGGTGTGGAGACTGGAGCAGTAATACACTACGGCACCACTTCCTCTGGGGCTTTAGAGCCTGCAGCTGTGTTAACCCCACGGTCCTGCCCTAGATGAGGGGGTGGCTTGCCAAGGTAACAGTTAACCCTTCAGCTGCCATCCTCAGCACCACACCACTCCGCCCATGGCTGCTTACATAAATGCCCATGCATATTTAACAGGGTTTGTTGCATTTTTTATTATCCCCCCCTACGCAAGCAAGCCAGGATATTTTTATCTTTTACTCCATTGGGTTTTGGACTGTGCAAACGTGGAAGCAAAACATGCTTGTTTTTTTCCCACTTTAATGTTTTATTTTCTTTTTTCTTTTTTTTCTTTTCATTCTCTTGATTTATGAAGTCTGTTTGGATAGCTAATATAACAACACATTTCTATGCAATGGAAATACATCAAGTTTATTTTAGTCTGTCTGTAAAGTCAATATAAATATAATACAGGTTATGATATTTAAAATGGACTAATAAAATAAAATGATTGATTCAGCCTTCACCTGCCTTAACATTACAGCCAAATATTTTGATGGGAAGCAAGATGGTTCTTGTAATTCCACTTCAATATACTGATGAGTATTATTATTATGATATCAGATGAATTAATTCCATCCTTTTCCACCCTCCATTTCATCTCTAACCCCAACACACACACACACACACACACACACACACACACACACACACACACACACACACACACACACACACACACAGTCTGCCTCGACACACAATCTGCTCTCAATACTTTAATTATGGCTTCAGACGGAATCACTGATTACGTCCATAATTTTCTACACAACCCAATTAATATCCCGAATCCATGTCTAATCTTCATATGCGAGCCCCCATCCTCACCCCCACCCCAACCCACCCCACCCAACTCCACCCCCACATTCCATACAGTACCTTACACTTCCTCTGTCCTTCTTGCTGTGCCTACAGGCTCCCAAGACTTCATAATTATGGCTTGAGAACAAAAAGTGATTCACTCAGCGATTTACAGAGCAAGTGTTTATGGGGCTCAGCATGTAGTCCTTGAGAAACACCAGAGAGAATGCACCCCATTTCCTCCCCCATCTTCCCCTCCTGTTACAGATACCGCTGTCTGTGTTTACTGCTCTCCGCACATTTACTATTCCTTTGCATACAAATGGTGCGCACACAGAGACATTTACATTGCTCTGGAGGA
>JAODXP020000021.1:10612443-10629943 GCA_027497455.2 Sardinella longiceps | reverse complement strand
GATCAGCACACTCCGGGCTGCCAATGTGACAACACTCAGTATATACAGCACTGTGGAGACCTTGAGCAACTGTTCATAGGGAAAAAATATGAGAGTGGACAGCAGCTCACCCAGCAAGAATATTTCTTGCAAGCACAGCTGAACAGAAACAAGATTCACAATTTGCCAATAATTTATAACAATTTTGGAATATATTGCCAGACGACCAAAGGTGATGAGATTAAATTAAATGAAAAACATTTTATTGCGTTTTATTGTGGTCAAGACTATAGTGACTACTGTTGGTAAAAACATATTGATACAAAATATAGATTCTATCTATTACATTTCCACAAAAAAAACATACCTCTGCTATAGTTAATATGTATCTCATTTTCCTTCAAACCCATTAAGCTCAAATAGCTTCTTCCTTTTTAAGAAACAGTTTTCAATTCCAATCATCTCCTCCACTCGTCCGAGTGCAACTACCAAAAAGTCTCTCTTTTACACCTCAGGCACCTTCCTACCAACACTACCATTACATATACAGATGAAAACAGCAGTTGAAGTCAATACTGTGGCGTGTGGTAAAGGCACAATTACATCAGGAATGCGTCCCTTTACAATCTGTGCTCTGCGCCGCCATTTATCCATGCACCAGCGCTGGCTGCCAGCGTGCCAGCGTGTGGATGCGGAAGGAGCGCAGTAATAAGAATCAGAATGAGTTAGTGATGGCTGTCATAAAATATGGGAGGGTGTTCTATTTACAACCAGTAATAAAACTGCCTCGCATGGCAATTTATGGCAAGAGCTCGCCCCCCCCGTGAAGCTAAACCCCCTTTTTGCCAAGGGCACGTTAATAACCTCCACAACACATCTGAATGTATTGGCAGATGGACATTTTGTCTAATAGAGCATTGCAAAACAGTGCACATGGGTACCGAGAGAGAGAGAGAGAGAGAGAGAGAGAGAGAGAGAGAGAGAGAGAGAGAGAGAGAGAGAGAGAGAGAGAGAGAATATGGGGAAAAAAGTGGAGGCAACAGTCTGGTAAGCTAGTCAGAAAGCATTGCTGTCGTTCACCCACGCCTTCTGTCCCTCCACCTGTCCCCTGTGTCTGTGTTTGCCGCGCCCCCTACTCCACACACACACACACACACACACACACACACACACACACACACACATAACCACTCCCTCCCCAGCACACACACCCCTCTGTCATCGCCGGCGTTGAGCGAGGGATATTAATGGGGTCACCGCGTTAAGTAATGGCAGCAAATGTGAGGTGAGTTATGGCATGAATAGTTCAGCCACACCAGGCCTCTGTCTGCCAGCGCTTCCCCTGAGTTATGATATTGATTTCCGGGAGCTCACGCTGACTTATGATGCAGATTAACGCCGGGTGACAGATTGAGTTTGGGACAGACGTGGAGACTTGGGGGACTTCTTTTGGAGCAAGTTATACCTCTGTGTGTACGTGACCTGCCTCACAACATGGGAGTAATGTGCAGTTATTCGTGTGGGGTTGTACACAACACGTTTGGGGCATGTGTGGAGGTGTGTTTGCAGGTGTGTGTGTGTCCAAAAGACTATGAATGGACATTCAATTGCATCTGTGCTCTGGGTGAATATAGAACTTAAAAGAGCGTCCACAGACAGGCCTTAAAGAAAAAGGTGGGAGAGTGACTTCTAGAGGCCAAGTGAACAGACAGAACTCAGGAAACTAGCGAGTAGCAGGGACGTTTGATGATGCCCCATTATACCTTAGGGAAATGTTTGTGTGCAGCCATCAGCGGTCTGGCAGTAATTGAAAAGCATTACTGAGACATCAACGTGGAGAATCGATTGATTGGCGCAGGGGTGGGTGAGGTGTGTGTGTGTGTGTGTGTGTGTGTGTGTGTGTGTGTGTGTGTGTGTGTGTGTGTGTGTGTGTGCGTGTAAAGTGGGAGGGTCTCTCCTCCTCACCTGAGCAGCAGGCTGTAATTAACAACGGCGTCTCCATGGCAGAGGTCGTCGGGCTCCTCAGCCCCAGGAGCGCTCGGTGGCGCTACATCTCGCAGACTCAATTAACGACCCCTGACTAACGCGTTTCTGCTCAGTCCCGGCTCCCCACTCGTCTGCCTCTCACTCTCTCTCTCTCTCTCCCCCTGTGCTCTTTATTGAAAAAACACAGCACAAACTCCATTACAGAGATGATGGTCCATCTGCGAGATGCATTCCTAAATGACTGTGTTGACAACGCTAGGCAATATTGCTGTGGGAGAGAGATATTCCCCATTTAGCGACCTCAACATAAGCAGCACTCTGTGAAGGCAGTGGAAAAGAGAATTTCTGTGCTAAAAACATTTAATATCACATCATGTTCCAAAACGAGGAACATTTGTACTTGTTCTTTCACCGATTCCCTCTGAAATAATGGAAGGGAAATAGTGAAACTGTCAACATATTTCTCCCGGAGCACAATGTAATCTATCACTTTAGCACATTCCACCACATTGATCAACATGATATGAGGCGCTGAAGGTAATAAATGGGATTCATGAGACTTGGCTCACCTGTTGTCAATGTGCCACGAGAGATACATCATTCTCCATGTTCAGCTTCAGGCCCTTCACCAGTCCGATTCCATCATTATTAATTGCCCGTTCACACGCCACACAACATACACAATGAGAATATTTTCGATTTTTGGACTCATCTGTGAATTCTTGGGTTCCAACAGATTGTTCCACGCTGTAATGAGGACGTGATGAATCCATAGCTATCACAGTGTGACCAAAAATGTTTTCTTTTTCTCAAGGGGATTGAGCGTATATGAAGCTGTTTTATATGTAGTAGTAAAACAAAGAACATAGCCTAATGGGCTTTATTTTAACACAGAACCTTATGCGGAAACAAAAAAACTATTCAGAAGTGGTGTGGGCCTGTGGCTAGCTAACAATAACAATAACAAACAAACTCTTCACATTACACAGTGAAGGTAGCACAGAAGCTAACATACATTCTCACAGCAATGTAGCAGTTTACAAATTAATGAGGACAAACTACTGGTACACCACCTTCACAAAACAACTGAAAAGAACACTCCTAATTTGTCTTAAGATTTTATCTTCAATTAGTCTTGTATGCTGACATGTTAAAGATGGAATGGGGTTCTTAAGAGTTTGTCTATTTCACTGCCTGACTAAAAATAAAGATATAAACTTCTAAATTTCCTGGTAACATAATCAAAAATGATATTTACCAAAACACAGACCTAGTGTTCATGACAATTAATTCTACAAGGCATTAAAAGTCAGTAACAAATTCACTTTTCACACAACCTTCTTGCATTTTTCTCTGATGGCTCACCAGTTTGGCACTAAACCTGTAAGCCTCTCAGTCACTATTAGTTCCCATCATCCTCTACAATCGCATCATCTTCTTCAGGGCACTCTCAGGTACAGTTGAGGCCTCTCAAAGCCTTATTGGCAGATGCCTGGCATCCAAGCCGCCAGCCCCACCAAGCGCCAGGGACCCGACTCCTCAATAGCTCTCCAGATCGCTGCAAATTGAATTGAGCATAATATGCCTGTCAATATGTAATTTACTGCCCAGCCACCAAAAAATGGTTCCCGGGGAATGGAGAGAGGAGAGGAGAGCGAGCTCGAAAGGAGCACTCAGACTCTGTTTTTAATGAAATATTTTCCCTCTCAGTCTGTCAGTCAACCTCTCACGCTCTCTCTCCCTCCCTCCCTCCCTCCCTCTCTCTCTCTCTCTCTCTCTCTCTCTCTCTCTCTCTCTCTCTCTCTCTCTCCCTCCGGAAACTTTTTCCTAAGGACGTCTCATCGCTTCATATGAATGCACAAACGACTGAAATGGACTTGGATGGGCCTCTAACTCAATAATTCTCCTGCACAGGAGAGTGTGCCTGTCTGCGCAGCCTCACCCCCACCTTCACACGCTTAAGAGGGTTTCTACATCTCAGCACTGACTTGCTGCTATGTGCGGTCAGAGCTAAAAGAGAGCAAGCCTGAAGCGTAAAAAATACGGATGTTTTTTTAATGTATTCTAATAACGTCGGAAGAAAAATCATGCAAAGCTGTAAGATGTGCTAAATAGTGCAGCATATTAAGGTGTGCTCACAGCCAGACAGGGGCTTGGCATGCTAGGTTGGAGCAGATGTTTTTGTGCATTTAACTAGATCCTATCAAGGAGTGCACAAATGGCTTTAATTAAAGACAGAGCCAGCAGTTTGCATAAGGCTAGTAGAACACACAGTTACATGGATACTGTATAATCAGCTGGTTTGTATGTTTAACCATTTCAGTTTCCTGTAAGTAATCGTAAGATCCATGCATAAAGTTTATCCAATTTGTGCCTTTACTTGTTGTACAATTAATTTCTAACTGTGGGCAGACTGTCAATAAATAATTTAGGAGCCTATTTCTTGTCCATGTATAAATTGCTATTTTGTAAATCCAGCAGGCTACAGTCAGATCAATTGCATTATGCGGCTACACTTCTACAGACATTATATACACACATTTTGTTTTGTTTTGTGGCTGTGTCTCATCAATGTTTTGCTTGCGCCACATAAACAACTGAACCAAGGACATACAGTACACAAACAACTGAGCCATTGTCTCACTCACACGCTCACACACTCACACACACACACACACACACACACACACACACACACACACACTCGCAAACACAGACACAGACACACACACACACACACACACACACACACACACACACACACACACATACACACACACACACACACACACACACACACACACACTTGAGTGTGGGAGCATGCTCGTCGCTGAAACCACTGCCCCGAGGAGAAGGGGGTGAGCTTTAAATCTGCCTGGGGAGTGGAGCCGCTGGCAGATTCAGAGGCTTCGGCCTCAAAGCACTTTTTGAAATTTCATCAGAATGACAAGTTTCCTCCACCTCTCAGCTCCAGTTGACAGGGGTGACAGGTCGCCGGCTTTTACGAGTCCGACTCGACGAGGTTTGCTGAAAGTCAGAGAAGGAGGGGAGAGAGAGACTCAAGAGGAAGCTGACTGCTGCCAACACTGTCTCCCTGATTTAAACCTGACTTCTTTTTTTTTTTTTTTTTGGTTGGGTTCCACTTTTAATAAACGGCTCTGCTCCCCAAATTGAGGATCCCTCCCGCTAATAAATATGGCCTGGAGCTAAACAAATTCATCTACTGGGAGAGATTCATTTTCCTGATGAACGAGAAGCCAGGCTGCTTCTGTGTGGCGTGAAAAAAGTCACAAGGAGCAAGACTTGCAATTTAAAGTTGTAAGTAGAAAACACAGAGACAAGAATAAAACCTGGGTCCGATAATGCACCAACCTATGGTGGGACCTGCCGGGCAATGCAGTAACAACATTGAAAGGTTAGCATGACCTGCTCACCAGCATGTCATTCCACAGCCAATCCCCACAACAAATCCCTGCTCACATACATCCACCGCTCGGCAAGTAATAAACTACGACTGGCCTATTTGCTCCCACACATTAGTAATGCATTAAGATCCCATGCCGTGACCAACACATGCGGAGAGGAAAGTTCACATGCTTGATAAAATACACATCTAAACCCGCGGACCGGTGGCATATTGCACTGCATCGACCGGCCATGATTGATTCAACCTGGCAACTTTGACACGGATCAATTTTGTATTAAGAATTTATGTTATTAGGTCATTTCAGGCAGCCGTGATACAGGGATCCATTTATGAAGTGCTATAATTGAAGTAAAACCTTAAGCAATGGTGAGGCATATTTTATCAACTGACAAATAGCAACATAGAGAAGGGAACAGGAACAGGGGATACTGGTTCCAGGTTGTTAACCAGAGAGAGAGAGGGAAGGAGAGAGGGAGGGAGGGAGGGAGGGAGGGAGAGAGAGGAGACGACGGGAAGACAGCGGACACAGCCAGAGATACTTTGAGACGGGGGTTAGTGCAGTTAAGATGATGAATGAAGTAAGGTGAAAACTGGTTGACCCCTGTAGAGTGAAAAAGGACCATCTTGATGAAACGACAAATAAAGACTCCTAGCCTTGGACATGAAGAAGATAGTAGTACTCGCTTTCTGAAAGAGAGAGAGAGAGAGGTTCCAAGCCTCCAAAACCTGCAAACACTTTTGATGTCTTATACAGTCTCTCGACTTTACCATTGCAGCAATATGCAGTGTGGACTGAAGACTGAATATCAGACAGTCTGTGATCCTTCTTTCCCTACATTGGTCCAAGCCTTCTGCGGATGACAGGCATGTTTACTGTCAGCAGATAAATCTACACATAACATGTCCAAGGCCTCCTATGGCCCCTATTGTGGTGATGCAGAAAAATGCTCCCACTATAGCCGTATGTGGCTTCATGTATTGGGAATATGAGTCAAAGCAAAGCCTAGTAACACTGAATAGAGTTCTTCTTGAATGGGGAACATATACAATGCAAAAGCTTAAGCACTGTTCAGCTTGCATTTACACACATGATATATACTCTCTGTTCATGACTCACATGACTCTAACATCTGCCCAGCAACAGGCGCTATGGTTTGGACTCCTCGATAAGGCCTCCTCCAACCACCCTATTCCAGCCATCCCATGGGTATGGACTGAAGAACCCATCCTGGATGGGCAAGCGATGTGTGAGGAGATTTATGGGGATCGTTGGGCGTGAGTGAGCGCTGGAGATGGACGGGCAGGCGTCCACGTTGGGCCATTTGGAGCGGAGAGGCCGAGATCATGTTGGCGGCAGCTCGTCCATTTGGAAGACGGACAGTACAATCAGAGGGCCGTTAATCATCGCCGCACGTCCCGTTAATCAAAAGAAGTGTCGTCGATAACTGTTACAACCCCTCCCCATCCTCCCTTGTACTTACAACCCCACCCCCCCCCCACACACACACACCCCCAATCCCCGCCCTTACTCACACCCCCCCCCCCCCAGTCCTACCTCAGATTACCTTAGACTTACTTTGCACACTTTGACTTGCAAAAGTAGCCTCTTTTATTGCGAATCTGGAGATTTTCCAATGTGGAGAGAGCAAAGTGGAGCACTGTGTCTATATGGAGATGGGTAAGACGTTGACAAAGCCAAATCTCACACTCTCACTGCGCTTTGTTTGCTGCAGAATTGAGAAGAGGAGACGGCAATACGTCTCGTTTTCAAAGGACTGCGGGAAAAGCAAAAAAAAAAAAAAAGAGAGAGAGAAAAAAAGAGGCGGGTGATCCTTTTCAAGTGATTTGTTCCAGGCATAATGAATAAAAGAGTGAGCTTCTTTCTTTCTTTGCTCTTCTCTTGAAGTTGTGCATAGAAAGCGATATTAATATTTTATTCACTTGAAAAAATTAGCATTAATATTTGCAGTGCTCTCGTCTAGCATAGAGCTAAACAACTGGAAATCAGCAAGTGAGATCATGTTGATCAGCATTTTTTTTTTCATGCTAGGAGCAGGATTCTGCACAGACAAGTAGATACAGACACCACACACAAATACACACACAACACTCAAGTATATGTGCACACTTACAAACACATTTTGTTACTCACACACATAAACACACGCACACACACAAAACAGACAAAATGATGTGACATTCCCTTTGTACTCATTCAGTGGAGGAAGGGACACACACACACACACTTACACACAAGTCTACCGACACACACACTGAGCTGACGTAGCCTAGTACACATTAGAATGACCAACATTTCCAATCCACATCACATCTCTTGCAAACACCTTGACATACCATTCAGTGCTGAAAGGTCATGGTATCAACAAAGACCTGAAGTGTCCTTCACAAAGGAATGAATTACATACAGGTCTCCATTTCCTGATTTGTCAGCCCGCTGTCTCACAAGGACAGACAGCACTTCTGGAGACTGCAGCAGGGACTGATTACTTTGGAACATGTACACAAGCACATGAGATTGCCTCAGTGACTAGCATGTGTGGAATCTTAAAAATATGTCTATCATCAGGGTTACTCCAATCACAATAAACTTGATTTAAGACTCAAAATGTGAAAGGCTGCAGGCACTTGCCTGCAAATAGCATTTCCACTATGAATATATTTTAGTAGTTTAAATAGTATTACATATACTGTAGGCTACTGAATGTGTATAGTACTGAATTTACTGAAACTATATACTATTATACTACTGAATAAATAGGACAGGTTGATATAATTCATTTCATTTATGTTTTTTTGTTTGTTTTGTTTTGATTTGTTTTTTAGAAGTAGTCCAGTTCCAACACAGAGACATTGTAAGAAAGACAAAAAGAGAAGGAATGTGGTTCGTTTGAAAGTGGTCTCTGTTGCCGCCATCTTTGGTGTGTGGACATGGTAGCCTCACGCTAGCTGTGGGATGGTGATAATCTTGAGTGGCTCTGGTTCTGTCATCACCCCATCCCTTCTTCTTCTTCTTCTTCCTCTCTCTCTCTCTCTCTCTCTCTCTCTCTCTCTCTCTCTCTCTCTCTCTCTCTCTCTCTCTCTCTTCCTCCTTCCCTCCTCCCCTCCTCCCCTCTCTGGCTGGAGTATGGTGTTTATTGCTAAACAACTCCACATCCAATCACAAATGGTAGCACTCTCCATCAGTTGCTAATCCCTGTCACACAGCTGTTCCAGAAAGATTAACACACATACACGGACTCACACACACACACACACACACACACACACACACACACACACACACACACACACACACACACACACACACACACACACACACACACACACACACATAAATGAAATAAATAAACAAAGAGATGGGTTTGATCAACACTGCTTGGAAGGATTTTTTAAAAAATGAGAAAATCTGCTTGTTTCACCAAAAAAACGCAAACATATCTCTCTACTTTATATACAGTATGCAGTACTTCTAAGTCCTTCCACCCTTTCCCAAAAATATGAGGACACCAAAGGACACATTTTTTTTTTTTTTTTTAGGAGAAGTTCACTCATTTGTCAGAGGTGAGAGACTCACTATTCCACAGCTTGGATTTGCAATGACAGGTTGGCATTTATATGGCAGTCCCTGACACACACACACAGACACACACACACACACACACACACACACACACACACACAGCCCTCCACACCAGTCTATTGTAAGGTAAACACTGGGCTAATCAATTTCTCATCATGACCCATGGATCGCCATCACGCACCCGAACGTGGTGAGAATCCTCATGCAGCTCGATCCTTCTCCACATTACAGTGCAGCTGATGGTTGAATCTATTTTTCCCCCCACTAGATGACAGTATGAAATATCCACACACAGAGGAAATGGATGATGTTAGCGCAGCGAGAGAGAGTTGTTGTTGTTGTTGTCGCTCCTGCTCAAGCAGTGAACCCATTTTTGCCTCTAATTCTCTTCCTGGCAGCTAACTTCTTCCTGTAGCTAACTTCTGTGTTCGCTGTAATGAGCTCCATTCTTCAGAAAGCCATTATCTGTTGCCTCTGCTACATTCACTGCCACTCATGGGTGCTTTTATATGGTTTCATACAGTCGGATTGTTGGAGCTGTAATGGTGTACTCTTCTACTTTCACTCAGAACACCGGGGCTAGATGGATTGTCGGCGCGGTACTATAAGAATCAGATAAGCAGAGGGTCGGTCCACATGAAAGGAAAATACTGAGGTAGACCGGAAAGCAAACATCCACAAAAGGTTAAAGACAGTGAAACCAAACCCACACTAAAGACATGGCTTTCAGACGAGAATTTTCTCATTAAATCTGGATGAAAGAAAAAATATTCTTGCTATGTGTTTGTGTATGAGTATGTTTACATGTTTGTGTGTACTCGTGCATGACCGTGTCACATTTTGTTTGTGTTGATAGATGATGACTGACTAATGAATTCTGGTGTTATTAATAGAACCAGTGTAATGGCATGAACTTCTGTCCCTACACTGTGAGTTTTGAAGATTGATAACAGGCTTACTGTTATAGAGATACTGTTTATTCACATATCACCCTTTTGCACCAATAATGAATCAAAGCCAAGATCCAGAGGACTGACATATTATTTTGCCATGAGGTCAGGTTGTGAAATGAAAAAGTCTTAATGGAACAGAGGGGGAAAAATAGTGCTTAAGTAAAGCTAGCATGCAAACTTGTCATACGGCCGAGAGAAAGAAATGTAGTAGTTAAGTAATACTAACATGAACAACTTGTCAAACGGACTTAAAAAATGATCTGCTGATATTAATAGAAAGTCATCATGGGGAGACGACGGCGGCTGTGACGGGCGAGTTGGCAGATTTAGTAAAGCCACTAATGAAGAACGGTGGAATAACTTAGAGTTATTTAGAGTATTGAAGATTAAGCATTTCCTGTGGTTGTAACTCTTCAGCAGAAGGATAGGACAGTGGAGGAGATGGAGGGAGGTGGGGAATGTGTGTGTGTGTGTGTGTGTGTGTGTGTGTGTGTGTGTGTGTGTGTGTGTGTGTGTGTGTGCGTGTGTGCGTGTGTGTGTGTGTGAGGAAGATGGATGGGACCAAGAGAGGAAGCAGGAGGGCTGGGGAAGTGGTCTGGTCCGCTCCGCTCTGCTCCGGGGGGAGGGTATCTCCAGTCCTGGGAGAGCTGGAGGAAGCACCGACTGAGGGCTCGGCTTGTGTGATGTCTTGTGTCTAGGATGATGGGCGAAGAGGGAAATTGAGATGGGAGGGAAGAGAAAGCAATGAAAGAAAGGGAAAGAGAGAGAGAGAGAGAGAAAGACCGTGAGAGCGCATGTTGTTTTCAATGAGAAAGGAGAGGCCGAGAGAGAAAGAAAGAGAGAGAGAGAGAGAGAGAGAGAGAGAGAGAGAGAGAGAGAGAGAGAGAGAGAGAGAGAGAGAGAGAGAGAGAGAGAGAGGGGCCAGGAGGAGAGTGACAGGAGCTGAGAGGAGGGGAGATACACAAGGGCTGCCAGTGCTGGTTTAGACAGCAAAGTGAAACACGGCCTGACAGGTAGACCCAGGAGGATTGACCAGCCCGCATCCAGCTGTCAGTGAGAGCTCATCTGGCACAGAGGGAGAGAGAGAGAGAGAGAGAGAGAGAGAGAGAGAGAGAGAGAGAGAGAGAGAGAGAGAGAGAGAGAGAGAGAGAGAGAAGTAGAAGAAGAAGCAGATGAGGAGAACGAGGAGAGGAGGAGAAGATAGATGAGAACAGAGCATTGAGAGAGAAAGAGGGAGAGTGAAAAAGAAGGCGAGAGAGAGAAGAAGAAGATGATGAAGAGAGAGAGAGATAGAAGAGATATGAAAGAGAAGAGCAGAGGAGTGCATGGGGATAGGAACACATATGCTTGTACCCACATGTCACTTCTGTCTTCCCCCAACACTAGTGATGGATGGATGACATCATGATGTCGGTGATGATGATCACGATGATGTTGGTGACGACAATGTTTAGGGTAATGATGACAACAGTGATGACGCTGATGTGGGTAACAAGAAAACATGCTCAAAAAGTGTGTGTGTGTGTGTGTGTGTGTGTGTGTGTGTGTGTGTGTGTGTATGTGTGTGTTTACGTGTGTTAAAAAATGGGACCAACATGCTTTAACATGCGCCAAGTGTACAGAATTCTACTCTCTGAAGCTTGCACTGACAAGCTATCACATTAAGTGTTAATGGAGGTGATTTTCTGCAGAATTACGGGGAATATATGAATTTCTGATCAAAGTAAGGACATGCATCATGACAGCTTGGGGGAAAAAAATAGTGTACATACAAAATATTTTTTTTAAAAGATCATCCTCATGCACAATATACTGTAGACGGCAACTAATCGTCAATCAAGAGGGGTCAGGCTCCCCTAGTGGCCGATAAAAAACTCGAGAATTTGTTCTTTTATGTGAAAATTATCTCAGTATTTACAACATACCCCAACAAGTAAACCAAGTTCAAATATGCGCTATGTGACCACAGAGAATATGGGGCTGAAAATAGGTCAGTAGCGTTTCACCAAATAATTAAGTGGTTATAAAACAGAGAGGTGAAAATGGATTTTTTTTGTCCCCCAAGAACAAGTTTGCCTTTCTTCCTATCGATCGCAGGGGGTTATATTGATTTGTTGCTGAGCCTTGTAAGTTTGTTTAAGATGGATCTGCAAGGCCAGAAGGAACACTATCTTGGACTGAAAAGCAAACAAGACAGATAATGGAAGTCTGAACCGACTTTTAAAAAAATCTTCACCGGCACACAAGGTTTTGAGGACCGAGAGAGGACAACAGAAAATGAACAAATATTCACCGGGGCGACCTGGTCAATAGATCACACACAATTATAAAAGATGTCTCACGGGGAATGGAGTTGGGGGGCGGGATGCCTGGCATGGAGGCCAGAGGCTTGTGTTTCTCCAGCTTTGACTCTTTCCTCTCGTTAGGGCTGGACTGCAAGGCTTAACGGCACAGCTCAATGTTGGGCCGGGGATAAAAGAGAACAAGTTAGGCCTTCTCCTTTGTTGGTGTCTACTTTTGATCTTGCAAGAGACTGTGTGTGTGTGTGTGTGTGTGTGTGTGTGTGTGTGTGTGTGTGTGTGTGTGTGTGTGTGTGTGTGTGTGTGTGTGTGTGTGTGTGTGTGTGTGTGTGTGTGTGTGTGTCTGTTTGCGTGTGTGTGTGTGTGTGTGTGTGTGTGTGTGTGTGTGTGTGTATGTGTGTGTGTGTGTGTGTGTGTGTGTGTGTGTGTGTGTGTGTGTGTGCTTCCCGTGCAGAGACTCAGGGAGAAGGAGAGGCTCAGTGTGGAAGATGGCGAGAGACACTGGGTGGAATCCAAAAAAAGGGGGCCTGTTTGAGACTCTTCCCAGGAAAGAAGCAGGCAGTCAGGTGAGCCTGCCAAACACTTTCTAAGACAAGCAAATGATCAGACCAACTCCGTATCAGTTTCAGAACAGAGTCTGTCCAGTCTTTTCAAACCTAATGGGTTAGGGATGATTTCCACGACTCCATAGAAGTGAGGTGCAAATGAATTCATTAATCTATGAATTCCAGTGAAAAATATGCCCAATTTACCACAAAATGCAATGCAGCTATGAATGGTCCTTCAAAGCACTACACCCACCATGCAAATACAACAACACGACACAAACACGTTTGTTTTGGGGCATATGGTGCTTTGTAAGCTGTCAAAGATTCTTACTTTGTGTGCGTGTGTGTGTGTGTGTGTGTGTGTGTGTGTGTGTGTGTGTGTGTGTGTGTGTGTGTGTGTGTGTGTGTGTGTGTGTGTGTGTGTGTGTGTGGTCTATAGACCAATAGTGAATACCCTAGGAGGGTACATTTATCAATAAGGCCCTCAGGGTGAATTTGAGGGTGCTTAGTAACTAACATACTTAACAAAAAAACAGACACCCTTCATTTTTGTGGTTGCATCTGAAGGTTGTTGAGAGAAGATGATCATCATTTTGTTTGAAACTAAGTGCATGCTGACTACAGCTCCCCAGGGCCAACTCAATGCCTGCGGTGGTATCCAAGCAACTCTAAATTACACTACACAAAAACCGTTATGGTCCATCAACAAAAATATTTTGAAAGAATATGTGAACAATTCAATTTCACACCTTGCCAACAACTATGTCAGCAACATTCAGTGCTCAATGGCTTAGTCATAAAATACGGCAGACTTTCAAAGAATCCAGCATGAATGTTGGACTAATGTCACAAATAAAAAACTTGACAACAACTTTTATCAACAGCCTTGAAAATGCGCTGTTGCTTCACGCTGTGTATGTTTTCATTAAGATCAGTTAATAAAGGTCTCATTTAAAAGCAGGGAGGCCAGTTGAGATGGCATGCACTGCAGGACTTAGTGAAACCACAGGCAGTCCCTCTGAAAGGCAGGCCTGAAAATGTAATTATCTACATAACGACAGGCTGGAGACTCCCCAAATAAAGTAGCTGTCCAAGAGATGCTTGCTTATACACAAACACACTGACTTTGTCATTCAATGACACACACATCCCTACTCACTTTTTGTCATATACTTATACACACACACTCTCTCTCTCTCTCTCTCTCTCTCTCTCTCTCTCTCTCTCTCTCTCTCTCTCTCTCTCTCTATCAAACACGCACACAGCACACACACACATCCTTGGGCTGGCTGGATTAGCCACTCTCAAGTGTCACAGGGTAAATTTCTTCTTCTCTCCTTTCTCTCCCCATCCGTACAATAAGCGCACTGCTGGCCTGAGCTGTCCACAGATGGCAAGACGCACAGTGTGAGTCCGACAGTGAGTGGAACAGAGCGGCTGGTGACGCAGGGTGGAGATGGAGAGGAGGTGGGGGTTGGGGGGGTCCCTCACTGGCCTATCTCTCATTAATGTGCAAACGAACAACGGCTAATACCATCAGCTAATGGGCTTCAATGAAGTCCCATGGATCCGCACGCTAAGTTATCGCTGGTCTTTCTTTTTCTCTTTAGTTGAGGAGTGTAGGAATTCCTTTCACCAGAGGCTAAGAGCTTTGCTGCTCTTCTAAATGCCATTTCTGCTTCTTAACTAGCAAATTACCCATGTATGTACTTCAATAATTTGCATTAATTCATTGATACTTTGCATTAATTCATTGCATTAACAGTATACGCTTTATTTAAAAGCTCAGCTAGATATGTTACTGATTTACATTATGCTGTGGGGTTTTTTCTTGTTCTTCTTGAGCTGATTTAGCAGAATGGTTGTTATGAGTCACCTCAGTGTTTGAGTGTAAAAAGAAAATCTGCAGACTTGAAACTGTTGCTGTGAAAATCAAAGTCGGAGCAACAGAGAGATGAAGGAGCAGTCACCTGATCGATTCGAGGATCAAAAGAGGCTTTGCTACTGGTATGTCCTTTTGACTTCTAATTCTGTGTGAGCAAAACCTTACTGGCCTTTAACAGAAGTCCTAGTACCTGTCTAGAAACCAAGAGCCTAATAAATGCAGTTTATATTCCTTTATCAAGTCTTATTCTGTTTGAAGCAGAAATTTTAGAGACAAAAACGCACTATAGCGGTCCAAAGGAACACGTATTTGTAATTACAGCTACAAGTTATTTGCGGGGCGCACCATTCCAAGGTGCCCTGTGCCAAATAAAATTATGATGTTGATTCTGAGAGTATTTGGAGCTGTTCTCGAGACAAGAGGATTAATAGTTTGCCATCAAACAGCAGCTGGGAGACAAGGCCTTTCGTTCAATAAAGCATTCCCTCTGAGACACAACAGTTGGAGTAGTAATTAGCTAATTAATGAGCAATGACAACCACACCATTTCGAAACCATCGTGCACAGACCTCCACTGAACCTGAGGATCATCAAGGGACATGGATGTGGAAACTTCTGGTAACTTTTTGCCGCTGTAACTGTTGTTGTTGTTGTTGTTGTTTCTAAACTGGGATTACTTTTTTTTTTGCTAACTCACAAACAGGGTCGCCCCATACATCCAGAACGGGAGAAGAATGGCCGGCGTCCATAACGGCTAACGGTCTGAGACTGCAAAGGCTCCAACTGTTTCTCCCTGCCATGAGCCCTCACCACTCAAGCCTTTTATCATCCCTTCCCACTGCCATTCCATACTGAAGCCCAACACTGCATATGGGACCCATTATTCAGTCCAACATTAAACGCTACTGTGTGTGTGTGTGTGTGTGTGTGTGTGTGTGTGTGTGTGTGTGTGTGTCTATTCAGTCCATACACTGATGTTTGTGTCAGCGAGTCTTGGGCTTTAGCTCTACAGAATGTTTTAAAATGGCCGCAGTAAGCACATTCAGCTGTGCTTAGTCCAGTAACTCCCAGCTCACTGGTATCTCACACTGACAGAGGGACAACAGAGCCACCCAGGCCCAAGCCTCCGCGCACCAGAGCTCTCCCTCAGCACCAGGCCGACTGCAGGAAGCAGATACTGCCATACGCTTCCCGCTGTCTCTTTCTCTCTTTCTTTTCTTCCCTCTCTCTCTCTCTCTATTTCTCTCTTCCTCCAGTGTCCAGTGGCAGTGCCAGCGCAGATGCCAGGCCAGCAGAGCCCCCCTGCCACATGCGATTCAGCGGAGCAACGCGCCGACAAATTGAAAGAGGCCGCCGCGCGTAACTGAGGGCTGAGGACAGCGAGGCGAGGGCAGAGGCCCACACTCACGTTAATGAAGACTGAGAACTTCTGGAAAGTCTACAAGCACTGACTTTACTACACACACAAACACACACACACACACAAAACACACACACACACACACACACACACACACACATTCACACTGGAAGACACGTACAGATGAAATTATGTGGTATTCCCATTGAATTCATTTAGAAAAGTCAAAGAGTTGCACGTCAGCAA
Organism: Sardinella longiceps; assembly: GCA_027497455.2. NCBI lineage: Eukaryota > Metazoa > Chordata > Actinopteri > Clupeiformes > Clupeidae > Sardinella > Sardinella longiceps. The sequence continues at coordinate 10,613,658 of JAODXP020000021.1, read as the reverse complement.
AATCGCACACACATACACACCATCAAAATGTACTAAACAGCGTTTATCGATCTTTGAGAAAGTGAGTGTTTACACCCTGGGTTCCACTGTCCTAATCAATACAAGACCACCACTTTCTGGGATCTAGAAAAAAAAAATCATTACATATTTTTGCTTTTCTCTTGTTCTTTGTCCATCTCTCTCTTCATCTGTTCCTTTCTATCCCCCACCCCCAACCACCCTCTCTCTCTCTCTCTCTCTCTCTCTCTCTCTACTTGTCTCTCACCCCCGGCACTTCCTGTGGTGGTTCCGGCTCTGTGTTCTTGCCAGCCGTGTCTCTTGGGGCAGTGGATGCGGTTTCACCCCAGGCTAACACAATCAGACTCAGCAAATCTGTTTACCCAGGTGAAGGCCCACTGCCCACGCCATCTGGTAGGGAGAGGAGTGTGGCAGCAGGTAGCCCGTGCAAACTTATTAACTCCCGCTCCACATTTAACCACACACATCATGCAGGGGAAAGTAAAAGGGGAGGGGGAGTGGGGGTGGGGGTAGGCGACACCTCCATGAGGCCCCCCCTCCATGGCCCTCCCCCTCAATGCCTACCCCACCATGCCTCTCTCTATCTGCTCCTATCGGGAAGCTCTGGCAGAGGCTCGATTGAGTGGGATGGGCCCGGTAACAGACGACGCGACAGAAGCCAAGGGATCTGGTGGCCCATCGCTGACTGGGTCAACGGCAGGAGCATGAAGGTGTTCGACAGGGCAGCTCCTCCTCCTACTCCTCCTCCTCCTCACGTTGGGAGGGAGAGGAGAGGGTGAAGGAGAGGAGAGGTGGGAACAGGTCCTTCATCACCTCAGTGGGTGATGGAAAGATGGTGGCAAAGGGGAGACCCATTAAGCTTTCATTACTGCACAACAACACATGTCAGCACTACAGTATGCATAATAGGCTAATTTTCCAGCCATTCACAACAGCACCCATGTATGAATCACTACACACGCGGTTTGTATCAAGCACAGAAATAAGGTCTGTTTTACTTAGAATCTGTGGGGAAATAGAGAGCCGTGTTTGACAGGCTTTAATTAACACCACTTCATTGTAGGCTTTTTTCTCACTTTCATTAGCATGGTGGTGGAGGGACCACCAGAGTGTGTGTGTGTGTGTGTGTGTGTGTGTGTGTGTGTGTGTGTGTGTGTGTGTGTGTGTGTGTGTGTGTGTGTGTGTAAAGGGGTTATG
>JAODXP020000021.1:10489943-10607443 GCA_027497455.2 Sardinella longiceps | reverse complement strand
GTGTTTCACATAGTTGATGCCAATGTTATGGGCAGATTTGAGCAATGCAATGTGAGAATACACTCTGCTGTCTAGTCTTTCACGTTTCAGCATTTCCTCATAAAAAAGGAGCATTATAAAAACAAAGCTTCCGTAGTGTTGACAAGTTTAGTGTATGCATCTGTGCCAGCTGATGTCCATCACTGAACAAATTGTATATTGCTGTTTCTAAACATTGTTTGCCATTGCATGACACAGGTGTTCTGGGAAAACACCTACAACGAGGACAATATTTTTTGATCAAGACAGATGGCTAGATAACCAGACTGTCCAGCCAAAATCAGAATGGCCATCCAAGGGGGAGTACTTGTAGGCATTGACCTTTTTCACCTACATCACTATGAGGCACTAGAACGAGGCTTGGGTGGTAAAACTTACCCAGAAGTAGCTTCTGGGGATGGGATGCCCCTCATCTGCCCAACTTTCCACCTGACCAACAGTAAGAGAGGGGACCAGCAGTAGATTTTCTGTCCGGTATCTGTGAGAAATTATTAATTATTATTTATAAAGCGAAGGGAGTTTTTCCTTGCCCCTGTTTTTCATGGATGCTTCCCGTACTGTCTGTAAAGCGCCGCGAGACAGTGCACTGTATTTGAGCGCTCTACAAATAAAATTGAATTGGATTAAATTAAAGTTTCGTCTCTTCCTCTAGTTTACCACCCGAGCCTCGTTTTCGTTCGGAATATGGCGGCCAGGTGAAAAAGGTGAATTGCAGCATCTAGTAGATTAGGCCTATGGGATTCATTGCACCCCTACTGACCATAGGTTGTTATTCAAAAATGTGGTTAAGCTATTTCTCTCTGTTTAAATATTTGATTAGGGAAAAGAAAGTATGAAAATGACACTGTATGTGCTGTAATTGGGGAAAAAAGGAAGGTCAAACTTCATGAAAAATTGGAAATCAGTATTGGCTCAGAAAATTGCAATTGTGCATCTCTACTCATTTTGCCTCAACTTTACCTCCCTGCATGTGCACACACACTTTCCCGACCCAACCCCCTAATCATCAGAACATGCCAGTGAACAAGCGAACACACTAATTGCTAACTGACTGCAACATAATGAAGCTCAGATAGCAAACAAAAGGAGCACCCTACACATGATCTCCTAGAATTAGATGACAAGTCATTACAATCTCACAGATTCTTCTCTTCCTGCTTTTATTCTTCTATCTTTTATTCCTTTTCCACTTCTATTTTACTCTTCATCTCCATTCTCTCAGATGCATTTGTTATTGTGGATGGCACTCATTTAATCAAGGCCTGCTCTAGCCGTTTAAAAATATCAATTCAGAGCAATTTCAGCTGTCACTGAACACAAGAGGGAGAGAGAGCAAGAAGGAGAGGCGCAGATACTATACAAGGCAGGTTGTCACAGAGAGTCCATGTTTTCTTAAAAGGTTCTTGATGGTGATAATGGACCCGAGTCTATAGCCATTAGAGACAAATGCTCAAAGGCACTCATGAGAAGCCTGACTGAAGAGCAAGTGAAGAGGATTCATTCTATGGTTTCGGTCAAGAATCCAGGGCTCTAGACTAACTTTTTGCACTGGTTGCACTGTTGCGCTATTTTTTTTTTTTTCGTAGGTGCACCAGCACAAAAGTTAGGTGCACCCAAATTATCGACCACATCGTATTTAACACTTTTTATAGGTTTTATAGGTTGTCCATATGAATTGTAAATTAATAACGTGTTAATAATTGTAAATTATTAAATAGTTCATGAAAACTTAATTTTAATGAAAAAAGTGTTGGTGCTTTAAGCTAGGGTTTGAACCTAAAAACATATCAAGATAAATGAAATAAAAATAAAATCTAATTCAGAGTGCAAGTCCTTTTTAAGGGCATCAAACTGCACATCTCAACACTCAATGTCTTAGACAATGCCTATCCTTCTTGATGTTTGCCTTGGTGAAACCAATTTGTCATGCTAGCATCTCCCAGAAATGTTTAGTAGTATTAGTAGCCTGAAGTATTTTTTTGTGTGATTTTGATTGCAATTATCATTTGACAGCCCCATAATGCAACCTAGGCCTGCTTTTATTTTTATATTTTTAAATGTCCAATAAGGCCTATGGTTGATGTTGTAAGAAGACGGTAGAATATTTGCGCAATATGAAATGACATGTCTTATGCTCAGTCTAAATGTCAATGCCAATCAGTGTGCTCACCGGAGGCAATGACCGCAGTAAAACATAAAGCAAGGAAGATTATGGTTTTAAAAGGAAGAATTGCGATTTGCGCAAAACACCAGAACAAATTGATGAAAGTCAACCCAGATGAGTTTACCCGACTCATGCTAACCGAATATTGCCAAAACTATGTTTAAAACTGCAGTCAAAGACACATTCTTTTGTTAAGTCTTTTGAAGTTGTTCATTTGCAATACCGTAGTGCAACGCAACGTTAAACTCGATAATGATCTCTGACTTGTCTGATCACTTTGCTGTTACTGCCTGACGCTGAAAGGCACCGGGGAGAGGGGAGCCACAATCTGAGTTTCTATGCAAAATGCAAACACTTGCCCCCCGCAAACGGCTGGTCGTACCGGTGCAACCTCTGATTTTTTTTTGTCTCACCATTGAGGAATTAGGTCTGATTGGTCGCACTCTAGAGCCCTGGAATCATTTCCATTTTAGCCAGCTAAGGTATGCTGTGGTCACCTGGGGTCATTCCCACAGAAGGACAAACAGAGATGGACAAAATGGAGGGAAAACATCAACGGAATGAAATGACGGATGGACAGTCAACATAGTAGAGCATTGATGGATATGCCTGTTTCGTACACTCAGATGAAGAGAAGACAAATGAATGACAGACAGAAAGTCAGATGACCCATATAAAGAGAGGATCGACACAGAGAGAAGACAGATGTCCCAGACACAGATGAAGGAAAGACACATTAGACAAGGACACACGTGGGGAAGAACAGATGAAGAAAAAAAAGACAAATACAAGCGAGAGACAGGTGGGGGGAGGACAAAGAAGAGACAGATGAAAGAAACTATGACAGATGAGACTTAATATGATGCTGGGACAAATGAAACTATAAACAAATCAGCAGCTGCAACAGTCAAAGATGAGCAACAGACAGAGCTTCACAATAGGGAACAGAAGCAGAGGATAAACATATCTGTTGAGAAGTATGTTTAGTGACACACTGTTTTGGCTACAGATGGTAATTACAGCCTGGCTGTGTTTGTGACACTCCCTAAGGCCCAGCCCATAACAGCCGTATTGTATACATGCCTGTGGCCACTACACAGCAACTCTGCACTTCAAAATGAGAATTTTTCAAATTTTGGACTCAATAACATCTCCTTGAACTCCTCTCACCTCTGATTTACCTTTGAGGCATCATGGCACATCTTTCCCAGGGCATGGGTGAGGTAACTGTCCATGGCGGTGACCAGAAGGCCTGGTGATATTGCAGTTTTATTCACTGCTATGATATTGTGTGTATTTGCACAGGACCTGTGACACTAATAAAAATAGCTCTGAGGCAGAATGATTAATAAAACATGGTGAATGGACAATATTGATGTTGGCATAATAAAAAAACATGCACTCCATTTTCCATCAGATATTGTTCTTAGTGTTTTGAATGCAAAACTCTAGTTTTCCAAAACCGTTGAACAGGGAAAAAAATAGAAGGGGCTACTGACATTATTTGTTTACCAACTGGGCTTAATAACAAATAGCAATGTTCAGTGGACCCATCTTGTGACTTCATTATAGAAGAGCAAAAACAGGTCCAGGCCAAATTGGAGAAAATAGAGGTGTCACTATGGAGGAGCTGAATCCCATTAACACTGTGTCCTAACTGAACGCAATGTGACTGCATTTGTGCGTCAAAAAGAGTTCCATCACTTTGTTTTCTATTGGAATGTCCTAACTGAATGCTATGCGATGCAACGTGACTAGTCGCATTGCTACGCGACTTTTTAGTCGCTCTGTCTGTTTCTATTTCAGTCGCGCAAGTCGCGTTGCTTGGCCAGATTGAATAGAAAATCTAATCGAATAGAACGTCATATTTAATGCATCCTATGTAGACAGTGGAAGTCAATAATACACAGCAAGCCGACAGTCGCTTTCAGTTAGGACACGGTGTAAGGCACAAGTTCATATGAATTAAAAAAACAATTTCAATATCAATGTGCACATTATCTGATATGTGGCTAATAGAAAGTGTGTGTGTGTGTGTGTGTGTGTGTGTGTGTGTGTGTGTGTGTGTGTGTGTGTGTGTGTGTGTGTGTGTGTGTGTGTTGCATCTGTAAATCGTTCAGGTATATCAACCACTGGGCCCTAATCCCCTCAAACTGCAGTGAAGCCAATAGCACAGTCAAGGTGCAGTTCCTTACAAATGGACTGGATTACCCTGGGTTCCCGGCATTGACACACACATGTCACAGCACATCACCACCACTGTCAATTTCACCCAGCAGCCGACAGGTGGGAATTGCTCTCCAATATACTGCAGATCAGGTGCTCAGAGGGACTTATGCTCAGCCGAGAGACAGAGAGAGAGAGAGAGAGAGAGAGAGAGAGAGAGAGAGAGAGAGAGAGAGAGAGAGGAAGTACTGCTGCTTGTGTTGTCATTCACACAGCAGAGTTTAGTGCCTCTTACTGTAAAAGCTTGTGTATATTTAGTGATATTTAGTGAGGATTGTGTAAAAAGGTTTTTTGTTGTTGTTGTTGTTTACGGTGAGGGGAATCATCATGTGAAAATTATTAGCTGATTGCTTCTTAGTGTTATGTAATTAGCTTTATTGGTGTGTTTTGGATTTCTTAGACTAAATATGATGCACTATAAAAATCTTGGAATTTTCCTTTGAACATCCCTGGAATGCAATATTCAGTGTCCTGAATATGTAATATCAGAGGGAGCATTCCCCACTGTATAAAATGGCTTTATCTTTGGATCACATGCATGGCCTTATATGCCAGCAGCCCTTGAGAGACGATCATTTCAGAGCCTCTGTGAAGTAATCTGATCTTTCATTCAAAAGACAGAGGCAGCCACGTGTGAGGCGCTGAAACATTCTGTAGACCATCACCAAACAGGCTGTCAGCCATTATAGCCCTGTCCACCCTTTAGAACTGTGTCCAACCACCCATGCTGTTTTTGTACCATAACAGGTCCTTTCTGTAGTAAACATTAAAAATATTGGTATCCAAGCTCATTAAGATCTTGGCTTCCAACAGGATGGAAATGTCACAAATGAAAGTGTCACTTGTAGGCACTATCTCAGGAGCCATTCACAATCTGTGAGAAAAAGACGGAAGCCAAGATATTGGTGTGTGCGTTTCTGCATATACAGTACGTGTGCGTGTGTGTGTATTTGAATATCTGTTTGTATGTCTTGGAGATGCATATATCTGTGAGACCTTTTTTTCAGGCTTGAGTATTTGCATATTATTGTGTGACAGTTTGTGTAACCTAATCTTATGTTTATACAAAGGCTGTTTGATCTTTGTCTATGGTTCTCTGAGCCTCTCTCTGTCTCGCTCTGTATGTGGTTTGGTGTGTGTGTGTGTGTTTGGTGTGTGTATGTGTGTGTGTGTGTGTGTGTGTGTGTGTGTGTGTGTGTGTGTGTGTGTGTGTGTCTGTTTTATCTCCCCTGCCTTGCAGAGCTGCTCAAGAAAGCCTAATTAAACAATCATTGTAAAGCCAGTGCTCTCAGCCCTGATCCTCCTGTCCCATTGACTTTGCCATAGAGCTCATCCTTCCATCACAGCAGTGCCACAGACACAGGAAGATGGAGAGAGAAAAAAGTGAGTCAGTGGGAGAGAGAGAGAGAGAGAGAGAGAGAGAGAGAGAGAGAGAGAGAGAGGGAGAGAGGGAGGCAGGGAGACAGAGTGGGAAGAGAGAGTGTGTATGATGGGGAAAAGAAGCATGACTGAGAGGGAAAGAGAGAAGAAAGGAAAGAGGGAAAGAGAGAAGAAAGGAAGCTTTTCCTTGTTTGTGGCCCTCTTCATCTCCGAGAAGAGAGACGAGACATCAAAGCAGCAGGTCCAGAGAGACGGCGACAAAGAGATAAATCCCAACGCCATTTGCCTTTTGACTTTGTCGCTCTGAGGAAGCATTTCTGATTATAGATGGGAACGGCACCGCTACGACAAAGCCCTCAACAGCAGGAATGTTTTTAAGCTGTGCTGCCGGGAAAACAAAAATAAAACTGCATACAAAATTCAGTACAGCCCCCTAAAAGCGCCAACACCCAGTCTCTCGAAACCCCTCACAATGGGACAATCAAAGACAGTTTCCCAGGTGATGGTTTGACAGGCGTATTTTGGGTTGTTCTAAAGAATGGCATAAACAGGAGTCATATTACTTGCATAATGAAAACAATCCAACTATCTATAGTTTGGGGAGGGAGGTAACTTGTAATACAGGCATGATTATGTAATACAGGCTGATTCCAGCTGGGGGACTACAACCGTTGTATAAATGCTACTCCCGTACCACTAATCTTTGTATAAATAATCTTTGTAACACTGTAGGTGCTAGCCTACTCCTTCTAGAGAATTCTACCGAATTCCCTGTTAAATGAAACACAACTATGGCTTCATCAAAGCAAACTCAGGCACATGTGGAAGCCTTAGTCACACTGCTATTACTGTGTCATACATGAGCTAAATTACTAAGAGCTACTAACTAGCCAAGCTAGTCTGTCTGCGGATGTTTTGTGCATTTGACACAGAGATTGCTATGTCTATTGCCAAGTAAAGTTTATACTGACACGCCCTGTCATCAACAGTACTGGCACCTAGTCAACACACTGAGTCAGTTGTCATGGGTGAATGACAATGAAATGTTGTCTAAATAAAACAACAAACAACATTCACCACAGATGGCAACCATAAATAACCATGCACGCAGGATTCTGGAACTCTCTGAGGCTCTGACTCCTGTCCTCCTGTGTGTCAGGCGGCCACCTTTATCTCTGATACACTACAGGGGATCTCTGACATGGGAATGTGCCACTCAGGTGTCGGAGCTCCAGGCATGGCCCAAAGGCATCTTTCCAAGAGACAGGCAAAGGTAAGCCTGAGCTAATATTATGCACTTGCCTTCACTTAGCCTCATTAATGAAAACTTTTATAAAAAATATATAGGTTTAATTAAAAAATTAATCAAACCACACCACACCACAAAGGATCAGTAAACATTCAATACACCCTTTCATTCATTCAATATATTTTTTTCTCTTCTTTTTTGGGGTCAATCTGACATTATTTACATGTACAGAGGATGATGCATCCCAAGAATGGACTATCCCATTGCCCTTCCTTCCCACAAGATGACCCCAGGTTAGAATACAATGGGATCAATACAGTAACAGATATCCCTCAGTAGTAATGCATTCTAGAATTGGTTCTCACTAGCTCTCTCTCCACATAGGACAGGTCTACATTACTTATAGGTTTTCTCCCAACAATAGGTTGATGAGGTCCCATAAAAGGCACCTTGCATGTATTGCCTCTAATGTCTCTCTGCCAGTCCTCATGACTGTTGGTCATGTAGTCGTGACCACAATGTGACCACACCCAGTTGCATGCAGCTGACAGTGGCAGTAGAAATTGTATACAGTACATGTGGCAGCGGCTGGAGGATGGGGGGTTGGGGGTTGGTTGGTGGGTAAGGGTGGGGAGAGAGCGACGGGCAGGATCAGGATGGATGTTTCCCATCATGCAGCTCAATCAGCCGCCCAATGATTCATTTCACAGACACTTGGGTAATTATAGGAGTCAGCTCTTCACCTCCGGGATGAAACCAGCGGAAGGCAGACGCATGGAGACAGAGTGGGAGAGAGAGAGAAAGTGAGGAGGGAGAGAGACAGAGCTGAGGGAGTATTAAAAACCTGTAGGAAAGAGAAAGAGGAGAGAGAAAGAGAGGGATAGTAAGTGAGTGATTGATTGATTGAATGAATGAATGAATGAATGAATGAATGAATGAATGAATGGGAAAGGGATGGATGAATGAAATAATGGTTGGTTGATTGAATGAATGAATGAATGAATGAATGAATGAAGTGATGAACTGAATTAGGCATGAACAGGGAGTGGAGACAAAATGTGTGAATCAAGATGCCTTGTTACAGACAAAGCTTGTAGAAGCTCCTATAACAGACATTGTGTAAAGTTCTCAGGCAGAGGAGATGAGGAGAGAGGAAATGAAAAGCTAATGAAAAGAGACTGAGGCCAAATCAGGAGTAAAAGCTCCCCCTGCTGGCAACTAAAATACCTCAAAAGAAGGTTTTTTTCCAAAGGCTTTTTATTACCCTCTCTTAATGTTTTATAAGCCTGCATTTTTTTTCTATAATGCCGAAGACTTTGTTTGCAAGCTTACTGTAGGTGCATTTATTTCCCAGATTTACATGTGATGAATTCTGGATATAGCTGTAAAGTGCATATTATATGCCTGTTTCTGCCTTAAGCAAAGTTGTACATTATGTATATGTGAATGTTATATTCCTAAGAAGTAATGATTTCCATTGAGCCTATGATTTCTCCAGAGACATTTTGCATGTATTTGGTTTGAAATAATACACCCAAAACAGTAACTACTGCTTATGCTGAAATAGTTATTACTCTATGTCACAGCTATGTAAAGAGAATAAACCCATGGTCTATGTGACAAAGGAGTAAGACAAAAACACTCTGTGTTCTTTTATTCGTTTAATTCCTTTAAGATACTGACTCTCTAATTGTGCCCTTTGTAAATCACTTTGAAGTGAGATTCCTGCATGGATGGTGCTAAACAAATAACTTGTTATTAGGCTACTATTAACATTATCATTATTATCATTACTATTGTGTGTGTGTGTGTGTTTGAGTATGCCTGTCCTAGTGAGAGTGTATTTGCATGCCTGCATGCATGCGTTCAGGCAGGCGACAAATGTGAAGAGGGTTCATTGATTTTGCTGTGTTTGCTGCCATGCAGGTAAAATATTCATACTGGGGAAAAGGCGGTGGGGTGGGGTGAGCTTGTTAAAGCATTGCAGATTGAGCTTGCCGGCTAATTCAGTTCAGTGGACTGTTTAGCCATTGATTGTTCTGCCACAGAAAAAGCCATTACAGTCGCACACGGGCCTTTAGCAGCAGCAACGAGCAGTGACCTTTTTTATAGCCTAGCAAAGACTATACAGTGGCATAGCATCATGACTGCACAAGGTCCAATAAGTGAATGTGGGCAGTTGATGCACAGACCTCTACATGAACCCAAATACTGTTCTCAGCAACAAAGGGAAGTCAAAACAAACAAGAAAAGCAGACATAGCAAAAGAACGTCTACTGAGATGTATACACAAGACACGGTGCTTGCTTTCAGATTACCACTAATCTGTCTTTCTTTACTGTCAGTCATTCATTTATTCAGCCTAGATTTCCCCTTTTTCTCCTCTTTTTAGGACACTCCTTTCCACCCCTCACCTCCTCTGTTTGTCCCCACCTGTCACCTCCTTCTCACCTCTCCCCTGTGACTTTATTTGCCTGGCCCTGGGTGGCGTGTGCAGAAATGTGAGTAGCCTTTCTTTCTTTTTTTTTCTTTCTTTTTTTTTTTTTTTTGTCGTTGCAGACTCCAAGGCTGAGAGCAGGTGCGGGAGCCTTTGTGACAAGCACAATTTATGGGCCGCTCCCCGCGCCGGAGAACGCATTCAATAATGTGCCGGGAAGATTAATCCGTCGCCCACACCGGGCCTGGCTGGCTGGTAGAGGGGAGAGACAGAGAGAGAGAGAGAGAGAGAGAGAGAGAGAGAGAGAGAGAGAGAGAGAGAGAGAGAGAGAGAGTAAGAAAAAGAGAGAGAGGGAGAGAGAAAGGGAGGGTGAGAGATGAAGAGGTAGTGACAGAGAAAAAGAGAAGGGCAATTTACACATGCAGGTAGCACAACTCAGCAGTAACAGCCTTCAGTGGTGTAAAACGCTTGTGTATTAGCCGTTCCAATCCATTTAATTACAGTTTAAACTTTCTGATCTGACACCATCATAAATTAAAAGCTATGGCTGCGGATGGGGGGATTCTTGGTTAAGGTTTCAGACAGTACTGGGGTCATGGAGTTACACCTCTGCCTAGAGTCACACTTTGGAATAGGTTGACACTTGGGAATGGGGTGATGCTTGGAGTGCGACTGATCTCTGGCCACTCGAATAGAACAACATGTTACAGATTTTTTTCTAATCTGTCAAAGCCAGTATACCCCTACTGGAAAGGAAAACAGTGCGTGTGTAGAATGGCATGATTACAGGGAAATTACATACACATTAGTTTTAATCATATTAAATTCATAGTTGAATATAATGTAATAGGCTACAATATATTGAACAACCATGCCAATAAAGTAACTTTACAGTAAATTTTACCAACTAATTTGGAACAACTGATTCAGAATGGCAAAACATTTATGTGGAAATGTACAAAAACAAATAGCTGCTTCAGCTTTACAGGACACCAAAACACTTTCCAGTGTAATTGTCAGTGAAAGCTCTGAAAGATGCTGCTTTAAGAAGCGACACTAACATGATGCACAGAATTCAACATGCTGCTCACAACAGGGGATCCCTGCGACTCCACAAACAAGCAGGAGTGTGAGAATAGTCTGCCAGCATACTCCAGCACTTCTCACCAGGTGCAAACCCACGGCATCCCTCCCAGACTTCCCAAAAAAACTTCCACGGACAATACGATACGGCAGCTACAGTAGCAACTCCCAAAACAGACGACATGTTGAGCAGAGAGTCTGGGCTCCAGCAGAGGAGAAGTGGAGAAGTCTGAGGAGAGAAGATTAACCCTGAGAGACGGCAGGGAAACCCAGCTGGGGGGAGTCTTCAGAGGGGGTCTCAACAAGAACCATGGGGGTGGTTGTTGGATTGGGGGGGGGGGGCGGATGGCGCATGTAAGAACCAAGCACAAGAAAACCCAATATACACAAACATTTTAGGGAACCTCTCAGCAATCCAGGGATTGGAAAAGATGAGTCTCTCACAAAAATGACAGTGGAAGCTAACAACAGTGCTAATACCTACAAAGAAAGGAAGAAGGTACATAGCTACTACACACAGAGTTGGGAATGGGTCCTACACACAGTTGGTGTGTGTAAATGGATTACAGGTGTAAGTGCGGCAGCATGGTGAGCGGTGGAAGGACATGAGAGGCAGAAGGATATAGGAGGGTTGGGCTGCCTATTGACAGCAGTGGCAGCAGGCGGGCGGCCATGATGTACGGCCCCGGCATAATCACCTCCTCAGCCCCATTAATCTAAGAGCACCGCAACACTTGATGAGAACGTGTTGCGTTGGAGATGCCCATAAATGTCACCCTGGAGATGTCTCTCCTTCAAACGAGAAGTGAAAAATCACAAAATGGGGGTCGCATCAGCCCGAGATTAAATGGGAAACAAATCAACAAATCACACTCAACGCCCTCATGTGCTCATTAAAACACTCGTGTTAGAGCAAAGCATAACATTGCCAAACATGGATACACACACACACACACACACACACACACACACACACACACACACACACATTATAGTGTCAGTGGCTTATTTTGTTAAATCAGCAACAATTCCCATGAGGTTGCTTTGGCAGCTGGGTGGATTTGAAATGAGAATGTGGCTACTGGTAAGCTACATGGTAGGGAAATGTAGCATATGCAGCTCATTGATACCAAGAGACTGTAAAATACAGTACAAAGAAAGAATTAAAGTGAAAGAGTACAAGGAAAAGCGAGAGGGGGAGTGAAAAAGAAAGAGGGGTTAGAAGAGAAAGATAGAAAGAAATGGTCAAAGGATGCCAAGCATTCGTGTCAGGGGTCATATAGAGGCTTTTCTGCCATAATTGTAACATTTCCCTGAGGACGGCTCAAATCAGCTGCTGCATGTCCCACCATACCTCAATGTGTTTACCTGGACAGAGGAGGCGTGAGCATCAATCACAACTTCACATCAAGCTGCTTTAAGTGGAGTGGAAAAATTCCTTCTCAGGGAAAACTGGAATAGGAAAAATGATATCAAATCAATAAGGAAAACCACAAAAACACAGGGGACATAGTAATATGTTTCCTTATACTCCAAGCAATTACTGTGGGCTACCTGCAGTCCTAGCTTTTAGCTAGCTCTTTTTTCTGCTTGGCCTTGATAACCCAAAGTTCCCGGTCACCTCCAGTATCCATATTAACTTGATGCTTTTTGCCACCTTCCACTCTCCAAGCTCATCACACACAAACACATCAGCCAACGACCTTCAGGTTTGCTCTTTCCAAAGTGCGGGGTGGTAAGAGTGCTGCGGCTCCTTCATTTAAATGGAAATAAAGATCATCACAGATGCCATTAGGAGAAGAGGCCGAGGAGCGGCACTCAGAATGCACAACGGCGAGGAGGGGGGGAGTTAATGGGCCTTGGCATTTGGTGCGCGTTAGGAGAGGGGCGCCAGTGTCCACTGAGACTCTTTCACACACTCGCACACACACACATCCACATAAATGTGTACACACACACATACACATGCATGCACATAAACACACACACGCACACAAATACACACATACACACATTTTTAGATGCATGTTGGTGACAGTGAGTTTATAGCCTTCAATAATGTTTCATGAGGCTGGGTACAGGCAAAAGAGGAGTGAAATGGGGAAGATGAAATCCTATGTTACACACACGCACGCACACACGCACACACACACACACACACACACACACACACACACACACACACACACACACCATAGATTATTAAGCTCTCCAACATGTCCTTGATATGATTAAAATCAGCACTGACACTAAAATCAAAATAAAACACTGCAGGACTGATGAAGTGGTCAGCAGGATCAAACCAGTGGTCAGGCCTTTCATGGTTAACTAGCATTGCCTATGTCAGTAAACTATCCATCACTGAGTTTTACTACCGTGGCCTTCACTTGTCTGGCTCTCAGAGATTTACCAGACAGTCACACCCAAGAATTTAGCTGGGCCTCAGCAGTAATGGAACTGGGGGGAAAAGTAGACAGTATGAAGTAGATATGATCTATTCACTAGCTCCTACAGTAAGATTAACTGAGTTTAAAATATTTCAGAGCCACCAAATGGATCTCATTTTCATTTGCCTATCAATCCATGGTAATCAATGTAAATCAATTTGAGGATGTATGCGAATTCAAAGCAAAAAAAAAAAAAAAAAAAGATTTTTCTGCAAAGCATCAACAAGATATTACAAATAAAGTTATTATTATAACCTGTGTTCGGTCTCATCGTGTTTGTAGGCACGTGCTTTGTCCTCACTTCATGCATGGTGGCCTTGGAGACATGGTCGCCATCATGGTCACTCAGCTGAACTCCAAAGGTGCCATCTAGTGTTGGATTTGTGTTATGACACATTAAAGGCTGTCTTACAATATTACTCATATTATTTGTCATAAACAGGAAATGAGTGATGGTAGATGCCACTGCATTTGTGTACTGTATGTGTATGTTTGTTTAGATGTCTTAGTATTATATCACCAAAGTTCAGGTAAAACACACCAAAGAGGTAGCTCATCCCTCCCTTCAGTCATGAGGATGCAACAGCACATCATTAGAATGTTTTTTTTGTTTGTTTTCTTTCTTTCTTTTTTTTTGCTTGCAGACTTGGGAGACATTGGATTGTGGGGAAACAATAACTGAATGTTTTAGTGAGATGTTTACAAGCAGTTTAAGATCTATGCCTGCACTTTTAGGGGGAAAGAGTTGGACAGTAGGTGAAAATAAAGGCAGAATCTATCATTTTACTGGCACTTCAAGACTTTGATATTGAAGAAGACTGTTTGGAAGCAACATTAAGAAATCAGCCCTGACCAGCCAGCCAGAAATACTGCATGCCTGTCAAAAGGGTCAGATTGCTATTTTGATATTGCTGTTCATGCCACTGATATACTACATATTTCACTTTATTCTATTGAGAGGCATGAATGCGAGTAAAGGTATGGACAGGGAGAGAGTGAGAAATCATTATTTAAATCATGCACTCACCAATCAATATTCTGCCAGAAGATTTGAAGAGTCATTGTCCAAAACGCTGTAAAAGCCATTTAAATGCAATTTTCCTTTTTTTTTTTTTTTGATATTCAACTAACATCAGACCTGTAACAAGTGTCATCCGATTTGTCCTTGCCAATTGAATACAACAAAACTGTAATTTAAAGTGAGAGGCACAATAATAAAGCTCTGCATTTACTACCCATAGTTATGGTCACATTCTTCCATAAATATGTCCATGCTATCTCTTACTACATCAGA
Organism: Sardinella longiceps; assembly: GCA_027497455.2. Lineage (NCBI taxonomy): Eukaryota > Metazoa > Chordata > Actinopteri > Clupeiformes > Clupeidae > Sardinella > Sardinella longiceps. Next base: position 10,593,124 of record JAODXP020000021.1, on the reverse strand, counting down.
TATTCAGTTTTTCCTAATCCTTGACAAAATATTGTACACATGGAATCAAATCAGTGGATATAATAATGGATGGTAATAAGTGGATTGCCACATCGCTGAAATGAACACTAGAAACACGCTATAATGTTGCAAGAGGACTCAAGTGTAGCTAGAAGACTCATTTCGCAGCTTCTGTTCATTGACGTCTGGTGAAAACCAAGGGATTGTAGTCAAGTGATTCAAGGCTGCTGTGCTTGAATTGTCCCACAAGGGGGCCTCAGTGGTTTGGAGATTGTGTGAGGCTTGAGGCTCTCAGCTCATCAGACCTTTCCTCAGTCTTTCATCATTGCATGGGAACAAGCCAATGTTTCATCATTTTATAACTGAGTAAGCCAATAACGGCCATTGCATAACAGTCATATGGGGCTGACTCTATATTCAATGAAATGTTGCTGTGTAAGAAGGTTAAGGATTAAGCATCAGGACTGGATGGAATATCAAACACCCACTGCATGCATCGTCCATATAAATATATTAATTGTTAATCATTAATTGGTAGCATAATTGTGTATTGAAAGTAATGTTCTGGATGTGTCACTGTGGTCCTATATCTGCACGAAAATCCGATAAACAATACTAACACTCAAACATATTGTTTGTAGTGAAAAAGCCAAGAGAGTTACACTGATTTAACACTAGTGACATTCTCTAATTAATTTGATTTAAAATAACACTTAATGAGCTGTTATGGTGAAATACACAGACAGGCATGCAGGCAGACGTGCAGGCAGACGTACAGGCAGGGCAGGGCTCTGGTGTTTCTTTGGAATTCATCATCCAATATTGAGTTAATATGAGCCATGACCCAAAAAGAAGGCTTTGAGAGGAAAAACAAAAAGTAATTGCGCCATTTGTCATGATAAATTGTCTTTTTTTCTTTCTCATAAAACAGAAAAAATATATATAATCCCCAAAGAGACATATAGGATGTATGAATGAAGCCATCACAGACACAAACACACTGACAAATGTCTCCTCCACATTAATATCTCAAAAGCACTACACTTTACAAATTGACCCGTGTAGTGTGCTGGATGTCAGCCCTGGTATTTTCACCCATGCTTCTTTGGAAATGCCATTGCTCAGCAGTTCATCTCGCAAATATCAATCAGCTTCCCATTTATTCTTGGGAAGAGAGTAAAATGGAAAAAGAGGAAGGAAGAGAGAGAGAGAGAGAGAGAGAGAGAGAGAGAGAGAGAGAGAGAGAAAGAGTGAGAGAGTATATGGCCATTTTTATGATGAATTCACCAATTCATGAGGATGACTTACTACAATGTTTTTGTGAACGCTTGTTCTGCCATCTGTAAGCTCTTCTAGTGGTATAAAACACATCCAATCACTTTGTGATGCTCTCCACAATACAAATTCCCCATACGTGGCACACAGCAAACCTACTAATACACTTAGTATTTTTTTATTGTTGTTAGATTGTTTTGTTGGAGAAATCTCAAGGAATAGAAAGGAAAATAAAAGGATGCTTTTGCTCAGTAGGGTATATTAATCGTTGAAGTAAACAGAAATCTGAGGTTGTAAACAGCTTGCACATTTAAAGTTTACTAATGGACACAACACGCACACACAACATTCTTGTATTTGTCAAAATGACTCATCCTTTCAGACTTTATGAGAACACATTTCAGTTACTTATCATGTTCATGACCTTGTCTGGGTACTATTGCCACAAAATAACATTATTCAACCACCACTTGTCAGTTCGTCCAAACTCCACACAGTTAGACTCTCCCCGACTCTGCCCTTTGAGTTGGCACGCTGTCAGAACCTCCTGGCGGCGGGCACAGCCTTGCCCTGCACCCTGGCACCCCGGCAGCAGCACGTTCACCTTGACAGGCTGCCACGCTCCACGTGGAGGACGCTGAAGCTTAGGATGAGGGAGTAAATCGGTGGATGGTGGCAAGCCGTCGCGCATCCCTGTTACCCAGATAGAAAACTACTGGTCAGAGACAGAGCGGCTCAGAGAGAAGTAGTGACCACTGGAAGCCATCCTGCTGAGCTGTCCATTGCAAGGAGACTATGGCATGACTATTATATGAAGCAGACCATACAATCTGCTTCTTCATACAGTGGAAATGTGAATAGCAAACAGACTATTCATTAGCGGCTCAATAGAGCAATGCAATGCTCACCTGAATCTAGAGTGAAAATATGAGCACATGTCAATTATCAATTTCCATGGTCTTTCTCAAGGGTATTCAGTGAAATGCAATAGCAGATAGATGCTGCCTGTATATCAGTCTGGCAAGATATTTTCGCTTCTCTCTCCAGGTCACTGTAGTGTCCAAGAGAAATCATTGTGTGTAGTGGCAGTAGCATTCTTATCGTGGCTAAGTTGGTGTCTTCTACCTGAATGCAAACCCTTATCACCAGCTCAGAGCACCAGCTCAGACAGACCATAAAAGCAGACTCACATTACGCAGATGTCCAGCTAAAAATCTATAAACCAGCCCGCCTCTTACCTTCTCATAAACACAGTAAGAGGAGGATACAGCTGAACATTGTATCCTTAAGATTATGTGCAGGCATGTGTGTGTGTGTGTGTGTGTGTGTGTGTGCGTATGTGTGTACATGAGTGAGTGTAAGAAAAAGTCACAGAGATAGAGAGAAAGAACGAAAGAGAGAGAGAGAGAGAGAGAGAGAGAGAGAGAGAGAGAGAGAGAGAGAGAGAGAGAGACTGTCACCCAGGGCTGCGGGAGACGGCACATCTGCCAGGGCAGCTGTTTGAGTCTACTGATAGCACAGGGAAGAGATAAATCATACTAGCAATGATGCCCTGACATCCCAGTAAAGCAGCAGCTTCTACGTACACACACACACACACACACACACCTCTTAACTGCAATGGAATGCACTTCCAGTCTGTATAGGAAGCAGAGCCAGTAAGCCAGTATGCCTAAATACACACAGCTCTCACAGACAAAAACAACAAAGACAATCGCCCACAGTCAGCTCACAAGCCTTAGCCAACAGTACCCCAGCCACCACAGCCCAGCAGCACGGTACAGCACAGCACAGCACAGCCCAGCACAGATGGCTGTGTTCAGAGCACTCAGTCTGAATAAACAGTCTGCATACACACACACACACACACACACACACACACACACACACACACACACACACACACACACACACACACACACACACAAGAAATGGAGCCCATTATCAAAGCACGCCGGCGCATCCCGGAGCACTCTAATGGTTTGCTAATGGTTAAACATACCATTAAAGACGGATTAGGACTCCTCGTGGTCATGTGACCAGGGGTTTGTCCTTAATCCTGCCAAGGCTCCCACTGCAATTTAGACTTCAAAGACTTCTTAATTGGCATCCTAAATGACTAAATTGTCCTCGCAGCGCCCATGCGGACATGGAGATAGAATGTCTGTGGCTCAGTCGAAATATGTGACGGACCTACTTTTGGGTAAAACAGAGGCCAGTTCACACACGAGTGAGTGCCTTGAGAAAATAGCCAGCAATAACATAACAGATCCAATAAAGTAAGGATTAATTGTTCCTATACAAACTCATATAAATCTCAATGAGCGATATCCTTAATGAAGGCTTAATCATATGTAATTTACCTGTCAAAAACGTATTCCAAGACGCAAATAATTCTAAACCATCCCAACATCCAAATCAGAGATATTGTTTATTACAAAAGCAACCTGACCATAAAGTAGACCTTGGAAAACAGATGGTTTGAGGCATTGGGGTTGCGGTGGCATGTGTGACAGATGATATAAGCCCCATCAAGTTCCGTCTGAGAGATGTGGCTCTGAGTTATTCTTCACATGCCAACCGTGAGTGATTGGGATGCCAGACACCCAGTCATGACTCATTCCGTGAGCTCCAAGTCACCAGCGCCTTAAGGCCTTAAGTTTGACCTGATTGACACTCTATAGCACAACTAAGGCAATGCCACAAGGCAACACTTTATCCCCAGCACACCGCCATGAGGTATACACTACACTTCCTTCACCCAGCAACACAGACAGGGGACAGGTGCTCAAGGGACAAACACAGCCCTGCCACCAAATGCTGTTATCCTACCAGTCGCTTGGCCAGAGGGGACTTGAGTGTGGTTGAGCGGTTTGTCTTCATCTGACCCTATGAGGACAAATAGCCCAGCCCATCCACCCCACCCAACGCCCACCCCACACACACACACACACACACACACACACACACACACACACACACACACACACACACACACACACACACCATACCTCCTTGTCTCCACCACAACACAGGAACCCTCCATCTTCACTCACGGCAGATTGGATAAACCGCTTTATCAATATATGAAGTCGACAAAGGTCATGTAAATATATGAGCGATCAGATGTAATATCTTGGATTGGGGGACAGGAAGCTCTCTCTCTCTCTCTCTCTCTCTCTCTCTCTCTCTCTCTCTCTCTCTCTCTCTCTCTCTCTCCCTCTCCCTCTCTGTGGGTTTTTAGCCCCACACTGCCCTTCCAGCAGCCTCACACCCTTCCAGCTTTCCAATACAATTTACTGTCCTTGTAAAAAAAAAAAATGTGTATGGCGGCTGGCAGAGACTTTATGGTCTTGTCACCCAGGCTCTCATAGCAATCAATCTCCTTTTTTTAGACGCTGAAGAAAAAAGAAAACAAGCAGAAATCATTGCGGAAATGTAATTATGGTTTAGTATGTACATACACTACTTGTTGCTTTAATAATGCAGATTGTAGGCTTTGCCTGAATACAGTTCTATGTGAGCAAGCTGATATACTGTGTGTATACTGTATCTCTTCATGAATCTCAACTTAGGGGTCCTTGACTTTTGGCATTAACCAGCTGTAATCACCATTATCTGACCGGGTTTTTTCATGTCTTAGCATAATGGCTCAATGGTTTTGGACATTGTTTGGTCTGTTTTCCCAACTTTCTGTCACTCCTTTCTTCCTTGCTTGTCCTCTCCTGTCTTCCTCATTCATCTTCCCCCTCCCATCCCCACTCACACTCGCTCTCGCGTTCTCTCTCTGGTATATTTTACCCTGGCATGTGCCACAGTTGAAGCCCATTAATCAGGCGTGTGTGGTGAGGGCTGAATGCTAAAACACTCGCACTCGCACTCGCCTTGCCTCACATTCCCTCCCCTCTCCTCAGCTCCCCTCCACCCCACCCCACCCAAGCCATACAAAAGGACACATTAACCTTGGAGTCGCTTCAATTTCCCGGGCCAAACTTGGCCAAAAAGAAAAAGTACATAACTTTGGAAAATTGTTTTCTCCATTTTTTGTTTGTTTGGTTTGGGTACAGAGTAAGGACAAGTTTTATTGTGCGAGCGAGTTTGAGTAAATATGTGAGTAAAATGCGAATGGGTTTGAATATAAAAAAAAATTAAGGTTACACCAGTGTGTGTGTGTGTGTGTGTGTGTGTGTGTGTGTGTGCGCGTGTGTGTGTGTGTGTGTGTGTGTGTGTGTGTGTGTGTGTGTGTGTGTGTGTGTGTGTGTGTGTGTGTGTGTGCGCGCGTGTGTGTGCGCACATGTCCATCAAAACTGGTTCTGTGTGTGTGCTTGTGATTTTGTTGTACCCATTCACCAGGTTGTGTGAGGCTGAGGCATCTCTGCTATAAATAAGGCTGGCTGAGCTACAGGGAGGAGAGAGAGAGAGAGAGAGAGAGAGAGAGAGAGAGAGAGAGAGAGAGAGAGAGAGAGAGAGAGAGAGAGAGAGAGCTGGGAGCCAGAAGAGGACTGTGACAGCTGAGGGCAGAATGGCCTTGTCTCCCTAGGAAACAACCATTAAAACTGGTCCCAAAACTATCCTGAGCTCACAACCGTATAATACTCACTTAACCTGCTGACAAATAAGCCACAAGCGTTGTTTTTAAACAAACATTTGATAAACGTTTACAACAACACAAGCACCTGCTAACACCTTGCAAACATAGCATGTAATAATCTAGTGAGACAATGCAACGCCCAAGAGAAAAATGTGACAAAATAAAGCAAAAAATATAATCCTGAAGCATTCAATTCAGTATTGATTCGCCAACAACAATCATAGCCAAGCAGCCATGGTCAAGCAAGGACAGATTCAACCAAATGAAAGAACATCAAATATCCATAATCTTACCTTGACCTTGGGCAACCACGGTCTGTGGGCAGAAGATACAGATGACAGGGAGAAGCAGGAGAGGGATAAGAAGGGTCTCAGGTTTGACTGGAGGCTGCCCCACTCTATTCAGCTTTGCAGCCATGGCACCAGTGACTGCTGTAACATAAATAAATGCTACTAAATGTTACTAATGGATATAGCATAAACAAAGCCTGGGTGAATGTTAAAGTTTTATTATACCCTTTCAAAATAGCAGTAAATAGAAAATTATAAAACCATTACTCGTCTATCTCTGTAGTAGTGGTAGACTAAATGCTAATTATTTCTAATGCATTTCTAACATCATCAGCCTGCGTTATGACAGTCCAAACACAAGAGGACCGAACATATGCATCATGTCATGAGACAAATCTATTAAAGATGGATGGCATGTACTGTATGTGACGCACATCAGGCCAGACTTGTTTTAATTCACCAATTGTGCAGCTCCTAAATATTAGTCTCTCGGCCAAGAATGAACAGCTCATTAAATACAAAGCTTTTATGAACCAACAATTCATCATTCAATTTAACGACACATTTTGTAGCCACGCGTTCAGGCATGAAATTTATGGCATTACCATTACACTTAATGAACTATTATTTCCTCGTGAACAGTGAGTAAAATGAGCCTGGCAAACAGACTTCAGACGGAAGTTGGAAATGGACAGAGTTTTGTGCCGGGGAATGAATGGTGGACCACAGGCGTGTGGGACAGGTTAATGCAGGTGATAAATTAGGCCTGCCTAAGGAGCAGCTGAGGCTGCGCTCACCGGGGCTCGACAGAGCCAGGTCTGCAGGTTTGGTTGGTCCGGACCGAAGCCCGGTGCTCATGAGAAATGAGCACAGTCATGCACCATCTGGAGGGTCAACAAATGGCTCGTCTAACGCTCCAATCGCCTCACAGGAAAGGGCAGTAAACACCACACACAAATATAATACAGTGGTCTGGTATTTAAAAGCAAGAACAGGTTTGATGTACATATGTGATTTGGGGTGTTAAAAACTGTAACAATGATCATAAAATGTAGTTTATAAATATGGGGAAACAAAAAGTGACAGGTGAGGGTATTGAAAAATCTTGAGGTGAAAAAAGTTAATCAAGAACACAACATGTTTCTTGTCAGCAGGAGAGTGAGAGCGGAATGCCAGGTGTCCGTGACGAGCTTGTGTTGTGTTAGCTTTCTCCAGACATGCAAATAAGTCAAGCAAGAAGGGGGGCACTGGTGTCGCAGCAGGAAATCAAATTACCTGTTAAAACAACAAACAAACAAATTGAGGGGCCTCACACAGGATTATGGGTAATAGCGTGACTTTCTCATTTACTTGCTTGAGAAGCAACAGGTGGCAGTGCCATGGCATACCCTCTCCAGAGGTAAAGCCGTGAAACACCTGCTGGATTTTGGGATTCACACTGGTGTCCTTCGCTGACAGGTCGAGGCTTGCCAATACATGAATTACAAGTGGAGTCTTATGGAACACCTTATGTATGTACAGTACATACATATAAAGTGAACAGGGACACAGTAATGTATGAGTTGAATAAAACATCAGATCTCATCAAACTCTGCACAAGAGGTAATAGTGTTCTCTACGAATGCACTGCACTAGCCTTTTTAAAAAAGAACATTGCAACAATACAATTTTATTACAACAGCACATTCAGATGGGGGCAGCCGAGTCCTGAGCAGTTGGAAAAATGAGTGTTGGTAGTCGGAAGTGAGCACTGTTCTCCCATACCCACGCCCACGGCAGAACCCTTGAGCCTACCCCCTCACTCCTTGCTGCCCCTCAAGCAACACAGTAGCAGGCAGCACACCGCTCCGGGTAAGTGTGTGTTTCACCTCACTGTGTTTTCACTGTGTGCATATCACTAATTTACAATTGGGATGAATGCAGAGACTGAATTTCCCACACAAGATCAAAAGATTATAGTTATAATTGAACTTAAAATTACATGAATTTGTAAAATGGAGAATGATGCACATTTTGCACAATTACTGGAATTGGCCATGCAACTTCCCTTTGATGTCCTGCCTAAAAAAAGAAACGAAACATAACTTGTCAAAAAATTGTCAACTGTAGGGGAAGTGAGTATTTGAAAATTCTCTTTGGTCAAGTGCCTTATTACGGTAATAGTTGAAATATAAGGGAAGAGTGCATTTCTTTTTCTGTTAAATGTAATGGGCCATGCAACAACATGCTAAGGCCCAAATCTAATGTCAGTGTCATTTTCAGCAGAAAGATCTGTGGAAAATGTTATTACAGTGACGACTATCCAGGAAATTAGGAGCTAGGTAGAGAAGACCCTTTGCCATGTGTTCATGCCTGATCTGCACTACATCTGAAATTGCACCAGCAGTCATTTCATTGCCCAGTGTTTTCCAACAAGGCAAAACTCAAATCCACCAAAGTCCTGCGCTGCTCCAACAGCATAACCCTCTTAGCGCTCATGACAAGCCCTAATCGATATTAGCCAGAGCATTTTGGACAGGCTCCAAATGAGCAAAAAGCCCTCACCTTGCACTTGTTCCACTCACCCCACCTCTTAGACAGCCTAGCTGCATTAAGTGTATGCTCAGACTAGACTGGCTTGTGAGCGTGCTGCTGCCCATAACATGACACCAGAAGCCACCATGTCACAACACAAGTCTCCCACAGACAGCAGACGTGTTTGGGGAACTAGGAACATGAAGAATGGAACAGGTGGGTATAGAGGGACTGTTAAGCCTGCGCACTTTACACTGCAACTTCCTACACACTCAGACCAACTGAATCATCTAACCTATCTGCACTACATTAAGTCAGAAATGGGTGTGGATTGTGGGTTACTTAGCAGAGAGGAAAAGGATGGGCAAAGAGGCTATAATTGGAATGCATCTCCGGTTCCAGTAAGCATTAACTAACTTTAGATTGCTACAATTTCTCCCTCTTCTTCATAGGGCTAGTAACATACATTATACAGTATATATCTTGCGTTTGAATCTAATACTTGCTCAAGTTCCTCAAGAATCTTTTAGTCGTCTCATGCTGCTGCGATCTTCCACACAAGCGTTTCCGCTGACATACAAACTGTCTGAGTGAATACATGCATACATGCTGTTATTTCACACGGGCTTGTCAGGTTTCAATCCGTGTTCAGCATGCGATGCCTCAGCAAGTGAACAGGGGCGGAACGGCTTATGAGACACACTTTAGAATGCAAACTATCATGTCCTGTTTGCCTCTCCTCCACTGGCTTATTCAATTACCTCTGGACATTCAGACCCTGTCTGATGCATCATCTCTGGAGCGCCGGCCGAGCAGCCCACTCTCCCGGCCCCAGACCATATATATGCCATTCGCCCCTGATTATATTTCCCATCGATAGTCATTTACAGTTCCAGAGAGGGGGTGGAGGGGTGTGGGGAGGGGGATGTGGTGGTCAATGACTGTTGTCCTATGCCAGCCTGGCGCTGGACGCCCGCCCAGAGGAAACAGATTGGAGTGGAATGACTGGCAACGAATGGCCAGGCATGTTCATTATTCAACTGAAGCCTTCATCATCCTCCTCTTCCTTTTCCTCCTCCTCCTCCTCCTCCTCCTCTTGCTCTTCCTCCCTGCTCTGACTGAGCTGTGACGGGAGATCAACATGCACGGCACCACACGGATTCAAAAACCTGGCTGGGACCAGCTTTGCCTATTCACACAGGCTACTCCGAATTAAGAGGCGCAAGACACCAAAAAATAGAGGGAGGTGAACACTGTCCTTGTGTGTTGCTATGCTTTCGATTGAGTCCCCTGTTGTGTGGATTGCAGCCAAACGTGGAGCTGTCCAGTGTCCTGAAGTGTGAGCGAGTTAAGAATGCACAGGGCTCACTACATCACTGTGTGTGACACCCTCAGTGTCTAGAGCACACAAGCTGTCCTCTGACATGCTGTCAGAGCGTAATTATGCAGAAAGCGACAGTGCCAAGAAGCAAGAAGGGATAGACAGGGGAATAAATAGCCAAATACAAACAGTGAGATCTGGAGCGAAGCTGCTGCTACCACATTCGGAAAACAATCCAGCATGCTTGTCGAAACCGCGTCTGACACTAGCGAAAGCACAGCGGCACGTTTTGTCAGTTTGACTTCTCTGCAGGAGCTCTGATGCAAAATAAGTTGTGATTTTAATACGGTCACAAATGAATAGGACCGTAGGAATAACTGATGAATAGGACTGGGGATTATGCTGTGTATCACATATGATTGAAACTGGACCTCAGTGTAAATTACCCTGCTGGACAACCAGTACTGGCATTGCGAAATCAAACCAATTTAATTCTTAAGCGGAATATTTTTTCAGTTACTGCATGCAATTTTGTAATACTGGAATCACATTTATAACAGTTTTATAACACAACTTAACACTAGTCATATATAAAACTTTACCACCTCACTGAAACAGGAAAAGTGATTTCAGGCATTTCTTATAATATCTACAACTTTGTATAATATTCACACTGTTCAAAAATCCCCCCTTGCTCACACAATTTATTCTCCAACTACTGAGTCAATGTTAACCAGGTACATAAAGTACATATTTGCCTTACTTCCTGCGTTACCCAGGTACTAATTTACAAATTCGCATAAAGAAGATTTGCAAGGTCATATCTAATGTGCTATAAATTCAACATGATTTTTTTTTAAAAAAAAAAAACTTTTTTAGTAAAACATAATTTAACATCAATGTCAATATGCGTCTTTGTATGCTGTGTATAGCCACAACATTTCTTACCTTGATTAGAGGGGCCTGTTGCACGATGGTCCCAGAAGGATTGTGCCCTCTACAGTTAGGTTTCCCACAAGTCCAGGGGTCTAAGACAGAACAAGTCTGTTTGTTTGGCCCAGTAATGAGATGGATAAATACTGGCTCCTTCTTGCTGTCCTCCTCTCGAAGTACTCAGTCTGAAATACATGCACACACACACATACACACAGTCACACACAAAGTCTCTCTCTCTCACACACATTCCCACACAAAACTGGAAAGGATTTCTTTACCCTGTCCAAGCACAACCCATCACCAAAGGGAGAGGGGAGTGAGTCGGAGGGCGAAAAAGAAGGAGGGAGAGAAAGAGCTAAAGAGAGTGGAGTGCTGGAGCCACAGCCAGAGCAAGAGAGAGAGAGAGAGACGGAGAGAGAGTGAGAGAGGGAGAACGAGAAAAAGAGAGACTGCGTCAATGATGCAGATTGTCGTACAGAGGGGCTGTATTCCTGGTAATCCAAGGGAAGTAAAAGCCTGTGCCGTTTCAACAGACTTAATTAAAGTGATTTGATTGTTTGCGCTCTCTCTCTCTCTCTCTCCCTCTCTCTCTCTCCCCCCTTAGTAATGGGCTACAGTGAGGTTCATTTGTCCCAATTTTGTGCTCACTAGCTCTCACTTTCAAATTACCTACCTTTTAATCCATCTAATGACTTTGCATTGCACTTAAACTTCACTTCAATGCTGGCTGTGAATATGAATAGACAAATCAAGAGGATCTGTCAGATGTGCCCGAAGAAAGAGACATCTTCACACAGCGAGGCTATAGGAGCTCCGCATTGCATAGCACAGTCAGAAGGGTTTTTTTATGGAATAGTTACAGAATAGTGGATAATGACAGACTGTCATCAGTCTCTGTCTAGTCATTTCAATACTTCAATTTTCCTCACTATAGCTCATTAATCAGGGGGTAGGGAAAAGAGCCATAGCTTGTCTCTCACATAATACAGTTAATGGCACATTCTGTTTCTGCAAAGTGGCATTCATGATGCAGTGCTCTGTAATTCCTATCTAGGACATATCAAAGAGGATATAAAACTTTTGAATATTTATAAGTGATATATTAAGTAGCAGTCTAGCTACAGCATCATTTGTAATGGTTACAATCACAGGCAGTATTATAAATCTTGAGGGATCCAGGGAGCCAGGCATTTAGATGCTGGTCATTATGATGCATAGGCCTGGAGTACAATAAATAAAATTTACAGAACAACACTGCACAACATTTAGTAGTTTAAAAGCAACTAGAGCTTGAACGTACAGTAGAAGAGCATGGAATGACCATGTTCATTAACAATGTCTTGTAACAATGTCTTCATAACACTGGGAAATGTAGTTAACTGGGAGTGGGGTCAAAATGGAATGCCACTGATTTGACAAACACACTGGACAACAATCCAGTCAATGGTTTTCCATGAGTTTGTGAGAGACAGGTCATACTGTACAATCTTGTATGTTTTTTTACAGTATGTTTTCAAGACAGTATAGTGGCTTCGCAATTAGTCACTAAAAAGCAACTCTTAATCATTTGTTGTGGAAGATGACGGGGGTTTTACACTAACCAATAGCGTTAAAGCACACTTCAGTGGTCCATGCCATGTTCAATGATCCCCTTTAGCCATGGCAACTCTCACCTCACTGAACACAAGGTATAAAATTAGCCTGGTTGTAATGGATAGCACATTTTTAATGCCCTGATGGGCAAAGGGGTGATTGTTTATCAATATTACGAGAATAGGCCTTAGCCTTATCAAATAGCTTACTGTCATATCATTCAAAACTATGTACTCATAAATGTAGTTGTTTTCCTGTTGTTATTATCACACAGGTGAAATTAATTAACCTTCTTCTACAAACTGATTCTGTTCTTGAAGTCCTAATGACATGAGATGGTTGTGGCTGCTTAATTGGTCCTCCTGGGAACTGACTGTTGTTAGTTCCAGGGCAGAGTATCACTGTATTCACTGCACATTCAAAGGATTTCACAGATGAGGACAAGATGCACAGCCGTGAGGACTTCTGTCAGTTTTAAGCATGAAAGGTTGTGGGCTACACATTCTTTTTCAAATCCACATTTAACAAAGAATGATGGACAATGTGTTTTGGAAATGAAATCCATGAGGAAACTTGAAGGACCATAATTGTTCAAGTGTACGTTTCATGACATGAGCAGTCATGGAAAATATCACGGTAAGCCATCTCTTGTCTGCAAAATATCAGATAGGCTACCTCTAAAACTGAAAGATTGTTTGTTGTTATTTGTTGTCTATTGTTTTTGGTAGTTTCATTAAAGTGTTACAACTGGTAAGAATAAAAACCCAAACACAATTGCCAGATGTTTAGATTCATTGATATAAAACTTAAATTCTTCATCAGTTTCATGTCGTTTTCAAGACTACAACTGTGAATACTGCTACTGCAATTGCTTTTTTTTTTTGTTCCTACCAAAAGTCAGAACAGTGGAAAGAAATTGTGAACAAGAAGTTACAGTTTCCTCCAGCGCTGATTGCTGCCATCCACGAGGGAAATGTTGTGCTTGCTAGCAAGTTGCTGTCCACAGGAGATGGAATCATTCGCCAGCTGGATGATTCTGAAGATCGCCTTTGGAGGGAGGCCCTCAACCTCTCCATTCGCCTGGGCAATGAAGACATGATGACCACCCTGTTCTTGGGGGTCAAGTTTGACTTCCGTCAAATCCATGAGGCCCTCCTTGTCGCCGTGGATACCAACCAGCCTCGGGTTGTGAAGCTACTGCTTGACCGACTCGACCAGGAGAAAGGCAACAAGATGGATGTGCGTTCCTTTTCAACAGCCATTTTTGACCACTCAATCGATGATTCTCAGTTCGCTCCGGGAGTGACCCCCCTAACACTCGCCTGCCAGAAGGATCTGTACGAAATTGTGACCATGCTCACCCAGAGGGGTCACGACATCCCCCTGCCCCACTCCATCTCTTGCACCTGCCTGGAGTGTCGCAATGCCCGCCAGTACGACTTGCTCAAGTTCTCCCTCTCCCGCATCAACACCTACAGAGGGATTGCCAGCCGAGCCTACCTGTCTGTCACTGCTGAAGACTCCATGCTTAGCGCCTTCCACCTCAGCCGAGAGCTCCGCAGGCTCTCCAAGAAAGAGCCAGAGTTCAAGGTAGGAATAACCTCTTGATAATTCCCAAGATACAATATATCTTAGCTTTAGTAATCGTATCACTGAACAGGTCCACTAATATAAAAAAATCATCAACATACATAACATACAGATTTAGCACCATGATTTAGCATCGTGTTATATGACTTGATCAACCATTGATCAGGAGTGGCTATATCACACTAAGAAGCCTACATCTGGTCCAGTCACTTGGATGTTCTACATCGAAGTTTGAGATTTCTCAATGATCTCTGGACCATTCAATTCCAATCCACTGAATAGTCTTGCGCTGTTTATGCTATTAGGAAATGCGCCAACTAGTGTTACAGCGGTTGCGCATGTCCACCTTATTTTAAGCAGATTGTCCTGCGACCCTTCCTGTGTTTTGTTCATGTTTCCATTTGGATAACACTTTAAATGAAAGACCATGAAGTACTGAGTAAGGAACATTGTTACATAAAGTATCAAAGGATAAATTATAGAACACTTACTGTGTAAGTATGCTCAAACAAAACCACATGAAAGTTCTGTCTAGACTGCTGATGAGACTGGGTCTAATAGGAATCACAGGAATATCACACCTCACAATATCAGTGATTCATCACAAATGGACGGCTTAAACTTAACCTACAGTACAGGTGGGGTGTAAGAAGCACAATGGGCTATTTAGATTATGAATTTATCCCTTGATGCCTTTTTGGTAGGTTGTTCTTACTGTCTCCTAAGCCAGTACTTTACAAGCTGTAATCTAAACCGTTACCCTCATTATGTTCAATACGTATCAAACATGCCAATGTTTTTTTCAGCCCCAATACCTTAATCTGGAAGAGTTGTGCCAGGAATTCGCTGTGGAGCTGCTAGCCATGTGCCGGAACCAGAGTGAGGTCACCACCATCCTCAACAACTGTGATGAAGACAGTGACGATGACGTAGATGACCAAACATTTGAGGAGGGAATCCCCAACTTATCCCGTCTCCGCCTAGCTGTCAACTACAATCAAAAACAGGTTCAAACATGGGAGAGAATTGTTATTACTGTCAAAATACAGTAGTTATTGAAAAGGTTAACTAAATTATTCATTATTGACAATAAGTCATATACATATCTGAACACAATTATTATTATCATCATGACCTCTGCCCCAACAGTTTGTCACTCACCCCATCTGTCAGCAAGTTCTGTCCTCCATTTGGTGTGGGAATCTCTCCTGGTGGAGAGGAAGCAAGACGGCATGGAAGCTCTTAGTGTCTCTCGCCATTTTCCTCACAATGCCCTTCCTATGTCTTGTCTACTGGCTGGCCCCGAAATCTAAGGTTCACAACTGACATGGCTCGGATATACAGTTTACATATCGTTTACATTCATGTTTTCATTTTGGATATGATTTAACATCTCTTTTGTTTGTTTGTTTGTTTCAGTTTGGGAAGACTATGAAGATCCCGGTGATCAAATTCCTGCTCCATTCTGCATCTTACATGTGGTTTCTTATCACTCTCCTGGGAGAGTCTATCTTCATGGAGATCTACCGTGTTGATTTCTCCTCTCGAACACAGAACTTCCTGCACAACTCTCTACACATGGTTTGGGTAGTTGGTATGTCATATTCTTTTATTGTTACAATCTAATCCACTGTCATGATTTAGTAGCCTACGTACTGAAATGTTATCATCACTGAACGGTGAGCAAGTTTGAGCCTTTGAAGTCTAAATATGACGTAACTCTTCTTACACACGTAACAAATATCTCAAATCAGTGAAGTATGCTGTTCATATCTTCAGGTTTCTTCTGGTTTGAATGTAAAGAGGTTTGGATTGAAGGCCTCAGAAGCTACTTCCTGGACTGGTGGAACATTCTGGACATGATGGTCCTCAGCATGTACCTGGCCTCTTTTGCCCTACGGGTCCTTATTATGCTGAGGGGATACTTAGTATGCCAAGACCTCCAAGCAGAGAAGGAGTGTTTGTACTTCACAGAAGCAGGTTACAACAATGCAAAAACAAAACAGTTACACTTCTGCTGTACAAAGCCAAAACGCAGACTTATTAATTCTGGTCTAGGCAAATTTGTTACCATCCAACTATGAAGTAAATCACATTTGCAAACATCAAAAATGAAGTAAATATAAGCTACCATATCATGCATCTAATACAAGGTGTATGGTGGTCCTGAATATTTACCTAAGCATATTAGATTGCCTTTGCTCCATTTCCCAACTGTATTGATAATGATTCACTTCCAATAATTAATATAATTCACTTCCCATTTTCTGGGAAACTTTTACGGAATCACTATGAAGTGCCACCATGGTCACAATGGGTAATTCATTGAAGTGCATCATATTCCTGGTCTCACTGTCTTCATCTGGGTTGTGTTCTCAGAGAGACATGACTGGCGACAGGAGGATCCACAGTTCATCTCTGAGATCCTATTTGCCGTCACCAGCATGCTCAGTTTCACCCGTCTAGCCTACATCCTGCCTGCCCACGAGTCGCTGGGAACCCTGCAGATCTCCATCGGGAAGATGATTGACGACATGATGAGGTGAGACAGGTCTGACAGCAGCACGCCACAGCGGCCATCAATCAGTACGAAGATATGGGCTGATGGAAATACTATGGATTCTATGGGTCATTCACGTGTGCTTTCTCTTCAGGTTCATGTTCTTGCTTATGATCATTGGGACCGCATTTCTCTGTGGAATCAACAACATATATGTGCCTTATGTCATCTCCCCACACCTTGGAAAGTATGCCAACTCTATTCTATTGAACTGTATGGTCTTAAAGTTCGGTTTATGTTGTATCTTTTACAAAATGACACTAATGAATCCATTTTCCTTTTTAACTTCAGGTTTAATGAAACAATTAACTTCCTGTTTTGGACCATGTTTGGAGTGGCCAATCAGGACTATGTGGACATGCCAGAGTATGTCCTGGCTGAGTTTGTTGGCAGAATCCTTTATGGCATCTTCACTTTGGTAATAGTCATTGTGCTTCTCAACATGCTTATAGCTATGATCACCAACTCCTTTCAAAAGATTGAGGTGAGTCTTTTCTACACAGCTACTGTACGTAAACCTTCATAAACATACGCTCACCGGCCCCTAATCTGCTGCCCATCTTCTTCAAAGTTCAATGTGGTGTTTGTCAGAGAGGGTATTCTTCATTCCTTGTAACAAGCGATTAACATCAAGTTGGATAGTGACAAATTTGTCTAGACCAGATTTAATAAGTTTGCTGAACAAAGCCAAAAGAAAATCAGAAGTGCTGTATGCTGTATGCTGTACAATCTGGTAATAGTTTTGTAGAGGTCTTGCTAAATATTTCTGAGATATTGGCATTTTTCATCTCAAACCAGTCTGCCCATTCTCCTCTGACCCCTCACATGACATTACCAAGGTATTTTCGTCCACACAACTGTCACTCACCAGATATCTTCTTTATGTTGGACCAAGATTGTCGCGCATGAAAATCCCAGTGGATCAGCCGTTTTTTTATTTATATACTTAAACGAGCCTGTCTGGCACCAACAACGATACAACATTCCAAGACACTTAAATCCCCTTTCTTCAGCCATATACTGTATTGCCTATTAGCTATTTGTCCCTTATAAAGTGGCCGGTGAGTATGTGTTGGATTTATAGTCTAGGACATGTGTTTGTCAGTTAATAGCAGCATGTGACCGTGATAGATAAGATTTTAAACAAGATGTTTCTGTTGCTGGTTATTCTTCATGCACATACTTCATTTTTCTCTTTCCGTCAGGATGATGCTGACGTTGAGTGGAAATTTGCTCGCTCAAAACTTTACCTGAGCTACTTCCGAGAGGGGCTCACCATGCCAGTGCCTTTCAATATTATTCCCTCACCCAAAGCCCTTTTCTACGCTGTCAGGTGGGCATAGCTGATTATATCCAAACCATAGACTGTCCAAACAATTAAATAATGTTTCTTGATACCATGGAGAAGATGCATACCAAGATAGCCAAGTTTTACTAACCTCCAGCAATAGACCTTTTTCACACCTGAACATTCCTACATTCCAAGGTGGTAAACTGAACATTCTATCATTGAAATGCATTGGATTTATGCCTCTTTCTGACTTGAAAAAAATGGGTAATAACATCACAAACATGTCTAAATTCACTTTCTTTCAAATAATACATATTTGAAGCACACAAATTGGGAGGTCCCAAATAGATAGAAGCTTCATGCACAAAAATGTAAAACCACTCCAAATTTGTGGGGTTCAAATGTGTATTATTTGAAAGAAAGTGAATTTAGACATGTTTTAAATGTTATTACCCATTTTTTTCTGATCCAATCCAATGCATTTCAATGATAGAATGTTCAGTAGAATGTCGGAATGTTCAGGTGTGAAAAAGACAAACTTTTTGAAATGTATGGCAAGTAGCATATCAGTATGTCTTACTACTGTAGTCATAGCAAGGTAGACTTACTAGATGTTACTAAAAATACATAAAATTTATTGGCAGACTAGCATGCCAGATCAGAGACCTGTAAATAGATTAATAAACGTTACCTGTGAAAATTACAACAAATAAACCCCTTGTTTTACAATAATCAACGTCTTCACTGTATGTTCTACAGGGGTACCTTTCGAAAGCTTTGTTGCTGTTGCAGTCAAAAAAACAATCCAGAATACCCTCCAATTACATCAATGGTGAGTCTGAGTCTACTGAAATAACAGTATTGTTACTGGCAATGACTTCAATCTATCAACAATGACATTGCATTTTAATATAGCTTTTTCTGTCGCCACTTCACAGTCCAACAGCACCCTGAACAACAGCGAGGGCCGAATGCCTTATCGTCTGCAGGTTATGAAGGCTCTGGTCCAGCGTTACATTGAGACAGCTCGACGGGAGTTTGAGGAGACAAAGCGAAAAGGTGATGTAAAGTGTGGTCGTAAAATCATCAGTGTAACAATCCAGAGAACACAGCAATAACAGTATGTGTTTTTGTGTGTGTGTGTGTGTGTGTGTGTGTGTGTGTGTGTGTGTGTGTGCTTTTTTTCTGTTTCTGTGTGTGTGTGTTTTTCTGTATCTAAATGTGTGGATCTGTGCATGTCTGCCACAGATGTTGGAAACAGAATCACAGAGTTGAGTAAGGTGGTTGGAAGGGTTCATGCAGAGATGAAGGAACTCCACAAGAATGTCCTCTCTGGTATGGAAACCCACCACCACCACCAGGGCCCCAACCCCATCAAGACTGATACCAGCAGCAGCGACGTCCTTAGCCGATATATCATGGGAGCCAAAAACAACTTCCGGGGTTTCGACAACAAGATGGCGTGGCAAGGCAACTCCGCTCCTCTGGAGGTGGCCGTGCACATAGAGGATGAGGAGAAGGAGGAGAAGAAGGATGAAGAAACAATGCAGGAAAAGAAAGAGGAAAAAGCAGAGGAATCAAAAGAGGAAAATAAAGGTGAAGGGTCAAAAGAGGAAAACAAGGAAGAAACAATAACAAAGCAGGAAAAGAAGGAAGATGCAACTGTGCAGGGAAATACAGAAGAGAACACAAAGCCGGATAATAAGGTTGATGCAACAAAGCAAGAAAATAAGGTTGACGCGACACCGCTGGAAAATAAGGTTGATACAACAAATCAGGAACAGAAAGTCAAAGGGACAACAGTTGAAAAGAAGGATGAAGGGGACGTGAGAAAGATGGAGAGAAAAAGGGAAAATGGAGTGATACCCGCCGTTGGAGACACTAAGCAGAAATCTGCCCCAGTGGGATCTGTGAATGGCAACAGTGCCTCTCAGACTGCCCCAGGGACTTCCACTGATAGGGAAACAGAGAAGAGAGGTGCTAATGGGACTTCAGAGACAAAGATCAGCACCAAGTAGCCATCAACCTTGTTTTCCATTAAACTCAGTTAACAGTAGCAACAAATCACAAGTCAGTAGTGAAGCAACTATTGTAATAATCAAGCTGTAGGTTGTACTTGTTGTTTTTGGGTTGCTTTGTGTGTGTAAAAATGAAACAGCTTGAGCCTTTTTTTCCTGTTATGCAATGCCAAGCTTGTCACAAACTCTCTTTGGTCCCAAGTTTGAGAAAGGAATCTAATGGCGGTACTAGAAGTGCAGGGAGTGTGCTGCTTGTGTGTAAGACAAATCATAACAATAGAGTGAAAGGCTCCAACGTGAGCAGCATCAGACTGAACTTATTTAATGAAAGGTTTGGTTAAAGCCAATCAATAGCATTGTTGAGCAGTACCTTTAAACTTAATGCGCAAGACAAGACTACAATAGCCTTTAAAATGTTCAATGAATGAAATGATCAAAGACTGAAATGTAGCGTGTTTCAAACAATTAAATTAATTCAAATGTGACTGTTGTCAGGCTTGTTATTACCATATTATTATTATTATTATTATTATTATTATTACCATTAAGAACATACAGTACATTCCAAACAATGACACCAAATTGTGTTCATTTTATATGAATTATATTATTTATTTCCATTTTTGGTCAAAACCTGTAAACCACAAGAGAGTGTGGCTTGGGGGTAGCCGATCTTGTGTAATACTGTGACTGACATTGACTAGACTGGTAGACAGACAATGGGCAATACATAATCAGTAGTAGGTAATGAGGGTATAGATATAAGAGCATAAATATGTTTAGAGGATGAATTGAAACCATTTACAATGAATTAAAACCGTTATGGTTTAGCAGTTGAGTGTGTAACCATTTTCTTATTTCCTCGTTAGTAAATAAGACACAGTGTTATTTCAATTAGGCTGGTTGCCTTGAGACTTGGCTGTTCCTGTGTGACTCAGTGCAGGTCTCAGCTTGCAGATCACCTGCTGTTTGTGCCAGACCTCTGTGCCTCTTCTGCCACACACCAGCATTCATTATAATTAGCCCAACCACACGTAACCTCAGAGGGCAAGTAGCAATGAGCCAGTCAAAATCGGCCTAATCGGCCTTTATGAGGACATGCATAAACCATCATGCCATCCCGATAATACTGTAGGAAATACCAATCAGAAAATGCAGAAAATTGTGTTTTTTTTTGTCCCTAACAACACTTTCAAGACAGCAACACCCTTAAAGGCACTACCTTAAGCCTAAACTTAATCCTAAGCCCCTCAAATCTCATCCTACCCCTAAATTGGAGGAGATAGTGCTTTCATGGCAGTGCAGCCTAAAGGCACTGTTGAGGGCAAAAAAAGACCCTAAGAAATTGTCTATCATTTACACTGACCTTATCTGCAGTAAGAAGTAAATAAGGTTATGAGGATTAAACAAACAAATGATCATGTTGCAGGTAATGTCTCTTATTGTTACCTAATTTTAATGTAACGTTCTGATATTGTAAGAATTCTTCATAATTTTCAATAAGCTTGTATTTACTGCCTGACAACTTCAGGTAGTGTTAAGTAAGTGGCAACTGGCAACATTACTAAAAGAAGAGAACGACACATTAATAGAAAGAAATAATTTACTGTGTGGTTATTAGCAAATACTGCATGATATTCAGAACAGAATGTGTGATCCACACATGATCATGAAGGTGATGGTGGTGTGACTGTGACCGTGACCATCATAGTGGTGTGATCATGTGATCTGACCAGTATCCATGACGCGTCTTCTGACGATTTTGGATATAGCATAGGCTGTCACTATGGTGGCAACTGTAACCACAACAGTACTTGACATCTGAAAAATAGACAGTACACAGTCATATTTGAGCTATAAATGATACCATGAAACCACACAATACAAATTGTAGTAAAGGAATTATGGGTGTTTTCATCAAACTTGTCAATACCTGGGGAACAATACTGGTCTCCCAAAACGCGTGCAGGTGTACATTAAACAGTGCAAGACTGCAAGGTACGTATGCATCTGTGCCATTGGAATCTATACATCTGTTTGGTGGAGAGGAAGAAACATGTAAGCTTCATAAACAACTGTTGTGTATTCACATAGTATTTAACTTCTATGAGCAAACAGACAGACAAGCAGATAAATCACCTCCAGGTAGAAATTTAATTAAACATGTTTAGGTTGAGAGACATATGAAATGAGAGACTGCTTACCGACGGTACAGTGCTGTGAGAAGGTCTTGTTTATCTGTTAGGTACGGCTGCAACAAGTCCATTTCCACCAGTAAAGATACTGGTAATGTCTCCCCCTCCTGGACAAGCATGCCTAGACTGTACCAGCCCTGTGGGGAAATGATCAGAGCAGAATGAAACCTACTACAAGAAAGGCATTGCACAAGAGCACTGAACAAAAGTGGTGGATCAAAAGCACAGTCCAAATAGGGTCCCAGTGGGGACGAAAGGCAAGGTCAGGCAAGGTCATAGGTAAGAAGGGACACACCTGGGGTTCACCACTGAGTGTAGCCAGTTTGTACATTTCTGCAGCTTTGGCCACATCTTTCTGATAAGTTGCATTGCTGACAGACAGCAAGTCTCCCATTTTTATGAAAGCTGTGAAACAAACATAAACAAATACATCATTGGTGGAGTGTTGAAAGATACACCTACAGAGAGTATTCATGTACAACTATGCTTCCAGTAAGTCTGTGATAAAGACAACAAATTTTGGTGACAAAAAAAGATGATGTCAATCTTTTGATGTGATTCTGAGTCAGTTACCATAAACATCTGGATCTTGACTCTGAACGGTGAGATTGTAGTATCTTAACATGCACTGTCTTGCATACACTTGTGTCAGAAAACCTCCCTATAGAGAGAAACAAGTATGAAGTTGAGCCAATTTTACATTTCATATTCCAACTGGCAATGTGCAGGATCCTGGCCATTAAAAAAAAAAAAAAAAAAAATTAACTCATTAACAGGACGCTGTCTTGCATCAGATTTGTAGGTCAGGAGAAGAAAAACCCATTGTCATTGGCAATGGTAATAAATTTCTTTTGCAGTGGCCATAATCAAGAAATATTGGACCTTATAACCTTGCGGATGGCCCATTCAATTTAACTGATCTCCCTGCATTCTGAGAAATTGTGTGATAATAAAGAAAATAGTGTATTGCATAATTGTCAAATGAGAGAAAAATGTAGTTGTAACTGTGTGTATATTAATATAATATCATTGTAATGTAACTCACAGGGTTGTGTTCACATAAGTAGGCCACATTGAACTGGGCGGAAGCGAAGCCTGATTCAGCTGCCATCAGGTAATGTATGAGAGCCATCAACCTTTGAAATGGAATGAGTTAGTTGGATTTATCACACTGTAAATCAACACAAGGCCCTCATTACGAGCTGTGACATAGGAGACAGAGTTTAAATTAAAGGTGGGTAAAGCTATAACACAGGCTTTTGATCAATGAAAGGGAGCTTTCTAGAGATGCAGTTTAATGTCTGATCAATGAGCACCATACAAACATCCTTAAGATAGTTATTGGTCTTGTCTTGGGTTAATTAAATACTTCAGTGGCTTGCAGAAATGAAAGCAGTGAAAGCAGTCTAAAAAGATGAACAAAGAGGAACTGTTATTCATAATTATTTGCATAAGCTGTTTCCCTTTAACATGGTCAGCAGCTGGGAATGTGTGTCTAAATATAGCATACTGTAATTGCCATGGTGTTCTGACAGTAAGGCCTTCCTTTAATAGTTACCAGTTCCCTTTAAAGTAGGCATCAAGACCTTTCCTTAAGACTGTGCCAAGGTAACCGTTCTGTTCTGATGCCCATTTTGCCCACCTGAAAGACAGAGCCAGACAGACAGACTAAACAGAGATCAAGCTTTCCATAACAAACTGACAGATAAGCTGAACACAGTAGGTGTTGAATGATTAAACTTAAGTTATATGGGACACTTACACAACAGAGAAATTGGGAAACCTTTTCATCTTGTATGGGATGCCCTTATTCCACACCTCTGCCAGAGCGATTGCCCCATCAACATGGCCCCTCTTTGCAGACTTCAGGAAGTAGTGATATGCTGTGACCTTAAAAAAAAAGAAAAGAAAAAAAAAACAAGAATAAGAAAAGTGTCACTTAGCAAATTCACATCATTGGGGAAAGCTTGAGTCAGCATTGAGCTCCAAAGGTCACAGTACCCTTTTTGCCTGGTTGATATAAAAACAACCGTGTACTTTAATACCCTCACTCTACTTCACTCCTGCACACTTCAGAGCAAAACTCTAATAGCACAGTTAGTATAAATACACTTGGCACACTTGCCTGGTCCACTGGTTTGCCAGGATACAGGCCTTGGGAGTGCATGACCCCCAGGTTCATGGCTGCGTCAGGGCTTCCCAGGGCATCGGCCTGCTCCCACAGCTGCACGGCACGCTCATAGTCCTTCTCATACTGCTCATAGTACCAGGCCAGAGCATTCATCGCTGGAGCAAAGCCCTGTGCAGTACAGGCAGCACAATGTCTTATAAAGGTGCTATACTGTATTTATTATATGGCTCTCTAGAATGTTGTGGGAGGCTCCATTCACTTTGACTTCTCAACGCTCACAGGTCAGTTATGTAAGTGAGAGCGTTCTGTGAGGCGGTCATCATCG
Organism: Sardinella longiceps; assembly: GCA_027497455.2. NCBI lineage: Eukaryota > Metazoa > Chordata > Actinopteri > Clupeiformes > Clupeidae > Sardinella > Sardinella longiceps. The sequence goes on along the minus strand of JAODXP020000021.1, from coordinate 10,568,494 downwards.
TAGACTATCTCCCAATAGAGAGGTGCAGCACAGCCTGAGGCCTGCCGCGAGATGTTCTTGGATTTCAAATAATCCCTACAAAAGTGTATTACCATAATGGTTGACTTACTACTCACCCGCTCTATGGCTTTCTTCAGAAAAACAATAGCTTTAGGGATATCTTGCTCAACACCCCGACCCTGGCAAGAAAAATGAACGAAAGTCATTTCATTTCATTATCAATACTTTAACATTTTGAGGTGGGGACAGCAAGTCATTCATATCTCAAAGAGGGAGAGCTGACCGTGAGCAGGACAATGGCATAGTCATACATGGACACAGGGTCCTCCAGCCGCATGGCTCCTCTCTGGTAGTGTCTCACAGCGGTCTGGATGTTGGGAGACACACCCTGCTGACCCCAGAACAACATCCGGCCCATTGCTTGCTATAAAAGAACCAAATGCCATCAAGTAAATAATGAGTTACTGTGTGTTAAGACAGGGTTACCATGGGTTAAAAGTGGTCATCTAGCGGCTCGACACTTGGATATGCAAATCTAATTTTGGGTTGGAGTGTAAATCCAAAAAGTACAATACAAGAAAATCATTTGTTTCATAGCAGGGAGTGAAAGCCCAAATAAATAAAAAATGAATAAATAAAACTTTAAATGCAGTAAGTGTCTTACCTCTGCCCCTACCACCCCATTCCGTGCCTGAAGTTTTAACCAGTGGAATAAGTCATGGTTCTCATTGGTCTGTGACTTCAGTACTTCCTCATTGTTCAGATATATGGCCTCTACAAAAGTCTATGGCAGCAAGCAAAAGCACAGGCCAAATCACAGAACAAAAAAAGTACTTAACAAAATAATAACAGCACAGCAGAACACCGGCAGCTATTTTTCTTTATACACCCAGCACTGTATGGTATAATTTAATTGCATAATCAAGTACTTGTGTTGTACAATTTACAGTGAATAATCCAAAATATATAGCATGATATCACAAAAAATCAATAAATGAAAAGATAAAGACCAGCCATCTATTGCACTTGTTTGTCTTATTTCTCTGTTTGTTCAAAGACAGTTTGCAAAGGCTATACCTGCTGCGAGGTGAAGTTCTGGCGATCGGCAGATGTCTGTTTAGCAATGTTGGCATAGTAGGCATAAGCCAGGTCAGGGTCAGGAGGGACGTTCCGGTCACCTAGATGGTGCAGGTGCCCGAGGCGTAGCAGCGCCAGTCTCCAGTCCTGCTGGGCCGCCAGCAGAGCCAGCAGCCATGCCTGGACGAGAGGACAGGACAGGACAGGACAAGACAGCTGATCTGATTAGGGTCCAACTCACTACTAGGAACCAGGAACAGAGGGGGTAAAAGTGACATTCTGCAGACTTTGGTGTAAAAGGGTAGGTCAAAATTCCAATGTAGTATCTGGTAATCATTTGTCCTGACGAAGGCCTTTGAGGCCGAAACGCGTTGGCAATTTTTGTATGTAGCCCAATAAAACTTTTTTATACTGCATCCTGAGTGCCTCGGAACCGACTTCTGTTAAAACTGTATCTGGTATTCTTGTTGAATAATCTAATAACATTGTATGTCATGCTATTATTTTATTTAGTCATTGGCTATTTCAATACCTTTCTAATATGACAGAGATGATACAGCTCAGACATTACTGCAGTCATTTGACTGACCAACAGTGACTAATTTGGTCAGTATTTTATCACTTCAACAAATGTTGCCTATTATTAGGCCCCATATTTTGTTGCATTTCATTTCCAAGGAAAGAGCTGAGACATAAGACCCAAAAAGTGAAAAGAGGAGTTAAAGAACGTGATCCACTCTGTGAATGTTAATACACACCGCCTCGGGACGTGCCTTCACCCCGACACCACTGCTGTACAGTACAGATGAGAGGTAGAGGGCTGGGATGTCCCCAAGACAGCCAGCCTGCAGTAGCAGTGGCATCACCCGGCTGATGACTCTTGTATCCACTGCCTGGGTCAGTTTATGAAGGGACAAGCGGTACAGAACCTTGCCAATGGCAGCTGAACTAACCAATGGACCTGTATGACAGAGTAAACATTGAGAAATAGAATTAAATAAGTAGCAACAGCAAATGCACACTATTCTGATTACATATTGTTGACAAAAAAAAGAACACAAGATTGAATATTTTACCATGTTTGCTTGCCAACTTTTGTGCAATATGAACAACTCTTTGCCTCTGGGGTGCCGTTGCTTCCCAAGCCCCACACTGTGGTGTTTTGATCTTGTATTTGGACTGCCACTGGCTGTATGCATCAACACAGACATCTGAATATGAATGAAACATCAGTTAGAATGCCTCTAGTATGTGCTGGATGTTTTAGCAGACTTGCTTGCCTCTTGTGCCCTCTGTTGTACAACTGAGGGATTACCTGGGTGTCCATTCTCTCTTGATCTGTTCAAATACTGAGCGATTTTCATCCTCATGTCAAATTCAAAATTGTGACAAGACTGGTGCCATTGTCTCATAAGTGTTATAGGAGGTGGGATGTCAATTTCTGACTGTGGAAGAGAAAACACAATAAAACAGGCATGACAAAAATGTGCCCAAAATTTAGAAAGAAATTACAGTATGTGCCAGAATTTCCAAGTTTAGAGAGATAATTTTACTGCTGAATCTATCCTGCTTTATGGCCATTCTGACCATACAATGAACTCACCTCACTTTGAGGAAGCACCCTGTTTCTGTAGTAAACAAGAGGCCCATAGAAGCCTTCAATGCCTTCAAGAAATTCCCCTCCTCCAATCACAAAGTAGCCATCTGTGTCGTCCAGGTGAAATACTATATTAAATCTGTAGGACAGATGCAGACAAATGCATACGTTCTATTAACCTGACTTTCAATGTACACACACTGTATACACCTGTATAGAGATTACCAACGTGTCGTCATCACACAATGCATTCTGGGTTTGCCCCGGAATTAGACTCTAGCAACAATCTCTGACTAGACTTGCAAAATATATTAAAAAAATTTCGGGTGAAATTTTTTTTGATTTTGACGTAGCTTGGCAATCCCTATACACACACACATTATACTAGTATTAAACTAGAGGCAATCTTACACATGCTCGGAGTTGTGTACAACCTGGTGTGGTCCATCCAGGCATGTCATGGTTATCCTGACCTGTTGATAGTAATTTTTTTTCCATTACCACAGGAACAAGGTTAAGTGTACAGTATACTGTAAGTGTTAAGTGGTTTTGATGTATGAGGTGTCTCTCACAATCCATCCATCCAGCACCATGTTGATGTGGCACCACTGCCTGAAAGGCACAGTGAATGTGGAGAGGAAAGCGGAGGACTCCTCTGGTTTCCCATGCATCTGGATGTGCAATTGGCCTGGAGGGGGCAGTTTCAGTAATGAAAAGCTTTGAATTCAGCCCCAAATGAGGGAGGAGGAAGCAGAGCAGATAACCACCAGTGGTGCTATTCAAAAACGCTACTTCATTTCAAGCTTGTACAATGGCTAATTTATCACACTAAGCAATCTCTGAAGTAGTCCCTCAAGTAAAGTCTACTTAGTCTTCTGAAACTGACTTTCCACAACTTATTTCTGTGCCTCTATTTCTGACACTAGCTGAAACACTACAAAAGTGCCATTGGCCCAGCATAACATGGATCACACAACAGCATTCATGATAACAATGGTAATGGATGGGACCACAAGCTGTACCGGAGTCTTTCAGGAACACACAGGGGGAAGCATAACCCCTTTGTGAGTCTATGTGATGCAGTACGCCACACAGTCGCTGGCGGCAGGGATGGAGCAGGTAAATCCAGATAGAGAAAGAACACCTTCACAGAAGAGTGAACACAAAAATAAGGGACAATGCTAAATTACTGCTATTATTTCATATGTCAAAAGTGCAGTGTTTACATAGACGAACTCTGGACAAACACACTGGTGGAGGAGTACTGGTACAGATGGCCAATAGAGGATCATGATTATGGTTTGACCTTTTAACCACTTTAAATGGCTGCTCTACCTTTTCAGACCTGTGCCGGACAGCAGGTCATCAAAATTGGTATCTGTCCCCAAAACTTGGGGACATCTGGTCACCCTAAATAGCCCTTTTAACCATTTTAAACTGCCCTACCTATCTGCATAGGCCATGAAACATAGGCAACGACCTAGTTCATGGCCTCTTAACAAATCCTCTTATTCCCAAATCAATGTAAAGAACATAGAAATACTTTGTTAAATATACATTTACAGTAATTCTAATTTGATGGTTTGTCATCAATGATCAAACATCATACCTGACGGAGGTCTAAGTCATGGATAAAGACTGCAATGGTGTACAATAAAAGCTTATCATACTCTACCAGGGATACATAATAGCCTTGAGTCTTGAACTCTCCAGAGCAGCATTGCTGAATGGTTGAACGGTCCTTATGATGCCAAATCTCTCCCCAGTGGAAGCATACATTGTTGACAGAAACACAGCAACCTCTAAACAGATTAGTCACAGTTGAGCCCAATGATGCACAATGCAAACCTCCAAGCCTTAGTGTGCCTGTCATGGGAGGCATTTTTAGCACCATGTATAGGCCATTAAACCTGTTACTGTCTAACATACTGTATATTATTCTTAATAAGTATCTGTAAACAACCTGAAAATGCTACATTTTTCCAATCCACTGAATAAACCCAAAGTGTAGGCCTATGTTGTTGAATTTGTAGCTAATGTATAAATTGAGTGCTCATGTATTCAAGTCAAGTGGTTTTTATTGTCATTAAAAACTTATAATTTCAGTTCCGTTGACTAGGTATTTACAATATGTAATCTACTGTACGGTACCTACCTTGCTCCTTAGGGCACTGTGGGATCTTGTGCTTGAGTGTTCCCCAGAGTATCTCCATGCCCCAACTCAGGCACAGCTGATGCTGCTTCAGTGGCCTGCTAAAGGGTTCCCTCACGTTCAGCAGCATCACTGTACGTGCTGCCGCAGACATGTAGTCACCCTCACCTCCAGCCTCACTCACCCAGCCACGCAGCATGGCGGTCAGAACCCATGCCGAAGGCTGGATCTTCCAATCAGCTTGGTACACAAGCCAATCAGGCAGGATCAGGGCTACTGTCCTGACCTTCACAGAGCCTGGATGGCAGGTCCAGTGACGTCGAAAGACAGTTGAGGTATCTCCGGTGTAAAAAGATACAACGGCCTCTATGTGGATTATGGATGGTTCAGAACACGAGTAGAGAACTTGTAAAGAGCTGGATTCCATTTCCTCAATTTGGTTCAGAAATCTTATATCATTCCTCACATGGTGATCACCAAGACATTTATGAACTGTGAGCTGAGTACATAAAACATAAAATAGTAGAAGTGGTCATTCAGCAGAAATTACAATAAGGTACAGGTAAGGTAAGGTTTTTTCTTTCCATTTCAAATGGTGAAATTCAAGTGTCTACATTGCAAAGAAAAGAGGGTAAGGTAAGTAGCGTACTTACAAAGACAACATGGTGAATCATCAATCTCACCAAGGGACTATTCCAGTTGAAGTCCTTCATCCTGAGATGGAGCAGGTTTGTTTCACTTATAATACATCTCGGTCCATATATTAATCCAATTCAGCCACTCAATCAAACAGATTAAAACATCTGCACTTGCTGGTTTAGCCTACAGTCTCAGTCAGGTTGGTCGCCCTGACTTGACTAGTGACTCCGGGATAATATCCTGCTTGGTCAACATAGTCAAGTCATAAGTAAACACTTGAGGCTGCTCCACCTGTTTTATGCAAACTAAAAGGCAATGAAAAAGTGCAACAAGCCATTCCGTTCCAAGTAATGTGCCTGACTCATTTGGTTCTTGCCTCTGCTCTTAGTTAAATTGCATTTTGCTGAGAAAAGTCAGATCATACTGTAGATAATACTTATGTGGGCACAACAGAAGAAAATCTTCAATTCACTTTTGGCATGGTTAGGTGTGTACTATTTTTTATTTATTTATTTTTTTTTTAAAAAAAAAGGCCTCAAACTAATGGCACAGAAATGTGAAATTATGCGATGCAGACAGATAATTTTTTTTTTTTTTTTTTTTAAATCAGTTTCCAGTCCTATTTGGAAAGTACTATCACAGATCTGACCAAACTATTCAAACTGTCCAAATCCAATTCTTTTCCGAAGAGGAATAGATGGGGAAACAGGATCACCTCTGTATACCCCTCCCCCAATGCAATAATATGGTGAAAAGAGAAAGTGGTTCAGATTAATGATGTGGGCAAACAAAAACAGAAAGTTTGGTTTCTTCTTTTAAAACTGTTTATTGCTATCATGCAGGAGTGCCATAAAATTCCAAATACTTGGGAGTCACAGAAGATGCAAAATTCTTCCTTTTTTCGTACAAATGCACAATCACAAAGAGAAGCCCAAAGGGAGAAAGAAGATAAATAACTGCTCGCATATTTTTCGCTCCCTTGACCCAGCACGAGTGTTGCAACAGGTTAACATGCATTGACAGATTGCAGTGCATTTTACCGGTAACAGATATAGGTTGGCACGCACACACATTCACACTCACTAACACACCAATGCACCCACACACTCACTCATACAGACATACAAAGCAAAAATCCATTTGTAGCTTTGTCGTGCAAGAGAGGTACAAATGATCATACATTACCTACACCACACTGATTTTATTAACTGCTAAATGAATTCAAACCGTACACCTTTTGATGAAGCACTGCCATACCATCTACGAGTCCATACTGGGAAGAGTGTTCAAGGGAGGGAGGTGTCCTGTGCAGCACTGTTAATGCTTTCTGAGGAATTTAGGGAGCTAAACAGGTGTTTGTTTCACAAAAGCATTAGTTAATTAGCAATGGGAAATTGTATTGCTAACTAACAAAGTTGCTAACTATACTTTTGGGAAACAGACCCTAGATCTGTATTTCCTAACTATTTTCTAATAGAATTTCTCAAAACAAAACAAATATACTCTACTTATTTTCCATCTCATGAGAACCAAATAGAATTTGATAAATCAAGGCACTATGATGCTTTAGGAAGAGCCAATCCAGGACATTTAAGGGGGAGAAACCCCCACAAGACAAATGCATAGTGCCAACAAGTAGGATACAAACTTGGGCCCTTTTGATGTCATGTAAACATTTTTAGAAGCAGTGTGCTTGGGGGTCAGCACCACACGATCTGAGCTAGGTGTGGCTCACAATAACTGGTGTGCCGGACTTTACTACCACATACAGTAATAGTATACAAAATGGTGAGATTGTTCTGGAAAAAGATATGAAATCACTGTATGTTCTTAAAAGTCTCGTTAACAAATTTCAGGTACTTCAGACATGTCTGCACTCAGACTGAACTAGAAAAATCGGCACAAGTTTCTCTAGACTAAGTCTTTGGTTTGGCACTTCAGAACTGGACAGATACATTCCAGCCACATTTTCTGGGCAAATAGCTATATACGCTTCAACAACAAAAAAACAGCTCACTAAGATATGCACAAGTACTTAACAGATAAGACCAGTGACTATGACATGGGAGGGAGGTTTTACAGGGAGGTTTTTCATTAAGTGACTTAAATTACTTACTTTTACAGTGCCTATCTACTACTGACCAAGATGCTTTTTTACTTTGTGCATGCTGACATTACCTGCATGCATCCAAAGTCAGAGTATGGCATTAGAAGTCCATTATGTGATGAAAAAACATTAACTTAAAAAAAAGATCTACTAACACCTTTTTAAAAATACATTCTTTGTATAGTTCTGCATATTAACAGGGCATGACACATTTTTTGTCCGAGTGATTTGGTCTCAACAGTTGAAGGGAAAAACTTGATAAAAATGTGTTCCAACAATTCTGTTGCCCATGACTGGAGCTTGACACTTTGTGAGTGTTTTTTTTTTTTTTTTACTAGATGTTCGCCTACACGGCAGAATACTAACAGTTCAACATTAGCACAATATATTTAGGAAGGTTACCACATGTACATATACACACACACACATTTATATATATATATATATATATATATATATATATATAGTTCAGCCCTTTTCTTCCTTCCTAGCAAGGGTCATGGTATAGCTCAGACGTGTTCGTTATCCATACTGCCAGCAAGTGAAACAGAAGCGCAACTGAATGGTGGTGGTGTGAAGTAAAATATTTCGTTTTTGAGAGTGATGTAAACCAAGCAAACACCTAAGAACATCCATTATTTCAATTAATCAAAGCTACTGACATGCAAAATAACTGTTGTGACCGAAAGGGGATAGATCGCTTTGAAAGACTGGCACTGTTTCCTGCTGAATAAATAGTGCTTTGCATTACCATATAGAACCCCAACCCAAGAGAGGAAATATGTTGTCTTTAACCAAAGAAAAAAATAAAAAGAAATACAATGACATCGATGACTTGCTGGTTGCTCCCAAAGTTCCTAGGAAAAAAAGTACCTTACAAAACTTTCCAAAGGCATCAGTTTGTGCCATCGTTTGTGACCAGTGAAATAACATTAAAGAAAAAAAAAAATCTGAATACATATATTTGGACATCTGCTTCAGGAACAGAAAATAATTTTTTACCATCAACAACAAAATATAGAACAAACGAAGAAAAGCTTTGACAGCTATAAAGCAGTCCAGAGTTCCTGTTTCTTATTATTGTTATTATTATTATTATTTTCAGCTTTTTACTTTCTCTGCTTCTTAAAGATCTTGAAGGTGTGTTTCTTCCGGCTGGCGGTTGAGTCAGTGTCTTCACCCGTGGAGCCACTATCATCCTCCAGGGGGCTCTTCTTGGAGGACAGCTGGGGGATCCGACTGTTGACCTTGGTCCCGGCCAGTCCCGTAGGGGACGGCGTGTCCGGGTCGGTGGAGTTCGGGCTCAGCGAGCGTGACGACTCGGACATGGAAAGATGGCCGGCCTGAGCCATGGCGGCAGCGACGCTGCTGTTGTTGATCTCGCCGAGGCTGGCTGACTTCTCGATGCCGTATATCTTCTTCATGAGGATGGGGCTGTCTGAGCCGCCCTCTGGGGAGGCCTCGGCCACGCGGCTGCCGCCGTTGGGAGTGTAGGCGGCGGTGGCGTGCATGGGGACGCCCTCGTCCAGCCGACCTCCGGCGCCATGCAGCAGGGAGGTGGGCTTGGCCATGATGCCCTTGGAGCCGCCGTAGGAAGCAGACATACGGAGCTGCTCGCCCGCCTGGGAGATGCAGAGCGACGAGTCCGAGTCTGAGCGATTCAGGTCCCTGAGGGGAGGGGAAACACACAGAGAGAAGCTGTAGAGACTGATGGGATTGGGGACATATTGTTGGCAGACTGAATGACAACATTCAGAGTGCACTGGTTCACAATTGTGCTTACTTCCTTCAAAAAGTCCCTTGCTGTTTGAAGGTCACAGAGGGAACCTCACTTGAATATTGACATAAAATCCAGTCTAGTTTCACACATTTTGAAAATATTATTAAATTATTAGAATATTGTGAGAAACATCTATCAACACAGCAAACGTTTAAGGAGCATGTGGACCCAGTTTCTACAGTGCTCAGTAGTATGACGTAAATATAGCGAGCATTAGGGGTTGTGGCTTCAAGTACTGCTATGCATGCTTGAATTATTTTGAATTTGTATTAATAGAAGCATGAAATCTATGATTAAGCTTCTAAAGCTGACATTAGTGATGAAGTCAGATCAGTAGCCAAGATCAAGAGTTCCAAGTTTGGACAAACATTTCAAGGAAAACATTAATGAAAATAGGATTGATGGAAGGAAAATTAATAAATGGTACGGATGATGTTACAGTGTTGGGGAAAAGGGAGAGCACTGCAGGCCAGATTCCAAAAAGGAGAGAGCCCCAGGGCATGCCAAAGCAGACATGAAGAGAGGCACAAGCAAGCGGGACGGGTGTACCCATGACTGCCGGAGCGGTGTGAACGCGCATGGGGGATGTTGTCAGGGGGGAAGTCTGGAGAGGAGTCCACGGGCTGGAAATAAGCTGAGTGATAGAGCAAGGATTGAGGACGGCCCGTAGAGGAGGCGATAGAGGAGAAGGAGAGAGGAAGAGGAGGAGGAGGTAAAGAAGCGAGGGAGGATGAAGAAGAGGAGGTGCAGATAATGGAGGGGTGAGACATGGAGGGTAGAGGCATCTGCCCCGTGGACTCGCATGACCCGAAGGACTGGCTGCGGCACTGGAGGAGCGTGGCCCTAGGCTTGGACTGATGGGACGGATGAGAGTGGGGGTGGGGGCTGCTGCTGGGGCTGCTGCTGCTAGCCTCCCCCTCTACCAACCTCTGGGATCCCATGGCCAGCTGCGGGTCGATGTGACGTTGGCGCAGGGACATCATACTGGGAGCTGTGGACACAAAGTGAACAGAAGTAAGTTCGCTATACTATGTGTGCTATTCCTGATAAAAAATAGCATTTTTAAAATAAATAAATAAATAAATACTGACAAAGGAGTGAGTAAGGCCAGGCAAGAACAAGCAGGAAACTCAGGTGTTGGGAATATCAGAGACACAGGTGCAACAAAGGTGTGTTCAGGTGCATGAGGAACTAAGCCTAAACAATTTGGAGCTAAAGGATTTTGGCAACTGATAGCACTTCACCTCATCTCCCTCCCAGCCTTTGAGAATAGGAATTTGCAGCAGTTCAAATGTCTGCACGTCTGTGCTTGCTCAAACGCAAGTGCCTGTTACGATTACTTCTGAACTAACGTCATGTAGAAAGCAGCTAAACATGTAGGCTGTGGTAAGTTACCACAAACTAAACCGAGCGGATGTTGTTTTTGAGCACAGAGCTGTTTAAGGAACCTAATGATGTGCTGCAGCCTACCTATTCCATATTACATTGAAACAAACCACAAAATGCACACTCTCAGGTAAAAAAAAAAAATAGCAGTTACATCTAAACACTTAGTTGCTCAAGAAGTTGTTGTTTTAAATCAAGCACCATGACGAGAACCTTTTTAAAGCGTTCCACTTTTGGAAATAAAGCCAATGAAAAAAATCTGGTGGATTCTACATGTTTTTGCTTTCTTAGTTCGGCAGACATTTTGTGTTCACCTAGAACTCTAACCATCAGGTTAGATCCTGGGGATAATCATAGTACCTGGCTTGCTGCCAACACCTGGGCTTTCCTTGTGACATATTCAATTAAATGCATGGAGAGAAAAAAGCATCTTAGTCTTGATGTAGGTATTACACAGAGAAAGTACTAAAGGACATTTACCTAAGAAGAAATTACTAATATAGCCGTACACCTTTAATTTTAATTCCTTCATGTACATGACTATTTAGACTCACTCCTACAGTGCTCATGCACCCACAGAAAACTAGACTGTTTACAGGGGATTAGTGGCAGAACAGTGAACAGTGAGTGCTCTGGATGGCGGAGAGGTGAAGAGAGAGACGGACGGGGAGAGAAAGAGAGAGAGAGAGAGAGAAACAGGAGGATGAGCCTGGTGAGAGAGAGTGGGTAAGCCGTGAGAAAAACTGTGGAGACAGTATGGATGTGGAGCTTCGGAGACACTCTGCGTTTTAGTCCATATGCACCCTAGTTGCCCCTTCGTCCTACTAGCGTCACATGCTCTGTGCCACAGACAGAGAGAGAGGGAGAGAGAGAAAGGTCCCAGTATCCCCCCCCTATACTCTGAACCCTCAAAAACTTCACCGCCATGAACCGGCTTCATGGCTGGCAGAGGAGTGCCAGCAAATCTTTGGGGGTTCGGGAGTTAGGATGAGTGGGAACACTGAGGGATGGAGATAGAGAGGACTGGTTGCACAGGAGAGACACAGGGGTGTTCTGGAGAGATGAGGGTTTAGAGGCATGGGTGGAGGTAAGGATGGTCATTAAGGTCTGGCGAACCCGAATGTTTCCACAGAGACTGGCTGTCCGAGCCGAGGGACCACAGGTCGCTTGCTCGCCGATCCATGACCCAGGCGGCGTCTGGATTGGACCAATGGTGTGCGAGACGGAGCCAGTGGCCAACCAGGAGTGAGAAAAGAAAAGGGGGGACCAGGGGGAGTGGCTGTTATTAAAATTTTGAATTGAACATTGTACCAGGAGTGTCGCTGTCTACACAAACGTAGCCAGTGACATTTATCTTCTTAATCTTTTTCTCCTTTGCTTGTAATAATAGCAAGAGACCCAATTGATTTGCAATATTATACAGCTGAATATTGGCAGCTGTTATCACTGGCTGATCAGCTGTATGAATTCGTTGTACACAACTCACCCTAGGATTATATAGATTTTCGAGGTATTCAACATATCAATGTTTGTTTTCTACATGACCACAATTCTGCAAATACTAAAATTTGGCCTAGAGTCGTGGATTTCTGGATATAAAATTACATTTACGCAACAATGATGAAATTGTTGATTAAAATTTGTCTGAAACTTGTTTATCAACATAAACAAATAAACAATTTGAGAAATTGTATTGTTCTGTCGTACTGTGAGATGTAATATGAAGCTTAGATGTAGGTTTGTATTACTGTATGCAGGATTATGTAAGAAAAAGCATATCATACATCTGTCTGTATGCAGAATATTTTGTTAACGCACAGGGAAATAGGCTGTACACAAAAATCTGTTGTCCTATGGTTGACCCCTAAAGACCACCACTCCTTTATGAGCTGCCACAGATGAATGGTGCAAATATAGTTATGGGCGAGTGACAAGCTAGAGGAAAACACACACTAGACTGCGTGGATGATATTAGTGCTAAGAAATCTACATGATCACTACAAAGCAGTTCTCTAGTAAAAATGCCAACATTTCTGTCCAGTTTTTACAATTTACTGACCAAGTGATATGTTCCAGAATCCCATGTAGTGCTGTTCTGTTCTATGATGTGGCAACAACTTATTTCTTTCACTTAGGCTAAAAAACAAATTATATTAACAGGCCCAGAACACAGAGGAAGGAACATGGTACAACCAAGGGATTTTGCTGATGGATGATTGGTAACTGCTGAGGAAGACGCTGCTAAAAATACTTCTGGACAAAGATTTGGTGTCATTATACATGTATTTTCATGTGCCATTTCTGAGACATAATAGTGATGAGACAATAGTTCATGAGAGGCTCTCCAAATCCCTTTTCCAAGAAGTGCTATACATCAGTGCATTAAAAACAAACACACACACACACACACACACACACACACACACACACACACACACACACACACACACGTAGATGCACACACGCACACAAACACACAGACTCCTACTATAAACACACACACGCACACACACACGCACACACACAGCAATCACCAAAAAAAGAAAAGTAAAGGTACCTGTGCCCACAGTGAATAACTCGTACATTATTATAAAACTGGAGAACTCTCAGAGAAACAACAACACTTTTTTGCTGGCAATGCAAACACAGTTGTCGAGCCTTCAATCCCTTTTCACCATTTTCACCAGTGCAGAGACATTTTCCTTTTTTTTATTGTTATTTATATTATTACTATATGTTGATCTATGGCATCATTTAGGGGCGGGCTCAGACGGGCCAGGGGGCTTGGATTTGTGCTTGCCCAGGAGCCCCTTGCCGTGTTTGAGCGACTGTGGGCCTTTGCTGGGCCGGGCCTTGTGGCCGTCTGACTCGGGGGAGCCCTTACATTGGAGGGTGCCTGGCGCCATGAACTCGTCATCCATGTCATCCATGTCATCAGACACGAGGAAAGGCTGGGGCGTGGCCCTTCCACCCATGAAGCTGGGGTCCAGGTTAAGGGCTGAGGCCAGCGAGGGCAAGCCGGGATTGTTGACAATCTGGAAGCCCGTAAGAATCTCAATCTGCTGCCACCGATGCAGACGCTCACGGAGGGCAGCCGTTACTTCACCCAACGCTTGCCTGCAGAGGGGGTATAAACAAAGTCAAGATCAGTCGAGAGGGCTAAGAACATCACAGTCACATGAAAACACAATTTGGATGATGCCATAACAAAAAAACTTCTGAATGAGTGTTCATGGAACTTTACAGTCATTCTAAAAAACCTACAACTTTTGATCATGTCCTTAAAAAAAATGATTGAAACAGCTGGTCAACATAATGGGGTTTCGCAATATTATACAGAATGGACTACCTAATCTGTTAAATTGAAATTTTATGTCTGAAATGTGGCTATAAACCCATGTTTTTCTGTTCCAACAGCGCTAGATAAGAACAGTGCATCCACAAACCTAGCTCAATATGTGTTAAGTATGCATGGCATCAAATCTTTTAGTGAATGTGGTTATAGCAATGTTCCCTGTTTAAAATATCTCCCTTTTCTCTTTGTCACACCATTTGGGAATCCTATTACCAAAGGCCTGCTCTCTTGCCTGGAGGGAGAGCAAACACAGTGGAATGCAAGCAAGCAAGACAACGACAACGACCAAGATTCACTCAGCGGTCAGACACTCACTTGGCTGCCAGGATCTTGTGATCCACGTCGTCCAGTGAAGAGCTGTGTGCCACATGGAAGGTCCCAAAGAGAGTGTTTCTCTTTTTCTTAATTTTTTCAGCCTGAGGAGCACAGGGAACACAGAGCAGCCATCAAAAACAACTCACACCAAAGAGTTTGGGGGGGGTGTTTCTGTCCCACAACTGAAGCGGCACACAGCGGTGTTCAGTGTGGTTCAGAATGCTATTTAGAAACATTGCATTGGGTTTTTCTTTACTCCATTGCCAAAGCAGAGACACACTCCAATTCAAGTTGGAAAATAGTTCCATCAATGGAAAATACTAGACATTTGTAATATCTCAGACATTTTAGTTTAAGTGTACTTCAAAAGTTTAACCATTATTACACCTAAACCATGTACAAAACTCACGATTCATGCACATGATATCATTTGAAAAACAGTGTATGGAATGCAAATGCATTAGTGCCAGGATGCAAAAACATGCATTATTAGGTACGGCCACTACGCTCTAAAAGAGGCTGTTTCTGCATGTCATCTACCAGTCTTTTAATGCAACAAGTTTTAAGAGATGCGAGTCATGAGTGTATGATGTTTGGTTTGATTAGTAAATTAGTGTTTTGTCTAGTAGGCTAATGAGAATTTTGATAATGCATAAGTCACATACTCAAGGTGCATCAGACACCATCATATTTCTCTGAACCTCTGTGAAAGTGATAAGTAGTGGTTTAATTTTTTGGTCACACAATACATTCAACATCATTTGGTAAATTCTCTACTGTAGCTGAACAAAGTTGTGTGAAATACAGATGACGACACCACAGTAGGCTGAAGCTTATGAAACAGCTCTATCAGATATGTCAGTGTCGGTAGTTCCCACCACTACGATCTTTTTAACTTTACCTCTGAAACCCTCAAACTCACACGCACACACACACACACACACACACACGAACACACACACATGCACCAGGCACGCACGCGCGAACACACACACGCACACACGCACACGCACACACACACACACACACACACACACACACACACACACACACACACACACGCGTGCCCACACACACACACGCGTGCCCACACACACACACACACACACACACAGTCCCCCAACCTCCTCCAAAATGAAGTTCAACCGTCTCTTGAGCAACTCACCCCTTCTTTGGCCACCAGCAGCTGCCGTTCGGCGTTCTGCTTCTTGATGTTGTAGTACTGCACCTCCACCTCGTGTGTGAGCTGCAGCCACTTCTGCAGGGACTCTGGTGGGGACCAGCTGCTGCGCGACTCCAGCTCCTTCTCAGCCTTCTTCAGAGCCATGCGCACCTGCACCACAGCAAAAGCACGTTTAGGTACATGGGCATGCAGGAGCCATGCAGTTCATGTTGCTGATGCATAACTAATCGGGCTGTGCTAGGAGGACTCGTTTTGCCTGTGTCTTATAGTGATATTAAATGTCATTATATTGTCGAAAAACATTTTTTTTATTCTTCCTCTGATGGAAGTACTGTTTAGGAGGATTTAGTAGCTCAAGCAGTGGCATCAACTGCAGCATATTCAGGTCCAATGCCCATGAGGCCCCATGTTCGAAAATGACCCCAATCTCACTCCATTTCTTCTTTGCTTCAGGACCAAAAATACACTCTAAATAAAAAGGAACTAGATTTATCTCTATGTGGTCATCGTAACCATTTTTGCCTCATAATTATCTATGGATCTATCCACTATGGCTATGCAAGCGTCTTGCGTAGGTAATAATGACTAAGCCGATACAACTTAACATCCGCAAACCATATTGTTCACAGTTTCACACACACTCACTGCCCTTCAAATACAGTGAAGAGCTGTGGAAGATATCTGAGAGGGGATCATGGGCCTGTAAATGATGTAGAGTTGGCCAATACCAGTGTTCTCTCAGCAGCTTGTTAAAGATGAGCCGTGGTTTGAGCATGTGTGTGTGTGTGTGTGTGTGTGTGTGTGTGTGTGTGTGTGTGTGTGTGTGTGTGTGTGTGTGTGTGTGTGTGTGTGTGTGTGTGTGTCTCCACTGCTTAATTGGGTGCTGTGCTAATGAGCTCCGGGGCTCAAAGGTGGAAAAAAAAAAAAGAAAAAACTGAACATAGCTGTGATCATCCAGCCAACAGACCTCTGAGACACAGAGAGTCAATGCAGGGAGTGGGTGGTAGGGAGACAGGAAGGGAGATAGTGAGTATGCATGCTTCATTTATTTGTTTGTGAGTGTGTGTGTGTGTGTGTGTGTGTGTGTGTGTGTGTGTGTGTGTGTGTGTGTGTGTGTGTGTGTGTGTGTGTGTGTGTGTGTGTGAGTGTGTGAGTGTGTGCTTACTATCCCTGATATATTTGAATCCTTTCTGTACAAAATGTAATTGGTGGATTCAAATAAACAATTTGTGTGTGTGTGTGTGTGTGTGTGTGTGTGTGTGTGTGTGTGTGTGTGTGTGTGTGTGTAAGTGTAAGTGTAAGTGTAAGTAAGAGTGAGGAAAAAAAACAAAGATGGAGATAAATTGAGAGTGAGGAGATCAGCAGGAACCAGCAACGGAGAGGAATTTAGACTGTTAGAAAGTGTTTAGAAAACACTTTCGTCTGTGCTGTGCGTGAGTGGTGTTATAGTGGACACAATAGATGACCTAACCAAACAGAAAAGGGAAGATGTCACAGAGCTGTAAATAATGCGGAAGCCAAGAGAGAGAGAGAAAAAAAAAAGCTCTGCTGAAGCACTCCACAGTGCACAGAGCACAACAGACAGCCGTATCGTGTCTGAAAGTGGCACAGGTCTCTGAGGAGCTGTAAGAGGATGTGACCTTGTGTCATCAGCGGCCGGCGAGGTGAAACAAGGTAATTCCTCTCGCAGAACACAAAGTCGCCATTGGCAGTGGTCCCAGAACTACTGACCCTGAACTTTTCTCAGGTCATCAAATTGCAGAAAACATTTTTTGGGGGTTTCAAACAAACATGAAGCAACAGTTAGACCCATGGGAAGAGGCTGGGTAATTGGACCTCTGATACAAACATTGTTGCGTGTGTGAGAGAGTGAGTGAGTGAGTGAGTGAGTGAGTGTGTGTGAGAGAGTGTGAGAGAGAGAGAGAGAGAGAGAGAGAGAGAGAGAGAGAAATGTGTAAATGTGAGGCTGAGTGAGAGAAAAAAAAAGGCAGATGTGTGTGTGTGTGTGTGTGTGTGGTGGTAATGGTGGTTGCAGGTTCTGTGGGTGTGCATGCTAACCAAGGCCAAAATTGGACAAGTCAAAACTAGTCTAGAGTACATGGGGGAGGGGGCAGAAAGATCATTTAAAGCATGAAAGGAAGATGGTAGTATGGTTGACTGTATGATAATAAGCTTAAGTCTAGAAAGACAGGTCATCAACAGAGATCGCAGAGATCAGATGTATCTGATGTGTCTAAGAGTGTGTGTGTGTGTGTGTGTGTGTGTGTGTGTGTGTGTGTGTGTGTGTGTGTGTGTGTGTGTGTGTGTACATGTTTGAAAGAGAGAGAAAGACTGTGGGTGTGAGTTGAAAACAAGGCCAAAAAAGGGCATACAACACAACAAGGTCACATGCAAGAGTGAACAAAACTATCAATACGAGCAGGAAGAGAATAGGGAAACCAATGAGAGAATCTGCGGTCATAAACTGCTTATTTGTTACATCAACGGAGGCAAAAAAAATAAAATAAATAAAAGCCAGGAAACGACTTATCAGCTACATACCAAACCAACTCTGTTTTATTTTTAGTTTGTTTGGATAGTACTGTGGCCACCTAGGTGCCACCATGTTATCTGGTGTTTATTAACATTATTGGGTACTTGGTGATCTGCCAGCCAAACGGGTAGAACAGAGCATGGGATTTGTTTTTACAGAACCGAACTCACAATCTACACAATGTGTCTATATGATATACAGCCACAGTATGTGATATTTAGGTAAAGTCTCTGAATAGGTCCATATAAAAGTCTTTCCTTCCAAATGCTTTATCCTGCTTTGGAATGCTAGGAGCAGAGAAAGCGAGCGAAGGAAGGCTGGTGCTGTGGAATGCACCTCCCGCTGTGATCTGTGCCTGCGGTCTGCCTTTAATGCCCCTTAACTCTGCTCATCGGACACGGACGACCCAGAGGTCAGGATATCCGCTACAGTATGAAAAAGATCTCTTGTGCCGATAGTGGATATAAAGGGGGAAAACAAAACAAAGTGGCTGAAAGCAAGGCCACTGAAACCAAGTTGCAAGTTGGTATTTGGTATTTTTTGCCCTCAACGGTGTCTTCCAGGCAGCGCTGCCTTCAAGGCACTACTCCACTCAGTTTAGGGTTAGGATGAGGGTTGAGGGGGTTAGGGCTAGGAATAGGGTAGGGGTAGTGCCTTTTAGGCTGTGCTACCTAGAAGGTGCTGTTGGGGGCAAAAAACACCATTGAGCTTGCAAGTTGATGAGAGCCAGAGACACTGTATTTCTCTATTGTCAGTGAGAGTAGTGAGAGAGGCCTGTGTGTGTGTGAGGGAGGGGGGGGAAGTGTTTAGCTTCCCTTCTCTAAAGCAGTGGGTTTGACGAGCATTGTGCTGACAGCCGAAGTGGCATTACCTGCTCCAGCTCCTCCTCGGCGTACTTCTGGCGGCTCAGTTCGTTCACGGTGCCCTCTCGAAGCTCCCGCAGCCGCTGGGCCTCCTGCTTGGCGCTGTTGATCTCATCCCGCAGCTTCTGCTCCAGGGTCACCTTCTCCACCTCCACGGTGCGGTGCTCCTCCTGGGCAATCTGCAGCCTGGGGGGGGGTGGGAGTGGAGATAGAGGGAAACAATATGTCACTGTAAAGGACCAGGTGTTGACGCTGACCATGTTGTCCAAATCCAATTTCAGTTCAGTAGATTGAAACTACATCTTTCTCAAACAAATCATCAAGCTTCAAAAACAACTTTAAGACATAAGCTACTGCACGCAGACGTGTATTAACAACTGGTTTCTATAAAGCTATCTGTCCATCTAGACCAATTAAAAACACAACCTTACTGGCCAACATAACCATGGAGGAGCCAGTTATGGAAATAACGAGGTCCCATAGCATTAGCATGCTACTCCCTGTACGTCACCTCCACCAACCAGGCAGCTGTCCCCTACATTCCTGTGCTCTGCCCATGCGAGCACACAGCCCTCTCCCCAACAGGAGGCCCTCAACACAGGATTGATGAGTCACTCAAACCCTCCCGCCCTCCTCATTTGCACGCCTGTTGGAAGTATCAGACGGCCCCAGACAAAGATGGCCTCGTGAAGAGGAAGTGGTGTCAGCCACCTTTTTTTTTTCCCCTCTCTCCGGGCACCCGACGCAAAAGAGGGCACCGTCCGTTTCCTCTTTCGTAACTGGAAATAGTGCAAGGTCCTTCCACACGACAATGCAAAAACAATATGAGTCAATACAAAGCAGCCGAGGCCGAGACAAAAGAGCCAATGTATCAAGTGACGTGGATCAGTGGGACAAGTGTTTGGTGACTAATATAAAAGACCACAGAAGATGAAATTTATGAATCAGGTTTTTAAGGAAGAGTAGTGGTCGATGGCAGAAAATAACTGATCGGAAACAGCGGTTAAGATTTGAGTGGGTGGTGTTTAGGCACAAGTGGAGAGCTTATTGGAAGTTCCAGGAGGTTCTCGCCAAAACAAACAGCAGAGGGAGCCGTGGAGCACCTGCTGCTGTTTGTGTTTGGTGGTGACAACAATGCAAGTGTCAGAGGAACCAGCAAAGATACAGTCGACTGCAGCAGTACGCTCTCTGGACAGTGAGAGGCAGTGTGCTGTTGTGTGGGAGCAGTTGGGTGTCACTGTGTGTGTGTGTGTGTGTGTGTGTGTGTGTGTGTGTATGTGTTGTCTGTGTGTGTGTGTGTGTGTGAGAGAGAGAGAGTGTGAGAGAGTGTGAGAGAGGGAGAGAGGGAGAATGAAAGGCGATATGACCGATGGAAAATGTGCAGAGCTGGAAAGCCCTCGCCTGGCGACCCTGACCTTTGCCATTCAACAGCTAAGAGAAGAGAAGGCAGACACTGTGGACTTCCTCACAGACACAAGCCGGCACATACTGTACACAAATACAGATTACAAACTCTGTGCTGTAAACCAGGATTTGAATGCGTTCAATACAGGAGACAGAGACTGACACACACGTCAGATAAACATCGACCAGGAAACAAACACACAAGCCTGGCATCCAGAGCTCTGGGTCTTTTGGTCTGTGATCCTAAAACCTGAAAAGCGAGAGACCAATGGACACAAGTTTAAGATTGAGTGAAGTGAGCGAGATGATCTCATATTGCACACCAACTGTTGAGCCCATGTTTGGGACTATAATGTACACCTTTATAGGACTACCGGTAAGCAGGACAAAGCCATCTTGAAAGACATATGTTAAGCCTACAGTATTGGTTGAATTGAAGATGTATACTTTACTGTTCTGAAACACAGCACCAGGCCAAGAGACTTGCTGGCTGGCTGGCTTACTAGAACCCACACTCAAAGGTGAGAGTGTTGGAAGCGAACATGAGAAGTTAAGAGGTGATGCTTAGCGCTAGGCTATACTTGCGAAAGGCATGACGTGAAACCTGGCCTGGCGAGAACACACTCACACTCTCTCTCTCTCACACACACACACACACACCACAAACACATACACACTTCCACCCTGGCCAGCTTCCTCTCCACAGTAGCCTGACGAGGTAAAAGCGTGTGTGGCCACCTGATCCGCACCACCGGATCTCCAGTTAAGTTCCTCACTCACAGCAGCTGGCATGGGGGATCAGCAAGACCCTCCTTACTCACAACACAGGCCAACCCAAACAAAGACAGACAAAGAGAGAGAGACCTTTTCAGATTTTATCTACAGAGAGAGTGCTTCTTTAGGAAATGCAGTATAAAAACTCTGATTGACAACATGTTTCAACGTGATCAAATGCAAATGTAAAAATCAACCACAACTCGAAGCACAGGAACAGCAAATTCACTTCACTATTACTTTCAACAGTCTACAAGTGCTCAGGAAAACACCCACATGAGAAACTGCCTGAGGCTTTATGACTAGTCTGGTGGAGCGTTACATCAAGACACACCCACATGGCAAAGCTATCCTCAGTAGTTGTTGTCCTACGGGCTGTGGGAGCACCGCATAGTGGGCATAGTTTAGTCTAATCAATCACTCAAGATGTTTCAATGCTGATGGGTCTGGACCTCAACAACTACTCAATTACTGGCGGAGAATGTAAATAAACCACAAAATTGATAATGTAATCCATTTGAACAGATCAGGACAAAGGGCATAGATTAGCTGACTGCTTCCTCCTCAGGCAAGGCATCTGATCTGGCGGTGCCAGCACCTTGCTGAATTACACAGAATTTGGGAAGAATAAGTGTTTCGCTCCCCCTAAAAGGAATCGTTCGCTCCGCCCCTGACCTTGCTGAATTCCACGGAATTTGGGAAGAGTCAGTGTTTTGCTTTCACCTTTTTTTCTACGTTCCTGTTGAACGAGTAACTGACTTCCGCCACTCAGCTGTAGCCTACATGTATGCACAGCGCTGCGGTGTATCCTGTGTTCACACATGCTTGCAATAGACACATCCACACACACACACACACACACACTCATACACACACAGAGGAGAGGAGCAGCCGGGGCAGTATGAGCGATAGAGGAAGGCCGTGCCTCAACAATTATCCCACAGAGGGAAACCAGACACCTCATCTTGCTTTTTCATCAAACTCTGTTTACGCCTGCCTGCGCAGATCAGGTACCGACCGTCTGCATTAACAAAGACTAATGGGATAAAATGTCCCCGATTTTTTAAACAATCGCTCTATTAAATCATTTTTCTCATCTGCACAGCCCATTCAAGCTGTCCCAATTTTTATTTTCTCCCTCTCTCTCACTATGAGAGCCACTAGTGAGTGCAGAGCTGCGTGTCTTCACACACACTCGCAGTCTCTGCCCACATCCTGTTTCAGAACCAAATGCTTCTCAGCAACAGCAGCCCGTGTTGCACTGACTAAGCTGTGTTAAGACACGGTTTCTTAAGAGAGACCTGAATTCTCTTCTGTTCCAATTCTGATGAAAACGATGATACTGGTTAGATGTGCAGCACAACTAGGGCATGGTATTGGTGTCCTAAAGGCAGATACATTAATACCTACAATACACTGTGAAAAGAAACACAACTTAGTTCTTCATCAATATAGGTCACATGTAAGTAACAGAAGTCGTACCACAACGATTGCTTGACTTCTATAAACAGTTGGCATGTTGTTAGAGTGAAAGGGGCAGTAAATCTGTATCTAAAAGAGTACACTATACCTCATGCACTACAAACCTACCCATTGTGCTAAAGAAGACATTGATAAACATCAACCAATAAATAAGAAGTATGCACATCCCGTGACAGAGAGCATTGTGAATATGCTGGTTGCTATGGATGCTTTGAATAGCCCAGGATTGAGCTGCAGGATACAAAATGTCTTTCTTGGTTTTGCATACTATTCATAGTGAACAGCATGCCTCTGGACAAAGGGTGTGTTTGTGTGTGTGCGCGTGTGTGTGTGTGTGTGTGCGTGTGTGTGTGTGTGTGTGTGTGTGTGTGTGTGTGTGTGTGGTTGCATTTACTTCTGCTGCAGGTCATGCAGAGACTGCTCAGCCCTCTGCAAGCCCTCCAGGTCCTTCATCATCTTCTTCATGTGGTCCTTGGAATAGCGGTTCTGGATGTAGGCGAACCAGCAGCCACCCATGCCTATGACTATGGACACCACCAGCATGAAGTCCTTCAGATGATTATGCCTGTTCACTGCACAGAGAGAGAGGGAGAGAGAAAATATTGCATGAAACTGACAAGATATACAACACCTTTGCTCAGTAAATCACTAGACCCAAGGAAGCAAGAAAAGGCCTTATGCTGTATTCACACACATTTCTGTTATAGTCATTGACTGACTAACTTGACGGTGTGAACTACATAACAGCTGTAACGGACATGTATAATTTCTGTTACATTCTGTTTAATGTGGATTTAATGTGGATTTCATGCATCAGGAAGCTTGAAGAAGCATTGAATTACATATTAGGCAGTTGGTCACGTGTTTGGTTCGGTAAACCACACAGTACTCAAATCAACAAGATGTAAGGTTGAAAGCACTTGTCAGATGCATGAAGCTCCTAATGTCTTCCAAGATCATAGATATTTTCCTGGAGCCCTTTTTACTATATTGCTTAAAATCCCCTTCACACCCCGATTGCAACCAAGTAATTAATTGCATCCACACATAACTGATGCGAAATTAGAATGATGCGGAAAAAAACGCCATGTAGCCTAATCATTTTGAGTGTCACATGATGTGTCTATCAAACTCAACTGCTATTTGGCCTTCCCTCCACTCCCTCTGAGCCATACAGACATGTCGTCCTGTACTCGAGGTAGGGCTTTGGGGGAGAAATCTGATGAAACGTGCA
This sequence comes from Sardinella longiceps, assembly GCA_027497455.2. NCBI lineage: Eukaryota > Metazoa > Chordata > Actinopteri > Clupeiformes > Clupeidae > Sardinella > Sardinella longiceps. The sequence continues at coordinate 10,544,613 of JAODXP020000021.1, read as the reverse complement.
TTTTCAAATTTAGCTTGCGCTAACATTTTTCTTGGATCTTGTACCCCACCTTTAGTCTGTACAGAGTTCATAAAACTGTTGAACCACACCTACCTTGCATACATCTATCATTTGTCAACAGCGTAATAACTGATTATGGTGATGTTATGCTTGGACGACAAAGATGACAATGGCACATTCATCGAGCTACCCCTCCCACATTTGGTGGTTTAGCCTAACTGAGAGTTCTTATCCCATGCAAACTGTAAAATCAGTACAAATCACACACCCATGTAAAACTAGTGCCTTTCTAATGGTGCTTTAGAGACTGTACCCTTCATATAACATTTAGCTTCAATGCTAAGGAGAGGCCATTCTATATGTAGTTGTGCAAATGTGGATTTGGGCCAAAAGACCAAGATAAACCTGATTAGCGCTGGCTATTTCAGTCTGCCAACTGATGCTAATGAACTGCATGGGGAGAATGCAGGGCAATGGAAAGGGGGGTCTGACATTTCCACCGCGTCCCGGACACCAGTCTCTTCACTGTGTCCTCTGGACGGCTAAGGTGAAGCGCAGAGGTGGCCGTCTTAGTCCAGGCCCTATCCTAAATCACTAAATTGAATAGTCACGAGGATACAATTAACTACAACAAAAGGACAAAAAATGTGAAACAATACGTGGCCGACAAGACAGTTATTATGCAAGTTGGTGACGACATTGAGATGAGCGACTGTACTGCCAGCGAGGTGCCTTTTTGAGCTTGAGCCTGAGGTCTTTCGACAGCCTTTGTTGTGCTTTATTGGCGAAGAATAGCGAGAGCAGAACAGGGTGTTGTTATTGCTGCACGCTTAACTATCAGCAGTGCATTCCTGGTGAATATGGAGCGCAGTGCAGGCTCATGCCGGCACCTCCAGAGAAGGCTCCATGGAAAGCTTCTGAAAGCCAGAGGAACACTTCTATATAAGGTTCCAAAACGGCTGAAACCAAGTGAGAAATGTGGCGGGGGGTGAGGGGGGGATTGTAGAAGAACACAGAGAGGGGAGAAAGAAAAAAAAAAAAGAGAGGACGGGTCAGACCAAATCTAGGACTGGCAGACAGTTAGCGAAGCTTTGAGACCGTGCCAACACGGACACTGACAACATAGCCACAGTCCCACCAGCCCCCTCCCCACACACACACACGGACAGATATAGACTGCCTGCACATTCATGCAGCGCATGCACGGGCACGCACAGACACACAGAGGCGAATGCACGCACACACACACACAGACACACAAGCACATAAACTATGCAGCGTAATCCTCTGTACGAGTTATTGGCGTGACACAGAGACTTGGGCTAATTCTCCAGCAGGCACACAACTTTCCACACTCAACCCCCTTCAGCACCCAGCTTTCATGTCACTGATGTAGGCTAATGGGAGCCATTACGCGTGCTCTCTTTGGCCTTCGTCATCAGTCATAAAAACCTGGGCCTCTCCAGCTCTGCCTTCATAACCTAGAGTAAACACTCCAGCACTCTGCCAGACGGTGACTCCCGTGTTTTCTCAGAGGCACATTTTGGTGGCTCTCAAAAAAAAAAAGCTGTTAAAAAAAGGCCATAGGAAAAAAAGATGATTACACAACGCTTCTTAATGGTCCAGGTAATGGTGCAATGCCATATTTAGGAAACGGTTAGATTGCTCCAAGTACAGGTCCTACTATCCTATTACAGCAGAACTAACTGTCCATTTTTGACCATGCACCATACCGGTTCAATGCTATGACAAAAAAAACTGAAATACGCAACAAGTAGGCTTAGCCTATCAAATATAACAAGTGCAAAAACTGGAGTGGATGGACAAATATAAAGACAGAACACTGGTGTTATTAAATACATAGCACTATTGTTTGAGGTCACCGTGTGCTGCTTGTAGGAAAAGAACAAGAAAAATTGATTGATCATAAACTGAAAAGTAAACCAGCAGCAAACATCAACTGAATGAGGAATAGGAAAATTCAACTGAAAGCGATTTTCCTCTGCCCAATTCAGTCAAGGTTAACTGCTAGTTCACTATTTGGCTCATGCTTTATCAAATTTTCTCATTCTTTTTCCCTGCCAATAGCAACCAGTGGCCTTAAACAAGAGGGCTATGGATGGATTCACGCACTACATTTCTCCTTTAAACTATAAAACATTATAAAACACTTTTTGTTGCAGCTGTAGCGGTGTCTGTCTGTCTCGTTCCCTCTATTCTCCCTGGAGAGCATCCTCAAAATCCTGTCTATGCCTCAGTCTACTAAGCTATCTAATGCTACCATTTCATTGCAGCAGCGTAAACCCCTGCTGAAACCATAACGGTCATAAAAATGGGTTTCCGGAGCCGCGCAACAAATCATACATCAATTCAGTCACATCAAAAGCAGAACACTCAAACTTGCATTTCTCTGCATAATAAAATAGCGAGCACAAACTGACACTAAGCCCTGCAGAGTCTACAGAGATGTGTGTTGACTGTCTGGGCCTTGATGAAGACTTCATTTGAATAACAAAGCTTGCTATGAAAACGGATGCATATTTTATCTACCATATTTGTCTCACAGTGCTTGGTTAGGCCAATTCATTATGATACACAGAGTAATAATGGGACGCATGAAGAATTAATACAGATAAAAATATGGCGATGGTAGCAGATACTGTACAAGCTGAATGGGTAAGTAGTGGGTTTCTGGCTTCTTCCCAAGCTCCTGTCACCTCCAGACCGTCACAGCTGGGCCTCTTCAGCAAAACACACACACACACACACACACACACACACACACACACAGACACACAGACACACACACACACAATGACACATGCCAGACACAGGCTCCCATCCTCTGGGCCTCAAAAGCTTCCGTACACGCAAACACACCCATGCTCACACACAAACACAACCCACCCACTCCCCATCCACCCTCCTCAACACGCACACACATGGGCGCACACACACACACACACACACTTTCCCATATCACAGCGGCACTTACTAAGGAGCTCATCACAATTTACAATTTCCATCTCCCTCAAATAGCGAGACACCAAAAAAACTGTGTTTTTTCATTACATCATAAAATCATTATTTATTCAAACCAGACAGAGCTACGACGGCACTGCGGCAGAGAGTCAGACTCCACACACACACACACACACACACACACACACACACACACAGCTTCTCATCAAGCTGAGCAGCATGAACAATCTGACTAAATATACCCGACAAGCAGGGTGCCGGCCGTCAAGATTCTAGGGAATGCCTTAAACACACATTAGCCATAAAAAAGTTTCCTGCTCAGAGTCAGGAATCCTGTTTGGCCACGGCCCAGGAGTGGACTCAAGCTGGTGGACCCTGACAGGTCACGCCCTGCCGCCCGCCACGTTACACCTGACGACTCTGACAGATGTGAACGTCTTTGACTGGCTAAACCTGAACGATCACATTCTGGGTCAGCGGCACCTTAACGAGAGGTTACAGAGACACGGACTAACAGAGACAGAGAGGCAGGAGAAACGAGGGCGAGACAGTAACTGAGAGGGAGGGAGGGAGGGAGGGAGGAGGAACAAAGAGTGGGGGTGAGAGAGGAGTGCGCCAGAGAGATGTGCCCAGACTACTGAGTTGGTCTGAGATTCACTCCCGGCCTCACTTGCAGCTTATTGAAGCAAACAAACAGGATTTTCTTGCACACACACAAAGACGGACAAAAGCTATTTTTAAAAAAAGCATTCCAATCTCTTCATCTAGCTTTTTAATTAGGTTGAGCAATTAAAGATGATTCGGATAGCTACACAAAATACTGCCTGCCTCAAATACTACTTTAACAATGAAATACTGTCAAGAGGCTTCAAGCAACAGGGAGCTATCTGTATTCTCGAGCAGATGACTTCACTGTTGCCCTTGGTAAAAGTTAAAGCAGAAGAAAGAGTCCACGTCACCAAATGCTTCTGCACATACAAAACAACTCCCTTCTGCACATACAAAACAACAGACATTATCTGCTTCCTTCTGGCATTGTAAAAGTCTGAAGACCAGTTTGACCAATCACTTGAAGATATGACAATCTAGACGTAGCAATTTATATCTAAGATTTGAGACAACAAAGAAGATCAAAAGGCCGGAGCAATGTAACTTACTCAGTGGAGGTCCAAAGAGAACTGTGTCCAAGGCCTTAAGCTGGAGTTTTTGCACATGGCTGCGGTCCAACATCTTCAAGACCGATACGGTCAGAGTGGAATTCTTTATGGCCAACCTGGAGAACCACAAAAACATTAAAGACTGCAATGCAACTGGGCACATGCATGAGACTACCTAAAATGAGAGAACTGAAACATACTTTAGGGTTTGGCAACTTTCAGGTGTACAAAGGGATCATATTGTTGTTCGCCGGTTGTATGGGAAGGCAGCTCTCTATAGTGTTGTCTTGATATGACTTAATTTCACCGCAAAGACAAGTGTGACCAAGAAGTCTAAAACGAGCTACACAATGAGGTCATGCAACAGGCTGATGTAGCATGTGGTTAGCATCGTGTCCACTGTGTTCTCTGCAACAGCAGTCCGTGACACACAAAGATGTGTAAAGACACTGCTGCTTAACAAAAGAGCCATGCTGTCTTAGCAGTCATCTGTTAGTCACCTGGGCATGGCGGTGCCGTTGAAGTTCATCTTGCGAAAGGCCTCCTCATACTGGGGCACTTCCACATACGTGATGAGCCACTCCACCACCTCATCCACCGTCCAGTTGTACACTGTGGAGAAAAAAAGAATAGATGTTAAGAATACAGTAATTTCACGCATATAAGCCGCATTGTGTATAAGCCGCAGGACAGTGTTTTATGCAAGTTAAAAAAAAAAAAAACATATTAACACCATATTAACTGCCCCCGTTTTAACCTCATAGCGGAAGAAATTTTGCAAAATCAATGTATAAGCTGCGGCTAATAGTCGGGAAATTACGGTAGTGTGGCATCCAAATACTGCAAATTATCTGAGGGAAAACAGCTCCATACCTGGGTTAATATTTATAATGGAGATGGAGGTTATAGAATGCCTTTAAATTGACCCTGCATAAGATTTTGACACTATTTCAGGTATCCTTTTCATCAGATTATTTGTTTTGGCAACATCGGCAAATTAATTTGGAGAGTAGCCTATTTAGTCACATGGAGGGTGGATAAACACTGGTTCAATTCCAGGATGTGCATTGAGCAGTTCTGGGTGGAGGGTAGGAAACCAAAACAACAAAACTCTTACCGCATGACATTGCTGACTGTATGGTTATCAAACACCAATTAGCATGTTCTAGCAGTGCCGGTAAGCCACTAAGAAGTATTTGGAAGGTTTTGTGTGCCTTTTAAGTAGCTAATCCACTAATTTGATGCTAAAACTACTTAGTGTTGCTTTCGAGGCCAGCATGAAGCCTTAAAAATGAACAGGTGTGAGCTCTGACCGACACACACTATCCAGAAACCCTAGATTTACAACCAACACCGAGCCCAACAGCATTAAACCTCACATAATTCTTCACACCTCATTCTGATGTCTGTGACGGATCATCTGTGACATTTACCACCACTGACTCCAAGTGAATGTGTGTGGCTAGGGTACTGATGTTTTCTACCGCCCTCAACAAGCAGTGAGACCTGTTGACGCAATTGGCTAATTTTGAATTGCTGCCAGTCTTCCATCCTCCCTCATTCATATCCATCCTGCCTTTGCACTTGTGTAATAATGACGCATTTAACAAATGTCAGACAAACGAGTCAGCAATACCTGAACGTCTTTCTTCTAAAGGAAGCTATTTTTCCATGCAAGAGAAGAATTAAGATATGACTTTCACTGATGCTGATGAAGATATGGCAACCACAGACATTTTACCGACTAAGGTACAGTGAGATGGGTAAAGCAACAAAAGCATGTTTTATATTATCGGAGAAAACTGCCATGCACTATGCCCTTTTGCATACACTAACAAGGGCCACACTGCAATCATGTAAACCTAGGTGGACCTATTAACGAAGTCAAAGCTGTTAAGTTGCAGACTATTGCTTAAGAGAGGAGTGTGTATATCAGGGACTCAAGAAGGCATCCTCTATCATAACAACGTTTTAAAAGGCACACCCTGGCCTTGAGTCAAAAAAAATAGTGTGAAGGATGCAGTCATTTGAGTGGAGCCTGGCAGGGAGTCAAGGAGAGGGCCCATGTGCCTGTTAATGTCAATGTTGTCACAGACGAGAGCCTACAGTTGACATAGAAAATAATTTCCAAAGTGCCAGAACCAACCACCCCTTTTAGATCGCTAGGTCAGCATTGAGTCAGATTGCGTCTAGTTTATTTGTGCTTCCATTTGCGCTCAGATAATCAACATGTCCGTAACAGCAACGGAGAAAGAATAAGCAATTCTTCCCGCGTATCATAGACTGTAGACCTTCTGTGAGTAACGTATTTGTGAAGAGAAAAAAAAGCGTGTTCAATAGGCTATGCATGACAGTGCGCATACACCAGTCTATGCAACTTCAGTTCGCTCCATCTCTCCACTGATCAAAGTTTGCCTGCCCTTGTTGATGCTGCCCTGACATCGCGGCAAGAAACCTTGAAACTGTGATTTGACATGTTGAATGTTTGAAACTACTTGCAACTACATGAAAACTTTGATTCACACCGCTGCGGTTATCTCATGTTGTCTTAAATCTTCGGTCTGAATTTGAATAGGCTTTAGGTTAAGCTACGTCAGCTACTTCCATAGCTGCACTCAAACAGTAACGTAGGCTATTTGTGAAGAGAAAGAAAACGTGTTCAACATATATGCGCATACACCAGTCTATGCAACGACTCTACTTCGCTCCATCTCTCCACTGACCAAAGTTTGCCTGCCCTTGTTGATGCTGCCCTGACATCGCGGCAGGAAACCTTGAAACTGTAATTTGACATGTTAAATGTTTAGCGGCTTGAAACTTCTTGCAACTACATGAAAACTTTGATTCACACCGCTGCGGTTGTCTTAAATCTTCACTCTGAATTGGAATAGGCTTTAGGTTAGGCTACGCCAGCTACTTCCATAGCTGCACTCAAACAGCTTGTGCTGAAGGCATGGGCGGAGCTTGGTGAGGCTGCGAGTGAGCGCGTTGCATATGCATAGGCCGTTTCTCCTAAGCTTCATTAGACACTAACAAAACATTTTCTGACTTAGTCTATCGTTTTTGCCGATATGACAAAATTCCCATCGTGGAAATTCTTTTTCCCGATATACCGCAGACGATAACATATCGCACAACCCTAGCTGCTTGCCGCCTAACTCGGACTGCTCTGGTTTCCTCTCTGGCTACACAGCCAAGGCTGGAGGAAGAACTGCAATGCAGAGTGAATAAGAGACACCAGAGAGAGAGACACCAGAGAGAGAGAGAGAGAGAGAGAGAGAGAGAGAGAGAGAGAGAGAGAGAGAGAGGTGACAGAGTAAAAGACAAGAGATAAGAAGATAGGAGGAGAAAATTGGTGAGTTAGCGTGTATGTGTGTGTGTGTGTGTGTGTGTGTGTGTGTGTGTGTGTGTGTGTGTGTGTGTGTGTGTGTGTGTGTGTGTACAAAAAAAACTGCAAACCACAGGAGCAGCATGAGGCAGCTTGCGTTTACTGCAACTGGAGAAGGAGAGGACATGCAGCAGCACCCCAGAGCAACTACAGAGGAGGGAGAAGATAGTAGACCACTAAGAGTCTCTATGGGAGACAGCCTCTGTCAAGGCTTTTATCAAGAGGTGTGAATTTGTCAACCCCTGACATGAGATAACAGAGTAAAGCAGGGAAGAAGGTGCTTGTGTATGTATGTGTGCGTGTGTGTGTGTGTGCGCGTGTGTGTGTGTGCGCGCGTGTGTGTGTGTGTGTGTGTATGTGTGTGTGTGTGTGTGTGTGTGTGTGTGTGTGTGTGTGTGTGTGTGTGTGTGTGTGGGGGGGGGGGGGTGTACATGGCTGGATGCAAGCCTATCTCTGTCTGTCCTTGTGGTGGTGACAGATTCAATGGTGTTACTCATTCACTGTCCACGCAGCAGCCAGTAGTGTGCCACGTCACATCACCACAGCACAGCTTCCCACAACCACTGTGACATTTTATACGCTCTGCTTCCTTCTCTCTCTCAGTGGACAGTGATTAGTGATAGTGAGATGGGAGAGAGTAAATAAAAAGGCTAGGCTTGACATGTATTTAAATCAAAGAGATACTAAAAATGAAACCACCGCTGGGAGCCACAACAGGCAATCAGAGGTCGAAAAACAAAGACAAACAGACTGTCCAAGAAGTGAAGAAAAACTAAATAAACAAAAGATTAAAAAACAAACATAGCAGGCCTAACACATTACTACATGATATAAAACTTATAAAACAAATGAGAGGCCAAAATGTGAAAAATAAAAAACAAAAAAGAAGTGGTCATAAGGCCACCGGAGGAGTACTGCTGCAGAGCTGACCACCCTGGCTGGAACACGGTGTCCTGGTGGAGAGAGAGTGCTCTCTGCTACAGAGCCCTTCTTATGCAAACAGATGCAATCAGCCTGCTTGGCCTGAGGGCCAGCTCATTCTCACTTCATGGCAAGAGATGGGGCAGGCACACACACACACACACACACAGGTTCACACACTTCCTGTACTGTACCTTCTGAGCCCTTCCACACATTCCACAGGTCTTCCACACTGATGAACTGGTCGTCTCCATGGAAACTGTTATGCTTGGCTTTAGGGTCATGGTAGTTCAGGTCCTCTCTCAAGAACTGTGTGTCGAGAGAGAGAGAGAGAGAGAGAGAGAGAGAGAGAGAGAGAGAGAGAGAGAGAGAGGGAAGAGAAATTGAGCTGTCAGTCATATCCATGTTCACAGTTGTGCAAAGCTGCAGTGGTGAGAGAGAGTCAAGATGTGTCCAGGCAATCTGCAGAGGCCCATCCATCCGCTTCCCCTCTCTCTCTCTCTCTCTCTCTCTGGCGGCTGCAAACTCATTTCCTGTGTACAGCTAACTTAGTGCCGCTGAGAAGGATCTTACTTAGCGGTTAAGCTCGCACTTATGAAGGGGAATTACTACTACGAGCAATAAAGATCTCCCCTTCCTACAAACATGCCATGCACACAAGGCACAGGCACAGACACACAGCAGCGTGCACTCAGACGTGAACTCTCCATATGCACGTCACACACCCAGTTTAGAGTCACTCCTGCACTCTGTGAACCGGGTCCCAAGTCCCAAGGGAAGGAACGCTAATGGGGGCTGCTGAGGGAAGTCTGAACCAATAAAACCACATCTTACACAGAGACCCTGGGGCTGTAAAAGTCACTGGTAAAACGTGCCCACCTATGGTATCGACCCCCCCCTCCCCACACACACACACACACACAGGCAGACGTGACACGCATGTGAAATGTCTGAAATGCTACAGAGATCATCTTTATATGTGTTCGAGGAAAGCGTTGTAACATCACCACAGACAGCACGTTCTATTTTCAAACAACACACTTTGTCTCCGGCAGCAGTAAATACCTGAGCCTAGAGTACATGAGCGATGGCCCACACACATGATAATGTGCCAATGGGCTCAGAGATCCTATCATAGGCCAGAGCAGATAGAAAATAGAAAGCCCAATCAAAGTGACTTCAATCTACTAAACTGGTGAGTGGGCAAAGGCCATGTTTGCTTGCTGACTCTATGCAGACCAATCAATGGTCAGCTGTACTCCTGAAAGGTCTTGGTAAGAGTTCATGGAAAGTTAATTTGGCAAAAGATGCTTTTAAATGTTGCTGATTGCTAAACAACTATTTGTGAGGTATGCTTTCAGATTTTTTTTTGCACTGGTTATTAAAAAGTTGACATTGCATATTCATTACTTCATGACAAAAGGGATTTTGCAGTAACAACTAAGGTCTACTTAAAAACACTACAAGTTGTGTTCTGCAAAAAGTAAAGCTAGGAAGAGTGTGGTCACTAATGTCAGTATAATACTCAACATGTGGCCGCCATTCCTCAAGAACAGTCAGTACACCAGAGCATGCCTCTGACAGGTCTTCTCATCTCTTCCAAATGTCTTTACTCCTTACTTCAAAAGCTTTTACAGCAACAGTCCATTGTGAACGGCAATATGTGGTGCAGCATTTCTTTTTACTACAATAACTACAACAAGAAGGATTCCCCTCACCTGGGAATTGTCAGGTCACTACAGAGCAGTCAACGTATTTAATCTCGTGGTTGGCAGCAGCCAAACCTACAAAAGGCAGGGGAAATTGGTGTAGGCGGTTGTTGAGGGAAGGGAAAGGGGGGGGGGTTGTTGTAGAGGCAGCATTGCCTTGGTCAGGGCCGAGCTTGGAAGCGTGTGCATGCCTACTTCAACGAGGCTGCCTGGCTCGCCGCCATTCTTGGCTCCCTTCACACATTGAGGAGGCGTGCTTGTTGGAATGGCCGCCCATGCTTGCGCCTGGTCGGGGGCAGATCAGCGCTAAGGAGGGAGTGAGTGAGGGAGTGAGTGAGGGAGCAGCTGCTGCTCAGAGGAGCAGCGAGCTCTGGGCTGCAGGTCTCAGCGCCAGGATGGCGGTGGACAGAAAGCACGACGACGATGGCGGTGGCGGCTCTGTCCATCTACAGTCGGATTACTTACAATGGCGCTCCGGCTGGCCCTGACCTTTCCCTTGCATTCTGAATACCAGATCATTCAGTCACACCCAAGAAGGCGACGAAGAAGGAGGAGGTTGAGGAGTAGGAGGACGAGGAGGAGGAAGAGGAGGAGGTGGTTGTGTGTCAAAAGCCAGAGGACCCCTTCCTCACGAATGAGATTAAGGATGAGCCAGAGTATAGAAAAACACACACACATACTCACACATACACACCAAGCTCTCACAAACGCTGCAGCCAGCAACACAAGTAATGGGCCTTTTAATCTCATTTAGGGTTTAAGGCAGCGACACTTTTCAAGCAGGAGCAAAGTCAATTAAAGAGCCCTGGTGTAAGTGACATCTCATTATCCCTTTACCATCTTTAGGCCATTCAATCCTAATGGACACACAGAGATTACTGTACAGCAGATGAGCCACTTAAAGCTCAACAGAGACAGAGCAGACTGGGCGCAAGGTTGCAGGTAAATGCATGAAACTGGTGCAGTGCATTATTTCTGGCTGACTGACGGGAAGAAAATCGTTGTGGTTTCAAGGTGGTAGGTTACTGCAAGGTGGTAGGTTACTGCGGTGGACTTAATGCTTTAGCGCGTGGGTGCTGAGGCTCTGAGGGCATGCGGTTGAACTTACCCCGTCCGTCTCAGACACGTCCACGTTTCCATTGGCATCGTCGTCCATCTGCTTGTGGATGCTGCAGATGGCATCGAAGCTAAGGATGGAATTCTCATCCTGGCACAGAGGCTTATCAATGCGACAGAGCTCTGGAAGACAGGGAGGGAGGCAACCAATTATTATACTCATGAAACAATTAATGATCAGATAAATAAACAGTTAAGTCTATTGGAATGCTCAAGAGGGCTGCAAGCATTTCTATTTGAATCAAAGGTATCCCCTATCCAACCCTACTGTGCTGCCATTATACACCTCTCAGGAGTTATCAAACATAAGTTCAATGAATGGAGAGATATACAGACAAGAAATATGAATGAAACTGCCTTTAATTTTGCATGGTCTACTTGTGTGACACATGTCTGAGTTTAGAATGAAGCTCTATTTTCTTTAAAATGAAGAATAAATGACATCTCACCACCTCAAAAGGGTCATTAAAAAATCGTCTCTAAATTTATAACTGTGACCATTATGTAAAACTGAGCCTTTGTCAGTATGAACAGACTTGTCAGACTTGTGAGGTCTACTCATAACAGCAAACTCCTCTACCTTCAAACGCTCCGACACTGGTCCACAGAGAATTCTTGACCAATATGACTGCAGGAAATTTACTGCTCCTACTACAAACCATACAGCCAGTTAAATATATCTGCAACATCAACTAAAACTAGCCTGTAACTATTCTTAGACCCCAAAAGGCCATACAGCTGTCGAGTTACCAGAGAAAGAGAGAGTTGGGGGAGGGACACATAAAATGAAAATTGCTAAGTTGGTTGAGTAGTAGCCTTTTCATGTATATTACAGGGGGTGATTCGAAGTCATAATTTAAAGACAAGAGGATTGAAATCATAGGTTTTCTTTCTACAGGTTTAATGGACAGAGATGTGCAGTGCACGGTAGGGCTCTTTTGAAACCGCAACTCAATGTTCTGCCTATGCTCTCTCTAATCTAATTTATCCAATTGAGACAGTTCACAACAGAAGCCAGATTCCAGGGTCATATTCAGATAAAGAAAGTAAATAGACAGCCGTTAATAGATAGCCAAATGAGCCAGACAAACTTAATCTTTAAGCAAGTTGTTAAAAAACGAAATCAAATAACACAGCTACTGGAATATGTCTGCTCATTTTTGTCTCAGAATTACAACAGCCATTAAGAACTGGGTGTTCTTAGCATGAAAGTCACACCTAAAGACAAATTTAGATTACTATCTGTCTGAGTTTAAGGTCAGGGTGGCATTTGTGTGGCATTTTAGTGATCATGCACTTGCCACTGTTGGTCGGACAAGACCCCAAAGGGTAATACTTTAGGCTAAACGAATTCTTCTACATAAGGGTAACACAAGCCTGTTATAAACATGGTATGACATGAGTCATGAACATTATTGACATTTGATCCATGTTTATAACTGTTGCTGCCATTAAAGGAAAAATCCGGAGTCTGCATCCCTGTTCTTAGAGGCTGCCGAGTGCTGTCGTTACGTATCAGAGAAGTAGCATTTGGTACAATATAGACTGAATATATGCAAACTTGCAGCTAACGCCAACAGATGCGGGTATATGAAACCAAACCTTTATACCGTCATCAAATGTTGGCTGGTTAGTCTTATGAAGCCTTTAAAATAAGTGCTACCCTCTTGACAAAGTCATACCTCTGTTATTGCAATGCCAGTGTGTTGTCTCAGAGCACACACTGGAATGGCACTGCTGTGTTTATATGAACAAAGCCTTCACAAAATCAGGGGGTGGGGGATCTTCAAGTGCCAAAATCATGCCAAAATCTCTGCTTAGCCATGAATCAAATAAAAAACCAGGGTGTTGCTCATTATGCAAGCCAGAGGGCATAAACCAGACCCATGAGCTGCAAATATACCTTGCATCCAGCGAGTTCTTTGCAAGACAGAATGGGTGTGAGCTAAGATGAAGCACTGAAATGATGGTCATTTATTGCTTGTGAATTGGGGCAATCCAGATTAATACATGCAATCGACTGTAAGAGTTCAAGGAGTGGCAAATTAATTCCTCTATATAAGCCAACTGGTCGCTGTTGCTACCCAAGTAGAGCAAACACGTGTCCTTTTGAAGGCAGATAACCACTCAGGGCAAAAAGTCACACAGCATTAAGGATGCCCATCATCATAATATCAACACATCTCTTAATGGGAGATTAAGATATGATCTGCTTAAGACTAATCCTACAGCACAACCCTTGACATTCAAAGCTCATAAACCAAATGACAAGAGCTGGCCAACTGTTTCTGACCTACAGCTCTCTTCAACACACTTCCAGTAGGATTTGGTTTGCAAATTGCTCAAGTCACACATTTCCAACACGTTCACAAAACCTGGAGAGAAAAAAAAATCCAGTTTTCTCTCCTCGTTTCTTTGGTAATGAGCACCTCATCACTTCACAGTAGCTTGATCAGTAGGCCTACATGTTAAACTGACGAAAGGTCAGGTGGAATATCGTCACACAATATCCTGACATCCATACTCATCCTTCACATGGCATATGGGTCACTGGGACAGATAATTATTGACTAGCTGCCAGGATATCTGTACTGTGAACTGATCTTTACATAACACACAGAAAAACTTCACAGATTCTGGGCCAGGGAGAAAACTGCTTTATGTTCATCAATCAGAAGATGTATGACTTCCTAATCTGTTCTAGTGAGCTCTTCGAGATACTCAAAACTGTTTTGAAAAGCATTAGCATTAGCAGGCATAAAAAGAGCTGCCCGGCAACAATATCCACATACAGAAATAAAAGATGTAGGCCTAACAACTTGATGAAAAGACCTCAAATTAAATTGGGTCACAAAGAATTCCATAGGGGCCTAGATTATCACAGTTAAGGATAGTTTTGGTAATATAACAAGAAATCAGGCATTTACAATGGGACAATACAGAATATCGTACTATTGCAACTACTAGGCTACAAATACAATATTTTTTTCTAAATCATTATTTCACTGTACACTGTCACTGTACATTTACGGTAGGCTACCATTGCAGCCGGCAAACACAGGCCTATTTTATTTTGTAGTATTGTGAATTTAATCTCTACTGAAAAACTGTGAAAAACTTGGTTGTGACTTACATTTTAACTGTTTTTTTTCTAATGGTGATCATGACAGAAACTGTTATATATGACCCTTTCGTGATTTCAGTTTTAACCCTTGTTTGGCTGACTAAGTTATGTAAAATGAAAAGGTAGAAGATGCCTTGTGAAACTGTACAGAGGCAACAGACCCTATTAACCATCCAGACCTATTGATCATTAACTACGGTGAGAAAGAACACTGCTTTGTCCACATTTTTGACAGTCATGGTATTCTAATCACAGGTGCATACCATACTGTGACCTACATGGAGCATAAGCAAACCATGAGTCAGCAAATTAGAGCATTCTGTGCAAGAAACCTTTACAAGCCTTAGCCCATTTACTTACATAGCATCTCAAAAATATAGGGCCATAAGGTAATACAACTTACTGATTACAGGCAAACAAGGGAACATGCAACTACCAATCTCAGCTTTAATCTAGCCTACAAGTGACAACTGAATCACGTCATGAGAACAGGACTGTTGTGATGTCAAAGATGAGTGTATAATTGCCTTATTCAACGCGATCCATTGTTCTTATCAAGTGTATGAAGATGCAAACCCAGAGGAAAAGTCAATAAGGTAACACATTGGTTTACTCTGTCTATTCTCATTATGGCTGCATTTAGACACACTTGCTAGATAAGGTTGAGGGCTCAATACAATTCAAGTCTCCCACCCTTACAATAGGAATTAGGAATCACTGGTACAGTTCTGGCAAGAACTTAGGTTAAATATAGGAAAGATCATTAAAGAAACCATCTGCAATCAATACAGCTGGACACTTAAAGAGGTTAATTGCACACCACTACCCCATGCTGATAAGTTGTGCTGTTGGGTTATTTAAACTATGCATTAGTAGCCTAAGCTCATAGTTTGCAATCAAAAGGGCATAGAATATCAGCCTGGCATTAGTCAACTTTACAATCCAATATCTCTCAACAACAACCAATCTCTTAACGCAGAGTTGTAATTGGATACAGCTGTGTAGACTGCTTCTCTGACCTAGGCTATTGCACAGAGATCACTTTTAAAAGTCAAATCATAGACAGTACACAATGACAATTCATTGCATTGTTCTTCATAGTGTTTCATATTCCATGGTTTAGCCTCTAGGCTATTTTACTGCACAGAGATGCAAACCCAACTTTGAACTGTATTCACACAACACATAGACCTAGGCCACATGTAAACAGCACAACAAAGTCGACAAAAGATGATGACATTATAAAAAGTAGGGCTTTTCCTGATGAGTTTTTAACTTGTAGAGGAAAGAAATACCACTTACCTGACTCACTACTGTCAGTTTGTTGCTGTTCACCATCAACGGAACCTTGCTTCTCTGTTAAACTCTTGCCCAGCAAGCATATACATAAAATCCACAAGGTCAGCGATTTGCTGAGATCCATAATGGGAATATCTCTGGATTTAAATAGGAAAAGGTGCATTAAAGGTTTATAGTGTACTCCGAGGAGACTATGAACCTGACTAATATTTTACCCAATAAACTTAAAGGCAGCTTGGTATATTGGCTTTGTCGACTTTACTATTATGTAAGATTATCAAAAATTTGTTCTTGTGAAATCAGTTTCCTTGTACCCTTGTCAGAATACACAACCAGGATGAAAGCAATAGTGAACTAGTTCTTCATCCAGGCTAAGTTGTTTGTTTACGGCTCATGTTTTAGCCATGGCCTTGTCCCTCCGGTTTGAGCCATTAACAGATATGAATCTTCATAGCCATAATAGCCTTGTCCCTACAGTCTGAGAGAATTAACAGATATGCATCTTGTTAGCCATCATTTATCAGGTCTCATGGACCTAAATGGATCCACTGCCCTGGTGTGAATATAATGTATTGTTGCTAAATCTGAGAAATATAAGAGGATGTAAAAAGTATGAGATTTTTTTTCTTCTTAAAATTCCAGTGCTTAGAGAAGCCTAGAACTACAGTACATGATTTGGCCTTTGAAAAGGTAGCTCAATGGAAGTTATGACGCACCACTATCGCGTGCCCCTTTATCGCTTGATTCCAGATACATTCCAGACCACATCGAGAGCCAAGTTAACATTACGGTGATTAAACGAGGAAATAGAGAGCCACAATCTAACACCAAGCCTAAACAATAATGTTTCTGACACAATCGAGTAGTGGTCCACTGGTAAGGTCAGTCGTGTGTGGCTAGCACATGCGTTACATAACAGGTGGAAACACTGTCGGTTCACATTAAAGTTAAGATTACCCTCTGCAAGTTAAGTTTAATAATAACTTGATACAACTTATTTAAACGACATAGAAGTAAGGAATAGGTCAGTTGCACAAATTTTGTAATTACAAGGCATCAAGGGAAGGCATCCACAAGTAACGTTAGGCTACTGACAGCAACAGAGGCTCTCCAAAAAAGAAATTAACGTTGCTGGTCATAGCCGAAATAAACGTTACGTGGCTTAGTCGTGTTGTTGTCGGCACTGGACATGAGTAAAAATAACGAGATGTTATAGTATAGAGCTACTGTAACATAATAATACTTACAATGAAAGATAGCTAACTAATGTTGGTGTTCTTCATTTCTAGACAGCTGACGTAGTCACCGCGAGCGGAGCCAGCTATGTTCACCAATGTGGTAACGTTGAGGAACGGATTTAAGCTAACGTTAGCTAGCATAACGTTAGACAGCTTACCTTATTCATCGTATTCATTACAAATGGTACCGAGATATGACGTTATATCACGAGATAACGTTATTGCGGCTCGACTGAAACATGTTCAGAACACAAGACCGGTCAAACTTAGGCATCTACTTCCAATATGCTCATTAAAGTACTAGTCACCTGTTTGACACAACGTCAAGACTCATGCCAAACGCCAAACGCCCCTTGGGACAGATGTAATGTATGAGTTCTCTAACGTCTAACGTTAATGTCCAGGCTTGTTTTCGGTAATTTGTTGTACTTGACTATTATCACTAAAGTTACAGAAATGAGGTTCATTGTTTTCGAGAAAACAAGCCCGACCTTCGGTCAGAAACAACGTTTCCATTCCTCTATCATCTAACGTTAACGTTCTTCGTTAGCGCATCTAACGTTACGTTAGAACCTAACATTACTCCATCAGGACAGAAGAATTGCACGATTGCATGCAATCACTAACAGCCATAACTTACGGGTAACTGCATTCCTACAACAAGATAGATACCCCCTTACCTGGGTCTTGTCAAATCCCTTGATGTGAACGTTGCTATATTGAGGCCGCTTCTTGGCTGGTCCAGCTGACCGCTAGCAGCGTTAGGCTAGTACACTTCCCTAACTGGGCTCGTCCTTTCGCTGCATTGTAAAACCTGACAGGAGACCTCTTGAAGGGAATGTGAAAATTCAGGTTCCGCAGATAAATTAATGTAGTTCCTTTATATGGGTTCACTAAATTCCAACACAGGTTTTAAATATTTATAAGTTCAACGCCGCAGCTGCCGCTTGCACTCATGTCGCGATGCAGCAGCTTCTCCTGCGCTTCATCTCTCTGTCTTAAACATTAGCTGAAAACTGCAGAATGCGCTTTGTCCAAGTTTGGTATCTCCACCACCCCCTAGTGTATGGGAAGAAAAAATACACAAAGAACATAGCGCCGTAATATTTCGACGCAAATATGACGCCACCCAGTGGCATGTAGATACTATTGTTGGTCATGTGCTAAATGCATTCCCTTCACTTTCTATTCAGAGGATGTCTTTACTTGAATCGGCAATGTTGGGCTATTTAAAAGTATTTTATGCATGTTGCATGTTGTGTGCAAACTAGTTTTCCTATTAAGTGGTTAGCCAAAACACATGCTTTGCAAAATTGCGCATCAGTTCTAACTGGGCCTGAAGCCTAGGGCCTACTAAATTGTTAAAACCAGTCAACTCAACCTTCAGTTGTCTAGGTCAAACCTATGGTTACTATGTAGCAAAGTAAGCAAAGTAAGACTTGTTGAGATTATTCAAAAATGTTTGAGTGAATTGATAGAATCTATTAAAGCCAACAACCCATTCCAAATTAATCTGTTGGCTTTTAAAAGCAGCCAGAGGTCAATGAAGTCTAATACTATTCAGCCTGTTTAGGAATTCATCTAACAATCAATAGACTCAAAAATAACTTTTTAGACATCAGTGGGATCGGCATGTTGAAATATCCCAGCCCAGCAGTTAACCCGCTTAGTCAATACATTCGAGCGTGGGCTAATATAGGCAACTGTTTGTATTTTACTTCCTCTTTGTGATCTGCTCTAACTTCCTTCAACGCGTTCTCTTCTACTTTTCAACTTGGACGGCGCAAGACTCATCAAGAACATTCGCTGGATAAAGAGTATGTTTGGTGAGCTTTTCTTTACTGTGCTACAGTATGTGGGTTCCAAGGCTACTGGCAATGTTGCATAGGGAAGACCAACCGAATACATTGAGTGACAGGTCCGCTAGGCTACTTCTATGGCAAGGCAACTGTCACCACCCTGATAACTCAACCATGATCGCAGTGCGTAGATAGGCGTTTCAATATTTTGTGTGAGTCAGGAATAAAAGTAGTTTATATGACCTGTGTAGGCTATATGTTGTTTATTATGACTGAATTATGGTCAGAAACTTTGTTATTCTTAACATTGATTTCTCTGTAATTTTTTCTTCTCCTACCACTGTTATGCGTTCGACGATAGACCGGAACCGGTTTGATTCAGAGATTCCTAGCCTATAGTTTTCATTGAATGTCAACTACAAGTAGAAAAAAATGATTTTGTTACTTTTAGCACACCCAGCCTAGCCAACCGTGTGTGTGTGTGTGTGTGTGTGTGTGTGTGTGTGTGTGTGTGTGAGCGTGTGTGCGTGCGTGCGTGTGATGCGCGCGCTGTGTCTTTAGGCTGAAGACTAGGCCTATAATTGCAATTTATTTGGATACGCAAGTTACGTTATCATTGAGCTTTTAAATATTCTTGAACATGATATATTTCAACTTGTCAATATCTTGATTCTGCTTGTTTGAAAACGGGAAGTAGGCCAGCCTACAGGCAAAGTCTAAAAAGGTTCCGCATGACGCAAAGGGTTAACGTTACAGTGAAAATATTTATTATAATGATTCTAGCTGGACAAATCACTTAGATGTGAGATCAATCAATCTTGCATAAGGTCAAGTGGCAGTCTCTGCTCATTGTAAGGGCTAAGACAAAGCTATAGCTATATCTTTTCAGTACAGCTGGGTTGTTTTGTTTTTTTCATTTCATGTTAATTTTAAATTGGTATGATGTAGACAAAGTATTCTGGAGTAAATATCATCTTACTGCTGAATGTGGAGAATTCAGAATTGCCTCACTTAGCCTGCACCAGAGATGCAGGTTAACACAAATTCTGAGAGAATCTTTCGCAAGTAAAAATAGCTAGGGGTAGTCACAGCAATATAAATACTCAGATGACTGCAGTAGCCTACAGACAAAAGAGGGGTGTGACAGTGTTAGATGACAGCTGTGTATAAGAAGTGAGAATTATTAAAACCACCAAGTGCCTTGGTGTCTAATGCAGTGTTATGTGCATCTAGGCTACATACAGTAGCCTATGCTTCAGTGCCTTTTAGTTCACATTTATTCTATACAGAATTGTAACATCAGCATTAGCTGAGTACTTTAACGGTCCTTAGTGCAAAAGTTGTAGTTCAAAATTTTTATATGGGCCTAGTGTGGACTTCAACCGCATGTCATTCAATTGTAAACATCTTTTTGGTGGTATCTCTCATTCTGAAAACATTTCTGCAATAGGCAAGACTGCAATCTGTAGGCCTACAGTAAACATGTTCAGGTAAATCTGATGAAGTCCTGCATGCCTTCTGTCTAAACTCTACCGCAGGTGCATAAAGCAGTGAAGGTGCCAACATGCAGAGTATAAAGTGTGTGGTGGTCGGAGATGGAGCTGTCGGGAAAACTTGTCTCCTTATTTCCTACACGACCAACGCCTTCCCCAGCGAGTACATCCCCACCGTGTTTGACAACTATAGCTCCCAGGTGACTGTGGACGGTAGGACTATTAGTCTGAATTTGTGGGACACTGCTGGGCAAGAGGAGTACGACCGCCTCCGCACCCTCTCTTACCCACAGACGAACGTCTTTGTTATCTGCTTCTCGATCGCCAGTCCACCCTCCTATGAAAACGTCAAGCACAAGTGGCACCCCGAGGTGACACACCACTGCCCCAATACGCCCATTTTGCTGGTGGGCACCAAGAAGGACCTGCGGAATGATCCAGAGATCCAGAAGAAGCTGAAGGATCAGAACCAGACTACCGTCACCCAACAGCAGGGTGTGGCACTGGCCCGACAAATCCAGGCTATCAAGTACCTGGAATGCTCGGCTCTTAACCAAGATGGCATAAAGGAGGTGTTTTCAGAGGCTGTGCGTGCTTTCCTCAATCCACAGCCATCTACTACCCATAAAAAACCATGTGTGCTTTTGTAGCCTAGCCCAAAGCATGCATATTTCTCACTGTAAAAACGTATGTGATATCACATAATGTAAACCTGTACTTAACAATTGTGTCTGTTGGAATTCCCTTGGTTTCTGTCAGAATTGGTGCAGTTTTGTTAACAAAATATATTGGAGAACTGGAAATTTATCAAATAGGCAGTTTCCAAATGTTTTATTATATTGTGTGTTTATTATAGTAATTTAAACAAGCCACTATGCTGTGAACCTCTAACTCATAAATGATTGCTTTTTTATGTGTAATATTTTGACAAAGGGACTACCAGTCCAATAACAGCTTTCTACCTGAAAGTTTCTGGAATGTGTTTTCCTTTACAAGCTGTTACACTGTTCTGTGGAACTGTAACAACTGACTTATCATTACACTCAACATGATGTGAAATACTAATTTTCCATTTAGCCTTCAACTAGACTTTCTGGGAATGATAAAAAAATAAATAAAACCATTTTAGACATCTAGTTTATGTGAAATTCAAAATAATCGTAAATCTGATCTGTTAATAAATCATTCCATTTTAATCCTCACTCTCACAAGAATTCTGAAAAATTGACAATTGACAGTGGTTGACAAACAGCAGTAAGAATGGTTTGATTCACAAATTGAAATAAACATAAACCGTCAGTGAAACTGCTATATAAGCTTTAAAGTGATAAGAAGTGTATTTTATCTAAAGTGTATTTTACACTTCCATAGTTAGGAGCTTTTTTTGTTTTGTTTTTTTTTTACATTATTTGGAAATAATTGCTATACTATGCTATATTGTCCCTGTTTTGAATGTTGCGGTGTGCATATGGTTCCATACAAAAGAGGAAACAAAGAAGTGTCACTTCTGATAAGCTGTGATCATTTTCCTATCAGAGTCATTAGTCAGCATGACAGAAAGAAACAGAGGGAGAGAGACAGACTTTGTGTGAGAGAAAGAGGGGAAAGAGGGAGCACGCGTGCTCAAAAAAACAGGAACCTGACAGTTACTTCCTTCTAAAAAATCCACAGCTATTTTAACTGGGGATTTCATTTCTCTCTCTCTCTCTCTCTCTCTCTCTCTCTCTCTCTCTCTCTCTCTCTCTCTCTCTCACCCTCTTACAGTTTTGTTCTTTTTCTCTAGTTGTGTAACCCTTTTAAGATGTCTTTACCAAGCTGTCTTGGAATTTCCAGACCGCAGGGTTCAGTGAGGAGGGAGAGATCTATGTGTCCGAAATCTCAGCTCTGTTTTCTCTCTTTTCTCAATAGCCTGTCTAGAATGTGACGTAAACCTTAAAAAGTAGACGCAGCAGTCTTTCACGGAGGAATTGGAATTCAAACCATTCACAAGTACTAATATCTACTACTTTTTCAACATGGGCCTACTTGTATTGAAAAACCTATTGATGCAATTTATGAAAATATTTAGATTTAGATACAGATTGGTCAAGTATTTTTTTAAGGTCTCTGCTAGGCAGCATTTGTTTATGATACATACTGTATCTGTCTTCCTTAAATAACTCCTCCTCATGTTTTCCCCTGTCCACAAAAATGTTATGCATTACAAACCCTGAACCCAAATGTACAAGTAGAGATACCATACAGCAAGAGGCTAGTAACATTTCCCGGGGATTCATTTGATAGTGAAATTATCCTCTGGTCTGTCAAGATGGTTGTTAGGCATTATTCACAGGCGAAACCACCCTGCCATGTCATGCCCATCTCCGTCAGCAGGTTCATTTGATAGTGAAATCTCCGGCCAGTGCTGCCAAGCTGCACAAACAACTAAACTAACAGATTAGGCTTTGTTTGTAGGACCTCCTAAAACTATGACAACACAAAGTGTCAGAGCAGGTGTTTGTGAAGACAGTGGGAACTCCTAGGGTGACTTTAATATAGTAAGCTGGGCTAAGGTTATAATGCCATTATGGTTATGGTGTCATGAGGCAACCAGTGTGCAAAGGTATCTTTAGTGCACGCTTGGAAACTATCTATGTGTAGTTTCACTTCTTCATTTTTTAGTATGTGTAACCTCAGACAAACATTTGAATTAATCTTAGAGATTAAAAACCAACTCTCCTGAATTGTGGAACACATTTTTGTGCCTACTACCAGAGGAACACGAGACAATGGTGTTGTACGAGATTTGACAGACAAAGAGGGCCTTTCATTTTCATCTTCCAAATTTTATTCTTTGGCATTAATCATTGTTTTTCGCCTTGACTGAACTACTTTCAACTCTTGACAAAATTACCGAAGCCATTTAGTTGAAAAACCAGGTCAACTAAGATTCATTACCACAGAATGTATTTTCACAACTCTAAGGTTGTAGTACTGTAATTTGTCAAATGTTCTGAAAGAAACTGAGAGCTTTCAGTGCTGGAAATTACTTGTGTTCCTGTTACGGGATGACCTGCATGTTATAGTTTACCTCAGAGTAAACTGTATTCTTACTCAAACCTAATTTGCCCAAAATATGTCTCTTTTCAAAACTGTTCTCGCTGCTGAACAAGAACATTTTCTTCAGCCCACGTATTCTAGTAGACCACTTAGGGTGTTGCCTCATGTGTGTCTTGAGACCAGAGCAGGAAACTATGGTTCCTATGGGACATTGGTACAAGCCCTAAAAGTGTAAACAAGGCAGGGTCTTCCTTCAAGCTGGACAGCAGTCATTTCAGTCACATTTAGAAGAGTACATCTGTTTATGATCAAGAACTGTTTCCCCACCCTAAAAAGAGCGCAATGCATGTAAATCACTGTGCATAGCACAGCCATGTGGTGGAATTCATATTCATTTAGATTGATTAGTCAATGAAAAATGAGTCAAGATAATGCAAAGTTATAAAGTAGGTCCAGACATATTTATCAGATAAAGTTGTCTTTTGCAATTCAATATATATTTTATTTTTTTGTCATTTTTTGTGTCTTCGGTGTGAATTGAATGCACTTAGCTTATATAAGATTTCCTTAAAGGGTCACAGAATAAACATTGTTATTATTCTAATTTATTTTAAAATGATAATTAACATTATGTGTGAATCACAATGTCCTTAACAAACAACCTAACCGCACATATTTGCAGCAAATTGTTTCTGGGTAGTGTAAGAGTAGGCTATGTTTTATCATGCTGGAATGTCAGGACTGTTCAAAACAGGAAGTGACAGAATAGCTTAATCAAACTGATTAAGTGGTAGGCTACAGAATTGAGGAGTTTCTCATTTTGGTGGGCTGCCAACTGAATGGTCATTGAATTTGTTTTGGCAATTTGTTTGACCACCAGGAGGTGCTATGACAAAAATACTTCAATTCAATTCAATTTTATTCAATTCAATTCAAGTATTTATTGTCATTGTAACAGGAGTGCAACTAAATTACCTTTGGAGCATCCACATTCACTTCCATGGCAGATAAAGCGCATGGTTGAAAGTGCAAACCCAGTGATAAAAAAAAACTTTAAATGTCCCTTGTGTAACACAGTATGACAGACTGTTCAACATTTTAGCAGCAGCATAGGTCATTTCTTCAATAAATAAATAAATAAAGTGCAGTGGAGGACAAGGACAGTCAGACAGATATACTGTAAGTGTGGGTAGTTGTTATGCAGCAATGCAAGACCAAGTCAGAGTTATTGCAGAGTTCAGTAGACACACAGCTTGAGGGTAGGCTATTGCTAGTCTGGCTGTTCTGGCCTGTATAGAGCTGTAACCTACCTTCTCCCAAACGGCAGCAGCTGGAAGAGATGTCGGGCAGGGTGGTGTTGGTCCCGCAGGATGTTGCGCACTCTTTTCAGACGGCGGGTAACTTGGTAACATAATTGCTATGTCCTCAATCCCTCACTGGTAGGCTGCTACAAAGTTTACCTCAGCCTTACCTCAATAGTTATTTAGTTTTTAATAATGCAAGTACAATTTGATCATAAGCAGGCTTGATATTATTTTTTACACGTCATTATCCTTTTGTCTGTTCTGTTAGAATTTCTACATTACATTACTTTAATGGAGTGTGGTAGGCTATTATTTTTTATCAAGCTACAATTATAGCCTGACATCAGTGCAGTTTTCCGGTCCAATGAACATTAAATGTCAGTGAAATTCTAAATAAACATTTCATCATAGATGAGTCCACCCCAGCCAGCTGTTTAAATATATCAGGCTCTAATCCCTAAAAGTAAGTAGGCCATAATTAAGGACTATTAGAGCATTTTTAAAGACATCAGACTGGCATGTTAGCCTGACGTCGGTAACCTTTTTGGACAAATAGAGCATAGTCCAAAATTCTCTCAATGTAGGCTAGATGAAAATGTAGCGATGCATCGTCAATGTGGCCAACACTATCTGCAAATGTCTCAGTTAGGCTATGTAGTTGGTTGAAGTGTGATCACCAAACGGCTCAGCTGACCTCTAGCAGAGTAAACACCCGACACTAACTGTGAGCCACAGTCATATTCACACTATACTGAAGTGGACGTTTGACAGAAATGACAGTCTCACTGACTGTCGAGTAGCCTATTGTTAATCCCAGATGTTGTACATTATTGTAAACTGAATTACGCAGTGCCACCGCGTGGAGGTAAATCGAACTGCTGCAGGTACGGGGTACGGGATGCTTATTTTTAGTCATGGCTGAGTGCATCATAGCATCTTTTTTATACTCATGCCCATGTTCACAAGTTTTTTGATCGACAAAACACTACAGTGACATAGCATAAATGCTGTTTCAAATGTAGGCCTAACCAGTCCCGTGTCAATTTCAATTATTATGTTGCTAAGTGAACTTTTGAATTGGAAAAATAAGGTAAATGTATTTGATCCAGAGATGTATCGTAAGAGAAGACGCACAGAACAGATGGAGCTCACGTTTACGCAAGGCTCTATTAAATGCAGTCATGTGACATCCCGATTAAACGATGCCGCGATGTAGGCTACTGCTCTTGTAGTTTGTCCTGCTGCTGGTGGCAAGACTCGTTATTTAGTCTATCAGATGCAATCAGAAGCGGGCTTTAATTATAATCGCATGCGGTCAAAGGAGTCGCCTCCAGAAAGATGAAATCACGGGAAATATATGCACTGGTTCTACCCGTGCTTTGCTTACAACTTATACCAGGTAATACCTCAGTCAATACGCTGTCTGTCTGTCTCTAGTGTAACGTTGGTTGAATGTTAAACTTGAATGAGTTTTGACATGGGCTGGCCATAGGGCGTGCAGGGCAATGTCATAATTTACTAAATTTTCTTGAAGAATGTTCATGCAATGTGTCCAAATTACAGTGTTTTTATTTTAGCTAGCCATGAAGTTATTATTGAATAATTTAAAATAATGTTGACCATCTTTTGGTCCCACTCTCCAACCCTAGTTTTTACTTTAGCTTTGTGCAAAGAAATGTCATATGGAGAGAGAATTTAGCGTTAAATAAAATCAAATGGATTACTATAAATTATAATTATAGCAGTTCATTCCTTTTGTCGTTTTGTGGCTACTCCTTACGATGGAAATATATTGCAGCCTATTCAAGTAAATAATTTTTTATGTTCACACAGAAATACCAAACACAGTTTACTCAGTCACTTCCTGACGTTTAAGTATGTGCTGTTAAGAGGTGATTACTCTGGAGTAATCCCGCGGCCTTTAGGCCTACTGTTCTGAGAGCTTTACTGAGACAGCAAAGCTTTGTGAACATCTGGCCTTCCCCAATCCCCCAATCCTCAAAGGGTACTACAAACTGAAGCTAGTGATGGACATCAGAATAATCACTTCTCATGGAGTTCATACAGTCTGTGCCAGTCAGTAGTACTTGGTGAACTTATGAGATGTGTGAATGCGTTCCTACTTGTGGAAAAACAAATATCATGGATTTAAATTATAATCTCCCGTCCTCAAATGGACATCTTATGGAATCATAATACAAATATTTATCTCAATATATTTTGTAAATACACACACTGGCAGATGTAAATTCCTATAGATGTGACCAACAGACTCATAGTCAGATTGTATTTGCATACAAGTAATGGCACCTCTGGGTTGGTTTCATGGTTGATGATAATCTAGTGTGTACCACTATGCTGCTGGTGCCATCTGGTACAAGAACAAGCTGCCTGTGTCAAGACATGGATAATTCTAATTCTAAAAAAATTGACTGAAAAAATGCAATCTTTAGTTCTGTGGGCATGTAAATAATCTTTCAAAACTTCCACCACTCTCAAATATGAAAGGTGAAAGTAACATAAAATAAATTCTTAATTGAATGTCCTCACAAGAAACACGTCCTTGTTATCGCATTAAAAGATACAGAAATTCTCAAACGTGAAATGTAACAGACCACACAGGATACTATGATGTTATGAAGAAAGCTGTTACTTTTTACATAACTCAAATACCATAAGTAGCAATTTGTGACTCTTCTTTTGAAACTCCTTTAGACTTGATTTTGATGCCCATTAATTTATTAAAATGCATTCCTTGTAATATGTAATTTTCTGCATTTTATTTCTAACAACACTTTTCTGTCTGTCTTTGGCTGTTTATGGTGTCATAGCCTGTGAAAGTGCCCATGCAAGTTATGCACAGAAACTTTTAAAGGATTTATTCGGCAATTACTCGAATGCTCTGCGGCCAGTGGAAGACACAGGAGACATTTTGAATGTCACCCTTCAGATCACTCTCTCACAGATCATCGATATGGTAATACTCCAATAGTGATTTAATTGTCATAAAAAGTATAATGTCATCATTTATCATGGCATCGTAGATCAGATGCAGAATTGAAATGATTAACAGGACAGGTTGTAATCCTGGTTGCTGGTTGTAATCCCTAAATATCCACACATCTACCATTTGTATAAAATTTGTATAACATCAATGACTTTGTTAGGAATTCAACTACATAGCATAGAGCTTTGCACATATGGATCCATCTTTTGCATTATGCAGTTGCATGGTGCATACATTAAAACATTATTTTCTGTTACTCAACCTTAGACAACAGGCTTGGGAATGTCACTTATGTCTGCATAGCCATATACAACATATTACTCCAATCATCTATGGTCCTTATACTGTATGTCATGAAGGGAATACATTTCATATCTTCCTCTTTTACAGGATGAACGTAACCAGATTCTTACAGCATATCTATGGATAAGACAGGTGTGGATAGATGTACACCTAAGGTGGAATAAACATGATTATGATGGACTCGATACCATCCGCGTACCTAGTAGTTATGTATGGAGACCTGATATAGTCCTATATAACAAGTAGGTAGCAATGGTATTGAGTGTGTCCGTTTGTCAGCATATTCCTCCTTAATCTTGAGTTGCGTTCAGACAACTATTTGTGTGTTTTTATACTTTTACTGATAAAAAGAATGGTGTTGGTGATTTAATATAGATTGGAGTCAAAACTTCAGATCAAAATCACACACATAATAATAAGCTTCAGACCATTTTGGCAGCTCTTAGTATGCATTTTATCTCTAGTGTCTCTCCAAGAATCTCTGTTGTCCACCTTGACAATATCTTGTCCCTTTCTGTCTGTAACTCAGCGCTGACGATCATTTCACGGGCTCAATGGACACTAATGTGGTGGTTCGACATGATGGTCAAATCATGTGGGATTCGCCTGCCATCACCAAGAGCTCCTGCAAAGTGGACGTGTCCTTCTTTCCCTTTGACGCACAGCAATGCCGCTTAACCTATGGCTCCTGGACATACAATGGCAATCAGCTGGACCTGCTGAATGCCATGGAAACAGCTGACTTGGCTGACTTGATAGACAATGTAGAATGGGAGGTGCTTGGTATGCCTGCGAAAAGGAACGTAGTCGTGTACGGGTGTTGTGCAGAACCTTATCCAGATGTCACCTACACTCTGAAACTCAAACGACGAGCGTCTTTCTACGTGTTCAACCTGCTCATCCCATGTGTGATGATCTCCTTCTTGGCTCCCTTGGGCTTCTACCTACCTGCTGATTCAGGGGAAAAGGTGTCACTGGGTGTAACAGTAATGCTGGCCCTCACCGTATTTCAGCTCCTGGTTGCCGAAATCATGCCACCATCTGAAAATGTGCCCCTTATTGGTAATATTTGATGTAATACTTGAAAATATCTGAAGTAAAATGCTTCAAATGGCTATTTTTACATGATGGGCAGTAGGCCTACATAGCACAGTCACATCAATCATATGTGTGTCACTAATTTTAAAATTGAATTGCTCAAAACATCCTTACACTTTTGTGGTAGTTTCTGACAATCAAAACTTTACCCAAACTGAAGTGCCCCTTACTGCAAATGTACAGATAGATTCTGTAGAAGACTGTAGAAGCCATCATTATCCAAGGTTGTCTTGCAGACAACACCGTCTTGAGGCAAAAGCCTATACTGCCAGTGCATGTTTTTCATGGTACAATTGTGCAAAGCATGGGAAGCTGGGAAGCATTTCACTCCAGATATTTCCTGCAACTGAAAGTTGGTGTTTACTATTATAAATACATATCATGTATTTGATTTACCATACAATTCTTTTTCAACTCAATTACAGAGCACAATTATTTTTCAGTACATTTTTTTATATATATTTTTCAATTACAACTCATACAATCAACAAGAGCAAATGTTCAGCTTGTTTATTTTTGATCTAATTCTCACCTTTTTGTGTGTCAATGTATTTCTACAGGGAAATACTACATAGCCACAATGACCATGATAACCGCCTCCACAGCTTTGACCATCTTCATAATGAACATCCACTACTGTGGACCTGAGGCAAAGCCAGTCCCCAGGTGGGCCAAGAAGTTCATCCTGCAGTACATGGCCCGTATCTGCTTTGTGTTCGAGGTTGGCGAGAACTGCATGATGCCACAGCCTGAAAGACCAGAGTCTTTGCCAGAGAAGGGTGACGCCGACTGCAGGATGAACGGCCAGGCTGGGAGAGAGAGCATCCTGAGGATGGAGAGGCCACAGGACGAGATGTCCCAGAGGATCCTCGAGGAGAACGAGGATCAGGTCATGAGTCCTGCTGGCTCCATAGGTAGAAACCCCACGAACCGCTTCACGGCATGGAGAAACGGAGTGTTCATGAGCATGGACTGTGGCGACAGCGCTGAGGGAGCCATGAGGTATGCACGATGCGGCGAGCCAGGCTGCGAGAGAGGCGGACGGAAAGAGTCTGAGTCCAAAAGCAAGTGTGTGTGCGAGCAGCAGGAATTGCAGAGGAATATCGAGTACATAGCCAACTGCTACCGTGACCAGAGAGCCACCCAGAAGAGAAGTGGCGAGTGGAAGAAAGTGGCCAAAGTCCTGGATCGCTTCTTTATGTGGATCTTTTTCATTATGGTGTTTTTGATGAGTCTGCTAATAATGGGTAAGGCTATTTAATAAAACAAAGAAAAATCATAATCATAACACTGAAAGTCAGACGCACCTTTTCCCTAACGTATATCAAATTGTAAATTGTGAAAAGTACAAGATCTATAATTATGTTGGCTATTGCACCTATACCATAATAAAGTACTAGCCTGGCGAATGCCAAACTAAAATCACAAGTGATATTTAGTCTGGGGACAGAGCTATTGCATTTCTCGTAGCGGAAGCATCGTTTACAATTGTCCAGAGCCGTTTATTGGGCGCTACGAATGTCTATCATAGCGTCTGTACACCTCGGAGCCAATACCAGAGCCACCACTTGACGTAAAATGCAATCGAGGGCCGTACAAATCCCTTTTTGTTCTGTGATTGGATACCGAAAGCAGGCGAGAAAAACGGCCATGGTCACCATGCTGCTCTGCAGAGTGCAATGAAATAAGCGTGCAAAGGAGCATGGGAACTCCCAGGCTAATAAAGTACAGTAAATGGCCACAGTAGGTTTAAGTCTGACCAGGTCCTAATCCCACCCTCCTTCATTTCCTGTTTCTATCACAGCAAAATGCAAAAAGTATATTCCACGGATCTCTTCTTTCACCTCAGTGTTATTTGAAGTATCACAGAGGGCATTAACAAAAGATCACCCAATTGACCTTTACTTGGGCCAGTTTCAAATGTAATGTTACTCTATCCATATATTGTAGTCTATAGTATTGTATGGAATGTTGTTTTGTGACGAAATTAAATAAATAAATGAGAAATGAAATAGATTCAAACATTAAATGAAAATGAAATTATTTAATAAAGTCATCAGTCATTGGCAAATGCTTCTCTGACATTAGCCGCTAGCTGCAGTAGTGTGGCTAGCTGCATGTTCCAGCTCGAATTTTGTATGTAATGTGTTTGACTGTTTGCTCTTACCTACTGTACATGGGGCACAGTGGTGCATTGGTACAGTAGGCCTAAGTCAGCCCTGAATTGACTCCTGAATGTTATGAGACTTTGTAAATCACTTTTACCATTTGGTTTTTAGGTTTTTTTTTTAAATAACCTCTACCTTGAATAGCCTACATGATATCCGTCTTTACATTTTACATCCAAACTGCCTCATGTTATTTTCAACTGCAATATGTAGCAGTAGCTAAAGAAGAGTTTATTTTTTGTTTTATTTTTTACAAGGGTGATTTTTGCATGCTTTGTAAATGCTCTATAATTTTCATTAAATTCATTTAGCAATTTATTTTCTCTCATCATTTTTTGACCATGTGAACTTTTGATGTGATATGTAGTTAGGCTTAGGTTTAGGCTAAAGTTCACAGGTGTGTGTGTGTGTGTGTGTGTGTGTGTGTGTGTGTGTGTGTGTGTGTGTGTGTGTGTCTGTGTGTGTGTCATACACCTTGTTTATCTTATTGTTGTGAATGGCATCAATCAGTATTATTCACAAGAGTAAGGAGTTGAAGTAGGTGACATTCAACTCACCAGTGATCCCAGCACGTCCATGCTGCAAGTTAAATAACATGACTGCATAACAGGAATTTACACTTTTCCAAAAACATTTTAGGCACATCACATTCTCCATGAGAATATCACATAAAGAGCTAGATCAATATCTTCGGCTCTATGGTTCTATAGATGAATAACTATCCAGTATATGATTTCTTATAATTTGGACAGGCAATGTACAGTGATATGATAACATGACAACTCTAGATGCCATTTTATAACAGAACATTAGAACTTGCAAAACATTTTAAAAAGAAAAGCACTGAGACCTCTGCCAAGTCAATAAAGTCACTGACGGAATATAAATTCTAGATGGTGTCACAGATCACCACCAAAATCTAATCACCTGCTCCATGTCCAAATACCCATATTCATCTTTTTTGTATTTTTTTGAATTTTGTACACATTCAAACAGACAAACCAACAGCGGCGAAACATAGCCTGGTGGAGGTAATAAACATGCTTACACTAGAACAGAGGTGTGTAAACTAAAGCTTGGGGGCCACTTGCAGCATGTTGGACTATTTAACCCACTTGTGAAGCCTTCCAAAAGAGGAATAATTTCTTATTTTTAGCCAAGGTTAATTAGATTATAGGCCCAATTTGTCAAATTTGTTATATTGATGAAATACAAATCAAGCGTGTTAACACGTC
Source organism: Sardinella longiceps (assembly GCA_027497455.2). Taxonomy (NCBI): domain Eukaryota; kingdom Metazoa; phylum Chordata; class Actinopteri; order Clupeiformes; family Clupeidae; genus Sardinella; species Sardinella longiceps. Next base: position 10,512,233 of record JAODXP020000021.1, on the reverse strand, counting down.
AAATTTGTTATATTGATGAAATACAAATCAAGCGTGTTAACACGTCCTCTCAAGAAAGTGGGATTACTGGTTTGAGACTTGAGCTAATTTAACAACATCACCCCAATCTTTATTCTTTATTGCAGACCCAGGGGAATCCATATCACAGATAAAAAACAGGACACAGTAAACTAGACAAAAACAAACAAACAAAAAACATGCAGATATTGCATAGCTCACTTTCCCACATACAGACATGTTCGCCTGTGATTCCACAACCTTGAGAACACTCTCACAGAGCTACGTCTTAGAGAGCTACAAATCAACAGGTTGGTTCTTAACACCCAGCCAATCAATCTATCTAAAACCCAATGTGGCCCTTCAGCCAAAATAAGTGCTGGACTAGAAGGACCTAAATGCATATTATAGGCCTATACAAGAAGTTGATAAGAGGGTTGTCATGTTAAGTGTCTTGATGATATAGAGACACTACAGATAAAATACACCAACATAATGACAGTACATATATTTGCAGTGGTATTTTCTAGCTGAGTTCTATTTTCCTGCCAAATATCTGCAATATTTTGTTCCTTACATGTTTAGTTTGTATGCCATAAATGATGGGATTTAAACTACCAGGTGCAATGGAAAAAAGAATAGTAGCAAGTCTTCTTAAGAATGGGTACTCTGGAAAACGATGCATTATGACAATAATGAACCCAGCAAATAGCATTATCAAGTACACAACTAAATGACTGGCACAAGTTTGAATGGCTTTGCTGTTGAGCTCTGCATTTTTCTTAGTCCAGCATATGACAGCAATTCTTACATATGTGACGGCAACACTGCCCATGGATGAGGCCAACAAAACAACAGTATAAAACAATCCAAATATATTATTAACAAACACATCTTCACATGATAATTTGAATAATGATGCATTGTCACAATAAAAATTCGGGATAACAGATCTACAACGAGACAACCTAAGACTCAGGCCCACTAATACACTAACTAAAGCAATTGCAAAACCCCAGGCAGACACAGACAAGGCCCAAACTGCCTTGGCTGTCATTATTGCACTGTACTGTAATGGATTGCAAATGGCCACATATCTATCAATGGCCATAATAATTAGTATGGTGTGTGATGCAGATGCATATGTGTGGCCACCAAATACCTGTAGAACACAGGTATTAAAATGAATTAACCTGTTTTTAGAAAGCATGTCAGATAACAAATGGGGTAGAAGAACTGTGTTACCAAGGATATCATTGACAGACAGGTTGCAAAACAGCAAGTACATAGGTTTGTGCAAGCTTCTCTCCATAATAATGACAATTATCATACCTGCATTGCTTATTAGTAGTCCAATATAAACAAAGAGTAACGTGAAAAACACAGGATATGTGGATGATTCGGGAATCCCTAATTCTTCAAGCATGAGAAGGTCGCTAACAAATGAAAAGTTTTTCATCCTTGTAGGGCCTACCTTCTACACACTGTTGAAACAGAATCAAAGTCAAACCATTAAAACATTTATCTTCTCTATTCAATTTGCTGGACTGTCTTTGAGAGAGGTTATGCTGTGATTTTACATATTTGGGATTATGAATGGAAACTAAAACCTTTCACAACAACAGCAACCCCAAGTTTGTCTGTCTTGCAGAACCATTTATAGCTCTGCATCTTTGCCATGCAAATGATCCTGTGAGTCAGCAGGAGGCGGGAGCCAGTGGCTACTGCCCTCCTTGAAAGCCACTGAAACAAGCACACCATTTATTTCATTTCAACAGCTCTATAGGACAGTGTACACACAGAATTGTGGCAAATATCCAAATACCCATATTCATCTTTTTGAGTAATTTTATACATATTCAAACAGACAAACCAACACCGGCGAAAAATAGCCAGTGTACACACAGAATTGTGGCCAAAAGTGTTTTCAGTGGTGTACACACAGGAGTCTATAACTTTGTTACATAATCTGTAACATAGCCCCAGCTCTTTGCGTAATTTTTGGTCAAAAAAAGCTGTATTTTAAGCACCTTAATGAAAAATATCTGAAGGTCAAAAGCATGAATCAGAAGCAGAAGACAACCAAGTCTGGATTGCTTGACACTTCCATTTCAACTGAAACTTGTAGGAGTAGCCAGAGCCTAGCAACGTTCCGATTCTATACGCAGAGTGACGCAAGGTGCGCTAGGGCCTCAACCACTTGGCAGGACCTCGTAGTTGAGTCTCAATTTTGAGCTTTACAGTAAATAATTATGCTCATGATAATACGTTACACTTGCAACCTCATAACTAGCTAACAGGAACGTTAGTAATGAATAGGCCCATCAGTTTTTGTTAAATAATTGCAGGGTAGACTCATGCATACAAGTTACAAGCAAATTATACAGTGATTTGCCTAGGCATATATCAAAGATAGATCCTACCTACCCCTATTCCCATGATACATGTTACATCACCAAAAATTTAGCGTATTTGAGTTTGTTGTGTCGGCTCTTGATTGACAGCAGCAAGCAGCAACGTTAGAAAACTGCAAATTGCAAGATTCTGCCACCTGTGCAAATGTCTCCAGTGAAATGTGTCAACATCGTTGACATCTAATAATGAAGAGACAGCATGAATCTGGTGCTGAAAAGTGAAAGAAAAATAAGCAAAAGAAGACGCCCGTGCATCCCTGGCCGGTAAGTCCGTTTAGGCTAGCGTTAAACATGTTTTGCTAACTTAAACCGTAAATAGTAAAGGTTTGAGTTGGAACTTGAAATCTTTGCTTTCTTCTATTTGTTGTTTTTGGGGGCGAGGGGGAGGCCTCTCTGACCAGTTGCTTAGGGCCTCCAAAACCTTAGCAGCGACCTTGGGAGTAGCAAACTTGAACAATGTTCTGATTCTAAACACTTGTGAAACAAACTGCAATTTTCTTAACATGAAAATTTATAGTTCAGTGCATATTGACTATACCAGAAAATAATTATTCACATTATGACATTGCGTTGACTTTCACCAACAGGACCATTAGCAAAGTAGGCCTACAGTATCTGCTAGTTAATACAACACTGGAGGGTGGATTTGCAGCCGACTTACTGCCATGATTTGGTGACTTTCTAATTGGCCGGCTGTCTGGTAGCCGACTGAACCCTCCCCAGACAACCGTCGCCAGACCATGCGAAAGAACAGAAGTATTATGGGTGGGCCATGTCAGGCTAGGTGGGTTACTCCTAGTAGTCCCCTTTCTTAACTTCACCCACTCCATGTAGATATCTGAGCGCCAGGCTAGAGGCAGTAGGTACCATTTTTATGATGGTCTTTATGACCCAACCACGAGATAAACTCACAATTTCCCAATTGAGAGGGGGATGTTCTATCACTAGGCCAACTCAACTGTGAGCATTTTGGGGTATCTTACTCTTTAGCAGTGGTGATAGCATTCCGCACCCTGCTCAATGCCTCAGGCCCGATTCACACACAAACTGCGCGTTTGGGTTCCGGGCGCTGTGCTGTCTGTGAGCGGTGCCTGTGGGCATGTGCATTCACACCAGAAATTGTCTCTGCGGTGTTCTGTGTGAACCAGCTGCCCGAGCTATGCATTCAAAATCTATGGACACCGCAGTCCCGCTTACTGCGCTGAAAACGCTTGGAAAAATCTGTTCACCACTCAGACACCAGACAGGAGCCGCGCAGAACATGCGTGCAGTGCAAATGATCTAACCTGTTAACATGTATTCTGAACGAAAACGGACCAAAAGCGCGCCTGCACCACTTACGCCCCGCTCACACTCAGCTTTTGGTCTGAATCGGCCGTCAGAGTAAAAAAAATTTCCACCTCTTTGCCATGCTCCATGAATGACTCTGTGGTTCTCATCCTCTGTGTCCACACTTAATACATATGGTACTCATAATTGACAGATGAAATTTATTGTAGAATTATTTTATCATTTATATTATCATGTGCTGCAAGGGAAATAACATGACTGCATAACTGGAAATGTACACTTCTCTGAAAACATTTCAGACGCTTCAGATTCTCCATGACAATATTTCACATAGTGGTAAAGAGCTACATCAATATCAATATCTTTTGCTATAGATGATTACTATCAAGCATATAGTTTCTAACTGAGATACAGTTTGCAAAAACATGGGAAAGACACAAAGACTAACTACTGTAACACTTCAAATATGGTGGTTGATGCCATTTTAGAACTCATACTAAACATTTACATAACATTTTAAAAAGAAAAGTACTCAGATCTCTCACAAGGCAATAAAGTCGCTGTAATATAAATTCTAGATGATGTTCTGGACCACCACTCACCAACCACCAAAATGTAATCACTACTACCCATATGAAAAAGATTTATATGAAACTTACATTTTTCTTACATGTTGTATAAGAATCATATATGTATTTTATAAGGGACTCAGAGCACATGTTAAATCCATGTAAAATACATAAAATGTGAAACTTAACCTTGCACCATGTAAGAATTGTACATGACACTTCCCATGTGAAAAAGATTTATATAAACTTTACAATGTTTTTATATGTTGTATAAGAATCTCAGATGGGGCTTGTATGGCATTTGTAGCTGATTCACAGATTCACAGCCTTCGGCCTTGTTAGCCTTAGAACTTCGAACGTGCGTTATTTTTCTATATCTGCACGCCGTGTCGTTCATTATCCCTTACATATACTGAAAGTAAATGTTCCTCATAATTTACTTTTCCAAATCATATGTATTGTGCGCTTCATTCATATACTGTATGACTAAAATGAGTTACGGACCACTTTTGTAGTATGTGCCATATAAGATTTGGATGTCATGTATGTTTCTGGAAGGAAAGGTTTTTATATGTTTTTTTATATGACACTTCTTATCAGTTTCATATAAAACTTTTTCATATGGGTAGTGCTGGCAAAATTAACATTTTAACTCAAGTGATAAAAAAATAACCTCAGATTAATTCTGATGGATATGGTTCCACTTTCATGGTATGTATTTGGTTCAATTTCAGATAGAAAATGGCTAGGCTTTTAAATTAAACTAAAGATAGCCTAGATACCCTAGCATCCAAATTCTTACTGGAAGAAATGAGTGGCGATTAAAATTTAAATCAATCATTATTAATCATGGCAAAATTTTGTGATTAATCAGATTTTTTTTTAATCGTATGACAGCACTTATCACCCTTGTCCCAATACCCATATCGTCTGAAAAGAATTTTTCAAATCTTTTCGAGTAATTTTGTACACAATCAATGCATGCAAACCAACACGGCAGAGGTAATCAATATATGTTTACACTAGAAGGACCTAACTATACACATATGAGAGTTTTCATCTAATAAGGTGTCTTATGATATAGAGACACTACAGATAAAATACAGTGATATGGTAATACATAGGCAACAATGTGTCATAAGCTGTAAATATTTCTATCCACTAGCTGGGTTCTATTTTTCTACCAAATATCTGCAATATTTTGTTCCTTACGTGTTTAGTTTGTATGCCATAAATGATGGGATTTAAACTACCAGGTACAATATGAAACAGAATCGCCACAAGTCTTCTTAAGAATGGGTACTCTGGAAAACGATGCATGATGACAATAATGAACCCAGCAAATAGCATTATCAAGTAAACAAGTAAATGACTTGCACACGTTTGAATGGCTTTGCTGTTAAGTTCTGCATTTTTCTTAGTCAAGCATATGATAGCAATCCTTATGTATGTCACAGCAACGCTACCTATGGATGAGGCCAATAAAACAACAGTATAAAACAATCCAAATATATTATTAACAGACACATCTTCACATGATAATTTGAACAAGGATGCATTGTCACAGTAAAAATTCGGGATAACAGATCTACATCGAGACAACCTAAGACTCAGGCCCACTAATACACTAACTAATACAATTGCAAAACCCCAGGCAGATACAGACAAGGCCCAAACTGCCTTGGCTGTCATTATTGCACTGTACTGTAATGGATTGCATATGGCCACATATCTATCAACAGCCATTATGATTAGTATGGTGTGTGATGCAGATGCATATGTGTGGCCACCAAATACCTGTAAAACACAGGTATGAAAATTAATGAATCTGTTTTTTGAAAGCAAGCCAGATAACAAAGGGGGTAGAAGGACTGTGTTACCAAGGATATCATTGACTGACAGGTTGCAAAACAGCAAGTACATAGGTTTGTGCAAGCTTCTCTCCATAATAATGACAATAATCATACCAATATTGCTTATTAGTAGTCCAATATAGACAAAGAGTAATGTGAAAAATGCTGGATATGTGGATGATTCTGGAATCCCCAATTTTTCAAGCAAAAGAAGGTCACTAACAGATGAAATGTTCTCCATCCTTGTACCTTCTACACCTGTTGAAAAAGAATTAAAATGAAACCATTAAAACAATGTTTGACTTCTCTTCTCTGTAGCAGATCATATACAGTATGCTTTTACATATTTCAAGATAAATGGAAACTGAGACCTTTAAAAACAACGGCAATCCCAAATCCATCTCTGATGACTGTCTTACAGAATCATTTATATCTCGTCATCTTTGCCATGCAAATAATTCTGAGTCAGCAGGGGGCAGTGACATCAGAGCCATGAGCTACAAGCCCTCTTTGAAGGCCACTGAAACAAGCATATTTTAATTTCCTTTCAACTACTGTATAGGACAAACACAGAGGTTTGTGGCTTTAAGTTTTCACAGTGGTGTACACAAACACATCATCTCTCTGACAAAGGCCTAACTTTTTGTGTAATTTTTGGTCAAAGGAATTTAATGGGTTTCTGTCATACTGTATTTTAAGCACCTTTTGTGTAAAATAAGGAGCACTTGGAAGGGGTCAAAATCATGAATCTGAACCAGAACACACAGAAGTCATGCTGGAGGGTTCCCTGGGCGTATCTCGCTTGACACTTCCAATTCAACCACTGATCTTAAATGAGCCTATTCCTAAAGAGTCTATTGAGCCGTATTTTTCTGCTGATACTGCTTACCTGTTGCTTACAGTGGCCTTAGAATCATTTTTTTTTTTCGGTCTTTCAAATTTTTGCTGATATCTCACCATAGGAAGCACCAAAGTACAGATATCTTTTCACTTGTGTATAGAGGAGGTTGTCTGGAGTCTAACAATATAAGTATCATGATGGTGGGATACTGCATGACCTTTCAACTTGCAAATATATGTATTGACAGAATATTTCATTATTTTTCATATTTTATTCATCTTCTTATGCACAGAGAAGAATGAGGTTGTAACAGACACAAGGCTGCATGATATTCCCCTCCATTGCTCTCCATGGTGCTGAAATGGCGATTTCAAGTCAACTAGCATCTGTCTAGGATATTTTGACAAACAGGAGTCTGAAAACAAAGCTTGATGTATGATGGATGCAGAACTGTTAGGTGCTCAATATTATTTTCATGTCAATTCAAAGCTAACTTACGCGTGAACCATTCATCATACCACTTAGAGAGTGGCACTTTAGAAAGCGCTCGTTGCGTTGTTTACATTGATATTATTTTTGAAAAGTTACAATTGAATATATTGTATTGTAACATCGGAGAACAAGGTACAATGCTCAGTTAATTCATTCTATGTCCCCTTTAAATGTGGTATAAATATACTTGCATCTGCAGTTCCTCTCAATGCCATTCATATTGGCGATTCTGCATGGATTCATTAAGGATGAAGGCAACTATGACCACATGAATTTCCCCTGGTGGGATAATAAAGTTTACCTTGTACCTTGTACCTTGGATGTGATGGGGCCGTCATAACTAACTACAGGCCTCTGCATAAAGTACAAACTGGCCGAGCGCATGGCCTACGCGAGGCAGTGGCCATCCTGGCATCCCTGCTTATAGGGTTAAACCATAGATGGGCGTAAGGTAGCCTTACGTATAAGCCCATGTCAAGTGCAAACTGAATTTGTACAGGACTGTTTTGCCTTGAGTCAGTGAACTTACACACAGAATTGACTTACACAAAGAATAACAACGCAAAGTTGTGTGTGCTATGAAACTTTCAGCCAGGTGTAACTGTCACCCCAATGTCTAAAAAAGCTATTTCTTTAAAGCAATATACCGGAGTAAGTTTAAGCATAGCCCTGCTGCACGAGCCTTCTAACAGCAATATATTTTGCATGAAATGAAAGAATTTCGAACTGCATAGACCAAACGTGAACGCGAAACACTTTACACTGAGTCAATGTAACCTCAGATCTTACTTTCGGTTTCCAACAGTCAGGCCCCATTGATTCAGTGTAAAGTGCCTGTTCGTTTCTGCGTTCGCATTCGGTCTGTGCTGTACCAAATTATTTTGTTCCACTCGCTAACTAGCGCATTTAGCAAGCTCTTTCAACAGGGCTATGTTTGAATTCACTCCGGTACTCTCCTTTAAGTTCACTGTAAAAAAGAATTTGTAATGGTTACTTGAAAAATGTGTGAAAACTCTTTGCCTCAAATGTGTTAATGGCATTTAAAAGTCTGGAAGGATATAAATGGACACAGTCCAGATTTGGGTCAACTGTTCAAAGTGTGACAGTTTACTGTGATCGATTGACTTGGCTAGTGGCCCAGTCCCATTACTCTTCCCTAACACTAGCACTTGTTTTCGAGTTCCCTCCAAAGTGAGACACCCCTCGATTGTGTAGTGAGAAGTGCAGTTTTTCCCCTACGAAACAGGACAGCACTTCGCGTAAAAACGCCTTCTCCTGTTTTACGCGTCTACCGTTAAGACTGAAGGGATATAAGGCTCTAAACCGGGGTAAACTGTTCAAAAGCCGTCATCCATAAATTAAAATTGAGAAAATCACCCACATGAGATGCTCTTGTAATTCTGGTGAAAGATTTACACACTTTGAAAAATATTGATCTTTTTAATAATCATGTTTTAACACGCCAGTGCGGAATTCAACTGAATTCACATCAAATTAAGATATACCGACATTAAACAATATATACATGCTTAATTGCAATAGTAGCTATATTTTAGAAGTTCGCATCCAGAGCTGAGAGAACGGGGACACAGCTCGTGCATTTGGACACAGACCGAGACCGGACCAACACGCAATCTTCTTGTTTAGCTGATTGAGTTTGCAAAGAACCGTGGGTAATTTTATATTCACTTCCACTCATGGAGGTATTAATAAACCTGGAGAAACATACTAAGTCCCGCCTCCCATTCATTCCAATGTGGAATGCTAGGCTAGTGAATTCATCCAAAATTGAACAAAATTTTCAGTTGTCAAGATGGCGCTTCATGGAGCTCACTTCCCACTCCATTTCATTAGGCCAATGAGGGCCCATGTTACCAATGGAGATGAGCTACAGATGGCAAGTCTGGGCACGCCCACAAAAGTTTGTGCACAGGGAGCTCGCTCACATGAGCTGAAAGTGTAGCATTAACCAATCAGCATATGTCAAATGGAGTTGGATATGATGAAATTTCTGGAAAATGGCGACGAGGTGCAATGCTAATTGGCAAAGCTAACCAGCCAAATCCTGACCCCTGGCTTCCACTTCACTTCGTTCTAAGTCTGCACTAGCCCTCGGTCCTGAAAGTATTGGGACACAGTACACTTACACCTGAACGCGCAAAACCAAGTGTTAGGGCTAAAATCAAGAGGAAGTCGTAGCAATGGGACAGGGCATTAGAGTTAACCCAGTTAGCATTAGCCTTAACAGCCTCGCTAGCTAACCTAACAACGGTATTCTCGTTGATTGTAGGCTTACTATTCACTTTTCTAATTGACTAACATTTATCTCCGCACGTAGTCTGGGATAAACCCCCCTTCCCGCCTTTCTCTCGGTTACTCTACGGTTTAGCCAATCAAGCACACAGTTTACAGCGATGTCTCAAAATATTGTAGTCCTACAGGATAGGGACGTGTTTGTTATTCTCTCCCCCACTTTCGAATTACATTCACAAAATTGGTACATGACATTAACATCCATGATCTTGAGGATTTATTGCCACTACGATGTCAAAATAGATCTGAACTTGCGAGAGATCTATTAATACTGAAAGCGAAAGTTGTAGGCGTGAGAGCCAGTCGAGGGAATACGTCATATCCAAACGGAAACCTATTTCAATTGACCCTTCGCTAAGCCCCGCCCCCCTTAGTTACTGTTGTCAGGCCTGACAAACTAACCAAAAACGTAACTTGCGTCCATAGATACAGACGGCAAGTACGGTTAACGCCCCCAAAATGCGAGGGTGGAGTCAGCGTGGGATTTTATGGGCGTGCCGGACTTGCCGTCTGTATCTATTGATACAGGCAACGGTTAACGCCCCAAAATGCGAGGGTGGAGTCAGCGTGGGGATAACAGAGGCCAATTTAACATTATGGTGAATGGACAAGGGAGAAAAAGTTGCTTAACAATGAAAGATCGCTTAGCAAAATTGAACAAAGTCCTTATTAGATGTTTTGTCTAATCATGACCTGTTTGCCTACTTGTGTTTAGACTAAAATCATTTTTCCATCATTTGTTTATTGCAGTTACACTAACAGAAATGTCATGAGCCGTCTCTGCTCCTGTCAAAAGTAAAGCAACTTTCAATCACAAGTCTGATTAGCTCAGTTAAGCAAGCTAAAGTTAGCTATATTTACTGTGGTGATCAATGAAGTTGGCTAGTTAGCAAGCTAATGAAGCTAACAAACATCATCTAAATTGTCATCAGTATCGCGTTTGGAGGGGTGTCAAGTTCAGAATTCACATTGGACCATCTGACCATCATTACTACCTTCAGGCATTGCCCTCAAAAATGTGTCTGGCTCCTTGTAGATGGTGCTCAGTGTAACTTGTGGCTTAGCATGCCATTGACTTCTTCACTAATTTAGGGTTTGTTTTCCCCCATGGGGGACACAAGGAGCTGATTTTATGGGCGTGCCCGGACTTGCCGTCTGTATCTATAGGAATTAATGCAAAACATAGCCTCAAACAATGGCTCTTCAGAGATAAACCTCAAGTGATTAACAATTTCTAATAGCATGTAATGATTGACAAAAAGGTCTACTTTGAATACCTTACCGCAGTTTAAATGGAAATTTGTTGAATTCATAAAATAACAGACCTGACCTTACCGTCACCATATAACACCACAGCTAAAATCAACCAGCACGAAAACTCCATCAAGGCATCTTAAAACGAAGACCAATCAACCTAAAAATTATGGACTATTTATCCTTCCTCCTAATACTGCCGTAAGTAAACAGTTTAACTGTGCCACAACAGATAAAATATCCTGTAATTGTCTGCAAATATTACGTTAGCCAACATGCTAAAAACGGCTAACGTTGCCGGAGGCAGAGAGAGGCAAACTTTAGACCTATTTTGCTATCGATAAATGTCTGTGACAAAATGTAACAAACTTAGTTAAGTTGTTTTGAGCTTTGTGATTGATTAGTTAGAGTTAAACTGTTGGTGTACCTTTGTAGTGCTGAATTACAGATGAGAAATCTTTGGGAATACGGTGCTGAAACTCGCTAGCATGTTAGCAGCAGCAAACTTTTTAAACTATTGTAAAGCTTATCTGGCCACTATGTTTTCCACTTGGTCTATCACAGACATCGCTTATTCAACCAAGGACGTAGCTACGATATCTTTTGGGGTAAAGGAAAGGCTAAAGAGCATTTTCCCTATCAAGTTTGAATGATTCATGCTGCATTTTTTGCCGACGCCATAGGCATAACATTGTAGAATATTGCCGCTACTCAAATGTTTGACAGGCCAGGGCTCTTTAGTTACCGTTGCTATATGTAGGATTGGTCAGTTGCCGTTCTTGGGAGGGGCTTAGCGAAGGGTCAATTGCGTTGGGCCAGACTGTATGACATAGTCAACAGTCGCTTTCGCCCAGGCTACCGAGCTACAGTTCCGATGAAGATTCAAACATGGCTGTGCCCAGTGCCACTTGCTGTTTTCATTGTGTTTGGACTGTTTTAGTGGTTTAAATTATTATTTCAATCATATTAATACTGCGTCCATATCACTCCCTATGGATGTGGGAGTCGGTGTTGTGGTGAGGCCAATATAGAACACGGACTTTCAAACAGGTGTGTTAAATATAGCAGAGAGTTGCTAACAGAAGACAAACAATGATGTGAACATGGTTTTCATTGGTTCATCGGTTCTCCACTCCGACGAGTTTGCATTATAAAACGCTTGACGTGTGAGAGTGATGCGACATGCAGAATCCGAGAGAGCTGGCAGAGTAATTCACCATGAATCGAGGGCAAAATGAGCAGAGCCTCCCATGCTGTTGGCTAACATCAGCAATTGGACAGGCAGTCCGTCAGTCAAAACCCGTGCCAGCCATTCCAGCCTTGTTGATGAACCGCCACACTCATTCTAACTCACTTACCCCCCAGTCAGACTAGGGACTTGAGCTACGCGACCGGTTTCCATTCATTGTCAATGAGAGCAAGCGACCAGCGATAAGTCGCCCGGTGGGCGGGCCCAGAATAGACTTCAAGGCTATTATATGCAAATGAGAAGCGATGCGACTCGGCGACAGCCAATGCGAGTGAAGCCGAGGTACTTGCAAGATGGTGGCGCTAACGACAATGATCTCAAACTTGGCCACAAACTAAAAAGTTAGGGATTTATGACTTCATATTTTGGAAACCGAGGTATCAGTGTTACTAACGACATCGGAAAATATCAGTTTCATACACAAAAAATACCTGTGTGTTGATGTACGATTTTCTACCAAGTACCTAAGTTAGCAACATGCTACCAACGAATCACAGCCCTGAGTCACGCCTCCTCAGCGACCTGAGTCGCTTGGATTTGTAGCTATCTGACTGGAGGGTTAAACTGCCTTTGGACATAGTAAATCACATTATAGTGAACTGTAATTTATTAAGCAGGATTTGGACACCGTGAACACTTGTCACGTTAGGGGCTATCGTTAAAAATGCTGATGTTCATTTTATTAATTACTATCGTTAGAAATGTCAATTTTACAAATCACTTTCAAAATAAAGCACACATGGAAAATGCTTGTTCTGCTGTTTCTAATATTATAGCTGTTATGAAATTACAAAAGTGCTCCACATAATTTCTAAGACTTGTGAAAGTTTGTTGAAGTGAAAAGTACTGAAGTAGGCCTACAGACTGTGATAGGCTTGAAGTACAGTGTTAGGTGCATTTTGACCAATTTTTAAATTGTAATATAAAGTAAAAATATGCAAGACAAATGTTTTTAGACTTGAAACTTTATGGTATTAGGTTACTTTCACTGGGGAAAAAAACATGTTTGTACAAAAACAACTTATTTGAGACAACTCAATAATTTTGGTGCAACAATATTACACTGAATGAGTAAACCCAGTTGAGGCATGCCATGAAGTCACTCTACTTGATATTCTATGTACAATCTTATTCTGAATTCTTGACATTTGATCTTACGGCCGATTCACACACAAACCTGTGCGAGAGCGGCGCGTAAGCGGTGCGGGCGCGGTTTTGGGGCGATTTCATTTAGAATACATGTTAACAGGTTAGGTCATTCAGACTGCACGCGTGTTCTGCGCGGCTCCTGTCCGGTTTCTGAGCGGTGAACCGCGCAGCTTTTTTGAAATAGAAACAAGTTCTATTTTTCCAAGCGTTTTCAGCGCGGTAAGTGGGACTTGCGCGGTGTCCATAGATTTTCAATGCAGAGCTCGGGCAGCCGCTTCGCGCAGAACACCGCAGAGACAATTTCTTGTGTGAATGCACAAGCCCACAGGCACCGCTCACAGACCGCCCCGCTCCCGCACCGCGAACGTGCAGTTTGTGTGTGATTCGGGCCTTAGTTTGACTGCAAGGTATTGGATGTCCCAGAATGCCACAGTCTTTGTTTGAAATGTTAAAAAAAAAAAAAAAAAAAGTTTAAAGGCTATACATGTTGCAGTTGTATCAAGGTGTCAATGTATGTATATGAATAGGCTATTGATGATTTCACAAACCATCAAAGAGATGACTATCTCCAACATGGTAGTCCTACTTGCAAACAAAATGGAAGCTTTCACTATTTTGGAATATCATTCATTCACATCACTCATCTTGATTGTAATGAGTCATATTTCATACAATATCATTAGGCCACACTATCCACCAGTATGGTGTATGGTGCAAGTTCAGAATAAACCTCACAAGATCAGTTTATTTGTAGCTTCCCTTCCAAGTGAGGGGAGACACAAGTGAACAACTTAAGTGAGCACAGACTGCCCAATTTGGTGTGACACCTGACCATGAGCAGTCAACTTCACACTTGCAAGGCAACTGGTTTCTATAGGCCTACCATCTTCCAAATGGCATGATCTGCACTTGAACACATTAAAAGCCTGAACTGTGCTACTGTGCAGACTGTAAAAATGATCAGGCACTTGTATAGATTTTTAAAAATGAACAATAACATACTGAACTGATTAACAAACTGATTGATAACTGATTGATAGAGATGAGAACTGATTAATTGTAATTGATTAATTGTAAACTGATTAATTGCTCATGTCAATTTGACCCTAACATCTTGAGAGACAAACACAAAAGTTGAATATGAGGAGTCAGAGTGTTCCACCTAGCGACATGTTTGCCTCTACACAGTGAGCCAAACTGTGAGGAGCAGCTAACTTCCTCCCAGATCGTTTGTAGGGGTGCTCCTCCCGAGATGCCTTGGACTGACGTCCCGTTGACAAGGAGCGCCTTCCTCCAAGGTGCGCCTTCCGTCTCCCAACAGCTGTTGGCTGTACAGGAATCCGGGCCGTTGACTGTAAAAAGCCCTTTGGTCTTTGATGTCCTGTGGACTTGGCCATTGAGGGCTTACCAAATGTGGCCAGAGCTGACTGTAGTCCACTGTCGGTGGTGATCTGTCCTCAAAAAGGAGGACAGTGGAGCTATGAAGGTTGGGTCACATCTTAGCTTGTTGTTGAGAGTCCTGAAGACGGACGCCAGCTCGTCCTCCAGTGAAGTTGTACCTTAGGGTTGCAAAAAATAAGTTGCATTTATTTCCCGTGACCGACATAATTTCTCTTGTATCCAGACCAGCATCTGAAAGTTTTTGAACACATGTGCCTCGCAAGCAATGGTTGGTGTAGATCTTCGTGCCTGCCGCTTTACAGATCTTGGGCAGCATTGATCCCAGAAAATTCACCCCCATGGGTTCTCTGGTATACCGGTATAAGAAAGAGTAACAACATACTCGGATTTTAGATTTGAGCCACACAACACTTTCCTGGTATGTACATGCGTATCGACGCTGACTGTCCGCTTGGGATGGAGATACAAGTCTGGAGTTAGGGGGCAGGTGCGACAGTTATTTCTCCAGCGATTTTACAGGGCATAGCGGATTGCCTGGCTGCTCGAACATGAATCCCCTCAATTTCTCATTATTCCTTTTCCTGGCATCTTTATGGTTTTTTGTTGACTCGTTAAATGACAGGGTTGCATACTAGACGCCATTTTCGTCCACACAAATTACAAGAGTCTGCCTTGAGTTGTCTATTGCCCTCTTTGGCTCTGCGTCCCATGTGGAGCTGCACGCCGAACCACACTTTGTTTACTAGGCCCGCTGGTGTGTTGATATTCAAAGCTTGGGAATGTTTAATCTTGGTGAAGTCCGAATCTGACAAGGGTTGGTGGTGGGCTGTAGTGTCGCGTCCTTCACGGCGCAAGGTTTTACGCACTCCAATAAACACATAATAGCTGTTGATAAACTCTGGATCGCCCATGACTTGCTAAACGGCAGGGAGGGAGCAGTGTTTGTGCGCAATCTGTCTGCGGATTTGGCACGCAAAATTTGTCTCAAAAGTACATCATAGGGAAATGATGAATGCGTACTACAAATATGAAATTCTCATTTGTGGATATCTGAACACATTTGGAAACCATTATCTATTTGTAGTTAACCCTCTGTGCATTTAGACATATTTTTGAAACATTTTTAACACCATACTTTTAAACTTTACGCATAGGCAAAGCTGTGGTTAGTTGATCCAGTGTTGATTCTGGCGTTGACTATCAATTTGCATTATTTAATAGCCTAGTCTCCGCCATTCAATTGACCTGGGGCTAAACCACGCCCTCGAACGCGATGAGCCTATCACAGTGCGCATAACTCTCAATACACTCGGGACATTCTCTAGAGGCGACGGGATGTATTTTATGTCCTTTCCCAAGCCTCATCTAAACCGAGATATTAAGTGTCTGCTTTGGATAAAGTTATGCAGCAGACCACAACATTAACTGAACGTGGACAAAATGAACGAAGATGTCTACATCTGTTCTAAGGCAAGGCAACCTATTTGAGCAAACATATTGTCACTTTGCTGGAAAGAAAGTTATTTTAACGTCCTAACGTTAACCACAACATCAACATTAACTAACGTTAGCGAAAGTTAGCTAACACTAGCCAACATATGGCAATTTGTAGTCTGTCTGGTAAATCCCCTTTCCGTCCTTCAAAAGGAACTCTGTCTGTCCATGCGACCAGTAACTGTGCGTTGAGACCGAGACCGATAAATTCTCTCTCCCTCATAATGTAGCCTAAGTGTTATAAAATTAAATTAAATTAAATAGATTATTAAATTCTACAATAAGATTGTGGAGTGGGCCTAATTCTTACAACTGTCCATAACCGTTGCCTTACTGTACATTCAGACCGCCAGCGATAAATTGCCTAGAGTCGCCTAACCCCCCAGTCAGACTAGCGACTAGCGACTTGAGCTACGCGACCGGTTTATATTCATTGTCAATGAGAGCAAGCGACCAGCGATAAGTCGCCCGGTGGGCGGGCCCAGAATAGACTTCAAGGCTATTATATGCAAATGACAGAGCGGTATAGAAACATGCAGGATGTCTTTGGGACAGTCCTCGGCGAAAGCGTAGCGATTTGTCAGCTTCAGATAATGCCTCTACCTTTCGGTTTACTCTTATCCTGTTCTGCAGCTCAGCAAATCGTACATCATCTTCCTGCTGTGTGATTTCTGTGAGTCACCACTTGGAACAGATCCTTCCGAAAAGTTCACAACATGATCCTCAAAAACACACAGCGGCTTCACTTTACCTGGAGATGGGATTTGATCAAAATCACCACAAGCAAGGACGGAGATTCTGCCAAAAGGGTTTCTTACTCCCTTTGATTTCTTGTAGCCTCCAGTTGACACATGCAAAGAGTTGTTTTGAAATCATAGACACTTGGTCAATAATGATGATCTCAACTTCATCAAGACAATTCCCGAGACACTGGTAAGGTGGTTTCAGGCTTCTAGGTAGCTTGCCAGATATGTTGAAAGCAGCTGTCCCAGTATATGCGGTGAGAATGACAGTGGGCATGGACATGTCTCTCTCCTGTGAGATGCGGGGTAACTTACAAAGAATGTTTGTTGCCTGTGCGTAAATGCATTTGATGAGGTGTGACTTGCCAGTGCCAGCCCCGCCAGTGACAAAGTAAAAAAATCTGATCTGCAGTCTGTCCGCAAACACGTTGGATGCACCACTTGCGCAATGTATAGAATATGGATGCCTGTGTTTGATTTAAATTTTGATACATTTTGCGTACAACAGTAGGGTCTATTTGAGGGGCCTCAAACATTACCATTGCGCTTCCTCGGCTTGTAGGATCTCTGCTGAATTCAGGCACATCATCCTGTTCATTCATCTCATCTGGGTTTACTTCCTCACGTTCTGAAATGCACTCGAGACGAAGGAGTTCTGACTCAGGTGCAAGTGTTGTCCATGCATCCTCCTTGGGTCCATTTGGTTCCTAGCTCTGAACAGCTTTGTGTAATGAATCACAATCCTTTTCCAATTTTTACTTGTTTTCTTTGACGATGGAAAATACACTTTCTGCAATGTTTTCCAGGAAGTCTTACTGAGCCTGATGTGTAAAATGACTCGTATGTATAGCCTGTAGGCATTAATTGACTATTTGAACGATGAGGCAAATACAGCTTGAGCGATGGCCGTAAAATTTCTCTGGAGCTTTCTGCTGAGAAAACCTGGCGTATCTTCTAGCAAGTTTTATTGAAGTTTGATGGGAAGTAATACGTCACAAGAAATCCAAAATAATGCTTCAAGCTGCTAGAAGTCATATTTTGCAGTGATATTTATGTCAGCATATCAGTAAACACTACAGACCAGGACCAGAAGTTATTGTATCATCTACCTGGAATAAATCCCCCAGTGACATAACAATGTCGCTGTTGACTTCCAGGGTCACCGAGATAGGCAGGCGGTGAATAAAGTCATATACAGTGCCCCGCCATGCCTCTCTCAGGACCCTGATATCACTGCCCGACTGAAGCAGAAACGTGAAGAATGCTTCCTATTCCTGTACCCCCTCCACAATGCACGCTGTCCTTTTATTTGGGATGCTGCTGTGGTGTTCTGCGAGTACAAAATTAAACGGTCATGATTGCAAAATATATTAAGAATATGCAATTTTACATTGGTGAAATGAATTATCGCCTAATATGCTAAACTCCTGTATCGGTATCATTAGAACTAGAAATGTTGTGTTGGTGCATTGATGGAATTAATTCAAACTTACTGTGACTTCTGTGTGCATGGAGCTGTGCAGCTTGAAGCCAAAGTCAGCGTGGCTGCTGCCCCTTACATGTGTCACCTTGACCCACTCCCCAGCTTTAACCGTCGTCATGGCTACCTCCCTCCAGAGGGTAACGGCCACCTCTTGGCCCCCCTGACCGAGCTTCATCTCAATCAGGGGGATAGCAGCACCCTTAACAAAAACATTCCATGGTGCGGAAATCTGTTAGACAAAACAACAGGAGGGGACAAGACTACACAAAATCAAAATCTGAATTTAAAAAGATGAGCCATGTTGCAGTAACCAATTTTCCAGGAAGTATCAAGGTTAGGTTAACTTACTGTGCGTTCAGACAGGGACCGATTCAGGCGACATGGGCGACGGGAGTAATTGACTTTGAATGGAGGTGGGCGATTTGGGCGACAAAAGCGGCAGGCGACTTGGGCGACAAAATCAAGTTAAACTTCGGTTAACTTTATTGTAATGAGCTATGATGCGGTTGGGCGATTACCGATCAGAATGTCGATTTACTGGTGAGATGCCTGTAGAGAAGCAGGATCGAACGTTTGAATGCTAACGTCATGGGCAAATTTGCCGTTTTGGTTGCTGTGCTCAAGCGATGTTTCTTGGGAGTCTTCGGCGACTCTTGGCAATTTATTGCTGGCGGTCTGAACGTACGTCTGAACGTACAGTAAGGCAACAGTTATGGACAGTTGTAAGAATTGGGCCTACTCCACAATCTTGTTGTAGAATTTAATAATCTATTTAATTTTATTTTATTTTTTAACATTACATTATGAGGGATGACATTCAATAAAACGTAAAAGACAAATGAAACTTACAGAGATCACTTTTCCTGATACTGTATCCCCGGTGACCCTTGCTCTCCATGATATTACAGTAACCGCGGGGGAGGGGGGAGACAGGAGTGCCATTCTCGGTTGATTCAGGGGTTAAAGCCAAATCGTAAGATTTGAAAATGGCCGTGTTGGGGTTGATAAATGCCCGGCCGTCTTTAATACCAAGGTTGCAGAATATGTATGCGTTCACAAGATGTTCGTCCTCCTTGATAGTCAATAGGTAAACAGATGCGGCATCTACTAGCACTATTAAACGAACCGAATGGTAGGTGACGCTCACTGCCTCCCCAAAGTTGTACCCCGAAGCCCGGGCTTTCTGGACCACCCCGACTCACTTCATCCTCTCGGGAGGTTTATCGTACAGTGAAGCTTTCTGCATTCAACAAATTATTATAAACAACTCATAACAAAAATAACTTTCAATATTACATCCAAACTACTGTCACTTGGCTGATGAGTGAGGAGCATCATGGGATTAGCCTATCGATAGGTGACGTAACTATTTGATGTCCATAGACAGTGCACAGCACACCAAATTGTGAGTACAGCAAGGAAGTTAGCGGCAGTTTTCCTGATCAACGCATTTAAAATGGATGTTGGGGGACATGACTTGTAACAACTACGCTACTACAGTGGAACGTAAGATTGAGGTCAGTACATGTGTATATTTTCGTAAGAAAGTCCACCTAGCTAGGACTACTATTGATAGGAATTTCGTTATGGTGACAAATAATTGGATTCCCCCATTTTCCTGCGAAGTTCAGCTTTTCCCTCGATTGTGTTTAGCATCATGCCCTATGTTTAAAATTAATTAGAATTTAATAAGTGGACCGTGGCATGAAGTTGGCCTATGCCTAAAAAATAACGTTAGTCTCAACTGTCGCTGGTGGTGTGCTGCCACGAGCGGTAACCATAACAACCGACCTTAAAATTATTTTTATATTCTAGTATTGCTGTTATTTTCTAACATTGACGCCACATCGCAAATCTCACAAATTAGTTAACTAGTGTAATCACTTGGCTATTTGTATTTGTATAACGTTTTAATTTGTCGATGCCTAACGCTATTTGACATTTCATGTTAGCTGTGTTATCGTAGCCTAACGTTAGCTATCTTTACCACCAATCGTCAGTTACAATATTACCACTATGGCAGTAGCTAGCAATATTACAATGAATTTATTAGCCCAACAGCTACTATCTTACCAAAACATGTAACAAACTCCACTGAAAACGGCTATAATTGTTAGGCTAACATTAGGCCTAACACTCGCGTTAAAATTGCAGTTGAGAAAAAAATGTTTATTAGCCTAAAGGTTAACATTATCAAGACCATTGATAAAAGTAGCTTATGTATTGGCTATCGATATAAATCTATGGTACCCGATTTTCATTTGAACGTTTTCCTAATAAAATAGCTATTTACATAGACTATTCGTTTTTCAAAAGGTTGTGAGTATTGAGTCCGATGTCAGTATTCGGCAGAGACGGAGAGTGAATACATGACAAGGTTTACATTAGTTTATGGCTTGATGTGAAATAGCCAACTATGATTTAAGTCGGTTGTCACTCAAAAGTAGTCAAACTAGGCAATACTCTAACAGACAACATTGTAACAGGTTGGCAAAATGTAGCGTTGAGCCATGGAGTCTTCTCTTCTTTGATAAGCAGATCCAATACCCACAATAACGTTAGACTTGAATGAAATGACTGTTGGTGTTAAGCTACAGAATCTTTATTATAGTTTTTTTTCTAAGGCACGCGATGTGCCCTACACCTGAAAAAAAGTGGCCGTGGAAGCCTAGGCTACTTTCCAGCTTACCTGATAGGCCAGGTAGATGGTTGTCAACCCGGCGACTGCATTCGACCGGTCAGCTATAATAGCTTACTTTCCCAAAAATGTTAAAGAAATGCTAGAGTAGCCTATTTATTTTAAATTAAATTGTATTTATCTATTCAGCTTTTTGGCAACTTTTTTCATGTTTGCCATTTTCTCTTCATTTTTCTGAATTACAGACATTCAATATTTTTGTTCATCTTTACTAAACTAACTAATTCCCATTAACCTTATCAAATGGATTACAATAAACAACCTTTTAATAAATCTCACCTGTCAACAATAACATAACCATCTCCACTAAGGTTAATCTCACTTAATTAAACTAATTCAACTTCAATTCTCTGTATTATCTTTTCATATTTCAACTATTTCAACATTTTTAAACAAATTTACACAAAGCAACTTTTTATGTACAGTACTCATTAACAATCAACTATTAGACACAGCCGAAGGCTGCATCCACCTTTTAGCACTAAGTTAACTAGTAGTTAACTAGTTTTTTTGAGCTATTTCAACTGTAGTTTATATTTGCAAAAATGAAACAATGTAATTATATGTAATGTGTATTCCTTAACATAGCCTACGGTATGTATCTCTATGTATTGGGATGGGTGCCAGGTAGCCTAATTGACAGCAGAACCAATAAGAAACCCTTGCGTCCAGTGACATATTTCAAACTGAGAAAACTGATGATGGGCTTTTCCCAAAACATTTGTTATCCAACTTTTGTTCTGTATTCTTTTGGCCATTTGTTTATGTTTAAGTTCAATACAATTCTTGCTCTTGTGTGCGACCCCCATTTTTTCTTCACTTATAATGTTATAATCACTAAAATCACCATCCTGAAGCACAGATAATGACTCAGACAAGCTGTTCATTGAACTCCTACAGTCAGAAGAGGTAGGCCTATGGGCAGTTTTAAAATTATGCCTTTACAAGGACTCTGATTGGATGTTGGGGTTAAGTGGAGGCCTGCATGTGCAAATCCTAACATTTGTAGGCCTTAAAAAGTGCAGTCAGATGTTGTCAATCCTTTACCTT
>JAODXP020000021.1:10470401-10489843 GCA_027497455.2 Sardinella longiceps | reverse complement strand
GGGCAATGCTAGCTTTGCTAGACAACAGTTCATTTCTGAACATGGTCGTACAAGCCAGGCTAAGGGCCTTCATCTTCATCATCTAACTAAAGTGAGGTGACATGTATGGTGTTGAATGCTGGACACAAGTAAATGAAAAGTATTCTCACATAGTTCCTCTACCCCTCCTCCAACTGAGTTAAGGTGGTGTGTAGGAGATTTGAGATGACATCGTCTGTGGATCTGTTGGCTCAGTAAGCAAATTGGATGGGGTCAAAGGAAGTAGGGAGTGATGTGCAGATGTTTTTCACAAGGCTCTCAAAACACTTAATCACTGTACTTTTTAATCACACAATTTGCATAGGTAGGCTACCATCTCCAAATTAATTTGGTGGGAAGTTTTATTCCCACAGCCATCCAGGAAACCACCATAAAACAGATGAAAAAAAAACAGAATTATGCCTACAATCAAACATTAATGTTTTGGCAGTACTAATAAGTCCATGTTTGGAAGGTTGGGTGCATTTCATAGTTTTACAACAAAAAATGCATAGGCCTATAGCCTAGTGTTGCTTTTTGTTTCTTACTTTTTATTTCTATCTTGGTGGTGGGGTCCACAGCTTACTTGTATTAAGCCAACGCAACGGCTAACCAAGATGTTTTTTCCTAACCCGGCCCGATATGGACATGCCTTTCTATTTTTCTATGCCAGCTGCTCGTGAAAAGTGGGCGTTGGACGCCTGCTAGTGGTTGCGGGAAGCAGCTGTGCCTGTGTGATGGAATCAATCAGTGCATGGAGGATTCCACAATGGAATCACAAAATCACAGAATTTATGTGACCCAATCAAATGAAAGCAACTGTTCGTGAAATTCAATATTGCTGCTTTCGTCTCGGACGGATCCAAAATGCTCCATTTGCACTGTAGTTCTTAATAATTATTTCCAGGTCAGAGGATCAGAGTTTCCTGTGCGGCTTGTTTGTACTGAAGATGGCCGGTGATGGAGGCGCACTTAAGGATATCAATGAGATTAAATCGCAATTCAGGACCAGAGAGGGCTTTTACAAGCTGCTAACCCTTTCAGATTCTCAACAACGAGGTGGTTTACCTCGGGGTCCAACAGCAAGTGCCACGGTGGGCCCCGGGTCAGGACCGGGTTCAATACCCGTTGGAGGTGTTGGACTGGTGCAGGGGCCCGGGGCTGCCTCTTCTTCCAATGCCGCAGCCAACTCCTCTCCAGCGGGCTTCCTTCCTCCTGTGCGGGTCTCTATGGTGAAGCTTCAGCCTGAAGACCCTAGCGAAGATTCAGAGCGTGTGTGTTTTAATATCGGCAGGGAACTTTATTTTTACACTTACACGAACATCAAAAAGGTAAGATGATGAATGAGCATCTACTATGAATGTTTACTAAGAAGCCCGTGTCATGGAAGGCTAACCACCTTGCTAACTAGCCAGCTAACACTAGCAATATCGTCCCCTAATTTAACCACCAGGTTTTGATTTTGTGGTTTTTAGATCTTCGTTACCACGCTTTAAGTAGAATTACTTTATGTTAAATCATCTAATCATGGTCGTGCGACCTACACAAGACCGCAACCGTTACCTGCACCTGCTGATGCTGAAAACTGCGTTAGCGTAGATGTGCAAGCATAGGTTCATGAGCATGGTAAATTGGTTGTGGAACGTTAACGTTACAAACAACGCTAGCCTACTTTGTGTTTTCCCTTTTGATCTGCAAATAGCTAAACCCGTGAAATGAGGGGCCAGGTTATCATGGTAACGCTAGATTATATATAATATAATGTCTGCTCTTATGAACACAACAGTAGACATCCTAACCAACATTGATTCGACACCTTTGTGAAATTTGGTTCAATGTGTCACCGCGTCTATGAAGGAAAGTGAGGTATATCAAGAGGTTCAGGATAGTTCAGGTAGCATGTAATCTGCATATCATCTAGTGAACAGCAAATAAGTTTAAAGCTCTGTTTATTGGGTTTGTTTTTAATGCTGTGACTACAATAGAAATCTGTGAAACTAGGGATGCATTCCACCCATCACTCCCACACAGGCTAATCAGTTTTCCTATAGCCAAGGCTAGTGTGTGTGTGTGTGTGTGTGTGAGAGAGAGAGAGAGAGAGAGAGTGTGAGTGTAGGGTATAGCAGAGGAGGTCTTGGCCTGGGCCTACTTGGGTACCACAGTGCTTTTCAGGCCACTCTCCCTGCATAGGATGCAAAGTGGTGGAGGTAGCCTACTGTTTTTCTCTATAGATTAAGCAGTATCTTATTGTACTGGAGGTAACACTATAACAACAGATAGGCCTGGTCTGCATGTTTGGAGGCAAAGCTATTAGGAGGGTAGTCATACTGTCTCTTATTGGAAGATGCCAAACACACACTCTCTGTTGTCTTCTTAGTCTAAGCGAATTAGCCCAAAAAAGGGTCAAAGGTGGAAGTAAATATAGCCAAAGCATATTTTGTATCATTTGAAGCAGAATTTTCTGTAGATTAAGAATTTGGGGTGCCTACAGCACCAATTTGTACCGGGAAAAAATTATAGGGCTTTGAATAGGCCATGGTATAATGATTATTATATAGGTCTGAATAGGGCTATTTTTTTCCTTTGGTCCTATCAAAATAAAACTTTATATAATGAAAGTACCCATGTAAAGTAGCATTTTTTGTATTACAAGTTTTCCTGAAAAATAATTTTAATATGCTAATGAGCTATACGCTAGTCAAATTAGCCCCAAATGCACCCTTATGCATGGATAGTGAAGAGATTAAGAGGGTGGGACCTGTCTCAATTCACTTTAAATGACACACTGTGCATGTAAGCTTTCAGAAAAGGTATAGCATAAGGGGTAGAATAGCTTTCTCTCAACGCCTCAGCTCCAAATACATTGGCTATACACCAAAATCACCAATACCCGCTGACCTATAAATGGGTATCAAGGGGAGGAAGGAGGTGGAACCTGTTTAAATTTATGTTTACTGAGATCCTAAAGCTCCCTGCTTTCAAGAAAAGTATTACTTGTCAAGGTTTATTACTTTCTAATATATTCCATAGGCACTTTTGTCCAAGAAATGCCCATATTTTTTAATATTCCACCAAAATAGGCATAAGCTTTAAAATAATAAAGGGGGTAGGATGTGGAAAAGATTTTGCAGGTGGAATCCTGGGCATATAAGCTTTCAGAAAATATATAGTTTATGGGGTCTAATATGTTTCCCCTACATGCCACTGGCCTAAATGTCACCAAAAATGGCCAATTTTTCAAATGCCAAATTTCTTAATTTTTGGGATTTATTGTAATGAGTAGGGTGGAGCATACCTCAATGGCAAACATATCATGCTATGTAATAGCCTGAAGGTGTTTGCTTTCAGAAAAGGTAGGGTAAACGTACCCTTTAAGCCCACGTACCATTTAAGCCCACTCTCAACTTTTAAGTCAAGTTTTACAAAAAATGCGAAAATATTTTCTTCCTCTCATCATTTTAATATATCCACCTGTTTGTTAACTCCATGTGTTTTTAATTTCAAATCAATCACTTAAGCCAATTTGAAATTAAGCTTGCATGTCTTTGCAGAGTGTCAAGGTAGCTCACAGAAAGGCATCCCAAAACTTTGGCGTTTTGGGACCCCTCAAACTTGCATAAGTATTTTACTGTTTTTAGCACATCTGCTATAATATCATTTATTTTATGAAAAATTAGAGGTAAATGATTGGATATTTGTATATAAAGACTTAATATGATGTCATTCTAAGCTATTATTGTCCATTTGAAAAGATGACTTTTTAGCGCTAGTGCACAAAGCTAACCTATCAGACAATCCGCACGCCTTGTTGAGTGGTACATTGGCAAAGAAATAAACATGGCAGGCATGTATAATGAATGTTTTGCAATTGAAATGACATTAATCTACACATCAACACATTTTTTATCCCTTTGGAGAATTCAGTATTTTCAAATTTTTGCTGTTTTTAAAGGTGGGCTTAAATGGTACAAGTTAAGTGTCACAAATTGCAGCTAGCGTATACCACCTTTGACTAACAATAATTGAATTTTCATAAATGTATTCAAAGTAATATTAGCTTTCATATTTAGTTTAGACTATATTTTAGTTTCTTGCAAGATTTTGTTAACTTAGCTGTAATTTTTGAAAGGAATATATTGTCATTTTTGACCACTAATCAGTAGGACGCCTATTAAGCCCACTATGCACCATTTAAGCCCACATCAATGTATTTCAATGGGGATTTCCTCCCTGTAACCATTTTTTCTAAATTCTTGTCTGGAAATGTTGATAGTAATCCTTATTTTAGTTCTTTCACCCTTTTAAGTTATTTACGGATATAAAATCACTTGTTTTCTGGTAGATAATGGCAACACATAAGAAAAAAATGATCAATATCTGGTTTAACATTGGTAGGGGTACACTGTTGGCACTTTCTAATCGAATAATCACTCATTTCACAGTCTCTAAAGTAGGCTAGGTATAAAGGAGATTTAGGTCTTCACCTGAGGAGACCTTGATCTAGTTGAGAAGTTATTTTCTATTTTCTGTCTATATAACATGTTACTGAATTGATAATTTGCCATTTTATATTCTTAAAAAACAATAATTTATTAAAATGTATTAAAAAAATATGGCATGGGCTTATTTGGAACACCAGTGGGCTTAAATGGTGCCACGGTACCTATTAAGCCCATGCCAGACTTTTGACTTATTATGTAAAATTTATTTATTATTTATTTAAAAACCTATACAAATAAATACTTTTATTTTTAGATAAGAGATTAATGTTGCAGCTTGACAAGTTATTTCCCCTGCAAAACATGTCGATATCAGTGAAAAACAGCTAAAAGTAGATTTTGGTGGGCTTAATGGGTACGCTTACCCTATAGGATGTATGGTGAAATTAGTCCTCCCTTCATGCTTCAGGCCAAAATGTAGTAGTAGTACAAAATCCACCCGAATCCCATTCATTTGGACTAATGGTCCACTCAAAGCTCAATAACTTTTTTCTGGAAAATCTTGGCTCTGCAGGCACCTGATATCCTAAATCTACATAAAATTGCGGTTCAATTGATACCAAATATGCTTTGGCTATATTTACTTCCACCTTCAACCCTAATTCGCTCAGACTATCTCTTCTTGTCCTCTTTGCAGGTCCTAATTTTTGATGTACTGTAGGTTACTTCTAATTCAGGTTTTGAAACCTTACACCCCAGCTGTACCTATTCTATGTTTCAAAGCCTCCTCATGTAATGCTCTATGTAATGCCCAGGCTCTTTTTTCCGTTATTTATTTATTTATTTATTTATTTTAATTTTATTTATTTAGTTATTTTTAAAGAAATACAGATGTTTACACCCCACTCTGTTTCTCCTTCATAGGCTGTTGATCTCAGCAAGCCGATTGACAAACGCATCTACAAGGGTACCCAACCCACCTGTCATGACTTCAATCAGTACTCTGCCACAACAGACAGTGTGGCACTCATTGTGGGTTTTTCTGCCGGCCAGGTGCAATACCTGGATCCCATCAAGAAGGAGACCAGCAAACTCTTCAATGAGGAGGTTGGTGTATGTGTAGAGAAAAGACTGCAACAGCTGTGATCTCATTACTCAGTAATATTCCGACATGTTCTTTTTCTAGTTGAGAAAACTAGTCTTAAAGGAAAAATCCAGAGTCCATCAGTTCATGTCCCTGTTATTAGGGCCTACAAAGTGATATCGATACTGTAGGTAACAGGGCGTTCACACTGCATCCGTCCGTTGACAGATCTCATTGACTTTGAATGGAGCTTTCGCGAAATGCATTGTGGGTCCGTCCATCAAAACAGCTCCATTGCGTCCGTCAAAAAGTTAAAACATGTTCAACTTTTTAGCTGGCGACGGATCCGTCAAACCAATCGGGATTGAGAGAATCGACTCCCCCTCTATCAGACACCTCCCCCGTCGTCCGTCAATGGACGGATGCAGTGTGAACGCAGTGTAACAGAACGGCAGTGTTTGGTACAATGTTGCCCAAATATGCTAACAGATGCAGGCATATGAAAACAACATTTTCTTGCCTTTCAACTATTTAGTCTTTGTTGCACAAAATTCGGTCACTCTCATGTATATCGACAGAACTTAGCAATGTAAAACAGCAGGGCTACGGGCTAACTCTAGATAATTGCTTCAAGGGAATTATTTATTCCACTCAGTAATCACAGAACATGTCCAAATTAATTATCAGGGTCCAGATTCAACACATTTGACTTGCAAAGAATGCTATTTAGTCTACTAAAGGTTCAGTGATTCGAAATAGGAAACAAAGAGGCATAAAGAATTTACTTAAATCTTAACAACAAAATAGAATTAACATGCCTTAGCACTGTTTTGCTGTATATTATTGACAACTAATGTGGGTGCTGTTCAGTAAAGAAAAGACAAAATATTATCTGCAATCCCTGCCCACAGCAAAAGCTGATTGACTGGTCTAGAGAGCATACAGAAATGTCAGTCATACTCCTCCCCTCCTTCTCACACCATGCGTCTGTCTACTCACTCGCTAAGTACAGAATAGGTTAAAGCTTTTTATTTTTCCTTTGGTGGGTAGATAAATATCCACATACAGACGAAATGAAATGACAATGCTAAACACTGAAAATGATGTAATCCATATGGCACACCTACACCTAAATGATGTAGTTAGCACATCAGCGGTGCATTTGCAGAGTAGAGGTCAGAGCGCCAGCATATGGAGTGTGTGTAACATGTGGTGTACACACTGAAAGTATGTTGGGAATTATTCATTGTTCTAACAGGCTACTTTTAAGTAGCCTGGCAACGCCATCCTACGTACTTCCGCTCATTTGATTTTAGCTCCGCACAGTAGTCTGGCCCAACCCCTCTAGCTCGGTATCCCCACGGTTTGCCAATCAGCACACAATTTAGAGCGATGTCTTTGAACTTGCCTGTAGTTCAGCAGCTTGTAGTTCAACAGCATAGGAACGCGTTTGTACTATCAAATTACCTTTACAAAATTGGTACATGACATTAACATCCATGATCTTGAGGACTTATTGCCACTACGATATCAAAATAAATCTTAACAAGCCAAGATTGCTCTGTTACTACTGAATGCAGAAGTTGGAGGCATGAGAGTCAGGTGAGCGAATACGTCATATCCAAATGGAAACATGTTTCAATTGCATTGTTCCAGACTTAATGACCGAGTGAACAGACTGCTTATTAGCTAACTTTTAAGACTTGCCAATTGAAATTTAATGTTAATATCAGTTTGTTCTGTGGGACTTGAACTATCTAGACAGCTTAGTACACTATTAAGCTGAAAGCTTGTGAACAAGATAATTATTTGGCGTAGTAATTTAGAGTTTAACATGAAATACAGTATCTATTCTTGCTTGAGATAGGTAATCCATAGCTAGGTACGTAGCTTGTGTGAAGTTATGGGTGTGAGGTAGGGCAGTGACATCATTACCACAAGAACAGTGTTTTGCAAAATTCTGGTATGTTAATGGTGTGGCTAGGGGTAGGGCTTCCACCCTGGGACTGAGTTTCAAGGGAGAAAGGGCCCTTGAGGAGTCCAGGCAGTTAGGGGGCCCAGTTTGTGTACAGGGCCCAGAATTTCATGCTACGCCCCTGAAGACAGCTTAATGTTAAGGTGTTTTTAGCCACTCCATGTAAACTGCTCCTATACATTTTGAACAAAAAATATTCACCATTCACAAAGTTGCTCTTGCAGGCTTTAATTAACTTACCTTTTACATAACTGAGATGAGGCTATTACCACTTTATAAATATCAGATATGTGTTTTTGTACAATTAACAGTTTTATTTTACTGAGAATCACTTTTCTCCCAAACTGATTTGAAAAAAAAAATGTCCTTTAGAATATTTATTTGCACGAAAAAGAGAAATCAATGCAATAATGCAAATAAACAATTTCTTATTCATCTTATTCATACATAAAACAACAATACTAATAATACTAATACTAATATAATGTTTTAGCCTTAAAGCAATATACCGGAGTAAGTTTAAGCATAGTCCTGCTGCACGAGCCTTCTAACAGCAATAATTTCGCATGAAATGAAAGATTTTCGAACAGTACAGACCTAACGCGAACATGAAACACTTTACATTGAGTCAATGTAACCTCAGATCTTACTTTCGGTTTCCAACAGTCAGGTCCCATTGATTCAGTGTAAAGTGCCTGTTCGCTTCTGCGTTTGTGTTCGGTCTGTGCTGTACCAAACTATTTTGTTCCACTCGCTAACTTGCGCATTTAGCAAGCTCTTTCAACAGGGCTATGCTTGAATTCACTCCGGTACTCTCCTTTAATAAGAGTTTAGAAATCAATATTTGGTAGAATAACCCTGACATAGCAGACTTCATGAAGCCCTCATCATGAAGACCTCTTCAACATACATACAGGCCACTGCCCTCTGCTAGGTGTCGTGCCTAACTCCCGTGGTTAAACCAACATAATCACTGACGCCACTGACGGTTTAATGCCTTTTGTGGTTTATTGCTTGCATAAATTTACCAAGAAGTTGTTGAACAGTGTAATTGTGCACGAGCATGTAATGATGTTAAAAGGATTTTTAATGCCACCTAGTGGACAATTTTAGAAGTGTAAGAAAACGGTGTACTGCAAAGGAGGGTAGGTGGTAGTAGCCTAACCCCCCAGTCAGACTAGCGACGAGCGACTCGGGCTACGCGACCGGTTTCTATTCATTGTCAATGAGAGCAAGCGACCAGTGATAAATCGCCCGGTGGGCGGGCCCAGAATAGACTTCAAGGCTATTATATGCAAATGAAGAGCGATGCGACTCGGCGACAGCCAATGCGAGTGAAGCCGAGGTACTCTGAACGAAACTTTCTCCCGCTTTCAATATGGCGGCGCTAACGACAACGATCTCAAACTTGGCCACAAACTAAAAAGTTAGGGATTCATGACTTCATATTTTTGAAATCGAGGTATCAGTGTTACTAACGACATCGGAAAATATTGGTTTTATACACAAAAAATACCTGTGTGTTGATGTACGATTTTCTACCAAGTACCTAAGTTAGCAACATGCTACCAACGAATGACAGCCCTGAGTCACGCCTCCTCAGCGACCTGAGTCGCTTGGATTTGTAGCTAGTCTGACTGGAGGGTAAGTTTCTGAGGCCAAACGATCAATAGAAATTAGGTACAGTCACACTCATTACATAAGTATTTGGTTGTGTTAATACTCCCAATTTTTTTTTCTTTGCATGATGTACCGGTAAATAGTAGTTTCCAGAAATTGTTAGTGACGTTTGTTGACCAAATAGAGAACTAACATGTTCACAGAACTAAAGTGGTCCATATTGTACTACAAGAATGGCTGCACTGCATCAGCCTTTATTTCAGTTCCATAAGGAGAAGTAGTCAATGTTAGGCAGGCAATGTTAGGGCGCCAACCTCTCAAGGCTGGACGCCTGTTAGTTCTGGGCAATGTAACAGTCACACTTGCGCACTATTATGGTTGGAAAAATAGACAAAGTGTTTAATCCATCATCACTAAGGGCTTCAAGGGAGGTGCTCTCACAGCGAATCAGAATTGGTCTGCAGTGTAAACACGGCCTTGTATGCACATTTCTTAAAGTTTTGGTATGAAACTGTGTATTTTCACGCCAGTTAAAAATGGTAATTTGCCTAATCAAGGAATGTATTTGGATCAGCTGTGGGATTGAAACGAACCAAAGATCTATGGCTAGAGAGGTGTCAGATGTGATTATATGCCAGGGGTACTCAACTACAAACTGAAAAGGTCCACTCGCCAAATTTCCAATGTTTCCGGGGTCCGAGGCTTATTTTTGGGTAATGTCATCTTTAAACTGGGTTCCCTTATACAGAGAACGCTATTTCGTTCATACATCCCTTCACAACTTCGGCGTCGGTGAATGGTTTTTTTTGTGCTTGCCTAGACCCATGCCACCCGTAGTGACGCTTCAGTCGTGTGCTCTTGCTGGGTTGCTGGCCTGACTATCACAGTTAGTGACACTTGATATGATGCTTGCGTTTGATTTATTTTTCTGGTTCTCAACTCTCTATTTTGGGGATATTTCTTGTCAAAGTGCCCATGCTTTGTTTCATAGTGCCGCTTCACATTTCTACTTTTGACAACTGCAGATTAGACAGATTGGTTTAGTGCTCCCTGCAGGCAACCCAAATGCATATTTGTCTGTCCAGTCCGCCTTAAACTCTCTGTTTTCTGAATCCACCTTTCGTTTCGCTCAGTTGCCATAGTGATGATAAACAACTTTGTTTTGAGATTGTGGGAAAATATGTAGGCTACAACTATAAAAATAACATGACAAGTTGACAAATAATTACACCTGAAACACTTTGAAAGTATAATTATTAATACTAAATTACTACTAATACTACTGCTACTACTAATAATAATAATAATCTTTATCAAAGACAGCTTTGGTCTCGGTCCGGATGACATAGCGTTTGGGACCGCATCCGGACCCAGGTCCGCCAGTCATATGCAAACAAACTGTTATATGCAAACAAACTGTTTTCAGATTTGCACTATGCTCTGTGAATCAAGTCTTAAGCCAACCCTACATAGTAAACTACATAGTATAATTTATTGATTATGTAATATCTTCACAGTCTCCACAGCCAGTAAAAAAAGATTGTTCCATATTATAATGCCCTATCACACAGTGTTTAGGCTACCTGATTTGCCAATCAACTAACAAATCAACAAAAAAAAAAAGTTGAACATAAATTTGACCTCTGAACTTCTGTGAACTCTACAGGGTGAGCATTTAGTGCTCTATATGAGAAGTTCAGTAGCAGGAGTTCTAATGTTCTGTGTGTAATAATCCAGTGTTTCACTAAAACTAGTTCCAATGAAGCCCAGTTATTTGGTAACTTCTTCCTAGCAGTGTAAGAAAGATTGAGAGAGTGCAATTTTCCTGTGTGTGTAATAGTGTGCACACACTAGGCCAACGGTTAACCTAGATGTGTCATAGTATTGGGTCCATAGTTGAGTGTCCGCAGGGATGTACAGTAAAGTTGGTGGTTTGTGCTGATCAGTAGACGATCACTGCTTGTCATTTGTGATCATTTATTAGACACAGTCATAACGTTGGCCTGGTGTGTGTACACTATAACAGTTCATTACATTATTTCTCAAAAGAAAAAAAGACTACATAAAAACAGTAAGATACTCTTTTGGTTCTGTAGGTACACTATCCTCTGCTCTGCTCTTGCTTTGTTTTCCTTTACTCATCTGTTTTCCTTCACCCTGTGATTCCCTGTCTCCATTTCTCTAGCGGCTGATTGACAAGACCAAGGTGACCTGCCTGAAGTGGTTGCCTAAGTCAGAGAACCTGTTCCTGGCCTCTCATGCCAGCGGCCATCTTTACCTGTACAATGTAGAGCATCCATGTGGCACCGCAGCCCCCAGTATTCTTTACTGCGACAGGGTGAGGGTTTTGCAGTCTACGCCTGCAAGAGCAAAACGCCCCGCAATCCGCTGCTTCGTTGGGCGGTCGGGGAAGGCGGTCTCAATGAATTTGCCTTCTCTCCCGATGGCGTGCATGTGGCCTGCGTGGGCCAAGATGGCTGCTTACGTGTCTTCCATTTCGATTCCATGGAGTTGCAAGGCGTCATGAAGAGCTACTTTGGTGGGCTCCTGTGTGTATCCTGGAGCCCTGATGGCAAGTACCTGGCCACCGGCGGCGAGGACGACCTGGTCACCGTGTGGTCGTTTGCAGAGAGTCGTGTGGTGGCTCGAGGGCACGGGCATAAGTCCTGGGTGAATGTGGTGGCCTTTGACCCTTTTACGACCAGCCTCGAGGAGGAGGAGCCTGGCGAGCACAGTGGCAGTGAGGAGGACCTGCACCAACCAGGTGGGGGAGGAGGAGGAGGTGGTGGAGGCGGAGGAGGAGGAGGAGGAGGAGTAGGGGGAGGGGGGATGCATTTGGGAGAGTACGCACGAGCAGCACGCTCTCTCGGCTCTCGCGCCACAGTTCGAAAGGTAGCCGCGCGCCGTCGGTGACGTACCGATTCGGCTCGGTGGGACAGGACACGCAGTTCTGTCTGTGGGACTTGACGGACGACGTGCTATACCCTAGGCTACCCCTCTCGCGTGCCATAACCAACACGTTCGGGTCGGGGGTGCCCTCCTCGGGAAGCACCACCATCACCAACACAACAGGGGGCACAACAGGAGTGGAGGGCCACCACCATCCCACCACTAATCCCCACCAGCCTCCGACACTTCCTCTCCCACGCTCGCTGTCTCGCTCCAACTCCCTCCCTCACCCAGCAGTAGCTAACGCTTCCAAGGGCCAGACCGCTGGGGACGGTGGGAGCGGGGGAAGCGGAGGGGGCAGCACGGGGGGAAGCGGTGGCTCTGCCTTTAGCATCGGTCGCTTTGCCACGCTATCCCTGCAGGAACGCAAGTCAGACAAGTCCGGTGGCGGAGGCAGCGAGAAGGAGCACAAGCGCTACCATAGCCTAGGCAACATTAGCAAGAGCAACGACAAGATCAACATGGCTCCTCGCAGCAGCAGATTGGACGCTGCCAAAGTGCTTGGCACCACCCTGTGCCCTCGCATGAATGAGGTACCCCTGCTGGAGCCCCTCGTCTGCAAAAAATCGCCCATGAGAGGCTCACAGTGCTGGTGTTCATGGATGACTGCATCATCACTGCCTGTCAAGAGGGGCTTATCTGCACCTGGGCGCGGCCTGGCAAAGCGGTAAGCGGCTTCTTTGTACTTTCTAAATGAAGAATGTTTTGACGTTAGTTTTGTTAGTCGTTGCTACCATTGGTTTGATTTCAGTGGAGCAAACACAAGAGTGTCTGTCTATGCCACAACAGTGGCATCCTTGTTTGATAATGGTTAATGATGATGGTGATGATGATGATGATTTAAAATAATCTCTGATTATTCATTCGTAATGAAGTAATTCTGCATTCTGGAATGGATAGCTATGGTCTTTGATTTCATTCAGAGCAAAACGCAACACAACCTCTTCATGTTGAAGAAGAATGGTCATTTATAAATTAATTATTGAAATGTCATTGGTCCATGTCATTGAAAAGTTTTTGAAAGTTCAGCTTTCTTGTAGTACAGTGCTTATAAATGCAGATTCACAAATGGGCTCGGTCAACCCCATTCACAATTTGCCTGTGGGTTATGAGTGGAGTACTTCTAGCCATTGCTATGTTTTTTGGTGTGTTTCTCTGACATCATCTGTGTTTTCCTCTCTTTACTGCCCCCCCCACCCCCACCACTGCTTGTCTGGTGTGAACAGCACGCAACCCAGTCATTGGGAGCACAGAATGGGAACTCACCTAGTGGTACAGTGGTATAGCTGGGAGTGGATCACTGGTAGAACCGCTGCAACTTAACCAGAACAAGAACCAGAAAAAGAACCAGAACCAGGCACCTCCTTTGCCGCCTCTCTCTCTCAGAGCTCACTTGTTGGCCTGAATGCCTACAGTACACAAGGGAATGCACCAACATGTGGCCAAGGATCCATCAGTCTTACCCACATACAATCAACTATCATTTGATTTTCTCTCTGCCTTCAGTTCATTCATCATAGCAACCCCCCCCCCCAACCCCCTCGCCTATGACATTGTCCTAAAGACCTTAACCTTCAAGAAAGGCTTCTGAAGTGAAATTGAGGAGAAAAATCCTTTACAGTAAACCACAAACAACTCTGTTCTGAAAACGGTGTGTAATGCCACGGCCATTGTATTTTATTTATTTTACCATGAGACTGTACTAATTTATAATGTATATATTGAGAATATTAATGGAGGAGGACTGTGTGTAACAACATAACTCGTAAAGTAAAAGAAAAAAAAAAAACAGATCAAGTTAATATATGAAGATCCTATATTGTACATATTGACACATTTAAGTGAATGTTTAAGGGAATGATGTAGTATTCTTGTGTGCTAGAGTTCTTGGAAAAGGTGTTGTTTGTTATTATTATTTTTATTTTATTTTTATTCATTTTTTATTTTATTTTGTTTTCAGTGTGTGTAATTTACCCTTCGGAACAAAGGTGCATTATGACTTTCACAGCATTAGT
This sequence comes from Sardinella longiceps, assembly GCA_027497455.2. NCBI lineage: Eukaryota > Metazoa > Chordata > Actinopteri > Clupeiformes > Clupeidae > Sardinella > Sardinella longiceps. The sequence continues at coordinate 10,475,743 of JAODXP020000021.1, read as the reverse complement.
GGATGTTTTGTCTCCGATAGTGGGCTGGTTTATGCTCTATAGCAAGTGTAACCCCAAATATAAACAGTTAATTGTAAAGACAGGCACTACACACAGCTGTGGAGCACGCATTTAGGCTAACTAGTGTAGCGTCCAGTAAGCTTAATTCCTTTTACACCTGCAATGCCTCTTGCAAAATTTTGCACATTTTACAGTTCAAATCAAAGCCCACAACTGTGGCACTGGATGCAGAGGTTTTAATGTTAATTGTTTGTTTTTTGTGTTTTTTTGTTGTTGTTTTTTTTTACTTTAATACTGTTTTAAATTACTGTTTAGTCTTTATTTTTTACATTTTGTTGTTTATTTGCTGAAGTTGTATTGTCAGTATAGGCCAAGATACTTAACAGAGTTGTGTTTATTTTGATCAGTCATTTGTGTAGCGTCCATGTTTTTCTACAGAAAAAAAAACACTTGTCATGCTGTGCTGTGACATTAGCTATTAAAATATTTTTTATTTCATTTGCCAATGCTGTCAATTCACCATGCTAGTAACTTACCTGTAACATGAGGATTGTGATTTTTTTTTTTTTTAAATAATTTTTGTTTGTTGTAAACATGTTCTCACAAATTAATGTATTTCATCTGATAGCACTGCAGCTTGTGAGGAGGCAAGGAACCTATTATTACCATTAGTCATTAGTAGTGAATCCAAATCCAACTCAACCCTGGCCACCTTATGTGACTTCACTGATAACTTGCTTTAGTGAGACTAAGATTATTCCACACTAAAGGAATGGAACATTCCATCCCAATTGGGCCTTTATTTGGGTCATTATCTGAGGAGGAGAGGCAATCAGTCATTTTTTTACATTCAGTTGTTTACAGTTTCCGTAGCATGTTGATGCTTTATTTATTTTTTTATTTTAATTACATATACATTAAATCCACTACTACATACATGTCTGAGGTGTTGGAAGTTATCAGACATATCACAATATGGCATTTAAATATGGAAATCTGTTATTAAAAGTCTTTCCCTCAAACATACCTTCTCTTCTCTGTAGTCTTCCGTTAAACTGGAATAGTGCTTTGGTGATTCATGATGGGGCCTATGCCACTTTTGCTTTTTGTTATACAAGTAAAGGCAGCTTTTAATCACTTGAGAAACAAAGTATACACACACCGTTTAAGCTCCACTGATGAAACACAACAACTGTCTAATTATTGGGGAAAGAAATACGCATTGACATCTCTCATATAATTATAAGTAAAGTATATTCACAGTTCACACTAGCCTGGGCGAAAGCGACTGTTGACTATGTCATACAGTCTGGCCCAACGCAATTGAAATAGGTTTCCGCTTGGATATGACGTATTCCCTCGCCTGGCTCTCATGCCTACAACTTTCGCTTTCAGCATTAACAGTATTATTGCAAGTTCTGACCTATTTTGACATCGTAGTGGCAATAAATCCTCAAGAACATGGATGCTAATGTCATGTACCAATTTTGTGAATGTAATTCGAAAGCGGGGGAGAGAATAACAAACGCGTCCCTATCCTGTAGGACTACAAAATTTTGAGACATCGCTCTAAACTGTGTGCTGATTGGCTAAACCGTAGAGTAACCAAGAGAAAGGCGGGAAGGGGGGTTTATTCCAGACTACGTGCGGAGATAAAATCCTTAGCGGAGGTACATAGGATGGCATCGCCAGGCTATATTCACACACCCTTTAAAGCAAATGTTTGGTGTAATTCAAGCAATTGAACTGAATTAATTCAAGCATAGCTCTGTTGTATGAGTCTGTAGATGTAGATAGTGACTGGAATGAAAGAATTTGGACCAACATAGTCAGACACAAATACTAATGAGCACTTTATATTGAGTCAATAGATCATACAAAACCACAAGCAAGATGTGTGGTGACATTGACTCCAAATTCTAGTGTAGACTCATGCAACAGGGCTACACTTAATTACACCGAACCTTCACTTTTGACACATTGTGCAGGCCAGAGGAGACTATTTGCTAACTGTAGCTTCCGGCGCGGGGGCACCCAGCTAGGTGGTAAGTAGCTAGCTGTACAGTTACTAAGTTTTTAATGCCTGGTTTTAAATGTTGGAACTGTCATGATATTATAAACAAAGTGTGGTGCTATTTTGAGCCTTTCTATGGTTTAAAACAGGGATTTGACCACTAACACTTAGCTGGGAGCCCCTGGAAGCTACAACTAGCAAGCAGGCTTCTTCGGCCTGCATGAACGTATCAAAATTCTGCTCCCTGGCAAATGTTCCAACTCTTTATTATGATGATGCTATATACTTTGGGTCCTTATCACACCAAACTTCTTCTTTAAACAGGAAGGTGACTAGACTTTCACTGAAAGAAAAAAATGTAACAAAATAGTTTGTGTTTTTTTATGTTAATTGTTTTTCCATCAATAAAAGGTGAAATATTGTTCCTCCCATGTAGACACCTGGAGGTGCGTCTCCCAAACATTTACGAGCTATTTACGGGCTAACTGGGGCTTACCAACATCGTGGGAACCATGAAACTACGAGAGAGGTGTTCCCCAAAATGCTCGTCCATACTATGGAGGTGAAACCTCCATGTTACGATGTACGTAGCTACTATGTCCTTGTTTCTCGAAATCATGGTTCCTGCGCTATATCGTAAACAACATCGTAACTTGATCCGTACCTACGAGAGCTCTTCACCTCCCGTAACAAGTTAGTATCTTACTACAACACTGTAGTCAACAGAGGGCGTTGAACATACCATAGTTGGGTAAATTTGGAGACAACGAAATTGTTGATTAAAAACACTTCAATGATGAGTAAGACTTGGTTATATACTGACAATGTGATTTCCTGTTAATTATTAATATTATAGGCCACGTTAGTCTCCTTGAGTATTTTCATGATTTAAATTAGGCAAGAGATAAAGAGTGTATTGAGATGACTGGTGGCGTAAATGGATAAGCCAGTGTGCCCTTGAGGCGTATAATGGTGATTCCTGCGAGTTCAAAACCACCTGTCAACGTGTGTGGGATTTGTTTCTGTTGTCCTCTCCTTTATTATTTAGGAAGAATTTTCATTTGGAGAAAGTTTCCAGGTGGTGATTATTGGTGATAACAGGTGTAATGGCAGGCCTATTCAATTAGGAAATTAGATGGTTTCGTTGTTAATGTGAGTGTTATCAATCGGTAGACGTTCAAATGCAAAGATAATATTGCATGGAACAAGCGAGGACAGGCGAATTGTTATAGGCACTAATGCGTAAAATATGCCCAAGCAAATGGATAATAATTTCAGTTTATTTGTCTTGTATTATTTTAAATATAATAATTTAGACACAGAGTAAGAAGATATTCTGTAACAATCACCTGGCATTGAACCTTCGACTGTTCTAATGAATGTGAGTCAAAGCTGTGCGCTTAACCCACTAGGCCACCTGCTGCACGTAGAGGAAGGTTGCTCACATCTAATTAGACTACTTGCCAATATAATTTCCTGTCGTTATTATTTCTTGTATTTTCACTCGAAGGTGAAGATAAACTAGACCAATTTTGGCATATGACTTAATTGAATCTTATATTGATCACAGGTTCATGTAACCGCCGTTATTAACTGACTATATCAACATAAATGTATAAACGGGACTGGCATGCTTCCTACCGCGAATGCGCCCGAATTGTCTCCGAACACTTCCGAAAACATCTGCAAACATGGTCGTAGCCGTAGGAACTATGGTGGTACATACCAACATGGTAGAAACTTACATAGTAGTCTACCATGTTGGTAGGCGTTTTTTGGGAAACACCCATAGCTGAGCACCTACCTAGTTCCCACGAACATCGTACTTTGATGGTAGAATGCTAACATCCATCGTTGTACGGGAAACGCACCCCTGGGCATGGATAAGGTAGATCACAGTTCAACCTCTAACACTGAGGTGTTGCTATGTGAGTTAAAAAAAATAAATAAACAAAACACTAATAATAACAACATAGCCATGGAACATTTGAATAGGGCCTACGTGTACTTGTTACAATATCGATCCCCAGAGATGCTACCACTCTCAAGACATTAGGACCTCATGAAAGTCCTCCAATGAAATTCTGTCCAATGGTCTTTGCTAGTCAATAAAAATTTAAAATTCACTCTGATCAGTAAGCGATGATATTGTGATTAGACAATGGAAAACTCATCAGTCGTGTCTTCAGTCATATTAACTGCTTTCTATGGCATGCAGAATCATGCGTCCATGTATTTTATCCTTTTTCTAATACTATACACAGCTATTGTTTTTGAAAACATTGTTTTAATCTGTATCATTGTTAATAATAAGGCACTGCATGAACCCATGTACATATTTATTGGCAACCTGGCAGCAAATAGTCTTTATGGCAGCACTGTGATTCTGCCTCCATTGTTAGATAAGTTAATTTCGTACTCTTATGATGCATCACTGGCCTGTTGTAAACTGCAAATATATTGCATTCACACATATGCAATCATAGAGTTTACTATTCTTGCAGTGATGGGCTATGATCGTTATCTAGCTATCTGCCAACCACTACAGTATCCAAGAATCATGTCCATTACCAAAGTATACATTTATTCTGCATTTTCATGGTTGTATCCATTAGTTGCATTTGCCCTGTATTTTACTGTCACTTTGCGGTTAAAATTTTGTGGTAGAGTTATTGAACGAGTGTACTGCATTAACTATGCTCTTGTCAAGCTGTCCTGTACTGACACATCAATGGAGAGTATTGTAGGATTGCTTTCTGTACCTGTGTATACATTCCCTCAGCTCATCATGATACTTTATTCATATGTAAAGATTTTGAAAATTTGCCTTTTTGGTTCTAGGGATTGTAAAAAGAAAGCAGTAAAAACATGCACCCCTCACATCTTAGCCATTATAAACTACAGTCTAGGTTGCTTCTTTGGAATTGTACGGAGTCGCTTTCCTACTTTTCATTTACCTTTTGAAATGAAAATATTTATGTCACTGTATTTTTTGGTACTTCCACCATTTCTAAATCCAATTATTTATGGGCTTAGTATCCAAGTTGTGAGAACAGATATACTAAAATTATTTAAAATACTGAACTGTACTAAAACGTATAGGTAAAATATATGTAGCCGGCATTCAAACTTTAATGCCCCATGGTTGCCAAGTTAAATATTCCAATGAGCTGCTCACATGGGCATCATGATACATGTATGTGTAAATAAATTTGGCGCTTTTTTTTATCTGTCATATGGCAAGAACTTGTCTAGGAAAAACGGAGATACGCTTTTCTCACATTCGCATAGTAGAGTTTGTTTGGGTTTGGGTTTGAAGGTAGAGGAC
>JAODXP020000021.1:10438798-10470301 GCA_027497455.2 Sardinella longiceps | reverse complement strand
CTCTTCTTGTCCTCTTTGCAGGTCCTAATTTTTGATGTACTGTAGGTTACTTCTAATTCAGGTTTTGAAACCTTACACCCCAGCTGTACCTATTCTATGTTTCAAAGCCTCCTCATGTAATGCTCTATGTAATGCCCAGGCTCTTTTTTTCCGTTATTTATTTATTTATTTATTTATTTTAATTTTATTTATTTAGTTATTTTTAAAGAAATACAGATGTTTACACCCCACTCTGTTTCTCCTTCATAGGCTGTTGATCTCAGCAAGCCGATTGACAAACGCATCTACAAGGGTACCCAACCCACCTGTCATGACTTCAATCAGTACTCTGCCACAACAGACAGTGTGGCACTCATTGTGGGTTTTTCTGCCGGCCAGGTGCAATACCTGGATCCCATCAAGAAGGAGACCAGCAAACTCTTCAATGAGGAGGTTGGTGTATGTGTAGAGAAAAGACTGCAACAGCTGTGATCTCATTACTCAGTAATATTCCAACATGTTCTTTTTCTAGTTGAGAAAACTAGTCTTAAAGGAAAAATCCAGAGTCCATCAGTTCATGTCCCTGTTATTAGGGCCTACAAAGTGATATCGATACTGTAGGTAACAGGGCGTTCACACTGCATCCGTCCGTTGACAGATCTCATTGACTTTGAATGGAGCTTTCGCGAAATGCATTGTGGGTCCGTCCATCAAAACAGCTCCATTGCGTCCGTCAAAAAGTTAAAACATGTTCAACTTTTTAGCTGGCGACGGATCCGTCAAACCAATCGGGATTGAGAGAATCGACTCCCCCCTCTATCAGACACCTCCCCCGTCGTCCGTCAATGGACGGATGCAGTGTGAACGCAGTGTAACAGAACGGCAGTGTTTGGTACAATGTTGCCCAAATATGCTAACAGATGCAGGCATATGAAAACAAAATTTTCTTGCCTTTCAACTATTTAGTCTTTGTTGCACAAAATTCGGTCACTCTCATGTATATCGACAGAACTTAGCAATGTAAAACAGCAGGGCTACGGGCTAACTCTAGATAATTGCTTCAAGGGAATTATTTATTCCACTCAGTAATCACAGAACATGTCCAAATTAATTATCAGGGTCCAGATTCAACACATTTGACTTGCAAAGAATGCTATTTAGTCTACTAAAGGTTCAGTGATTCGAAATAGGAAACAAAGAGGCATAAAGAATTTACTTAAATCTTAACAACAAAATAGAATTAACATGCCTTAGCACTGTTTTGCTGTATATTATTGACAACTAATGTGGGTGCTGTTCAGTAAAGAAAAGACAAAATATTATCTGTAATCCCTGCCCACAGCAAAAGCTGATTGACTGGTCTAGAGAGCATACAGAAATGTCAGTCATACTCCTCCCCTCCTTCTCACACCATGCGTCTGTCTACTCACTCGCTAAGTACAGAATAGGTTAAAGCTTTTTATTTTTCCTTTGGTGGGTAGATAAATATCCACATACAGACGAAATGAAATGACAATGCTAAACACTGAAAATGATGTAATGCATATGGCACACCTACACCTAAATGATGTAGTTAGCACATCAGCGGTGCATTTGCAGAGTAGAGGTCAGAGCGCCAGCATATGGAGTGTGTGTAACATGTGGTGTACACACTGAAAGTATGTTGGGAATTATTCATTGTTCTAACAGGCTACTTTTAAGTAGCCTGGCAACGCCATCCTACGTACTTCCGCTCATTTGATTTTAGCTCCGCACAGTAGTCTGGCCCAACCCCTCTAGCTCGGTATCCCCACGGTTTTGCCAATCGGCACACAATTTAGAGCGATGTCTCTGAACTTGCCTGTAGTTCAGCAGCTTGTACTTCAACAGCATAGGAACGCGTTCGTTCCTACTTTCGAATTAGGCCTACCTTTACAAAATTGGTACATGACATTAACATCCATGATCTTGAGGACTTATTGCAACTACGATATCAAAATAAATCTTAACAAGCCAAGATTGCTCTGTTACTACTGAATGCGGAAGTTGGAGGCGTGAGAGTCAGGTGAGCGAATACGTCATATCCAAATGGAAACATGTTTCAATTGCATTGTTCCAGACTTAATGACCGAGTGAATAGACTGCTTATTAGCTAACTTTTAAGACTTGCCAATTGAAATTTAATGTTAATATCAGTTTGTTCTGTGGGACTTGAACTATCTAGAACTATCTAGACAGCTTAGTACACTATTAAGCTGAAAGCTTGTGAACAAGATAATTATTTGGCGTAGTAATTTAGAGTTTAACATGAAATACAGTATCTATTCTTGCTTGAGATAGGTAATCCATAGCTAGGTACGTAGCTTGTGTGAAGTTATGGGTGTGAGGTAGGGCAGTGACATCATTACCACAAGAACAGTGTTTTGCAAAATTCTGGTATGTTAATGGTGTGGCTAGGGGTAGGGCTTCCACCCTGGGACTGAGTTTCCAAGGGAGAAAGGGCCCTTGAGGAGTCCAGGCAGTTAGGGGGCCCAGTTTGTGTACAGGGCCCAGAATTTCATGCTACGCCCCTGAAGACAGCTTAATGTTAAGGTGTTTTTAGCCACTCCATGTAAACTGCTCCTATACATTTTGAACAAAAAATATTCACCATTCACAAAGTTGCTCTTGCAGGCTTTAATTAACTTACCTTTTACATAACTGAGATGAGGCTATTATCACTTTATAAATATCAGATATGTGTTTTTGTACAATTAACAGTTTTATTTTACTGAGAATCACTTTTCTCCCAAACTGATTTGAAAAAAAAATGTCCTTTAGAATATTTATTTGCACGAAAAAGAGAAATCAATGCAATAATGCAAATAAACAATTTCTTATTCATCTTATTCATACATAAAACAACAATACTAATAATACTAATACTAATATAATGTTTTAGCCTTAAAGCAATATACCGGAGTAAGTTTAAGCATAGTCCTGCTGCACGAGCCTTCTAACAGTAATAATTTCGCATGAAATGAAAGATTATCGAACAGTACAGACCTAACGCGAACATGAAACACTTTACATTGAGTCAATGTAACCTCAGATCTTACTTTCGGTTTCCAACAGTCAGGTCCCATTGATTCAGTGTAAAGTGCCTGTTCGCTTCTGCGTTTGTGTTCGGTCTGTGCTGTACCAAATTATTTTGTTCCACTCGCTAACTAGCGCATTTAGCAAGCTCTTTCAACAGGGCTATGCTTGAATTCACTCCGGTACTCTCCTTTAATAAGAGTTTAGAAATCAATATTTGGTAGAATAACCCAGACATAGCAGACTTCATGAAGCCCTCATCATGAAGACCTCTTCAACATACATACAGGCCACTGCCCTCTGCTAGGTGTCGTGCCTAACACCCGTGGTTAAACCAGCATAATCACTGACGCCAAGTGGTTTAATGCCTTTTGTGGTTTATTGCTTGCATAAATTTACCAAGAAGTTGTTGAACAGTGTAATTGTGCACGAGCATGTAATGATGTTAAAAGGATTTTTAATGCCACCTAGTGGACAATTTTAGAAGTGTAAGAAAACGGTGTACTGCAAAGGAGGGTAGGTGGTAGTAGCCTAAATTTCTGAGGCCAAACGATCAATAGAAATTAGGCACAGTCACACTCATTACATAAGTATTTGGTTGTGTTAATACTCCCAATTTTTTTTCTTTGCATGATGTACCGGTAAATAGTAGTTTCCAGAAATTGTTAGTGACATTTGTTGACCAAATAGAGAACTAACATGTTCACAGAACTAAAGTGGTCCATATTGTACTACAAGAATGGCTGCACTGCATCAGCCTTTATTTCAGTTCCATAAGGAGAAGTAGTCAATGTTAGGCAGGCAATGTTAGGGCGCCAACCTCTCAAGGCTGGACGCCTGTTAGTTCTGGGCAATGTAACAGTCACACTTGCGCACTATTATTTATGGTTGGAAAAATAGACAAAGTGTTTAATCCATCATCACAAAGGGCTTCAAGGGAGGTGCTCTCACAGCGAATCAGAATTGGTCTGCAGTGTAAACACGGCCTTGTATGCACATTTGTTAAAGTTTTGGTATGAAGCTATGTGTATTTTCACGCCAGTTAAAAATGGTAATTTGCCTAATCAAGGAATGTATTTGGATCAGCTGTGGGATTGAAACGAACAAAAGATCTATGGCTAGAGAGGTGTCAGATGTGATTATATGCCAGGGGTACTCAACTACAAACTGAAAAGGTCCACTCGCCAAATTTCCAATGTTTCCGGGGTCCGAGGCTTATTTTTTGGGTAATGTCATCTTTAAACTGGGTTCCCTTATACAGAGAACGCTTTTTCGTTCATACATCCCTTCACAACTTCGGCGTCGGTGAATGTTTTTTTTTGTGCTTGCCTAGACCCATGCCACTCGTAGTGACGCTTCAGTCGTGTGCTCTTGCTGGGTTGCTGGCCTATCACAGTTTGTGACACTTGATATGATGCTTGCGTTTGATTTATTTTTCTGGTTCTCAACTCTCTATTTTGGGGATATTTCTTGTCAAAGTGCCCATGCTTTGTTTCATAGTGCCGCTTCACATTTCTACTTTTGACAACTGCAGATTAGACAGATTGGTTTAGTGCTCCCTGCAGGCAACCCAAATGCATATTTGTCTGTCCAGTCCGCCTTAAACTCTCTGTTTTCTGAATCCACCTTTCGTTTCGCTCAGTTGCCATAGTGATGATAAACAACTTTGTTTTGAGATTGTGGGAAAATATGTAGGCTACAACTATAAAAATAACATGACAAGTTGACAAATAATTACACCTGAAACACTTTGAAAGTATAATTATTAATACTAAATTACTACTAATACTACTGCTACTACTACTAATAATAATAATCTTTATCAAAGACAGCTTTGGTCTCGGTCCGGATGACATAGCGTTTGGGACCGCATCCGGACCCAGGTCCGCCAGTCATATGCAAACAAACTGTTATATGCAAACAAACTGTTTTCAGATTTGCACTATGCTCTGTGAATCAAGTCTTAAGCCAACCCTACATAGTAAACTACATAGTATAATTTATTGATTATGTAATATCTTCACAATCTCCACAGCCAGTAAAAAAATTTGCATAGGCTGTTCCATATTATAATGCCCTATCACACAGTATTTAGGCTACCTGATTTGCCAATCAACTAACAAATCAACAAAAAAAAAGTTGAACATAAATTTGACCTCTGAACTTCTGTGAACTCTACAGGGTGAGCATTTAGTGCTCTATATGAGAAGTTCAGTAGCAGGAGTTCTAATGTTCTGTGTGTAATAATCCAGTGTTTCACTAAAACTAGTTCCAATGAAGCCCAGTTATTTGGTAACTTCTTCCTAGCAGTGTAAGAAAGATTGAGAAAGTGCCATTTTCCTGTGTGTGTAATAGTGTGCACACACTAGGCCAACGGTTAACCTAGATATCTCATAGTATTGGGTCCATAGTTGAGTGTCCGCAGGGATGTACAGTAAAGTTGGTGGTTTGTGCTGATCAGTAGACGATCACTGCTTGTCATTTGTGATAATTTATTAGACACAGTCATAACGTTGGCCTGGTGTGTGTACACTATAACAGTTCATTACATTATTTCTCAAAAAAAAAAAAAAAAGACTACTTAAAAACAGTAAGATACTCTTTTGGTTATGTAGGTACACTATCCTCTGCTCTGCTCTTGCTTTGTTTTCCTTTACTCATCTGTTTTCCTTCACCCTGTGATTCCCTGTCTCCATTTCTCTAGCGGCTGATTGACAAGACCAAGGTGACCTGCCTGAAGTGGTTGCCTAAGTCAGAGAACCTGTTCCTGGCCTCTCATGCCAGCGGCCATCTTTACCTGTACAATGTAGAGCATCCATGTGGCACCGCAGCCCCCCAGTATTCTTTACTGCGACAGGGTGAGGGTTTTGCAGTCTACGCCTGCAAGAGCAAAACGCCCCGCAATCCGCTGCTTCGTTGGGCGGTCGGGGAAGGCGGTCTCAATGAATTTGCCTTCTCTCCCGATGGCGTGCATGTGGCCTGCGTGGGCCAAGATGGCTGCTTACGTGTCTTCCATTTCGATTCCATGGAGTTGCAAGGCGTCATGAAGAGCTACTTTGGTGGGCTCCTGTGTGTATCCTGGAGCCCTGATGGCAAGTACCTGGCCACCGGCGGCGAGGACGACCTGGTCACCGTGTGGTCGTTTGCAGAGAGTCGTGTGGTGGCTCGAGGGCACGGGCATAAGTCCTGGGTGAATGTGGTGGCCTTTGACCCTTTTACGACCAGCCTCGAGGAGGAGGAGCCTGGCGAGCACAGTGGCAGTGAGGAGGACCTGCACCAACCAGGTGGGGGAGGAGGAGGAGGTGGTGGAGGCGGAGGAGGAGGAGGAGTAGGGGGAGGGGGGATGCATTTTGGGAGAGTACGCACGAGCAGCACGCTCTCTCGGCTCTCGCGCCACAGTTCGAAAGGTAGCCGCGCGCCGTCGGTGACGTACCGATTCGGCTCGGTGGGACAGGACACGCAGTTCTGTCTGTGGGACTTGACGGACGACGTGCTATACCCTAGGCTACCCCTCTCGCGTGCCATAACCAACACGTTCGGGTCGGGGGTGCCCTCCTCGGGAAGCACCACCATCACCAACACAACAGGGGGCACAACAGGAGTGGAGGGCCACCACCATCCCACCACTAATCCCCACCAGCCTCCGACACTTCCTCTCCCACGCTCGCTGTCTCGCTCCAACTCCCTCCCTCACCCAGCAGTAGCTAACGCTTCCAAGGGCCAGACCGCTGGGGACGGTGGGAGCGGGGGAAGCGGAGGGGGCAGCACGGGGGGAAGCGGTGGCTCTGCCTTTAGCATCGGTCGCTTTGCCACGCTATCCCTGCAGGAACGCAAGTCAGACAAGTCCGGTGGCGGAGGCAGCGAGAAGGAGCACAAGCGCTACCATAGCCTAGGCAACATTAGCAAGAGCAACGACAAGATCAACATGGCTCCTCGCAGCAGCAGATTGGACGCTGCCAAAGTGCTTGGCACCACCCTGTGCCCTCGCATGAATGAGGTACCCCTGCTGGAGCCCCTCGTCTGCAAAAAAATCGCCCATGAGAGGCTCACAGTGCTGGTGTTCATGGATGACTGCATCATCACTGCCTGTCAAGAGGGGCTTATCTGCACCTGGGCGCGGCCTGGCAAAGCGGTAAGCGGCTTCTTTGTACTTTCTAAATGAAGAATGTTTTGACGTTAGTTTTGTTAGTCGTTGCTACCATTGGTTTGATTTCAGTGGAGCAAACACAAGAGTGTCTGTCTATGCCACAACAGTGGCATCCTTGTTTGATAATGGTTAATGATGATGGTGATGATGATGATGATTTAAAATAATCTCTGATTATTCATTCGTAATGAAGTAATTCTGCATTCTGGAATGGATAGCTATGGTCTTTGATTTCATTCAGAGCAAAACGCAACACAACCTCTTCATGTTGAAGAAGAATGGTCATTTATAAATTAATTATTGAAATGTCATTGGTCCATGTCATTGAAAAGTTTTTGAAAGTTCAGATTTCTTGTAGTACAGTGCTTATAAATGCAGATTCACAAATGGGCTCGGTCAACCCCATTCACAATTTGCCTGTGGGTTATGAGTGGAGTACTTCTAGCCATTGCTATGTTTTTTGGTGTGTTTCTCTGACATCATCTGTGTTTTCCTCTCTTTACTGCCCCCCCCCCCCCCCCCCACCCCCACCACTGCTTGTCTGGTGTGAACAGCACGCAACCCAGTCATTGGGAGCACAGAATGGGAACTCACCTAGTGGCACAGTGGTATAGCTGGGAGTGGATCACTGGTAGAACCGCTGCAACTTAACCAGAACAAGAACCAGAAAAAGAACCAGAACCAGGCACCTCCTTTGCCGCCTCTCTCTCTCCAGAGCTCACTTGTTGGCCTGAATGCCTACAGTACACAAGGGAATGCACCAACATGTGGCCAAGGATCCATCAGTCTTACCCACATACAATCAACTATCATTTGATTTTCTCTCTGCCTTCAGTTCATTCATCATAGCAAACCCCCCCAACCCCCTCGCCTATGACATTGTCCTAAAGACCTTAACCTTCAAGAAAGGCTTCTGAAGTGAAATTGAGGAGAAAAAATCCTTTACAGTAAACCACAAACAACTCTGTTCTGAAAACGGTGTGTAATGCCACGGCCATTGTATTTTATTTATTTTACCATGAGACTGTACTAATTTATAATGTATATATTGAGAATATTAATGGAGGAGGACTGTGTGTAACAACATAACTCGTAAAGTAAAAGAAAAAAAAAAAACAGATCAAGTTAATATATGAAGATCCTATATTGTACATATTGACACATTTAAGTGAATGTTTAAGGGAATGATGTAGTATTCTTGTGTGCTAGAGTTCTTGGAAAAGGTGTTGTTTGTTATTATTATTTTTATTTTATTTTTATTCATTTTTTATTTTATTTTGTTTTCAGTGTGTGTAATTTACCCTTCGGAACAAAGGTGCATTATGACTTTCACAGCATTAGTGGATGTTTTGCTCCGATAGTGGGCTGGTTTATGCTCTATAGCAAGTGTAACCCCAAATATAAACAGTTAATTGTAAAGACAGGCACTACACACAGCTGTGGAGCACGCATTTAGGCTAACTAGTGTAGCGTCCAGTAAGCTTAATTCCTTTTACACCTGCAATGCCTCTTGCAAAATTTTGCACATTTTACAGTTCAAATCAAAGCCCACAACTGTGGCACTGGATGCAGAGGTTTTAATGTTAATTGTTTGTTTTTTGTGTTTTTTTGTTGTTTTTTTTTTTTTTACTTTAATACTGTTTTAAATTACTGTTTAGTCTTTATTTTTTACATTTTGTTGTTTATTTGCTGAAGTTGTATTGTCAGTATAGGCCAAGATACTTAACAGAGTTGTGTTTATTTTGATCAGTCATTTGTGTAGCGTCCATGTTTTTCTACAGAAAAAAAAAACACTTGTCATGCTGTGCTGTGACATTAGCTATTAAAATATTTTTTATTTCATTTGCCAATGCTGTCAATTCACCATGCTAGTAACTTACCTGTAACATGAGGATTGTGATTTTTTTTTTTTTTAAATAATTTTTGTTTGTTGTAAACATGTTCTCACAAATTAATGTATTTCATTTGATAGCACTGCAGCTTGTGAGGAGGCAAGGAACCTATTATTACCATTAGTCATTAGTAGTGAATCCAAATCCAACTCAACCCTGGCCACCTTATGTGACTTCACTGATAACTTGCTTTAGTGAGACTAAGATTATTCCACACTAAAGGAATGGAACATTCCATCCCAATTGGGCCTTTATTTGGGTCATTATCTGAGGAGGAGAGGCAATCAGTCATTTTTTTACATTCAGTTGTTTACAGTTTCCGTAGCATGTTGATGCTTTATTTATTTTTTTATTTTAATTACATATGCATTAAATCCACTACTACATACATGTCTGAGGTGTTGGAAGTTATCAGACATATCACAATATGGCATTTAAATATGGAAATCTGTTATTAAAAGTCTTTCCCTCAAACATACCTTCTCTTCTCTGTAGTCTTCCGTTAAACTGGAATAGTGCTTTGGTGATTCATGATGGGGCCTATGCCACTTTTGCTTTTTGTTATACAAGTAAAGGCAGCTTTTAATCACTTGAGAAACAAAGTATACACACACCGTTTAAGCTCCACTGATGAAACACAACAACTGTCTAATTATTGGGGAAAGAAATACGCATTGACATCTCTCATATAATTATAAGTAAAGTATATTCACAGTTCACACTAGCCTGGGCGAAAGCGACTGTTGACTATGTCATACAGTCTGGCCCAACGCAATTGAAATAGGTTTCCGCTTGGATATGACGTATTCCCTCGCCTGGCTCTCATGCCTACAACTTTCGCTTTCAGCATTAACAGTATTATTGCAAGTTCTGACCTATTTTGACATCGTAGTGGCAATAAATCCTCAAGAACATGGATGCTAATGTCATGTACCAATTTTGTGAATGTAATTCGAAAGCGGGGGAGAGAATAACAAACGTGTCCCTATCCTGTAGGACTACAAAATTTTGAGACATCGCTCTAAACTGTGTGCTGATTGGCTAAACCGTAGAGTAACCAAGAGAAAGGCGGGAAGGGGAGTTTATTCCAGACTACGTGCGGAGATAAAATCCTTAGCGGAGGTACGTAGGATGGCATCGCCAGGCTATATTCACACACCCTTTAAAGCAAATGTTTGGTGTAATTCAAGCAATTGAACTGAATTAATTCAAGCATAGCTCTGTTGTATGAGTCTGTAGATGTAGATAGTGACTGGAATGAAAGAATTTGGAACAACATAGTCAGACACAAATACTAATGAGCACTTTATATTGAGTCAATAGATCATACAAAACCACAAGCAAGATGTGTGGTGACATTGACTCCAAATTCTAGTGTAGACTCATGCAACAGGGCTACACTTAATTACACCGAACCTTCACCCTCCCACAATGTGACATTTTTTATTACTTGCACGATTTGACTAAATGTGCTTTGACAAGCCACAAGAGCAAATACTAAACATTAAAGAAGTTGTTGGGTGTGATAAGGACCCAGAGTATATTGCAACATATAAAGTTGGAATGTTTGCTAGGGAGCAGACTTTTGACACATTGTGCAGGCCAGAGGAGACTATTTGCTAACTGTAGCTTCCGGCGCGGGGGCACCCAGCTAGGTGGTAAGTAGCTAGCTGTACAGTTACTAAGTTTTTAATGCCTGGTTTTAAATGTTGGAACTGTCATGATATTATAAACAAAGTGTGGTGCTATTTTGAGCCTTTCTATGGTTTAAAACAGGGATTTGACCACTAACACTTAGCTGGGAGCCCCTGGAAGCTACAACTAGCAAGCAGGCTTCTTCGGCCTGCATGAACGTATCAAAATTCTGCTCCCTGGCAAATGTTCCAACTCTTTATTATGATGATGCTATATACTTTGGGTCCTTATCACACCAAACTTCTTCTTTAAACAGGAAGGTGACTAGACTTTCACTGAAAGAAAAAAATGTAACAAAATAGTTTGTGTTTTTTTATGTTAATTGTTTTTCCATCAATAAAATGTGAAATATTGTTCCTCCCATGTAGACACCTGGGCATGGATAAGGTAGATCACAGTTCAACCTCTAACACTGAGGTGTTGCTATGTGAGTTAAAAAAAATAAATAAACAAAACACTAATAATAACAACATAGCCATGGAACATTTGAATAGGGCCTACGTGTACTTGTTACAATATCGATCCCCAGAGATGCTACCACTCTCAAGACATTAGGACCTCATGAAAGTCCTCCAATGAAATTCTGTCCAATGGTCTTTGCTAGTCAATAAAAATTTCAAATTCACTCTGATGTTAGATCAGTAAGCGATGATATTGTGATTAGACAATGGAAAACTCATCAGTCGTGTCTTCAGTCATATTAACTGCTTTCTATGGCATGCAGAATCATGCGTCCATGTATTTTATCCTTTTTCTAATACTATACACAGCTATTGTTTTTGAAAACATTGTTTTAATCTGTATCATTGTTAATAATAAGGCACTGCATGAACCCATGTACATATTTATTGGCAACCTGGCAGCAAATAGTCTTTATGGCAGCACTGTGATTCTGCCTCCATTGTTAGATAAGTTAATTTCGTACTCTTATGATGTATCACTGGCCTGTTGTAAACTGCAAATATATTGCATTCACACATATGCAATCATAGAGTTTACTATTCTAGCAGTGATGGGCTATGATCGTTATCTAGCTATCTGCCAACCACTACAGTATCCAAGAATCATGTCCATTACCAAAGTATACATTTATTCTGCATTTTCATGGTTGTATCCATTAGTTGCATTTGCCCTGTATTTTACTGTCACTTTGCGGTTAAAATTTTGTGGTAGAGTTATTGAACGAGTGTACTGCATTAACTATGCTCTTGTCAAGCTGTCCTGTACTGACACATCAATGGAGAGTATTGTAGGATTGCTTTCTGTACCTGTGTATACATTCCCTCAGCTCATCATGATACTTTATTCATATGTAAAGATTTTGAAAATTTGCCTTTTTGGTTCTAGGGATTGTAAAAAGAAAGCAGTAAAAACATGCACCCCTCACATCTTAGCCATTATAAACTACAGTCTAGGTTGCTTCTTTGGAATTGTACGGAGTCGCTTTCCTACTTTTCATTTACCTTTTGAAATGAAAATATTTATGTCACTGTATTTTTTGGTACTTCCACCATTTCTAAATCCAATTATTTATGGGCTTAGTATCCAAGTTGTGAGAACAGATATACTAAAATTATTTAAAATACTGAACTGTACTAAAACGTATAGGTAAAATATATGTAGCCGGCATTCAAACTTTAATGCCCCATGGTTGCCAAGTTAAATATTCCAATGAGCTGCTCACATGGGCATCATGATACATGTATGTGTAAATAAATTTGGCGCTTTTTTTATCTGTCATATGGCAAGAACTTGTCTAGGAAAAACGGAGATACGCTTTTCTCACATTCGCATAGTAGAGTTTGTTTGGGTTTGGGTTTGAAGGTAGAGGACATCTAGCCTAGACTCTAGACGTACCCCTAGTGGTAGCAAATTTGAATTTGCACAGAGGTACGTCTAGAGGCCACTGATAGAAACCCGTTTTAGCCTTCCTCTGGAGGCGGATAACCAATCACAGCGCGGTATGTGTACAGGAAATCGTAAGGCGGGCTTTGTACGATGACGACAGCCCTGCTCAAACCAGAGCGGAATCGTCTTTGGCTTTAGTTTTGGACGAATTGCACTTGTCATTTTCTTTGAAAGTGAAACAAGAAAGTGCACTGAAGTTTTCGTTCTGAAAAAGATGTCTTTGCCGTGTTACCGACGGGCTACGGGAAAAGTTTGATATACCAGCTGGTACCACTGGCCGGAACGCTAGCCTATTACGTGGAGAGGCAGTTTGAAAGACAACGCAATCACCCGCCCCTCCATTGAGGTACAGTCTATCAGTGGTCTTCAGACTATACATTCTTATGATATAGTCTGACGTGTCAGGCTAGAGGACATCATGCATGCATTAATTAGGTCTACTCGCTTGTTGCACTCTACATTTGCATTGCCATTTGGTGCTGTTGCTTTGAAACATAGGCAAGCAAAGATTTCCCACAACCCAGGAAAAAATTACTGTGATATTGTATGCTTGGATTCACAATATTATGAAAGTAGTGTTTATTTCGAAGGAATTACTGGCATGGTTTAGACTTCACCAACTTATCAGTTGCACTATGCCTACAGCTGCCCGCTGAAGCAGTGGCGGCTGCTGGTTTTTCAGATAGGGGAAGCTCAGATTGCGCGATCGGTATTTTTTCTTTTTTTTCATTTAAACTATTTAATTCTGTTTTTAATGTCATGGGCTGTCACATTTGTCAGGTTTATTTTTTCTATTGAAATATGCATAATTTAATTGTAGTAATTTAATTGCATTTGAATGACAACATACACTATATAGTGGCTTAAACTATTTAAATTATTCAGATGCAAAACCCTCCCAAGTCAATTTGCAATGAATTACCAGAAATAATTCCCTAATAATTCCTTTAAACATGCTTTATTATTGGAGCCATATTATAGGGTTCTCTTTTTCAAGAGGTTAAAATAATGTCTGACCTCAAAACACACATCTGTAAAGTAGCCTACCATGACTCTGTTTTGGTCCCCTTCTCTTGTCTCGTTCATGATGAGCTGCTACGTTCTCATTTCAGAGCTGGCCGTAGTAACCATAGCAACATTTGTTTACAGATCTCTTGCCTGAAAATTTGGCTAATCACTATCAGACGAAGATTAGCTATCTTTGCTAGCTCTATTAAGTAGTGACAGAGGCAAGAATCACTGATGAAAATCAAAAGTCACTTGTGAGTTCGTGTGTACATCAATCAATGAACTAAATAATAGAGAATAAAATCATGGACATGGGCAAAGTATTATTAATAACGATAACACAGACAAAGAGAGTAAATTTGTTGTTGGTACAGGCTCAACATTGCTTAGCTTGTCTGTATTAGCCGGTAGCTAGGAACAGGAACAGTGTGAGAGAGACAGAATGCCAATCAAAGAGGTCCAAGTATCTTGTCAAATCATGAAACGGAAGCGAGTTGTCCGAGCCCGCCCTCTCCCATTGACCCCCAGTGAAACAGAGCTTCCCTGGAAATGACGTATTTTGCGTATTTTTGCCGAATTAGCCAATAAACGCCGGGTAGCGTTGTCCATGGCCGGGGTAACGTTGTCAATGGCCCTCTATGGAGCTGGACAGCAGGTTGTCAATGGGATTCTAATGGCAAAACTTTCGTGAGTTTAGAGACCCGAAATTACATTTCTGAACAACGAAATCGAAACAGTTTGAAACGGTGTTGATATTAATAGACAATAGAAGTGACTGACACACGTTTAGCATGTTTTATTAATAGTATGTACGTTTTTTTTGGAGAAATTTTAGGGGAAGCTGAGGTTCCCTTGCTGTCTTATGATAGCCGCCTCTGCGCTGAAGCAAGGGAGAGGGCAATTGCCCCTCCCCTTTCCCCTTCCACTGGCTGTGAGACCAAAAAGCGCACCTGCACGAAATGAGGGGCGCACTACTCGCAAATGGCCCATTATCAGAAAAATGTAATGCACATAATAGTGCATGTGATATAAGCTAGTGTGATGTCGGCAAATTACTTTGTAATTATGGCAATATTACACATTAAGTTCTGTTTTGTTACACCATTCTTACCTAATACTTACCCAGTACTTCACAGGCTGTAAATTAAAGCATTACCGACATTCAATCACGCCTGTATTTTGTATGCGTGTTTGTGGATATGTGTGCGTGTCTGCTTGTGTGTTTGAGGGAGAAACAGTCATGGATTCGGAAAACATCTTAAATGTTACAAAATATATTGTGCCAAAAATATATATTTATGATTCAATGCTTGTTAACATATAACATTGGCGCTGCAGCAGCACTCATAACTTAACAGCTGCGCAGGCCATGCATTAACACAAACAGTAGGCTACAATAATTTAGGCCCCTGTTAGATTCTGAGAGGAGTAGAGGTTTGTAGACAACGAGTACAACCCCAAATTCTTCAGCTCCATCTAAACCCTGTAATCGTAGTTGCAAAAATCCAGCTTTCCCTCCCTGTAGCCTTCCACCAATCAGGATTGGGAGGGAGGGATAGGTAAGCAAATCGCTGACAATGTGTTAAAGCGAGGGAGGGGTTTGAGAGGCTGTTGAGGAGCTTAGTCAGGAGGTCAAGAGCGTGCAGATTAGCAGAGGCACGTTAGCATACGGCATTTTCAAGAATGGCGTCGGATGGAGCAATTTGGTAGCTACCTAAACCAGGCAGTGCATGCACGAGTCATGTTGGGCACGAGCACTCATGCACATACAAGTTGGCGGGCGGCCACATGTCTGGCACCTACAGCTAAATGTTACTCCAGGGAGATAAGATCAATATTCCATGATCTTTGGTTATACTTTGCTTATTTCTTTACTCTGATCCCCCCACAACCGTGTGTTTTGCTAAAACTGGTACAATAAATAATATTGAAAAATTGTATATAAATAGGTTTTGCACATACAAATACACACACATGCACATCCATGCGCATGTTCACATGTACACACATGCACAGTAAGATTTTCACACACTGTGCACACATCTATGTATTCACACACGCACATATCACATACAAGGTCTTTGGTATTTTTTGCCCTCAACGGCAAAAAAAAACGGCTGCCTTCAAGGCACTACTCCCCTCAGTTTAGTGGTAGGATGAGGGTTGAGGGGGTTAGGAATAGGGTAAAGGTAGTGCCTATTAGGCTGTGCTGCCTGGAAGGTGCCCTTGGGGGGCAAAAAACACCATTGCACATACAACATACATGCCTGCAGTGAGAGCTAGCAGAGTAGTTAAAATGCAGAGTGAAGGGTGGGGATGAGTGACATGTCCAGGTTGAGGAGTCTCAAGCTTGGGGGTAAAAACTCCTCCTCAGTCTTTTGGTCTTGGCCATGAGAGACCTAAACCTTTTCCCAGATTTTAGAGGCTGGAACACATGGTTACTGGGGTGGCAAGGCTCTGCTCCGGCATCTGGTGATGTACAGTAGGTGTCTTGCAGAGGTGGGAGAGGAGACCTCCAGCATTGATAGACGTTTAAATTAATCCTGCCCGAAATTCCAGGACAGCTTTTCCAGACCACAGTTCATTTCTGAACGTGGTCGTGCATGAAAAAAGCATAATATGACCCCTTTAAGTTATGAATACTAGGGCTGGGCGATATGGCTGAAAACTCTATCACGATATAGGCTCAGTATATTGGTCGATATCGATAATTATTGAATTTTTTTTAATGACGTATTTAAAAGGGCCCAGGTGTGCAAAACACCTTAAATTTATGTATTTTTTATTAATATAGAGTTATTACATTCAATGGCAGCACTGTCATATATAGTATTTGAGCACAATGTTGTTTCAGGATAGAATTCTGCTTTAAAGTAGTCTATTATTTTAGGGTTCTTTTAAACTTCTGAAGTAGCCCATTCTCTCCCTTAAATAAAACTAGTAGTAAAAAAAATAATAATTTAAGAGGAGAAGTCTAATGTCTCCCACACTGAAATATAAGCTGAATAAATAGGCCCACACATACATGAAGGAAATTAATATTTAAACTAAAATATGTTATGCTATTCTTCTATTAAATAGGCCAATCAGAGAGGGGCTTTCTATGGTTTACATTGTAGCCTATGTGGCTCTTGTTCTGAAGCAGGCTCCTTAGCATAATGTGACTTCAAAACGAAGTTTGTTTTGGTACACTGATATGCCTTTCACACAAGGCTACTTGATAACATGGATTACTTCAGTGAGTTTGATTAAGGTAAGATTGCAAAATCATCCAGCTTTAATGTGTTCAGTAGGTTGCTGACAATACTAGCTAGTTTGAGCTTTATCTGTTGTGTGTTTACCTTGCTAGCGTTGTGCGCTAACATCGCAAATCTGTCCCTGCAGCCGGTAACGTCATGTGCACAGTGTTGGGGAGTAACGAATTACATGTAACGAAATTACGTAATTTAATTACAAAATAAAAGTAACAGTAATCAGTTACAGTTACTTTATAAAAATGTGTAATTGAATTACAGTTACTTCAAGAAATATTCAGAATTACAATTTCAGTTACATGATCCCAATATCATCTGCAGAAACATTGGCTATGTGCGCTTCATGTACAGTACGTACAACATCCTCTATTTACAACTATAGCAAATATCACAACTACAGCTAAAAGACACTATTCTAATACAATCGTTTCTACCATCATGTTGGCAACACCTCTCACTTGTTACTGTATCTACAGCGGTCTAAGTTGCCGTAGCAAGGAGGCCTGACTGGAACATAGGCCTGTAGCCCATTGCTGGATATAAAAATTAGCTCTTTTGATCAGGTGCACACTGCATAAGCAATCTCAGACAAACAAACACCTGCTTAGTCAATGATGTTCACCAAGTATTTTAACTATTTTCTCGTCGTGAACTCTGACACTGCTGTGGGAGTCAGAAAGGATTTTGGCAGTGTCAGTGTTGAATAATATGTGACAGTTAACATTGCCAGGATTCAAAAACTCAAAATTGCTTGACAATTGTTAATAAATTGTTCAAAAATTTTGAAATGTAATCAAAAAGTAATCAAATGTAATTAGTTACATTACTTTATTAAAGTAATCATAATAGTTACACTACAATTACATTTTCGGAGGGGTAACTTGTAACTGTAACGCATTACATTTCTAAAGTAACTTACCCAACACTGCATGTGCACCATTAGCTGTCAGCTGTCGCACTTTACAAGTTCATACATGTGAACAGTGTTTATCAGGCCTTTCCGACTTTTCAAACAATTTACTCAGAGTTATTAATTACGATTGCCCTGCATTTCTAAATAAGATCATGAATCAGCTGAAAGTATCTTTGACTAGTTTCAGGCTACATGAAAAGCAAAGCCTGAGCTGCAGCAGCTAACTAGTAAACAATCAGTCAGTGAGTGCCCTTTCTGCTAGAGCGCAGCCAATGAGCGCAGCGCTCCTGTTGAAAATGCGGACAGAGCGGAGCTAGAATCCGCACGAGGGGGAAAAATCTATCGAAAGTTCTATCGAGCGCATTTTCTATTGCTATCGAGTACATGTCTATCGCGATTCATATCGCTATCGTTTTATCGCCCAGCCCTAATGAATACCATACTATGCATAGGGTATATTTTTTAAAAGATATTGGACCATATATATTGTTTTTTCATGATTATTATTTAGCATTGGGTAAAGACATAGACCTAAATAAAAACAAACAAACAAACAAACAAAAATAACATAGGCTAGACAAATGTTTTGTTATAGTAGCCTAGATAGTATAGTAGCCTAATTAAAGCAATAGCCTTTGCCATCATTCAGCCAATTGCAATCTCAGTGGCCTATTCCTTTAATAATAATGTTTCTATCACATATTTGAGGCACAATTTTTAAAAAATTCCAGATCATAATGCTGTGCAACCTGCTCCCCCAACCTGTTATGTTGCAATGGAGAAACTTTATTATATGGGTCTCTAGAATGTTGTGGGAGGCTCCATTGACTTTGACACCTTACATATACAGTACGACTACAAATGTACTGTTGGGCTACACATTGTGCCTTATGCAAAATTAACATTAACAACCTTGGATTCACTTTTACACATTTGTGACTTTAGTGAATGTATTCAGAATTTGCAGTTGCATTTGATCTCAAGACTTTTGACACAATAATACCTTCATACCGGAACAATGGTGCCACAACTTGAAGAACATACTTTTAAAAGTTGGTCAGCAGAATGTCTAATTTAGACGTGGGAAAACATAGATATTGTTTGTGTGTCTAAGTGTTTCATAGTCAATAAAACCAAATGTTGACATAACGTTTAGTTCCCCTCTCTTTCCGGGTTTTTAGCTTTGCAACTGATCTCATTGACTGCAGATTTGTGAGAGTGCATGAAGACCAGTATTATCATTTATGATTCTCCAGCCCTCTTGTTCTAAGTGCAAGCACACGAACTTCATAGAACATCATAGCGAAAACATTGATAATTGCAATATAAAGATAAAAGGATATGATCATGAGACTGTGTTGGTACCTGTGTTGTTAAGTAAGGGATAACGGCCGACGAGGTAACCAGTTATTCATTGATAATTGGAAAGGTGGAATCTAGAACTCCGGCGACGCACGCAGCGCGGAGTCGGAGCTATTCCGCCAAGCCAATTATCAATGAATAACTGGTCACCTCGGAGGTCATTATCCCGCTTATCTCCCGTATCTACCTATCTCTCGTATATTTGAAGAAGCGTATAAAACGTAAAAGAAATATGCAACTCAAATTTAAAAGAAGCTAACCTGTTCAGTTTGGGTACTACTTCCAAAGTAGTTATCTGGAATAACGGTCACCTAGCAGCCAATCAGAGAAGAGAATGGCGTTCTGAAGGGAGATAAAAATAACTATTAGTGTTCTCTGTAGGCTGTTATCTGGTTATTATTATGTCAGCAGATATAATAAGACAGAACTTTAAACAAGTTGTTAAAAGAGTCAATAATTCGGGTACAACCTTTAGGAAGTGCACATAAAGTAGTATATCAGAATCACCACATGATAACAGATAATGCACTGTTTTGCATTTTTCAATATTTACAAAAAGCAACACCCACTTCTCCAATTCATTATTTTCAGGAATATATAGATTTACCATCCTTGTTGCAATGTTAAGGGCTCCGCACACCGCTTCCGACACAGTGCGGAGCACTCTGCTTCCAACATTCCATTCCATTGTTTTCAATGCAACCCCGCACACCAGCGCCGAAGTCTTCCGCCGTCGGTTGTGAATTACGATTCAAGTCTATTTTGTCAGAGCCGCCCATTGACATCCAATGTTAATTTCACCGGCTACTGTGCTAGGTGCTAGGCAAAATTGTCTGATTCGACAGTGCTCCGCAATGCTGTCGGAACCGGTGTGCGGCCGGCTTTAGACTCACCGATTATGGTAGACTTAGTGAGCCATTGACAGTAGCCTTTGGTTGGAGAATGTGATGAGGACTGTCATGTGCCGAATACCTCTCATGCAAAACATATTCCTTTGTAGAATTATTTTAGGTTTGAGATATCATGACTTCAACTTTACATTTATTATATCTCTCTCCAAAGTAATCCAAAATATTACAAGTGGTATACTGGGATTCTATGGTCTGTTAGTCAATATCTTGACAGTTTTTATTATTATTATTATTGTTGTTGTTGTTGTTGTTGTTGTTGTTGTTGTTGTTTACTGTACATGCTCAATCACAACAAAATAAAAAGAGAATAGTAAACAGTATGCATTCATGAAATCTTAGATAATCACACATAACCACAATCTTACATAAAATAAAATGAATGAATTTGTGAAATATATAGTCATAAAGCCACATTTATCATCATGCCCATATGAGCAGCTCATTTCAGCACTGAACCACAGAGCAGTAAAGTGTAGTAAATGATATGCCAGCTATTCATGTTCATATTTTTTTACCTATACATTTTAAAGCAGTGCTTCAATGGACTAATTTGAACACTTTCAGTACATCTGTTCTCACAACTTGGATGCTAAGCCCATAAATAATTGGATTTAGTAATGGTGGAAATATCAGACAATACAGTGACATAAATGTTTGCATTTCAAAAGATAAATGGAAATTGGGAAAGCGACTCTGTATAATTTCAAATAAGCATCCAAGACTATAGTTTACAATGGCTAAAATGTGAGGGGTGCATGTTTTTAGTGCTTTCATTTTAGATTTCTTAGTACCAAAAATGCAAATTTTCAAAATCTTTACATATGAATAAAGTATCATGATGAGCTGAGGGAATGTAAACACAGATACAAAAATCAATCCAACAATACTCTCCATTGTTGTTTCAGTACAGGACAGCTTGACAAGAGCATAGTTAATGCAGTACACTCGTTCAATCACTCTGCCACAAAATTTTAACCGCAAAGTGACAGTAAAATACAGGGCAAATGCAACTAATGGATACAACCATGAAAATGCAGAATAAATGTATACTTTGGTAATGGACATCATTCTTGGATACTGTAGTGGTTGGCAGATAGCTAGATAACGATCATAGGCCATCACTGCTAAAATAGTAAATTCTATGAATACATATGTGTGTATGCAATATATTTGCAGTTTACAACAGACCAGTGATACCTCATAAGAGTATGAAATTAACTTATCTAACAATGGAGGCAAAAGCACAGTGCTGCCATAAAGATCATTTGCTGCCAGGTTGCCAATAAATATGTACATAGGTTCATGCAGTGCCTTATTATTAACAATGATACAGATTAAAACAATGTTTTCAAAAACAGTGGCTGTGTATAGTATTAGAAAAAGGATAAAATACATGACTTCATGATTCTGCATGCCATAGAAAGCAGTTAATATGACTGAAGCCACGACTGATGAATTTTCCATTGTCTAATCCCAATATCATCGCTTACTGACCTAAAGAAAATTGTGAATTTTTATTGACTACAGCAAAGACCATCCCAGAGCCATAGAATTGGCTCTGGACCATCCTACTGAATTTCATTGGAGGATGTCAATGAGGTCACAATGTCTTGAGAGTGGTAGCATCTCGGGGGATGAATTCATTGCAACAACAACAAATGTTCTGCATGTTATTGGTGTTGTTTGTGTATTTTTTTTATGTTTATTTTTTTTTGTATAACTCTTGCTGGTAATGTTCCAGAACTATATCATTGTTTTGCTTGTTTTTTTTATTATTATTTATTCTTTATTATTATTGTTTAACTCTCTTAGACTTGTTAAGCAACACCTCACTGTTTATATGAGGTAGAACTGAATTGATTAACAATACCTGGCCATATCCAGGAATTTGCTATAAAAAAGGAACAATGTCTCACATTTTCATGTGGGGGAAAAAAAGAACATATACAGTATCTCACAATTTTCTTTATTTTCAGTTAAGGTCCAGTCACCTCCCTCTGTTTAGTTTTAGCCCCATGGCTTTAAGGGCATGGAGGTTAGTTACAGTTCTTTTCTGATAAGGCACATTTTTTTCATTCTTAAAGCTATTTTTTCAAGATTTTTTACTGAACTATTCACTTGCTTTTCAAAATGGTATTATTGTACACAACACAGTACACAGCCCATAAAATTAGAAACCTCCGCCAAGGCAATGTGGTCACAGATGGTCTTCTGAATCACCAATCGCCACCAAAATCAAATCAGTTCTTACTCATCTCAATACACACGTCTGAAAATTTAATTCAAATCCAGGCATTACTTTTTGAGTTATGTTGTACACAGACAGACAGACACACACACACACACACACAAACACACCGGCGAAAACATAACCTCCTTGCCAGAGGTAGGCTAATACTACTACTACTACTACTACTAATAATAATAATAATAATAATAATAAGGCCTACAATGAATGAATGTATTATAATATGCATAATCAATCATAAGAAAAAAATAAAAATGTAATATGCACAGTTTGTACATTTGCATATGGATGACACTATACACTGCATGCATTAAAAAAGTTATAAGATACTACTACTACTACTACTAAGATACTGTCATGTACTGGACACAGAGTAAGCAAATGCCAAATGTCTTTTCCATTATTTCTGTCAATACTCAGTTGGTGCTTTTCAACAGGAATTTAACATTATTCCCATATATTCCTTAACAAAGACATCTGGGCAAATGCAAATGTAACCCCTAGGGGGAGTATTGAGTATATTATCAGTCAAACCTAAATTTGAATGTTAATCCCGAAGACAACCAGCAGGCTTTCCCAATAAAGGGAAATAAAAATGGAGAGAGAGGGACTGGAGTATTATCAAAATGAAGACAATGTTTATTATATATTTTTAAAAATAACATACACAATGACACACACACACACACACAGAGAGAGAGAGAGAGAGAGAGAGAGAGAGAGAGAGAGAGAGAGAGAGAGAGAGACAATAGGCCTTCAGGGCAACAAATTCACAGTTGAGGGCAATAAATATCACAGCAAAGGTGTTTGGATAAAAAGTACACAGTACACTTCAAAAATGACTCAGTAGGCAAACACTCTATAAATAGCACATCGGTCACACAGAAATTGTGCAAATTACATTCAGCAAGCCAATGGCCACAACAAGGTTATTGTCCCCCCTCCCAGAATATTGCACTGACCCAATGGCCTAAATAAATAGCACATACAATAGACATACAAACATTGAACAATAAGGACGGCCACTTAGGCAACAAGGTGGGCTCCCTGCCCACACGCTCGCACACACAGAAAAACAGTGGCTAAGGCAGCGGATGACGGTCCTCCTGCAAGGAAAACAGGGCCACAATGTCATAAGAATACATCAATAGCAGACCGAAGCCGTTAGTCAGCGAACTGATTAAATTAGTCTAGGCTGTAATGGTCTACAGTTGGCTATAAACAGGAGGACAGGGCAAGAAGCTAGAACGGTAGCATCCACGCTGTGATGAAACAAGTTCTATTTTCCAAGCGTTTTCGCGGTAGCGGGACTTACGTGTCCATACATTTGGCCGGGCAGCCGCGCGAACACCGCTGGTCACCACGGCACCGCTCACGGACCGCCCCGCTCCCGCACCGCGAACACGCAGTTTGTGTGTGATTCGGCCCTAAGGTAGCATACGTGTATACATTACCAACCTGTAGAAACGCAGGCCGAAGGGCTGAGCCGGAAGACTATTGTGGTTTTGAAACGATCCCGTAGTGGACCCGATTTTACTTGTACGTTCACAGGCAAAACTACAATGCAAAACAGTATCCAATCAGCATAAGCATACTGTACGCACCTAGATAAACACTCTGCAATAAACAAACGTGAGGGAGAAAGGAAGCCGTGAACTTACATTAACTGCACAACAAACAGCACTCAGTTGACTCGTAACGACCACACTTCTATGAAGGTAACTATAGTAAACAAAACGCAGACCAACGTGATTCATAAGGGCAACTGCTTATGGCTAAAGTGCTGAAAGGTTGCTCATACGTTAAAACAAGGAACTTACGTTTTCATTGGAACATACAGGCT
Source organism: Sardinella longiceps (assembly GCA_027497455.2). Lineage (NCBI taxonomy): Eukaryota > Metazoa > Chordata > Actinopteri > Clupeiformes > Clupeidae > Sardinella > Sardinella longiceps. The sequence goes on along the minus strand of JAODXP020000021.1, from coordinate 10,446,087 downwards.
CGCAGCCGAAAGTTTGTCAAGGCGAGAAGGTGGACGCAAACACACACTCCAGTGAAGGATCACGCAGGCACCAAGCCAGGCTATAAAACAGTGCAGTGGTCCAAATCAAACCAGAAACATGCCAACCATTTCATTAGAAAGTTGCAAGACATTTAAGCATAAGGAACTTACGTTCACTCGCACAACAAAGAGCTCCCGTGTAAAGCCAAGAGACGAATGGCACTAATGAGCTACCGGAGGACGCGGCCATATTTAACAGGGCAGCGCCAAGTGGCACCCACCTGATCCAATCAAGGCATCCGTCCTACCCACTACATTCACCCCTCCTTGAATGTCACCGTCCCGGTGACTAGGACAAGGGTCAAACCCATGGCCTGAACACAGCACTCTGTGCGTGGATGGTCAGATCACCATCTGCAGAGGCCACCAATGGTTGCCTAACAGTTGTACAGGGAAGGTTATGGGGATTAGAGTGGTGCCCTGCATTTCTTCCACCAGAGGTTATGGGGATTAGAGTGGTGCCCTCATTTCTTCTACCAGATTTTCTTAGAGCTAGACTATTGCCAGATGTTGATACCTCCACCTCAGAACCCAACGGATCACTTGTTGGTTCGAAGGTGGTAGGGCCCGGCTGGTCTAGAACGACTGGCTGCTGCACTGTAAAGTCAAAAGGAATAGGAGGTGTTAGTCCACTTACAGGAAGGGTCACTGTTGGACTCTGCATGGTTGTGTTTGGGCCCGGCTGTTCTAGAGCAGAGGTTCCCAAACTGTGAGGCGGGCCTCCCCAGGGGGACGCGGAATGATTTGAGGGGAGGCGCGGAAGGTTGACTCAAAAAAGAAAGAAAATCAAATTTAACTTTAGAACAATCTATTTTTTTTTCAAGGATTTTGCAATTGTTAACATTATAAAATTTAAATAATCATAGAAGAGATGATAAATGCTTTGGAAAGTGGAAAGTATTACTGATCCCTATGTGTATTGCACCAAACTTCATAACGTAACTATTGTTTGCAATAGTGTCATTAGCCGAGCTTTTGCTCTTCTGAATGAATTCCGTTTTCTGTAATTTTATTGATGACTCACTGCATTGCATTGTATAGTACCAATATAAGTGGCTTAACTGAGTGTGTAATTTTTATTGATGACTCACTGCATTGCATTGTATAGTACCGATTAAGTGGCTTAACTGATGAATATCATTATAACAAATGATTGTTGTGGGGGAGGCGGGGGGGTCACGGAGGTGTCACTGTTTTCAGAGGGGAGGCCCACATTGATGGAGTTTGGGAACCCATGTTCTAGAGCAACTGGCTGCAGCACTGAAAATTCAGAAGGAGTAGAAGGTATTCGTCCACTTATGAGAGGGGTATCAAAAACCACTAATACCCCCGAGCCATCACCATCATCCATACTGCCATCAACCCATATCAATCAATGCAATCACCCACAAGGTCATTGACATCATCTACTGAGGGATGCGCCGAGCTTACACTAGGCATTTCAACCATGGACAAAAGATGGGGAGAGTCCGGGTCAGTCGGGAGGGGGCGCAGTTCTTTACGGTTGATGGTTTTTTTCGGCACCTGACTGCCCTCTCGGCCTAATGCTATAAAGTGTGCCAACCTCATCAAGACACCGAACAATCTCATACACCACATTTTCCCAGCGGTCACTGATCTTATGGCGGCCATGCGGATGACTGCGGCGGTACACTAACGTAGCTGGAGGCAAGATGGGCAAAGGGACAGAGTGGTTCTTGGCTTGTTGTTGAGCTGCTGCCTCTAACTGGGTTCGGGCCTGGCTATAGAATGCCGAAAGGTGTTTCTGGTGTTCTTGGACCCACTCATCAGGACCCACTCATCAGTGGTCAAATCTGAGGGATCGTCCGTTGTACCCAACAAGGAATCAAGTGGAAGAGTGGGTTTACATCCAAACATCAGTTCATACGCGGAAAACCCTGTAGACTGATGGGCTGTGGTGTTATACGCAAACAGGACTTGTGGCAGATGGTAAGGCCACCGCTTCTTCTTATCAGGGGGTAATGTGCGGAGCAAGTCGTGAAAGGTGCGATAAAATCGCTCACACTGTCCATTACCCTCGGGGTGGTAAGGGCTGGAACGAGATTTACGGATTCCATAGACCAGGGCTATTCAATTAGTTTTCCAAGGGGGCCACATTTAGAATCCAAGAACTTGAGCTGGGCCGCAAACTTTCCGCGGTCACTATTTTCAAATAATCAAATCGCAACACATTGATTAAAAATGCATATTTGCTTTGTTTCAACAATAACTTTGCATGTTAACAATAGCTACAAAGTATTTATTTACAAAATTTACATTTTTAAATTACCAGAATAGAATATTTTAATACCATAACTTTGTTTTTAAAGTGAATTATTCATCCCTAAATGTCCTATTACAGAACTTATTTTGCACTCCAACAGGTAGGCTAAAAGAAAAATTTAAAATAACATGTAAACACGCAAGGACTCTAAGCACAGTTGTCATAAGAGAAATGTTGCATCAATAGACCAAACCAGCTTAAAAAAATAAAATAAAAAAGGCTGCGCAACAGCGCCAAAATCCTCTGGTGGCCAAAACCGGAATTACATGTACTTGCTTAGAATCGCCATAGAGAATGAACAGTGGAAAATACCTTAAAAAAATATTTCCTAATGTATTAATGCCACTTAAATTGACGTAGTTTGGGGACATATTATCTATTTATTAATGTTCTGCAAATTATAAGGTATATATTAAGTTTTGGAGACTGGTGACAATATTTTAGTTTCAAGGGTGAGGAATCACGTCTGCCACATCTGGGCAGTGTCCGGGCCGCATCTGGGCCGCGTGCAGGCTGCATGTGGCCTGCGGGCCGCCAATTGAATAGCCCTGCCATAGACTCTGCACAGATGTTGAAAAAGCTCACCTTCAAAGTTACGCCCTTGATCAGTATGGATGCGTTGCGGGACGCCGTAAGTGTAAAACCACTTTTCTGTCAAGACTCGAGCTACCGTTGCAGACTTCTGGTCTACCGTAGAATATGCTTGTGCAAATTTGGAAAACACGTCCGTGACCACCAAAACATTCTCCTTTCCATCACTGGATTTCTCCAATGTGGAAAAGTCAATGGCTACTATTTCCAAGGGCCTCGACGCCAACAGGCTACCCATAAAAGTCCTCAATTTTGGCTGGGTTGCCTTAGCCACCATACACCGCCGACACTCGCAACACCAACGATCATGTCTTTGCGCATTAAAGGCCAATAGCAACGTTGACGAACAAGGCCAGCTGTGCGTTCTGCCCCCTGGTGGCCATGGTTGCCGTGCAGAGCCGTGAGCACCTCTACCATCAATTTCTGAGGCAGTCGTAATTGCAAGACTTCTGTAGTGCTACCAGGGGCATGCGTTTTCCGGTACAAGGCACCTTCACGGACAACTAAATCTGCCCATTGACAGACAAGCTCTACGACCGCAGGAGACTCATGAGCCCTTTCCAAGGCTGTAGGCGGACTGCTCCTCTTCCAATATACCAGAAAGGCCTTTAGGACAGGATCCTCGGCCTGCAAGAGTTAGAGATTAGCCCTAGTCCTCGTTGGGCAAGCATCTATAGCCTGTAAATCAAAAGAAGGAGACGCAAGTACACTCTTGCTTTCAACTGGCACAGATATCCCTGAGGCTACCTCTTCCATGGATGCCGGAACTGGCGGCTTTGGCAAGCGCGATAATGCATCATCATTCTTATTACATGCACCAGGACAGTATTCGATGGTGAAGTTAAAGAGAGCTAGTTGCACAGCCCAGCGTTGTTCTACAGCGCCCAACTTAGCTGTTCGTAAGTAACAAAGCGGGTTGTTATCGGACAGTAAATTTAGTGCCAGATAATCTCGAAACTTGTCTGTCACTGCCCACTTGAGCGCTAACAGTTCAAGCTTCATGGCTGAATAATTATCCATATTTCGCTCAGTTGGGCACAAGCCTCTACTCGCATAGGCGACTGGACAACGCTGCCCCCCATCCAGCTCCTGGGATAGAACTGCGCCAAGCCCTAGCTCACTCACATCTACTTCAAGCACAAACGGTTTGCTGAAGTCAGCATAGCTCAATACCGGTGCGCTTATCAGTTTCTGCTTCAGGGTTTTAAATGCTTCGTCGCAGCCCCAATCCCAATGATCCCGCAAGGTGGTGTTACTACCCGTCCTACTCCTTTTAGGGTTTGGCTGTAGTCTGGCGACCAATTTATGAAGAGGGGCTGCATACCTCGCAAACTCCTCCAAAAAACGCAGATAGTACGATGCAAAGCCTAGAAATGATCTTAACTCTGCCACTGTAGATGGAGTGCTCTACTCCCTGACTGCATTGACCTTCTCCGGGTCTGTAGAGACCCCAGAAGCCGAGAGAACATGACCCAAGAACTTTACCTCAGGCTGGAAAAAGTGGCACTTCTTTAATTTGAGCTTGAGCCCGTGATTGCGTAGATGACTAAACACTAACTCCAGGCGTTCTAGATGTTGTTTGAACGTGGATGAAAAGACCACCACATCATCCAAGTACAGGAGGAGGGAGTGAAAACGCTGATCACCAAATATTCTTTCCATTAGTCGCTGAAAAGTCCCAGGTGCGTTACATAATCTGTATGGCATTCTCTGGAATTCAAATAAACCAAACGGCGTGCAAAGGGCGGTCTTAGCACAGTCCTTCTCAGCAACTGACACCTGGTTATAGCCGCTCGCCAGATCAAAAGTGGAAAAGAGAGATGCGCCTGTGAGGGCGTCCAAAGACTCCTCAATCCTCGGCAGAGGAAAAGCATCTTTCCTAGTCTTTGCATTTAATTGTCAGTAATCGACACAAAGGCGAATGGATCCATCTTTTTTTCCACTACAATAGGTGAGGAGTAAGGACTACAACTCTGTTTCACAACTCCCTGCTCTAGCAACTCTTGGATGTGTGTCTTAACTACGTTATACTGGGATGGTGGAAGTCGCCTATAGCGTTGCCGCACTGGTGTATCATCAATCAACGGAATCTCATGCTCAATTAAATCAGTAAATCCCAAAGGTCCTTCACTGCAGCTAAACGTGTCAATATACTTTTGAAGTAGAGACTTGGCTTCACCTTGCTCGGATTCAGTTAGATTAGGCCAAGAAAGCTGCTAACCAAGTGCGAGGGAGGGGACTGAGAGGCCATTGAAGACCATAGTAGAGGCAGGGGGAGGGACCGGAGAGTTGTATTGTATGACTTTGAATTTTTTGCCCAAGTCCCGGAATTATGTAGATTATGTAGAAATACGTAGACAATGTTCTTTTAACTTCCTAAAAATTAATTATTAGTAAGCGTAGGGAGTTTTTCCTTGCCCCCATTACCCATGGATTCTCTCCGTTCTGTCTGTAAAGCACCGCAAGACAATGTACTGTTTTTGAGTGTTCTACAAAAATGAACTGAATTGAATTGAAGTTCAAGTTTAAATTTCTGGCATTGCTCAAGACACCAATGTTTCGTCACTTGCCGACTTAACTTGTTTAATCCATAGGTATACTCCACAAGTCAACAGCAGAAGACAGCATACCAATCTGGTGATTGTGCTGTACAGTGACATCTACAATTCAGGAAACCAGAACACCAGACTACCACTTGTGCAGAATTCAGTCGCACAAGTATGTAAAGTTTGATTACGTTGATGAGGTCAACTATTAAGGTGGCAACATACTCGACGTGTCTGCTGGTGCGCGCGCCATCGGTGACGTCACATGTTCGTACGAACTCTTTATACCTGCCGCACGACCAAATTCGACAGAAGCGCCGTTTTGGCATTATTCTCCCAAACAGCAGATGGCGCTGTACAGCGAAATCGCATAGGCTACAGTAATTTACAGGCAGTGAGTTAACCCTGTGCTTGCTTTGTTTGACTGTACTTAGTTGTGGATTAAATTTATGGATTAAATAAACATGATAAGTATCTCCAAGTTTCTGGTGAGTGTTTGCATACAACCCCTGGTAGTATTGTAGGCATGTTTCAGTTTGTAAAAACGTTGTGAGGGATGTTAGGACGGACGGATGACTGGGCTAAATTTAGCTTAACAATCAAGGTTTTAAAAACGTTTCATCCATGATAAGTATCTCCAAGTTTCTGGTGAGTGTTTGCATACAACCCCTGGTAGTATTGTAGGCATGTTTCAGTTTGTAAAAACGTTGTGAGGGATGTTAGGACGGACGGATGACTGGGTTAAATTTAGCTTAACAATCAAGGTCTTAAAAACGTTTCATCCATGCTTTAAGATGTTCATGCATTAGCTGAAGATATGGTTATGTGTCAGATAGCAGGGTGATGAATGCTTCTTGGCAGAAGAGGGTGAAATAAGCTCTCATGCATCTTGGTGTAGTTGCTTATGAATGGCCCAGCTGAGTGGCGCATAGGGCTGGCGCGCGGCGAGTTACAAAATCTGTCGTGCGCACGACCTTGCGAAATTTCCCTGAAAAGCGTCGCGCGCCAATGGGGTCCACGTCATTTTGACGTCACACAACGCGCTTGCGCGCGGCGGTGTAAATTCAGTTTTACACACACACAGACATGGCTTGCATATTGACCCTTTAAATGAGTTAAACTATAAAAAATAAAGAAAAAAAGCACCAATAATACTCCTGGATCATTACCACAGAGCAAAAGTTAAGTTAATTAATAAAACATTTCAAAAAACACCACCAATAATAATACAGCCATGGAACATTTGTATTTGTGTAATTGTTGCAATGCATCCATCCCCAAACATGTCACCACTCTCAAGACATCAGGACCTCATAGAAGTCCTCCAATGAAAATCAGTAGGATGGTCTTTGCTAGTCAATAAAAATTCAAACCGGCCATCCCACACGAATTTTCCTTAGGTTAGTGAGCAATAATGCAGCATTAATATTGAAATAAGTCAATGGAAAACTCATCAGTCGTGTCTTCAGTCATATTAACTGCTTTCTATGGCATGCAGAATCATGAAGTCATGTATTTTATCCTTTTTCTAATACTATACACAGCCATTGTTTTTGAAAACATTGTTTTAATCTGTATCATTGTTAATAATAAGGCACTGCATGAACCTATGTACATATTTATTGGCAACCTGGCAGCAAATGATCTTTATGGCAGCACTGTGCTTTTGCCTCCATTGTTAGACAAGTTAATTTCATACTCTTATGAGGTATCACTGGTCTGTTGTAAACTGCAAATATATTGCATTCATACATATGCAATCATAGAGTTTACTATTCTAGCAGTGATGGGCTATGATCGTTACCTAG
>JAODXP020000021.1:10417717-10438698 GCA_027497455.2 Sardinella longiceps | reverse complement strand
CAACTACAGCTCGCTGCGGCCCGCGGGAAGGCGAGGCTTGACATCAAGCCCCGCCCACATCAGAGACGAGTGCATTCTGGGAATGAAAATACGTCACCAAAACGTCACCTCCACTCAAACTAGGAAGTAGTTCAATTCCCGCTGTTATCGTTATCTCAACATTAGTATAATCATTCTTTTGATGCATGTCACCCTCATAACTTCCGAGACCTCAACACTGAGTAAAACGCATTTTAATAACACATTGCAGTAAAATCAAACATTACAATCAGTAAATCACACACACAAAGAATTTTTTTTTTCAATGTGCACTTTTAATGGTAGGAATATCTCAATTGAATTTAATAAAGTAAATATTTCTAGTTTGAGACAAGGAGGTACACTGTAGGAGGAAGTGCATCTCTTATCTACCTCCCCTGTGTATACATCTCTCTCTCTCTCCCTGTCTGTACCCCTCTGCTGTCCTTGTTACTTGAGTGCCCCCCAGCATATTTAATGAACTAAATGCCTTATCAAAACTAAACATAAACATAAGAGACGAGGCAAAACTTGCAGCCCAACATGCCACAACCTGAGGGACAATGAATGATCTATCAAGACATATGTGCTTACCGCCATCGAAAACGTAGTCTTAACTAAACTACTAATTAATTATGCTGGGGAAATCAATGCCGTTCCGTTTCTACTTCGCCGTTCGCGGGCTTTTCCTTCTTCTTCCCAGAATGCACTCGTGCTTGATGTGGGCGCGGCCAGAGTGGTAGGGGCGCGGCTTGATGTCAAGCCTCGCCTTCCCGCAAGTCGCAGCGAGACGCTTCTCGAAATTCCGGGCAATGCTAGCTTTGCTAGACAACAGTTCATTTCTGAACATGGTCGTACAAGCCAGGCTAAGGGCCTTCATCTTCATCATCTAACTAAAGTGAGGTGACATGTATGGTGTTGAATGCTGGACACAAGTAAATGAAAAGTATTCTCACATAGTTCCTCTACCCCTCCTCCAACTGAGTTAAGGTGGTGTGTAGGAGATTTGAGATGACATCGTCTGTGGATCTGTTGGCTCAGTAAGCAAATTGGATGGGGGAGGCGTGTCTGCTGATGCTCTCCAAGTTTAGGGAGTTGTAGCAGTATTTGCCGTTATTTACTATTCACTTTTCTATGTATGTGGCTGCTAAATAATGAATCTGCAGCACTAAGTTGATTTTGATTGCTTATTGATGGGCAAAAAGAAGAAAAGAAAGATACTGTCCAAAACTATGTCAACGATAACGTTAGCCGACAACGTGAGTCAAGAGATGGATGTCCAGTGGTTTGATGCAGATAGCGCCCACGCCGCCCTCGCTCAACCAGAAGGTAGTCTCGTATCATTACCTGAAAAGCCAGATAAATGCCCTCCTTCGAAGAAATCTAAACCTGAGGTAATGAACAGAAGTGACATGTCTGCCACTGAGGCGAGTGTAATTCTGTCAGAGATAAAGAGGCTGAGCGAGAAAATTGACCATACTTTTGCTAAAGTAGCAGCTATCGAGAAGTCCTCAGAACTCTCCTCTTCCATGCTAACTGAACTCAATGCCACTGTACAAAAACTAGCATTGAATGTCAATGATCATGATAAGAAAATAAGCTCAGTGGAGCAACAAGTTACCAAACTGAAAGTTGAAACCTCCACTTTGAAAGCTAGTTTAGCAGATGCACATCGTTATACCAGAAAATGGGCACTTAAACTTCATGGTCTAAAAGAGGAGGAGCGCGAGGATATCAGGGCTCTTACAACCGATGTTCTACACAAGATTGCACCACACAGCCACGTTAAAATGGAGGACATGATTGACATTGTTCACCGCGTCGGACGAAAGAAGCCAAATACAGAATCTCAACGCTCAATAATAATTCTGTTCTCTATGCGTCGCTACCGAGACCTCATCTGGAAAGAAGCCAAGAACAACACTTACTTGAAGAACAACAAACTGCGCATCTCTGAGGCACTTTCTCCTGAAGACCAAGCGGCCAGAGAAGCGCTCTGGCCTTTTGTACAAAGGGCAAGATCAGAGGGGGAAAAGGCGTCATTCCGAGGTCCATTTGCGTTCATAGAAGGGAAGAGAATTAATTCTACAGGCGCATATGCAGAGGACTAAGATCGTGACAAGCAGCCACCCTAATGGATCACACGGCCTACTGCTTTTCCGTAGGTGACAGGGTAGCCTTAACCTATATCACACAGCTTTCTAAGCTTTCCAAGGTTCTGGTTCTCTTTTCTTTATTTTTTTAACCTTTTTTTCGTTATTTTATGTCTTTTAAGTTTAACTCACTGAACATTGCATCCTTAAACGTCAGGGGAATTAGGGACAATGTGAAAAGAAAAGCACTTTTTCTTTACTGTAAGCATTTTGATGCAGACTTAATATTTTGCCAGGAGACACATTCTACTGACTCTGAAACCAAGTTCTGGAAATCCCAGTGGGGAAATTCTGTTTACTTTAGCCATGGTACCTCTCACTCTGCCGGAGTTATGGTGTTGCTACACAAATTCAAAGGAGACATTATTGACTCAGTTATTTCAAAGGATGGGCGGTGGATAATTCTAATCCTTGAAGTGGATAACGTTTTTTTCATTGTTTGCAATGTTTATGGTTATAATGCTGTCTCACAAAATAGTAATTTACTACAGGAAATAACTAAAATCATTCAAGATCATTCCTTAAAATATAACAACCCTTATATTATTATTTCAGGTGATTTTAATGAATGCCTTGACGATTCAATAGACAGGTTTCCCTGTCGTTCCAAATTAAACCTCAATAGAGAAAATATAATAACAGAAATGTGTGCTAGCTTGTCATTAACAGACCCTTGGCGCTTTCTAAATCCTGAGAAGATAGACTTCACATGGTCAAACAAAACTGCTTCTTTACGTTCTAGGATTGACATGTTCCTAATTTCTAGCTCTGCTTTACAGTTTGTGAGAGACGTGTCACTTAACCCTTCACCCCTCTCAGACCATAAACTCATATTTTTGAATTTGGAAGACACAAAATTATCTAATAACAAAAGAGGTTACTGGAAGTTTAACAATACACTTCTCAAAGATAAGCAATTTAACGTTCTAATCCATAAGTTAGTGGAAGAACATTTAGATGTTACCTCGTACCCAACAATTAAAAACCAGTGGGAATTTTTTAAATATAAAGTGAGACTGGTTGCAATTAAAAGAAGTAAAGAATTAAAGAAAATCAAAATACAAAAAGAGAGGAATTTAATGGAAAAACTTAGCGAAATAAACCAGAAACAACATTTGACAGATGAGGATATAAAAAATTTAACTTGTATTCAAGCCAAACTTGATCAGTATTACTTAGATTTAGCTAAAGGTGCATATATTAGGTCAAGGGTTAAATGGTTGGAGGAAGGAGAAAAAAATTCAAATTATTTTTTCTCTATAGAAAAAAGGAATGCAAAGAGGAAATCAATTACAGCCTTAAATATAAATGGCAATCAATGTACAGATCCTGCACAAATCTCAAGACATGTCACACAATTTTATACTAATCTCTATCAATCCAGCTATACAGACTCTAACAGCTTCATTCAGATGATCCTTACAAAAATTCCTGTTATAAGTGAGAATTTTCGTGATGTATGTGACTCTCCAGTGACTAAGTGTGAAATTAAAAAAGCAGTTATGTCTATGAAAAAAAGAAAGTCACCGGGTATAGACGGACTGACGGCAGAATTCTTTACACATTTCTGGGAGTTACTGGAAAACCCACTCCACGCTATGATAAGTCAGTGCATATCTGATAAAGAAATGACTTCTACAATGAAACAAGGCATTATAACATTAATACCTAAGCCTGCAAAGGATGTCTTATTGATTGACAACTGGAGACCTATCAGCCTGTTGACAATTGAATATAAGATCATTGCAAGTATATATGCTAATAGGTTAAAACAAGGTCTTGATTCCATCATACATGAATCCCAAACTGGATTTATGAAAGGCAGACACATCAGTAATAATATTCGGTTAATTTTTGATTTAATAGATTACGCACATCTAATTGAAAAAGACAGTCTCATTCTTTTTTAGATTTTTATAAAGCATTTGATACTGTGGAACATAATTTTCTTTTGAAGCTCTCAATATTTTTGGTTTTGGTAACAATTTTATCAATGTGATAAAAATGTTTTATAGTGATATAAATAGTTCAGTTATTCTTGGAAGTAACACCTCACAGAGATTTCATATTAATCGTGGAGTAAGACAGGGGTGCCCTCTCTCTCCTCTTCTGTTCTTAATAGTTGTTGAACTGCTTTCTATCAGTGTTCGTGAAGAGGCGGAGATTGAAGGAATAAATATTTTTGGTAGACATCTTAAAATCTCTCAACTGGCTGATGACACCACATTATTTTTAAAAAATAAAAATCAAGTTCCCAAAGTTATTGAGATACTTAACACTTTCTCAATAGCTTCAGGTTTAAGAATTAATATTAAAAAATGTGAATTGTTGCCTTTACATTCCATAGAAGATACTTCTGTCTGTAATATAACAGTGCAATCATCAGTGAAATATCTTGGTATACATATTACTAAGGATAACACTGAAAGACAACATCTAAACTTTTCTTCTAGGCTAAAAAGTGCCACAATGATTATGAATAGTTGGCTAATGAGAGATGTATCCATTTACGGAAGAGTTCTTCTATCTAAAGCTGAAGTGCTCTCTCGTTTTGTATATCCAGCACTTTGTCTTTTTGTTACTGACTCAGTTTGTAAGGAGATAAACAGGCTGTTCTCTAAATTTATTTGGAAGAACAGAGTTGCTAAATTAAAAAAAACGATTCTCAGTAATTGTAAAGCGGAAGGTGGTCTTGAGACCGTGAATTTCATTGATCTTAACTATACGTTCAAGGTAAATTGGCTGAAGAAGCTTCTACTAAACCCCCATAGCATGTGGAATTTTATTCCTTCAAATATTTTCAGTAAAGTTGGCGGGATAGAATTCTTATTATGCTGTGATTATTCTTCTTCTAAACTTCCTCTTAAGTTATCCAAGTTCCATCAACAAACACTTTTGGCTTGGAAATTGTGTTATGTCCATAATTTCTCCCCACACACTGCCTTTCTTTGGAACAATTGTAATATCCTTTCAAAGAAGAAATCTCTTTTCCTTAAAGACTGGTTTGACAAAGGAATTAGCCATATACTAGATCTGCTAGACAATAAAGGCAACATACTATCATATGAACAATTTATGGCTCGCCACAATTTTCCACTACACTTTAAAGAGTATAAATTGATTACTAATGCTATCCCAGCTGGCTTACTACAACTGTTTAAAAATCATCTACATTATAATGAGCCTACCCCTGCATTCCCAGCATTGTCACTAGGGGGAGTTGTCATCACTGACAATAAGTGTAACAATAAGCTAATTCGTACTGTCTTGCAGGACAGATATAAAATCTCTCCTAGGAGTAAGTTCTTCTGGGATAATATAATAGACTCCATAGACTGGCGAAGGGCATGGTTGACTCCCTTTAAATACTGTGTTAACAATAAGATTAAGGAAGTTCATTTCAAAATTTTACATAAAATCTATCCTGTCAACTCCATTGTCTCCAAATATGCTGATGTTGATGAACTATGTACATTCTGTAAGATACATTGTGAGACGTTAACTCACCTTTTCTATAATTGTCCAATTGTTTCGAAGTTATGGACTGATGTTATTAATGGTATGTTTATGGAAAAATATCCTGATATAACTTTCACTCTTAAAGATGTTTTTATATACTTCACCAAAGAAGGAGATCATAGCTTAGAATTTATGTGCAACCTCATTATTCTCTTAGTCAAATATTATATACATAAACAAAAATTTACTGCTGGTTCCCCTAATGTGCATCAATTTTGTGCAGAATTTTACATGTTTATTGACACTGTAAAGTTAATAGAAAACAAAAAAGCTACAACATTACTAAGACACTATGAAAATGTTTTCCCCAAGTGATTGATTAAGCTTTTTTTTCTTGTCTTTTTTCTTTTCTTTTCTTTTTCTTTTCCTTTTTATTTCCTTTTGTTTTCCTCTTTTGTCTATGTTGTTTTATTTCACTATGTACTTTGGTGATGTTCAATAAAGCATTAAAAAAAAAAAAAATGCCCAAAAAAAAAAAAAAAGCAAATTGGATGGGGTCAAAGGAAGTAGGGAGTGATGTGCAGATGTTTTTCACAAGGCTCTCAAAACACTTAATCACTGTACTTTTTAATCACACAATTTGCATAGGTAGGCTACCATCTCCAAATTAATTTGGTGGGAAGTTTTATTCCCACAGCCATCCAGGAAACCACCATAAAACAGATGAAAAAAAAAAACAGAATTATGCCTACAATCAAACATTAATGTTTTGGCAGTACTAATAAGTCCATGTTTGGAAGGTTGGGTGCATTTCATAGTTTTACAACAAAAAATGCATAGGCCTATAGCCTAGTGTTGCTTTTTGTTTCTTACTTTTTATTTCTATCTTGGTGGTGGGGTCCACAGCTTACTTGTATTAAGCCAACGCAACGGCTAACCAAGATGTTTTTTCCTAACCCGGCCCGATATGGACATGCCTTTCTATTTTTCTATGCCAGCTGCTCGTGAAAAGTGGGCGTTGGACGCCTGCTAGTGGTTGCGGGAAGCAGCTGTGCCTGTGTGATGGAATCAATCAGTGCATGGAGGATTCCACAATGGAATCACAAAATCACAGAATTTATGTGACCCAATCAAATGAAAGCAACTGTTCGTGAAATTCAATATTGCTGCTTTCGTCTCGGACGGATCCAAAATGCTCCATTTGCACTGTAGTTCTAGTTCTTAATAATTATTTCCAGGTCAGAGGATCAGAGTTTCCTGTGCGGCTTGTTTGTACTGAAGATGGCCGGTGATGGAGGCGCACTTAAGGATATCAATGAGATTAAATCGCAATTCAGGACCAGAGAGGGCTTTTACAAGCTGCTAACCCTTTCAGATTCTCAACAACGAGGTGGTTTACCTCGGGGTCCAACAGCAAGTGCCACGGTGGGCCCCGGGTCAGGACCGGGTTCAATACCCGTTGGAGGTGTTGGACTGGTGCAGGGGCCCGGGGCTGCCTCTTCTTCCAATGCCGCAGCCAACTCCTCTCCAGCGGGCTTCCTTCCTCCTGTGCGGGTCTCTATGGTGAAGCTTCAGCCTGAAGACCCTAGCGAAGATTCAGAGCGTGTGTGTTTTAATATCGGCAGGGAACTTTATTTTTACACTTACACGAACATCAAAAAGGTAAGATGATGAATGAGCATCTACTATGAATGTTTACTAAGAAGCCCGTGTCATGGAAGGCTAACCACCTTGCTAACTAGCCAGCTAACACTAGCAATATCGTCCCCTAATTTAACCACCAGGTTTTGATTTTGTGGGTTTTAGATCTTCGTTACCACGCTTTAAGTAGAATTACTTTATGTTAAATCATCTAATCATGGTCGTGCGACCTACACAAGACCGCAACCGTTACCTGCACCTGCTGATGCTGAAAACTGCGTTAGCGTAGATGTGCAAGCATAGGTTCATGAGCATGGTAAATTGGTTGTGGAACGTTAACGTTACAAACGACGCTAGCCTACTTTGTGCTTTCCCTTTTGATCTGCAAATAGCTAAACCCGTGAAATGAGGGGCCAGGTTATCATGGTAACGCTAGATTATATATAATATAATGTCTGCTCTTATGAACACAACAGTAGACATCCTAACCAACATTGATTCGACACCTTTGTGAAATTTGGTTCAATGTGTCACCGCGTCTATGAAGGAAAGTGAGGTATATCAAGAGGTTCAGGATAGTTCAGGTAGCATGTAATCTGCATATCATCTAGTGAACAGCAAATAAGTTTAAAGCTCTGTTTATTGGGTTTGTTTTTAATGTTGTGACTACAATAGAAATCTGTGAAACTAGGGATGCATTCCACCCATCACTCCCACACAGGCTAATCAGTTTTCCTATAGCCAAGGCTAGTGTGTGTGTGTGTGTGTGTGTGTGTGTGTGAGAGAGAGAGAGAGAGAGAGAGAGAGAGAGAGAGAGAGAGAGTGTGAGTGAGTGAGTGTAGGGTATAGCAGAGGAGGTCTTGGCCTGGGCCTACTTGGGTACCACAGTGCTTTTCAGGCCACTCTCCCTGCATAGGATGCAAAGTGGTGGAGGTAGCCTACTGTTTTTCTCTATAGATTAAGCAGTATC
The DNA here is from genome assembly GCA_027497455.2 of Sardinella longiceps. Classification (NCBI taxonomy): domain Eukaryota; kingdom Metazoa; phylum Chordata; class Actinopteri; order Clupeiformes; family Clupeidae; genus Sardinella; species Sardinella longiceps. Next base: position 10,430,457 of record JAODXP020000021.1, on the reverse strand, counting down.
TTATTGTACTGGAGGTAACACTATAACAACAGATAGGCCTGGTCTGCATGTTTGGAGGCAAAGCTATTAGGAGGGTAGTCATACTGTCTCTTATTGGAAGATGCCAAACACACACTCTCTGTTGTCTTCTCTTCTTGTCCTCTTTGCAGGTCCTAATTTTTGATGTACTGTAGGTTACTTCTAATTCAGGTTTTGAAACCTTACACCCCAGCTGTACCTATTCTATGTTTCAAAGCCTCCTCATGTAATGCTCTATGTAATGCCCAGGCTCTTTTTTCCGTTATTTATTTATTTATTTATTTATTTATTTTAATTTTATTTATTTAGTTATTTTTAAAGAAATACAGATGTTTACACCCCACTCTGTTTCTCCTTCATAGGCTGTTGATCTCAGCAAGCCGATTGACAAACGCATCTACAAGGGTACCCAACCCACCTGTCATGACTTCAATCAGTACTCTGCCACAACAGACAGTGTGGCACTCATTGTGGGTTTTTCTGCCGGCCAGGTGCAATACCTGGATCCCATCAAGAAGGAGACCAGCAAACTCTTCAATGAGGAGGTTGGTGTATGTGTAGAGAAAAGACTGCAACAGCTGTGATCTCATTACTCAGTAATATTCCAACATGTTCTTTTTCTAGTTGAGAAAACTAGTCTTAAAGGAAAAATCCAGAGTCCATCAGTTCATGTCCCTGTTATTAGGGCCTACAAAGTGATATCGATACTGTAGGTAACAGGGCGTTCACACTGCATCCGTCCGTTGACAGATCTCATTGACTTTGAATGGAGCTTTCGCGAAATGCATTGTGGGTCCGTCCATCAAAACAGCTCCATTGCGTCCGTCAAAAAGTTAAAACATGTTCAACTTTTTAGCTGGCGACGGATCCGTCAAACCAATCGGGATTGAGAGAATCGACTCCCCCCTCTATCAGACACCTCCCCCGTCGTCCGTCAATGGACGGATGCAGTGTGAACGCAGTGTAACAGAACGGCAGTGTTTGGTACAATGTTGCCCAAATATGCTAACAGATGCAGGCATATGAAAACAAAATTTTCTTGCCTTTCAACTATTTAGTCTTTGTTGCACAAAATTCGGTCACTCTCATGTATATCGACAGAACTTAGCAATGTAAAACAGCAGGGCTACGGGCTAACTCTAGATAATTGCTTCAAGGGAATTATTTATTCCACTCAGTAATCACAGAACATGTCCAAATTAATTATCAGGGTCCAGATTCAACACATTTGACTTGCAAAGAATGCTATTTAGTCTACTAAAGGTTCAGTGATTCGAAATAGGAAACAAAGAGGCATAAAGAATTTACTTAAATCTTAACAACAAAATAGAATTAACATGCCTTAGCACTGTTTTGCTGTATATTATTGACAACTAATGTGGGTGCTGTTCAGTAAAGAAAAGACAAAATATTATCTGTAATCCCTGCCCACAGCAAAAGCTGATTGACTGGTCTAGAGAGCATACAGAAATGTCAGTCATACTCCTCCCCTCCTTCTCACACCATGCGTCTGTCTACTCACTCGCTAAGTACAGAATAGGTTAAAGCTTTTTATTTTTCCTTTGGTGGGTAGATAAATATCCACATACAGACGAAATGAAATGACAATGCTAAACACTGAAAATGATGTAATGCATATGGCACACCTACACCTAAATGATGTAGTTAGCACATCAGCGGTGCATTTGCAGAGTAGAGGTCAGAGCGCCAGCATATGGAGTGTGTGTAACATGTGGTGTACATACTGAAAGTATGTTGGGAATTATTCATTGTTCTAACAGGCTACTTTTAAGTAGCCTGGCAACGCCATCCTACGTACTTCCGCTCATTTGATTTTAGCTCCGCACAGTAGTCTGGCCCAACCCCTCTAGCTCGGTATCCCCACGGTTTTGCCAATCGGCACACAATTTAGAGCGATGTCTCTGAACTTGCCTGTAGTTCAGCAGCTTGTACTTCAACAGCATAGGAACGCGTTCGTTCCTACTTTCGAATTACCTTTACAAAATTGGTACATGACATTAACATCCATGATCTTGAGGACTTATTGCAACTACGATATCAAAATAAATCTTAACAAGCCAAGATTGCTCTGTTACTACTGAATGCGGAAGTTGGAGGCGTGAGAGTCAGGTGAGCGAATACGTCATATCCAAATGGAAACATGTTTCAATTGCATTGTTCCAGACTTAATGACCAAGTGAATAGACTGCTTATTAGCTAACTTTTAAGACTTGCCAATTGAAATTTAATGTTAATATCAGTTTGTTCTGTGGGACTTGAACTATCTAGAACTATCTAGACAGCTTAGTACACTATTAAGCTGAAAGCTTGTGAACAAGATAATTATTTGGCGTAGTAATTTAGAGTTTAACATGAAATACAGTATCTATTCTTGCTTGAGATAGGCAATCCATAGCTAGGTACGTAGCTTGTGTGAAGTTATGGGTGTGAGGTAGGGCAGTGACATCATTACCACAAGAACAGTGTTTTGCAAAATTCTGGTATGTTAATGGTGTGGCTAGGGGTAGGGCTTCCACCCTGGGACTGAGTTTCCAAGGGAGAAAGGGCCCTTGAGGAGTCCAGGCAGTTAGGGGGCCCAGTTTGTGTACAGGGCCCAGAATTTCATGCTACGCCCCTGAAGACAGCTTAATGTTAAGGTGTTTTTAGCCACTCCATGTAAACTGCTCCTATACATTTTGAACAAAAAATATTCACCATTCACAAAGTTGCTCTTGCAGGCTTTAATTAACTTACCTTTTACATAACTGAGATGAGGCTATTACCACTTTATAAATATCAGATATGTGTTTTTGTACAATTAACAGTTTTATTTTACTGAGAATCACTTTTCTCCCAAACTGATTTGAAAAAAAAAATGTCCTTTAGAATATTTATTTGCACGAAAAAGAGAAATCAATGCAATAATGCAAATAAACAATTTCTTATTCATCTTATTCATACATAAAACAACAATACTAATAATACTAATACTAATGTAATGTTTTAGCCTTAAAGCAATATACCGGAGTAAGTTTAAGCATAGTCCTGCTGCACGAGCCTTCTAACAGCAATAATTTCGCATGAAATGAAAGATTATCGAACAGTACAGGCCTAACGCGAACATGAAACACTTTACATTGAGTCAGTGTAACCTCAGATCTTACTTTCGGTTTCCAACAATCAGGTCCCATTGATTCAGTGTAAAGTGCCTGTTCGCTTCTGCGTTTGTGTTCGGTCTGTGCTGTACCAAATTATTTTGTTCCACTCGCTAACTAGCGCATTTAGCAAGCTCTTTCAACAGGGCTATGCTTGAATTCACTCCGGTACTCTCCTTTAATAAGAGTTTAGAAATCAATATTTGGTAGAATAACCCAGACATAGCAGACTTCATGAAGCCCTCATCATGAAGACCTCTTCAACATACATACAGGCCACTGCCCTCTGCTAGGTGTCGTGCCTAACACCCATGGTTAAACCAGCATAATCACTGACGCCAAGTGGTTTAATGCCTTTTGTGGTTTATTGCTTGCATAAATTTACCAAGAAGTTGTTGAACAGTGTAATTGTGCACGAGCATGTAATGATGTTAAAAGGATTTTTAATGCCACCTAGTGGACAATTTTAGAAGTGTAAGAAAACGGTGTACTGCAAAGGAGGGTAGGTGGTAGTAGCCTAAATTTCTGAGGCCAAACGATCAATAGAAATTAGGCACAGTCACACTCATTACATAAGTATTTGGTTGTGTTAATACTCCCAATTTTTTTTTCTTTGCATGATGTACCGGTAAATAGTAGTTTCCAGAAATTGTTAGTGACATTTGTTGACCAAATAGACAACTAACATGTTGACAGAACTAAAGTGGTCCATATTGTACTACAAGAATGGCTGCACTGCATCAGCCTTTATTTCAGTTCCATAAGGAGAAGTAGTCAATGTTAGGCAGGCAATGTTAGGGCGCCAACCTCTCAAGGCTGGACGCCTGTTAGTTCTGGGCAATGTAACAGTCACACTTGCGCACTATTATGGTTGGAAAAATAGACAAAGTGTTTAATCCATCATCACAAAGGGCTTCAAGGGAGGTGCTCTCACAGCGAATCAGAATTGGTCTGCAGTGTAAACACGGCCTTGTATGCACATTTCTTAAAGTTTTGGTATGAAACTATGTGTATTTTCACGCCAGTTAAAAATGGTAATTTGCCTAATCAAGGAATGTATTTGGATCAGCTGTGGGATTGAAACGAACAAAAGATCTATGGCTAGAGAGGTGTCAGATGTGATTATATGCCAGGGGTACTCAACTACAAACTGAAAAGGTCCACTCGCCAAATTTCCAATGTTTCCGGGGTCCGAGGCTTATTTTTTGGGTAATGTCATCTTTAAACTGGGTTCCCTTATACAGAGAACGCTTTTTCGTTCATACATCCCTTCACAACTTCGGCGTCGGTGAATGTTTTTTTTTGTGCTTGCCTAGACCCATGCCACTCGTAGTGACGCTTCAGTCGTGTGCTCTTGCTGGGTTGCTGGCCTATCACAGTTTGTGACACTTGATATGATGCTTGCGTTTGATTTATTTTTCTGGTTCTCAACTCTCTATTTTGGGGATATTTCTTGTCAAAGTGCCCATGCTTTGTTTCATAGTGCCGCTTCACATTTCTACTTTTGACAACTGCAGATTAGACAGATTGGTTTAGTGCTCCCTGCAGGCAACCCAAATGCATATTTGTCTGTCCAGTCCGCCTTAAACTCTCTGTTTTCTGAATCCACCTTTCGTTTCGCTCAGTTGCCATAGTGATGATAAACAACTTTGTTTTGAGATTGTGGGAAAATATGTAGGCTACAACTATAAAAATAACATGACAAGTTGACAAATAATTACACCTGAAACACTTTGAAAGTATAATTATTAATACTAAATTACTACTAATACTACTGCTACTACTACTAATAATAATAATCTTTATCAAAGACAGCTTTGGTCTCGGTCCGGATGACATAGCGTTTGGGACCGCATCCGGACCCAGGTCCGCCAGTCATATGCAAACAAACTGTTATATGCAAACAAACTGTTTTCAGATTTGCACTATGCTCTGTGAATCAAGTCTTAAGCCAACCCTACATAGTAAACTACATAGTATAATTTATTGATTATGTAATATCTTCACAGTCTCCACAGCCAGTAAAAAAAGATTGTTCCATATTATAATGCCCTATCACACAGTGTTTAGGCTACCTGATTTGCCAATCAACTAACAAATCAACAAAAAAAAAAGTTGAACATAAATTTGACCTCTGAACTTCTGTGAACTCTACAGGGTGAGCATTTAGTGCTCTATATGAGAAGTTCAGTAGCAGGAGTTCTAATGTTCTGTGTGTAATAATCCAGTGTTTCACTAAAACTAGTTCCAATGAAGCCCAGTTATTTGGTAACTTCTTCCTAGCAGTGTAAGAAAGATTGAGAAAGTGCAATTTTCCTGTGTGTGTAATAGTGTGCACACACTAGGCCAACGGTTAACCTAGATATCTCATAGTATTGGGTCCATAGTTGAGTGTCCGCAGGGATGTACAGTAAAGTTGGTGGTTTGTGCTGATCAGTAGACGATCACTGCTTGTCATTTGTGATAATTTATTAGACACAGTCATAACGTTGGCCTGGTGTGTGTACACTATTCATTACATTATTTCTCAAAAAAAAAAAAAAAAAGACTACTTAAAAGCAGTAAGATACTCTTTTGGTTATGTAGGTACACTATCCTCTGCTCTGCTCTTGCTTTGTTTTCCTTTACTCATCTGTTTTCCTTCACCCTGTGATTCCCTGTCTCCATTTCTCTAGCGGCTGATTGACAAGACCAAGGTGACCTGCCTGAAGTGGTTGCCTAAGTCAGAGAACCTGTTCCTGGCCTCTCATGCCAGCGGCCATCTTTACCTGTACAATGTAGAGCATCCATGTGGCACCGCAGCCCCCCAGTATTCTTTACTGCGACAGGGTGAGGGTTTTGCAGTCTACGCCTGCAAGAGCAAAACGCCCCGCAATCCGCTGCTTCGTTGGGCGGTCGGGGAAGGCGGTCTCAATGAATTTGCCTTCTCTCCCGATGGCGTGCATGTGGCCTGCGTGGGCCAAGATGGCTGCTTACGTGTCTTCCATTTCGATTCCATGGAGTTGCAAGGCGTCATGAAGAGCTACTTTGGTGGGCTCCTGTGTGTATCCTGGAGCCCTGATGGCAAGTACCTGGCCACCGGCGGCGAGGACGACCTGGTCACCGTGTGGTCGTTTGCAGAGAGTCGTGTGGTGGCTCGAGGGCACGGGCATAAGTCCTGGGTGAATGTGGTGGCCTTTGACCCTTTTACGACCAGCCTCGAGGAGGAGGAGCCTGGCGAGCACAGTGGCAGTGAGGAGGACCTGCACCAACCAGGTGGGGGAGGAGGAGGAGGTGGTGGAGGCGGAGGAGGAGGAGGAGTAGGGGGAGGGGGGATGCATTTTGGGAGAGTACGCACGAGCAGCACGCTCTCTCGGCTCTCGCGCCACAGTTCGAAAGGTAGCCGCGCGCCGTCGGTGACGTACCGATTCGGCTCGGTGGGACAGGACACGCAGTTCTGTCTGTGGGACTTGACGGACGACGTGCTGTACCCTAGGCTACCCCTCTCGCGTGCCATAACCAACACGTTCGGGTCGGGGGTGCCCTCCTCGGGAAGCACCACCATCACCAACACAACAGGGGGCACAACAGGAGTGGAGGGCCACCACCATCCCACCACTAATCCCCACCAGCCTCCGACACTTCCTCTCCCACGCTCGCTGTCTCGCTCCAACTCCCTCCCTCACCCAGCAGTAGCTAACGCTTCCAAGGGCCAGACCGCTGGGGACGGTGGGAGCGGGGGAAGCGGAGGGGGCAGCACGGGGGGAAGCGGTGGCTCTGCCTTTAGCATCGGTCGCTTTGCCACGCTATCCCTGCAGGAACGCAAGTCAGACAAGTCCGGTGGCGGAGGCAGCGAGAAGGAGCACAAGCGCTACCATAGCCTAGGCAACATTAGCAAGAGCAACGACAAGATCAACATGGCTCCTCGCAGCAGCAGATTGGACGCTGCCAAAGTGCTTGGCACCACCCTGTGCCCTCGCATGAATGAGGTACCCCTGCTGGAGCCCCTCGTCTGCAAAAAAATCGCCCATGAGAGGCTCACAGTGCTGGTGTTCATGGATGACTGCATCATCACTGCCTGTCAAGAGGGGCTTATCTGCACCTGGGCGCGGCCTGGCAAAGCGGTAAGCGGCTTCTTTGTACTTTCTAAATGAAGAATGTTTTGACGTTAGTTTTGTTAGTCGTTGCTACCATTGGTTTGATTTCAGTGGAGCAAACACACTGTCTGTCTATGCCACAACAGTGGCATCCTTGTTTGATAATGGTTAATGATGATGGTGATGATGATGATGATGATGATTTAAAATAATCTCTGATTATTCATTCATAATGAAGTAATTCTGCATTCTGGAATGGATAGCTATGGTCTTTGATTTCATTCAGAGCAAAACGCAACACAACCTCTTCATGTTGAAGAAGAATGGTCATTTATAAATTAATTATTGAAATGTCATTGGTCCATGTCATTGAAAAGTTTTTGAAAGTTCAGATTTCTTGTAGTACAGTGCTTATAAATGCAGATTCACAAATGGGCTCGGTCAACCCCATTCACAATTTGCCTGTGGGTTATGAGTGGAGTACTTCTAGCCATTGCTATGTTTTTTGGTGTGTTTCTCTGACATCATCTGTGTTTTCCTCTCTTTACTGCCCCCCCCCCCCCCACCCCCACCACTGCTTGTCTGGTGTGAACAGCACGCAACCCAGTCATTGGGAGCACAGAATGGGAACTCACCTAGTGGCACAGTGGTATAGCTGGGAGTGGATCACTGGTAGAACCGCTGCAACTTAACCAGAACAAGAACCAGAAAAAGAACCAGAACCAGGCACCTCCTTTGCCGCCTCTCTTCTCCAGAGCTCACTTGTTGGCCTGAATGCCTACAGTACACAAGGGAATGCACCAACATGTGGCCAAGGATCCATCAGTCTTACCCACATACAATCAACTATCATTTGATTTTCTCTCTGCCTTCAGTTCATTCATCATAGCAAACCCCCCAACCCCCTCGCCTATGACATTGTCCTAAAGACCTTAACCTTCAAGAAAGGCTTCTGAAGTGAAATTGAGGAGAAAAAATCCTTTACAGTAAACCACAAACAACTCTGTTCTGAAAACGGTGTGTAATGCCACGGCCATTGTATTTTATTTATTTTACCATGAGACTGTACTAATTTATAATGTATATATTGAGAATATTAATGGAGGAGGACTGTGTGTAACAACATAACTCGTAAAGTAAAAGAAAAAAAAAAAACAGATCAAGTTAATATATGAAGATCCTATATTGTACATATTGACACATTTAAGTGAATGTTTAAGGGAATGATGTAGTATTCTTGTGTGCTAGAGTTCTTGGAAAAGGTGTTGTTTGTTATTATTATTTTTATTTTATTTTTATTCATTTTTTATTTTATTTTGTTTTCAGTGTGTGTAATTTACCCTTCGGAACAAAGGTGCATTATGACTTTCACAGCATTAGTGGATGTTTTGCTCCGATAGTGGGCTGGTTTATGCTCTATAGCAAGTGTAACCCCAAATATAAACAGTTAATTGTAAAGACAGGCACTACACACAGCTGTGGAGCACGCATTTAGGCTAACTAGTGTAGCGTCCAGTAAGCTTAATTCCTTTTACACCTGCAATGCCTCTTGCAAAATTTTGCACATTTTACAGTTCAAATCAAAGCCCACAACTGTGGCACTGGATGCAGAGGTTTTAATGTTAATTGTTTGTTTTTTGTGTTTTTTTGTTGTTGTGTGTTTTTTTTTTTTTTTTTTTTTACTTTAATACTGTTTTAAATTACTGTTTAGTCTTTATTTTTTACATTTTGTTGTTTATTTGCTGAAGTTGTATTGTCAGTATAGGCCAAGATACTTAACAGAGTTGTGTTTATTTTGATCAGTCATTTGTGTAGCGTCCATGTTTTTCTACAGAAAAAAAAAACACTTGTCATGCTGTGCTGTGACATTAGCTATTAAAATATTTTTTATTTCATTTGCCAATGCTGTCAATTCACCATGCTAGTAACTTACCTGTAACATGAGGATTGTGATTTTTTTTTTTTAAATAATTTTTGTTTGTTGTAAACATGTTCTCACAAATTAATGTATTTCATTTGATAGCACTGCAGCTTGTGAGGAGGCAAGGAACCTATTATTACCATTAGTCATTAGTAGTGAATCCAAATCCAACTCAACCCTGGCCACCTTATGTGACTTCACTGATAACTTGCTTTAGTGAGACTAAGATTATTCCACACTAAAGGAATGGAACATTCCATCCCAATTGGGCCTTTATTTGGGTCATTATCTGAGGAGGAGAGGCAATCAGTCATTTTTTTACATTCAGTTGTTTACAGTTTCCGTAGCATGTTGATGCTTTATTTATTTTTTTATTTTAATTACATATGCATTAAATCCACTACTACATACATGTCTGAGGTGTTGGAAGTTATCAGACATATCACAATATGGCATTTAAATATGGAAATCTGTTATTAAAAGTCTTTCCCTCAAACATACCTTCTCTTCTCTGTAGTCTTCCGTTAAACTGGAATAGTGCTTTGGTGATTCATGATGGGGCCTATGCCACTTTTGCTTTTTGTTATACAAGTAAAGGCAGCTTTTAATCACTTGAGAAACAAAGTATACACACACCGTTTAAGCTCCACTGATGAAACACAACAACTGTCTAATTATTGGGGAAAGAAATACGCATTGACATCTCTCATATAAATATAAGTAAAGTATATTCACAGTTCACACTAGCCTGGGCGAAAGCGACTGTTGACTATGTCATACAGTCTGGCCCAACGCAATTGAAATAGGTTTCCGCTTGGATATGACGTATTCCCTCGCCTGGCTCTCATGCCTACAACTTTCGCTTTCAGCATTAACAGTATTATTGCAAGTTCTGACCTATTTTGACATCGTAGTGGCAATAAATCTCAAGACTGGATGCTAATGTCATGTACAATTTGTGAATGTAATTCGAAAGCGGGGGAGAGAATAACAAACGCGTCCCTATCCTGTAGGACTACAAAATTTTGAGACATCGCTCTAAACTGTGTGCTGATTGGCTAAACCGTAGAGTAACCAAGAGAAAGGCGGGAAGGGGTTTATTCAGACTACGTGCGGAGATAAAATCCTTAGCGGAGGTACGTAGGATGGCATCGCCAGGCTATATTCACACACCCTTTAAAGCAAATGTTTGGTGTAATTCAAGCAATTGAACTGAATTAATTCAAGCATAGCTCTGTTGTATGAGTCTGTAGATGTAGATAGTGACTGGAATGAAAGAATTTGGAACAACATAGTCAGACACAAATACTAATGAGCACTTTATATTGAGTCAATAGATCATACAAAACCACAAGCAAGATGTGTGGTGACATTGACTCAGTGTAAATGTTCGGTCCATGTTGTTCCAAATTCTAGTGTAGACTCATGCAACAGGGCTACACTTAATTACACCGAACCTTCACCCTCCAACAATGTGACATTTTTTATTACTTGCACGATTTGACTAAATGTGCTTTGACAAGCCACAAGAGCAAATACTAAACATTAAAGAAGTTGTTGGGTGTGATAAGGACCCAGAGTATATTGCAACATATAAAGTTGGAATGTTTGCTAGGGAGCAGACTTTTGACACATTGTGCAGGCCAGAGGAGACTATTTGCTAACTGTAGCTTCCGAGGCGGGGCCACCCAGCTAGGTGGTAAGTAGCTAGCTGTGCAGTTACTAAGTTTTTAATGCCTGGTTTTAAATGTTGGAACTGTCATGATATTATAAACAAAGTGTGGTGCTATTTTGAGCCTTTCTATGGTTTAAAACAGGGATTTGACCACTAACACTTAGCTGGGAGCCCCTGGAAGCTACAACTAGCAAGCAGGCTTCTTCGGCCTGCATGAACGTATCAAAATTCTGCTCCCTGGCAAATGTTCCAACTCTTTATTATGATGATGCTATATACTTTGGGTCCTTATCACACCAAACTTCTTCTTTAAACAGGAAGGTGACTAGACTTTCACTGAAAGAAAAAAATGTAACAAAATAGTTTGTGTTTTTTTATGTTAATTGTTTTTCCATCAAGAAAATGTGAAATATTGTTCCTCCCATGTAAACACCTGGGCGTGGATAAGGTAGATCACAGTTCAACCTCTAACACTGAGGTGTTGCTATGTGAGTTAAAAAATAAATAAATAAACAAAACACTAATAATAACAACATAGCCATGGAACATTTGAATAGGGCCTACGTGTACTTGTTACAATATCGATCCCCAGAGATGCTACCACTCTCAAGACATTAGGACCTCATGAAAGTCCTCCAATGAAATTCTGTCCAATGGTCTTTGCTAGTCAATAAAAATTTCAAATTCACTCTGATGTTAGATCAGTAAGCGATGATATTGTGATTAGACAATGGAAAACTCATCAGTCGTGTCTTCAGTCATATTAACTGCTTTCTATGGCATGCAGAATCATGCGTCCATGTATTTTATCCTTTTTCTAATACTATACACAGCTATTGTTTTTGAAAACATTGTTTTAATCTGTATCATTGTTAATAATAAGGCACTGCATGAACCCATGTACATATTTATTGGCAACCTGGCAGCAAATAGTCTTTATGGCAGCACTGTGATTCTGCCTCCATTGTTAGATAAGTTAATTTCGTACTCTTATGATGTATCACTGGCCTGTTGTAAACTGCAAATATATTGCATTCACACATATGCAATCATAGAGTTTACTATTCTAGCAGTGATGGGCTATGATCGTTATCTAGCTATCTGCCAACCACTACAGTATCCAAGAATCATGTCCATTACCAAAGTATACATTTATTCTGCATTTTCATGGTTGTATCCATTAGTTGCATTTGCCCTGTATTTTACTGTCACTTTGCGGTTAAAATTTTGTGGTAGAGTTATTGAACGAGTGTACTGCATTAACTATGCTCTTGTCAAGCTGTCCTGTACTGACACATCAATGGAGAGTATTGTAGGATTGCTTTCTGTACCTGTGTATACATTCCCTCAGCTCATCATGATACTTTATTCATATGTAAAGATTTTGAAAATTTGCCTTTTTGGTTCTAGGGATTGTAAAAAGAAAGCAGTAAAAACATGCACCCCTCACATCTTAGCCATTATAAACTACAGTCTAGGTTGCTTCTTTGGAATTGTACGGAGTCGCTTTCCTACTTTTCATTTACCTTTTGAAATGAAAATATTTATGTCACTGTATTTTTGGTACTTCCACCATTTCTAAATCCAATTATTTATGGGCTTAGTATCCAAGTTGTGAGAACAGATATACTAAAATTATTTAAAATACTGAACTGTACTAAAACGTATAGGTAAAATATATGTAGCCGGCATTCAAACTTTAATGCCCCATGGTTGCCAAGTTAAATATTCCAATGAGCTGCTCACATGGGCATCATGATACATGTATGTGTAAATAAATTTGGCGCTTTTTTTTATCTGTCATATGGCAAGAACTTGTCTAGGAAAAACGGAGATACGCTTTTCTCACATTCGCATAGTAGAGTTTGTTTGGGTTTGGGTTTGAAGGTAGAGGA
>JAODXP020000021.1:10390763-10417617 GCA_027497455.2 Sardinella longiceps | reverse complement strand
CTTCAAAAATATAGCTACTATTGCAATTAAGCATGTATATATTGTTTAATGTCGGTATATCTTAGTTTGATGGAAATTCAGTTGAATTCCGCACTGGTGTGTTAAAACATGATTATTAAAAAGATCAATATTTTTCAAAGTGTGCAAATCTTTCACCAGAATTACAAGAGCATCTTATGTGGGTGATTTTCTCAATGATAATTTATGGATGATGGCTTTTGAACAGTTTACCCCGGTTTAGAGCCTTATATCCCTTCAGTCTTAACGGTAGACGTGTAAAACAGGAGAAGGCGTTTTTACACAAAGTGTTGTCCTGTTTTGTAGGGGAAAAACTGCACTTCTCACTACACAATCGAGGGGTGTCTCACTTTGGAGGGAACTCAAAAACAAGTGCTAGTGTTAGGGAAGAGTAATGGGACTGGGCCTCTTAGCAAAGTCAATCGATCACAGTAAACTGTCACACTTTGGACAGTTGACACAAATCTGGACTGTGTCCATTTATATCCTTCCAGACTTTTAAACGCCATTAAAGAGCTGCCAGTGTATGCTGACGGTTAGTTGAATTATAGATAGTTAGTTAGATAGTAGTTAGTTAGTTAGTTATAGATGTCAGGATATTTAAGGTCCAGAACATCACTTACTTTCCCGATTGAATTCAAAAGTACGACAGGAATGTTGTAGGGGTCTTGTAATTGAAGTTGCAAGAGCGCACACACCCACATCCTCATGCTTCTGTTTCTCATGCAAAAAAACAAACAAAAAAACAACGGCTCTTACTCTAGATTCACGTAACTGCACGATGACTTGATGAATATTAATCTCGGTTACACTGATCACAGAGCTTTAGTCAGCCACATAAGCTAATTGCTATCTGGTGAAACAATGCGATTGTCATTCTAATGCTATTAGCCTGCTCTGATGAACTGTATTTGTGACAAAAATGAGTTTGAACGTATACAGAGTAGCCTAGACGTAGTCTATATTATATGTCATATCTCAATTCCACAGCCAGCTTGCTTGGTGCCAAGGTTCACAAACTCTTAAATAAATGACAAACCGTCAAACCTTTACACATCATAGAATGACAGAATGCTGAATTTTCGTACATTGCCCTAAACCTGCACGACAAAATGTGTGCTGTGAGGTGTGAACGTTAAAGGGAAGTTCACTTTCTAGCATGTTTAGCACCTTTTCTGGAGTGTCTAGGGTGAAATAGAATCATTCACACCAAAATTTTGACGACTGCTCCTGTCTCTGATATTTAGCTAATTTAAAATCCTCCCTTTTCTGCTTTATAATGGCTTGCTTTGTGCATGTCCGATAATGGCCTTAAAAGAACCTTAAACCTTTGTTTTAAAACATGTGCAGCTCACCAAGTGGTTAGTGAAGAACTTTTGACACTGTAAGAGACTAACAGATTTTGTTACCAAATTGTAGCTCTGTGGTTAGGACCAGTAATGGTGATGCCCTCAAATTTTGTGTATAGGTCCCTTGTCTCCCAAACCCAAAACTTGCAGCTCAACATTAAGCCTGAGAGGAAATTTAAGATACTGTCTCTGTCATGACCACTCAGACGCTCTGATAGCATTTGGTGACCTCAAACAACGGAGCTATGGGATTGGAACATGGATAGGAATCTCTGATTTTATCGTCATGTCTACAAGGATGGCATGGGGTATGATGACATGGGGTATGTGGTGCCTCTACAGACACAAGGATCAATTTCATTGGTAGTCAGAGAGTTCATACTGTAATTATAAGTAGGCCGACTGTTAACAGTCAGGTTATTGAGAAAGAAAATTGTTATCTGTTGTCACTGAAGGTAGATTTGAGTTTCACATGTTTTATGTTACCCAAATCACATCTGAAGTAAACTGTAATGTACCCTGGTAATTTACAGGCTTCATGAAATTGTGGGATAATAATGTTGCATCTTTTGTTTTTTGTTATAAGCAGGGAACAGGTATGGACAATAGCTCCTCTGCCAGTGACATTGTTATGTTGGAAGAATTAGGTCACTCAGAGTCATCCAGAGATGCTGTCTTTTACATACTACTCTTTGTTTACATTGGACTGCTAATAACCAATTTTGGTGTTCTCATCATCATCATTACAGAAAACAGCTTACACCAACCCATGTACTTACTGTTTTGCAACCTGTCAGTGAATGATATCCTTGGCAACACCATTGTACTACCCCGTCTTTTGTATGACACACTTTCAAAAGATTTTGGTATTTTGTATAGCACTTGCGTTACGCAGGCCTTTTTCAGCCACACATATGGTTCTGCATCCCACACCATACTAATTATAATGGCTATTGATAGATATGTGGCTATATGCAATCCATTACGATATAGTGCAATTATGACAACTAAGGCAGTTGTAATCTTGGCTGTATCTGCCTGGGGTTCTGCAGTTGTACTGGTTGCTGTGTTAATCAGCCTTACAATCAGGTTGTCTCGTTGTAGATCACTTATTCCAAATTTCTATTGTGACAATGCATCCTTGTTCAAGTTATCTTGTGAAGACGTGTCTATTAATAATATATATGGACTCTTTTACACTGTGGTGCTATTTTCCTCCTCAATGGGAACAGTTGCTGTCACATACATTCGAATTGGAATTGTATGCTGGACTAAGAAAAATGCTGAACTCAACAACAAAGCCATTCAAACATGTGCAAGTCATTTAGTCTTGTATTTGATAATGTTACTGTCTGGGTACACTGTTATAATCATGCATCGGTTTCCAGAACACAGATTCTTAAGAAAGCTTATTGTTATTCTTTTTCATATTGTGCCTGCTCATTTAAATCCAATTATTTATGGTTTACAGACTAAACATTTAAGGATGAAAATTGTGCACATATTTAGTAGAAAAGTCAACCCCCTTTAGGGCAAATTATATAATGCAATGTACATTAATTTCACTTCTTTAACAAATTTTAACATTTTCTTAAATATTTGGGCAATTCCAAGTAAAGATGATTATTGTCACATCCAAATTTTATGTCAATAGGATATTTGTATTAATAATTATGTTACCTTTGAACATTTGCTGTATTCAGATGTATATTAGCCTACATGGGAATAAGAAAATACAATGTTTGTTCTAGTCCTATCTAACATAAGAGAAAAAGAGAGGTAAACCTTTAATTATTGTTGATGTTCCACTATATCTTTACACAATATTGCAATTCAGAGGGAAGTACAGGTACCAGATGCCATTGAGCATGGGCTATCTAGCGGCAGTGCGTGGTGAATCCTCACACCCCTAGCCTTAGGAGCACTTAGAACTGCTGAGTTGGAAGCCTGGGCTTTTAGCTTTGTGGTTAGTGCTTTCGTCTCCCATAGCATGTGGGTGTTGTAATTGGGGTGGAAGGTCCGAGACGCTGGAGTGGTCAAGCCAACCCCGGCTACAAACAGTCTACTGTATAAGTAGTCCTACTACTACAATAGAAATATACTCAGACATACAGCCTTCAATTCCATTTAAACGTTGAAAATGATTCACAGAGATTTAACTGATTCCTATAGGTCATCTTAAATTGCAGATTGTTACTATTTACTTAATGAAAAATACAAATACAAAATACAATACAAAATAGACAAAATGCAATATGCAATGGCAAATTCAAAGAAGCAACCAATTTGGTTAATAAATTCATAGAGATCTTCTGATGGCTGTAAAGCTGGTGTCTATTGTCTTTGTATTTTGATGTTTGCAAGCTTTTTAAGGTGATTGACTTTATTTGACTTTTTATTGACATTGTACAAAGCATAATTAAGTGTAAATAAATAAATATGACCACTGAAACCTTGTACATTATGTCAAAAGGATAACACAATAAAGATCAAAGAGCTTGTTTTCATTGTGGTCCCTGTATGTATATACTGTACTGTGTATGTATCAGGCCAGAGCAATTTTTCTGAAAATTGCGGCAGAGGTTGCGCTGATTTTAGGCATTTTATTGCGGGAAAATTGCGGGTGGCTGGAAAAGTTGTGGAAAGTTGTGTGTTTTAATTTTTTTTTTTAAACGGCACTATTTTGATGTGTTTGATGATGGTAGGTGGTTGATAACTGCAGTGAACAATGCGATATTGCAACTGTAGGTTTTCCTTTTTTGAGGTTGTTACCATCTAGAACTGCAGAATACACATTATGGATGGCTAATGGCAATTATGGTTTTGGTTATCAACACTTCATATGACTACATGCCATCCAAGATCATTTGTAGATAAACCAGAACAAAATATTATATTAGAAATATATGTGAAATAGTGATGAAAGTGCTGCTTTAAAGCAAATTATCTTTTTGTTCATCTTCCTCTTCATCATCACTTTAACCTTATTTGGCTTGATTGATTGCACTGAGTAGACTGTATTTAAGCATTAGAGTAAAACTATGGTATACTTGATGTGAAGCCATTACCAGGTAATCCCTCTAGAGCAGTGGTTCTACCATAGTGGGATTATCATAAAAAATATGTGAATGTAGCCTGTGTCTTTATTTGAAGGCCAAATATTAGTTGTTCACTGAATATAAGAGGCAGACCTGTAATTCACTGTTTATTAAAGCATTTGAAGTGCCTACTCTATAAATGACTTGGTTAAAGGGTAGCAACATGTTTCTTGGCGAGAGGGCGCGAGGGCAGGTGGTCCCTGAAAAACATTTTTTTGGGGCAAAGTGGTCCTCGGCCTGAAAAAGTTTGAGACCCCTGCTCTAGAGGGAGCTAGCGCTCTCTCTATATTGAGAAGCCTCTAGAGCAGGGGTCTCAAACTCAAATGAGCTGGGGGCCACTACGGTCAACATTGTCTGACTGGAGGGCCACCTTGAGGGTCAATTGTAATTACGGTACAACACTTTTTTTTAATTTTTATTATTTTATTTCTACGTTTATTTAACAGGAACCTGCACATTTCATTTGCAATTATTTAGCGTGTTTTTTTTTTTTTTTTTATTTTTTTATCTAAAGATGTGATATTCAACCTTAGGCCTATATCTCTACGAGAACAAATATCTTTTCACTTTTAAATATAGGATTGTCTGGAATCTGGTAAGAGTCATGATAATGGTATTCTGTATGACTTTGCAACAATACATGTCCAGACAATATTTTATTAATTATTATATGTTATGAATATTAAATATAATATATGTTGGATCTTGAGAAAACATTTCTAGCATCTGCCCTAGTTAAAAGTTAGTCCTGACAGATAGGGAGCTAAAATCAACTTTCACAATGGAGAAGAATTCAACTATTTTGGAGTGACACTGTTGAAGACAACCCAGTGGGCATTTTGACGTTTAGAATTCATCAAGATTTTGACTCCATATGAAATATTATTTCATGAAGATGTTAACATCATAAGTTAAGGCATGTTAAGAGGTCTCACAAGGGTTTGTTAAAAAATCCAATTACTGATTTTTAAGCTTCAATTGTCATTAAATTGACATTAATTTGATGTCCTGAACCAAAGCATCTTCTTGATATTAAAATTATATAAAATAGATGTCCAGAAATTTGCTGTCAATGTCAATTTAACGTTTATGATTTATCAAGATTTTGACTCCATATTAAATATT
Organism: Sardinella longiceps; assembly: GCA_027497455.2. Taxonomy (NCBI): domain Eukaryota; kingdom Metazoa; phylum Chordata; class Actinopteri; order Clupeiformes; family Clupeidae; genus Sardinella; species Sardinella longiceps. The sequence goes on along the minus strand of JAODXP020000021.1, from coordinate 10,412,027 downwards.
TACATTTTCAATAGGTTTTTAACATCTCAAGTTATTGTCTGTAAAGAGGTTTCATTACAACATCAGTCACTGTCCTATTAAGCATAAGGTCAATACATTTTATATTAGAATAACATTATTTTGATGTCCTAAATAAAGCTTCATATCGATATCAAACTGACATTAAAATGATATCCAGTTTGATGTTTAGTAAACAAGATTTTGACTCCATGCTAAATATCTAGAAGGTAGAAAACTACTTTTGAAAGCCTACAACTCCTAGAATGCACTCCACACTCCCCTTCCCCTTGCCAATCCCTAGCCCACCTCCAGTTCCAGAGTGTCAGGTTTTGTGAAATTGCTAACTCTTAAGGCTCAAGTATACTTCTGCGTACACCTATTGCATGTCCGTCTCCGAGTCTCCGCTTGCGTGTCCAGTCATATCATACTTCTACGTCGCTTGTCCCTCAGCCAGGAGAGAAAAATACTGCCGTCGGGAATGACCGACGGCATGAGCAGCGCCAAAGTCCGCCTATTCATTAACAACTAAAGCAGAACTCTGCTGGCTACTTCATGTACACAGTAGCTAGTAACCTGTGGGGTTGAGCTTTTGATATCTCTTGTCACAAGGAGCAGGTTATAGTGATCAGTAGGCACAAATAAGTTGACTGAATGGAAGAAAATGAACTTTATTGCAGCCAGGTGTGTCCTGTTGTCTGCTAACTAGCTTGCTATCTAACTAAAAAGCTAGAGATAGCGATAGAGTTCTCCATGGTGTTGTGAGAAGAAACCGGGAGATTGACCAATCACAGCCCTTACCTGACCCAGTGCCCTCTCCGTTCTCGTACACGCATTGACGGATAGATAGGAAATTTTGGAGGTGCACGTCGAGCCACGGAGAGGGTCTACAACAGGCTCTACGTCGTCGTAGAGGGCTTTGCGGTGCGACTTACGTATGACTATAAACCTAGCTTGAGAGCTGTCAGAGCTATACACTTGACTTTGAAATTTGCCATTCATATCATTTGATGAAATGACACTGACACATTTAATGTCAACTGGAATTTCAGATTGAAACCAGTTTTGATATGAGTTGAATGTTGTCAAATTAATATTGATAGTCTCAACCAATAATGACATCAGTAGTATTATGTCATATTGGTGTTGTCATTTCAATGTCAATTTGCATTGAAAGATGTCCTTATTTTGATATTAATTCAACAATATCAAATTGATGTTGAAATTTTAACGTGTGATATTAATAAAAGGATGTAAAATCAATGTAGCCATTTTGACGTCGAGTTGACTTTCAAGATCGGATTACTCGGGAACCGCTAATCACAAAGACGACTGCTATGCACCATTGTGATCAGTAGTCATAGTTAAGTTAAGAATCTGTGAGATATTACACAGAAAACAATATATGACATGGACGCAACTGTATCGGTGAACACAATTTTGATACAAATTCAACGCTAATTATGTCGTGATGCGTTCAAGATCGGATTACTCGGGAACCGCTAATCACAAAGACAACTGCTATGCACCATTGTGATCAGTAGTCATAGTTAAGTTAAGAATCTGTGAGATATTACACAGAAAACAATATATGACATGGACGCAGCTGTATCGGTGATCATAATTTTGATACAAATTCAACGCTAATTATGTCGTGATGCGTTCATCACAGAAACTAAGTACTAGCACTGTTGGAAAGGGCAGTTTATGCAGATTCCAATGATGCCCTTATAATTTTGATTAAAACTCTGCGATTTTGCATAAAATACACTTCAAGTCTATCCAGGGCCCGCCCACTTGTCGCTGGTCGCTTGCTCAAATCTTGCTCTCATTGAAAATGAATAGAAACTGGTTGCATCCCACAAGTCGCTAGTCGCTAATGTGAAGGCGGGGTAAGGCTCTCAAAGTGAGTTGAATAGTGGACTTCCTAATAACATAATGCATTTTCGTTTTCGGCTGGCACTGAGCTATGCAGCAAATCAGCGAACAGGGTGAAAATGGAAGCCACAACGTTTCGAGTTGAAGATAGCAAAACACAACCTTTGATTTTAACACGTGTATAAATTTTATATAAGCCATAGTAAAATTTTGGAAAATGTTGCGAGAGCTGAACTTGGTCCACCTGAGCACCGGCATACAGTAACATCATGACAACCCAGATTGTGATAGGGTGAAGAAGAACAATTGCCAATGGAGATGTTCCAGAAGCTTTGCAAGAGGTGGAACAATGTCAAAGCGGATGGTCAAATCAGGCTAACCAAGTATACCTGCATTAAACCCTATGTAGGCCTATAATGGTAGAACTGGCATTATACAACAGTTCTGGTTGAACTATTTCTGAGTGTCTGATTGGACGAGATGCATTCTATGAGTGGCGATATCCAGCTCTCCTGCCACTGTGAAATAGGGTTATTGTCATTGAAACACTTGGGTTATTGGTATTGCAGACTGCTGAACATACAGTAATTACAGTAGTTTACGGTCAGATTTTGGTCAGCTCCAGTTATCAACAGATGCAATACAGTCATTGGTAATTGGTTGAATGTATGAAGTTGTCTCGTTAAATTATTGGAGTAGACATATAAGTTAAGTTACACTTCTGTGTATCCTGGGCAATGAAATAAAAGCTATTTTTGTTAAGGGATGATAGGCTTTAGAAATTAAACAACTTGTGTGTTGAGTTAGGACCGATTCATAGTCAACGCAAGGAACGCAATGGTTGTAAGCTACGCGTGCACTTACTGGAGGCTACAATGACTCCCATGTTATCACATGCGTCCACATAGCACGCGACGCAAGCTATGCATGATGACCTCCTTGCATTTGCGTTCCTTGCGTTGACTATTGTAGCGAAGGGAGAGAACAGTGATCCCACCCGGTCTCGAACCCAGGTCTCCGGGGTGCTAAAAGTGCAACTTGACCGCAACGCCAAAGAGCCAGGCTCGTTGGTATGTCAGTCAGAGCGCATACTCAACCGTAGTGACGGCACTCTGTCACAACTATGAATCGGCCCTTAGCAGCAGGTCAGCCTAGCTTGCATCTCCAAGAAGTAGAATTATTTGAATAATTTCATAAGCCCAGCAGATGGTTTAAAAGTGAAATGTATGTTATTTTCTGATACATGTAACATTAGTGTTTATTAACTCATCTGTGTTAACCAGTGTGAAATCTGTTCTATAGCCCATGTGTAGTTGAAAAGAAATTAACTGCTTGTTTCAGTGCACTGAAACATGGTCTTCAAAGAGGGCATGTAGTTCATCTATCTGATGTCACTGCCCCCTGCTGATTCACTTGGTCATTTGCATGGCATGATGTCAGATGCCAGGGTATAAATGATTCTGCAAGACAGAATCCAGACCAGAGATTCTGAGATAAACTTGGGATTGCTGTTGTTTTCAAAGGTTTCCATTTATTATCCTGAATCATGCTATGGCCTAGTGTAAACTTGTAGGCCTAATCTAAAAGACATAAACTGACAAACTGATAAGAGAAGAAGAAATGTTTTAATGGCTTACATTTGATTCTGTTTCAGCAGGTGTACAAGGTACAAGGATGGAAAATATTTCATCTGTTAGTGACCATCTTCTGCTGGAAGAATTAGGGATTCCTGAATCCTCCACATATCCTGTGTTTTTCACGTTACTCTTTGTCTATATTGGACTACTAATAAGCAATATTGGTATGATTATTGTCATTATTATGGAGAGAAGCTTGCACCAACCTATGTACTTGCTGTTTTGCAACCTGTCAGTCAATGATATTCTTGGCAACACGTTCTTACTACCTCCTTTGTTATCTGACATGCTTTCTAAAAACAGGTTAATTCCTTTCAATGCCTGTGTTTTTCAGGTATTTGGTGCCCATACATATGGATCTGCATCACACACCATTCTAATAATAATGGCTGTTGATAGATATGTGGCCATATGCAATCCATTAAAGTACAGTGCAATAATGACAGCCAAGGCAGTTTGGGCCTTGTCCGTATCTGCCTGGGGTTTTGCAATTGCATTAGTGGGTGTATTAGTGGGCCTGAGTCTTAGGTTGTCTCGTTGTAGATCTGTTATCCCGAATTTTTATTGTGACAATGCATCATTATTCAAATTATCATGTGAAGATGTGTCTGTTAATAATATATTTGGATTGTTTTATACTGTTGTTTTGTTGGCCTCATCCATGGGCAGTGTTGCTGTCACATATGTAAGAATTGCTGTCATATGCTGGACTAAGAAAAATGCAGAGCTCAACAGCAAAGCCATTCAAACTTGTGCCAGTCATTTAGTTGTGTACTTGATAATGCTATTTGCTGGGTTCATTATTGTCATAATGCATCGTTTTCCAGAGTACCCATTCTTAAGAAGACTTGTTGCTATTCTTTTTCACATTGTACCTGGCAGTTTAAATCCCATCATTTACGGCATTCAAACTAAACATGTAAGGAACAAGATATTGCAGTTGTTTGGCAGAAAAATAGCACCCAGTTAGGAGATAAAAGTATTTATATTTTAAATATAATATTTTAGGAGAAATTGTAGCATTCATTAATATTAGCCATTGTTTTATTGTGTATTTTATGTTTATGTGTCCATATCATAACATACATTTGATGTAAGACCTCATATTGGTCTGATAATATAATATTGTCACCTTCCTATAATAATCAGTAAGTCTTTTTTCATGAAAAAAAAAATATAATAATATACATTTTAGGCCCCTCATGTACATTATTAAAGATGTTTTCTAAATATTTTATGTATTAGTTTTAAAATGGAATCAACCATTTTGGATAAGAAACACTCATCATTTTTTATGTACAGCAGCTCTTACTATTCTCATGATGTCAAATGCAAAGTCCAATGTTTTCCCTGCGCTGAAAGCGTGTCCTCAGCACAATCTACCAAAAAGTGTCAGTGTCCAGCACACCTAATGCTGAATATGCTGCAATTGACCATTCACTTGTGTGCTTCAGCACCACCGTTGCTGGATGCTCGCTCTCCCTTGGTGGATGTGATTGTGAGCCAGATGAAAAATTCAGATGAAAGTTTCTTGTTGATTTCGAGGCCTTTTTCTCACATCTTTCTCCATCTGAATGAGATGATTTAAGGCTTTTACATCTACTGAGCAGAATTGAGGAGAGTGACTGATGGCGGATACTCAGTGCTCAAGTGTGCAACATGTTCAGGTTCAAATGGAGTGGAAGTTTATAGATAGTTGTAAAGGTGCCTAAACATGAAAAGCGTTGAAAAGGTCAGCATGTGCTTGACTAGGCGCTTGATCCAAAATGCCAATTCTGCATTTGACTAATATATTGGAGACTACGAAAGCTGTAACACTGCAAAAAAGAATTTGTAATGGGTACTTGAAAAATGTGTGGAAATTCGTTGCCTCAAATGAGTTAAGTAAATATGATTTATCTTAGATGTTTAGATGTAAAGTACTTTGAACTTGAAAAAGAAAAGTTATATTTACTTAACACATTTGAGGCAAAGAGTTTTCACACATTTTTCAAGTAACCATTACAAATTCTTTTTTACAGTGAACTTAAAGGAGAGTACCGGAGTGAATTCAAACATAGCCCTGTTGACAGAGCTTGCTAAATGCGCTAGTTAGCAAGTGGAACAAAATAATTTGGTACAGCACAGACCGAACGCGAACACAGAAGCAAACAGGCACTTTACACTGAATCAATGGGGCCTGACTGTTGGAAACCGAAAGTAAGATCTGAGGTTACATTGACTCAGTGTAAAGTGTTTCGCGTTCACGTTTGGTCTATGCAGTTCGAAATTCTTTCATTTCATGCAAAATATATTGCTGTTAGAAGGCTCGTGCAGCAGGGCTATGCTTAAACTTACTCCGGTATATTGCTTTAAAGAAATAGCTTTTTTAGACATCGGGGTGACAGTTACACCTGGCTGAAAGTTTCATAGCACACACAACTTTGCGTTGTTATTCTTTGTGTAAGTCAATTCTGTGTGTAAGTTCACTGACTCAAGGCAAAACAGTCCTGTACAAATTCAGTTTGCACTTGACATGGGCTTATACGTAAGGCTACCTTACGCCCATCTATGGTTTAACCCTATAAGCAGGGATGCCAGGATGGCCACTGCCTCGCGTAGGCCGTGCGCTCGGCCAGTTTGTACTTTATGCAGAGGCCTGTAGTTATTACTTACGGCCCCATCACATCCAAGGTACAAGGTACAAGGTAAACTTTATTATTCCACCAGGGGAAATTCATGTGGTCATAGTTGCCTTCATCCTTAATGAATCCATGCAGAATCGCCAATATGAATGGCATTGAGAGGAACTGCAGATGCAAGTATATTTATACCACATTTAAAGGGGACATAGAATGAATTAACTGAGCATTGTACCTTGTTCTCCGATGTTACAATACAATATATTCAATTGCAACTTTTCAAAAATAATATCAATGTAAACAACGCAACGAGCGCTTTCTAAAGTGCCACTCTCTAAGTGGTATGATGAATGGTTCACGCGTAAGTTAGCTTTGAATTGACATGAAAATAATATTGAGCACCTAACAGTTCTGCATCCATCATACATCAAGCTTTGTTTTCAGACTCCTGTTTGTCAAAATATCCTAGACAGATGCTAGTTGACTTGAAATCGCCATTTCAGCACCATGGAGAGCAATGGAGGGGAATATCATGCAGCCTTGTGTCTGTTACAACCTCATTCTTCTCTGTGCATAAGAAGATGAATAAAATATGAAAAATAATGAAATATTCTGTCAATACATATATTTGCAAGTTGAAAGGTCATGCAGTATCCCACCATCATGATACTTATATTGTTAGACTCCAGACAACCTCCTCTATACACAAGTGAAAAGATATCTGTACTTTGGTGCTTCCTATGGTGAGATATCAGCAAAAATTTGAAAGACCGAAAGAAAAAAATGATTCTAAGGCCACTGTAAGCAACAGGTAAGCAGTATCAGCAGAAAAATACGGCTCAATAGACTCTTTAGGAATAGGCTCATTTAAGATCAGTGGTTGAATTGGAAGTGTCAAGCGAGATACGCCCAGGGAACCCTCCAGCATGACTTCTGTGTGTTCTGGTTCAGATTCATGATTTTGACCCCTTCCAAGTGCTCCTTATTTTACACAAAAGGTGCTTAAAATACAGTATGACAGAAACCCATTAAATTCCTTTGACCAAAAATTACACAAAAAAGGTAGGCCTTTGTCAGAGAGATGATGTGTTTGTGTACACCACTGTGAAAACTTATGGCCACAAACCTCTGTGTTTGTCCTATACAGTAGTTGAAAGGAAATTAAAATATGCTTCTTTCAGTGGCCTTCAAAGAGGGCTTGTAGCTCATGGCTCTGATGTCACTGCCCCCTGCTGACTCAGAATTATTTGCATGGCAAAGATGACGAGATATAAATGATTCTGTAAGACAGTCATCAGAGATGGATTTGGGATTGCCGTTGTTTTTAAAGGTCTCAGTTTCCATTTATCTTGAAATATGTAAAAGCATACTGTATATGATCTGCTACAGAGAAGAGAAGTCAAACATTGTTTTAATGGTTTCATTTTAATTCTTTTTCAACAGGTGTAGAAGGTACAAGGATGGAGAACATTTCATCTGTTAGTGACCTTCTTTTGCTTGAAAAATTGGGGATTCCAGAATCATCCACATATCCAGCATTTTTCACATTACTCTTTGTCTATATTGGACTACTAATAAGCAATATTGGTATGATTATTGTCATTATTATGGAGAGAAGCTTGCACAAACCTATGTACTTGCTGTTTTGCAACCTGTCAGTCAATGATATCCTTGGTAACACAGTCCTTCTACCCCCTTTGTTATCTGGCTTGCTTTCAAAAAACAGATTCATTAATTTTCATACCTGTGTTTTACAGGTATTTGGTGGCCACACATATGCATCTGCATCACACACCATACTAATCATAATGGCTGTTGATAGATATGTGGCCATATGCAATCCATTACAGTACAGTGCAATAATGACAGCCAAGGCAGTTTGGGCCTTGTCTGTATCTGCCTGGGGTTTTGCAATTGTATTAGTTAGTGTATTAGTGGGCCTGAGTCTTAGGTTGTCTCGATGTAGATCTGTTATCCCGAATTTTTACTGTGACAATGCATCCTTGTTCAAATTATCATGTGAAGATGTGTCTGTTAATAATATATTTGGATTGTTTTATACTGTTGTTTTATTGGCCTCATCCATAGGTAGCGTTGCTGTGACATACATAAGAATTGCTATCATATGCTTGACTAAGAAAAATGCAGAACTTAACAGCAAAGCCATTCAAACATGTGCAAGTCATTTACTTGTTTACTTGATAATGCTATTTGCTGGGTTCATTATTGTCATCATGCATCGTTTTCCAGAGTACCCATTCTTAAGAAGACTTGTGGCGATTCTGTTTCATATTGTACCTGGTAGTTTAAATCCCATCATTTACGGCATTCAAACTAAACATGTAAGGAACAAGATATTGCAGATATTTGGTAGAAAAATAGAACCCAGCTAGTGGATAGAAATATTTACAGCTTATGACACATTGTTGCCTATGTATTACCATATCACTGTATTTTATCTGTAGTGTCTCTATATCATAAGACACCTTATTAGATGAAAACTCTCATATGTGTATAGTTAGGTCCTTCTAGTGTAAACATATATTGATTACCTCTGCCGTGTTGGTTTGCATGCATGTTTGATTGTGTACAAAATTACTCGAAAAGATTTGAAAAATTCTTTTCAGACGATATGGGTATTGGGACAAGGGTGATAAGTGCTGTCATACGATTAAAAAAAAAATTTGATTAATCACAAAATTTTGCCATGATTAATAATGATTGATTTAAATTTTAATCGCCACTCATTTCTTCCAGTAAGAATTTGGATGCTAGGGTATCTAGGCTATCTTTAGTTTAATTTAAAAGCCTAGCCATTTTCTATCTGAAATTGAACCAAATACATACCATGAAAGTGGAACCATATCCATCAGAATTAATCTGAGGTTATTTTTTTATCACTTGAGTTAAAATGTTAATTTTGCCAGCACTACCCATATGAAAAAGTTTTATATGAAACTTATAAGAAGTGTCATATAAAAAAACATATAAAAACCTTTCCTGCCAGAAACATACATGACTATCCAAATCTTATATGGCACATACTACAAAAGTGGTCCGTTTCTCATTTTAGTCATACAGTATATGAATGAAGCGCACAATACATATGATTTGGAAAAGTAAATTATGAGGAACATTTACTTTCAGTATATGTAAGGGATAATGAACGACACGGCGTGCAGATATAGAAAAATAACGCACGTTCGAAGTTCTAAGGCTAACAAGGCCGAAGGCTGTGAATCTGTGAATCAGCTACAAATGCCATACAAGCCCCATCTGAGATTCTTATACAACATATAAAAACATTGTAAAGTTTATATAAATCTTTTTCACATGGAAAGTGTCATGTACAATTCTTACATGGTGCAAGGTTAAGTTTCACATTTTATGTATTTTACATGGATTTAACATGTGCTCTGAGTCCCTTATAAAATACATATATGATTCTTATACAACATGTAAGAAAAATGTAAGTTTCATATAAATCTTTTTCATATGGGTAGTAGTGATTACATTTTGGTGGTTGGTGAGTGGTGGTCCAGAACATCATCTAGAATTTATATTACAGCGACTTTATTGCCTTGTGAGAGATCTGAGTACTTTTCTTTTTAAAATGTTATGTAAATGTTTAGTATGAGTTCTAAAATGGCATCAACCACCATATTTGAAGTGTTACAGTAGTTAGTCTTTGTGTCTTTCCCATGTTTTGCAAACTGTATCTCAGTTAGAAACTATATGCTTGATAGTAATCATCTATAGCAAAAGATATTGATATTGATGTAGCTCTTTACCACTATGTGAAATATTGTCATGGAGAATCTGAAGCGTCTGAAATGTTTTCAGAGAAGTGTACATTTCCAGTTATGCAGTCATGTTATTTCCCTTGCAGCACATGATAATATAAATGATAAAATAATTCTACAATAAATTTCATCTGTCAATTATGAGTACCATATGTATTAAGTGTGGACACAGAGGATGAGAACCACAGAGTCATTCATGGAGCATGGCAAAGAGGTGGAAATTTTTTTTACTCTGACGGCCGATTCGACCAAAAGCTGAGTGTGAGCGGGCGTAAGTGGTGCAGGCGCGCTTTTGGTCCGTTTTCGTTCAGAATACATGTTAACAGGTTAGATCATTTGCACTGCACGCATGTTCTGCGCGGCTCCTGTCTGGTGTCTGAGTGGTGAACAGATTTTTCCAAGCGTTTTCAGCGCAGTAAGCGGGACTGCGGTGTCCATAGATTTTGAATGCATAGCTCGGGCAGCTGGTTCACACAGAACACCGCAGAGACAATTTCTGGTGTGAATGCACATGCCCACAGGCACTGCTCACAGACAGCACAGCGCCCGGAACCCAAACGCGCAGTTTGTGTGTGAATCGGGCCTGAGGCATTGAGCAGGGTGCGGAATGCTATCACCACTGCTAAAGAGTAAGATACCCCAAAATGCTCACAGTTGAGTTGGCCTAGTGATAGAACATCCCCCTCTCAATTGGGAAATTGTGAGTTTATCTCGTGGTTGGGTCATAAAGACCATCATAAAAATGGTACCTACTGCCTCTAGCCTGGCGCTCAGATATCTATACATGGAGTGGGTAAAGTTAAGAAAGGGGACTACTAGGAGTAACCCCACACCCTAGCCTGACATGGCCCACCCATAATACTTCTGTTCATTCACATGGTATGGCGATGGTTGGCTGGGGGGTTCAGTTGGCTACCAGACAGCCGGCCAAAAGGAAGCTGATTGGACGAGCTGTCCAATCGTTTAAACCCAGAACTGAGTGCCCTGAGTGTCCTCCCGCCCTATAATCACTTCAGGTCAAAGAACCTCTATACCATGAATAGGAATGAACAGAAGTATTATGGGTGGGCCATGTCAGGCAACATGAAAATGGGCAAGAGTATGTCCATCATCTCGAAACATGGCTAGAAAGTCACCAAATCATGGCAGTAAGTCGGCTGCAAATCCACCCTCCAGTGTTGTATTAACTAGCAGATACTGTAGGCCTACTTTGCTAATGGTCCTGTTGGTGAAAGTCAACGCAATGTCATAATGTGAATAATTATTTTCTGGTATAGTCAATATGCACTTTACTATGATGTTTGTGAATTTATGAACATAAATTTTCATGTTAAGAAAATTGCAGTTTGTTTCACAAGTGTTTAGAATCAGAACATTGTTTAAGTTTGCTACTCCTACAAGTTTCAGTTGAAATGGAAGTGTCAAGCAATCCAGACTTGGTTGTCTTCTGCTTCTGATTCATGCTTTTGACCTTCAGATATTTTTCATTAAGGTGCTTAAAATACAGCTTTTTTTGACCAAAAATTACGCAAAGAGCTGGGGCTATGTTACAGATTATGTAACAAAGTTATAGACTCCTGTGTGTACACCACTGAAAACACTTTTGGCCACAATTCTGTGTGTACACTGGCTATTTTTCGCCGGTGTTGGTTTGTCTGTTTGAATATGTATAAAATTACTCAAAAAGATGAATATGGGTATTTGGGTATTTGCCACAATTCTGTGTGTACACTGTCCTATAGAGCTGTTGAAATGAAATAAATGGTGTGCTTGTTTCAGTGGCTTTCAAGGAGGGCAGTAGCCACTGGCTCCCGCCTCCTGCTGACTCACAGGATCATTTGCATGGCAAAGATGCAGAGCTATAAATGGTTCTGCAAGACAGACAAACTTGGGGTTGCTGTTGTTGTGAAAGGTTTTAGTTTCCATTCATAATCCCAAATATGTAAAATCACAGCATAACCTCTCTCAAAGACAGTCCAGCAAATTGAATAGAGAAGATAAATGTTTTAATGGTTTGACTTTGATTCTGTTTCAACAGTGTGTAGAAGGTAGGCCCTACAAGGATGAAAAACTTTTCATTTGTTAGCGACCTTCTCATGCTTGAAGAATTAGGGATTCCCGAATCATCCACATATCCTGTGTTTTTCACGTTACTCTTTGTTTATATTGGACTACTAATAAGCAATGCAGGTATGATAATTGTCATTATTATGGAGAGAAGCTTGCACAAACCTATGTACTTGCTGTTTTGCAACCTGTCTGTCAATGATATCCTTGGTAACACAGTTCTTCTACCCCATTTGTTATCTGACATGCTTTCTAAAAACAGGTTAATTCATTTTAATACCTGTGTTCTACAGGTATTTGGTGGCCACACATATGCATCTGCATCACACACCATACTAATTATTATGGCCATTGATAGATATGTGGCCATTTGCAATCCATTACAGTACAGTGCAATAATGACAGCCAAGGCAGTTTGGGCCTTGTCTGTGTCTGCCTGGGGTTTTGCAATTGCTTTAGTTAGTGTATTAGTGGGCCTGAGTCTTAGGTTGTCTCGTTGTAGATCTGTTATCCCGAATTTTTATTGTGACAATGCATCATTATTCAAATTATCATGTGAAGATGTGTTTGTTAATAATATATTTGGATTGTTTTATACTGTTGTTTTGTTGGCCTCATCCATGGGCAGTGTTGCCGTCACATATGTAAGAATTGCTGTCATATGCTGGACTAAGAAAAATGCAGAGCTCAACAGCAAAGCCATTCAAACTTGTGCCAGTCATTTAGTTGTGTACTTGATAATGCTATTTGCTGGGTTCATTATTGTCATAATGCATCGTTTTCCAGAGTACCCATTCTTAAGAAGACTTGCTACTATTCTTTTTTCCATTGCACCTGGTAGTTTAAATCCCATCATTTATGGCATACAAACTAAACATGTAAGGAACAAAATATTGCAGATATTTGGCAGGAAAATAGAACTCAGCTAGAAAATACCACTGCAAATATATGTACTGTCATTATGTTGGTGTATTTTATCTGTAGTGTCTCTATATCATCAAGACACTTAACATGACAACCCTCTTATCAACTTCTTGTATAGGCCTATAATATGCATTTAGGTCCTTCTAGTCCAGCACTTATTTTGGCTGAAGGGCCACATTGGGTTTTAGATAGATTGATTGGCTGGGTGTTAAGAACCAACCTGTTGATTTGTAGCTCTCTAAGACGTAGCTCTGTGAGAGTGTTCTCAAGGTTGTGGAATCACAGGCGAACATGTCTGTATGTGGGAAAGTGAGCTATGCAATATCTGCATGTTTTTTGTTTGTTTGTTTTTGTCTAGTTTACTGTGTCCTGTTTTTTATCTGTGATATGGATTCCCCTGGGTCTGCAATAAAGAATAAAGATTGGGGTGATGTTGTTAAATTAGCTCAAGTCTCAAACCAGTAATCCCACTTTCTTGAGAGGACGTGTTAACACGCTTGATTTGTATTTCATCAATATAACAAATTTGACGTGTTAACACGCTTGATTTGTATTTCATCAATATAACAAATTTGACAAATTGGGCCTATAATCTAATTAACCTTGGCTAAAAATAAGAAATTATTCCTCTTTTGGAAGGCTTCACAAGTGGGTTAAATAGTCCAACATGCTGCAAGTGGCCCCCAAGCTTTAGTTTACACACCTCTGTTCTAGTGTAAGCATGTTTATTACCTCCACCAGGCTATGTTTCGCCGCTGTTGGTTTGTCTGTTTGAATGTGTACAAAATTACTCAAAAAGATGAATATGGGTATTTGGACATGGAGCAGGTGATTAGATTTTGGTGGTGATCTGTGACACCATCTAGAATTTATATTCCGTCAGTGACTTTATTGACTTGGCAGAGGTCTCAGTGCTTTTCTTTTTAAAATGTTTTGCAAGTTCTAATGTTCTGTTATAAAATGGCATCTAGAGTTGTCATGTTATCATATCACTGTACATTGCCTGTCCAAATTATAAGAAATCATATACTGGATAGTTATTCATCTATAGAACCATAGAGCCGAAGATATTGATCTAGCTCTTTATGTGATATTCTCATGGAGAATGTGATGTGCCTAAAATGTTTTTGGAAAAGTGTAAATTCCTGTTATGCAGTCATGTTATTTAACTTGCAGCATGGACGTGCTGGGATCACTGGTGAGTTGAATGTCACCTACTTCAACTCCTTACTCTTGTGAATAATACTGATTGATGCCATTCACAACAATAAGATAAACAAGGTGTATGACACACACACATAACACACACACACACACACACACACACACACACACACACACACACACACACACACACACACACCTGTGAACTTTAGCCTAAACCTAAGCCTAACTACATATCACATCAAAAGTTCACATGGTCAAAAAATGATGAGAGAAAATAAATTGCTAAATGAATTTAATGAAAATTATAGAGCATTTACAAAGCATGCAAAAATCACCCTTGTAAAAAATAAAACAAAAAATAAACTCTTCTTTAGCTACTGCTACATATTGCAGTTGAAAATAACATGAGGCAGTTTGGATGTAAAATGTAAAGACGGATATCATGTAGGCTATTCAAGGTAGAGGTTATTTTTAAAAAAAACCTAAAAACCAAATGGTAAAAGTGATTTACAAAGTCTCATAACATTCAGGAGTCAATTCAGGGCTGACTTAGGCCTACTGTACCAATGCACCACTGTGCCCCATGTACAGTAGGTAAGAGCAAACAGTCAAACACATTACATACAAAATTCGAGCTGGAACATGCAGCTAGCCACACTACTGCAGCTAGCGGCTAATGTCAGAGAAGCATTTGCCAATGACTGATGACTTTATTAAATAATTTCATTTTCATTTAATGTTTGAATCTATTTCATTTCTCATTTATTTATTTAATTTCGTCACAAAACAACATTCCATACAATACTATAGACTACAATATATGGATAGAGTAACATACATTTGAAACTGGCCCAAGTAAAGGTCAATTGGGTGATCTTTTGTTAATGCCCTCTGTGATACTTCAAATAACACTGAGGTGAAAGAAGAGATCTGTGGAATATACTTTTTGCATTTTGCTGTGATAGAAACAGGAAATGAAGGAGGGTGGGATTAGGACCTGGTCAGACTTAAACCTACTGTGGCCATTTACTGTACTTTATTAGCCTGGGAGTTCCCATGCTCCTTTGCACGCTTATTTCATTGCACTCTGCAGAGCAGCATGGTGACCATGGCCGTTTTTCTCGCCTGCTTTCGGTATCCAATCACAGAACAAAAAGGGATTTGTACGGCCCTCGATTGCATTTTATGTCAAGTGGTGGCTCTGGTATTGGCTCCGAGGTGTACAGACGCTATGATAGACATTCGTAGCGCCCAATAAACGGCTCTGGACAATTGTAAACGATGCTTCCGCTACGAGAAATGCAATAGGTAGGTCCCCAGACTAAATATCACTTGTGATTTTAGTTTGGCATTCGCCAGGCTAGTACTTTATTATGGTATAGGTGCAATAGCCAACATAATTATAGATCTTGTACTTTTCACAATTTACAATTTGATATACGTTAGGGAAAAGGTGCGTCTGACTTTCATTGTTATGATTATGATTTTTCTTTGTTTTATTAAATAGCCTTACCCATTATTAGCAGACTCATCAAAAACACCATAATGAAAAAGATCCACATAAAGAAGCGATCCAGGACTTTGGCCACTTTCTTCCACTCGCCACTTCTCTTCTGGGTGGCTCTCTGGTCACGGTAGCAGTTGGCTATGTACTCGATATTCCTCTGCAATTCCTGCTGCTCGCACACACACTTGCTTTTGGACTCAGACTCTTTCCGCCCGCCTCTCTCGCAGCCTGGCTCGCCGCATCGTGCATACCTCATGGCTCCCTCAGCGCTGTCGCCACAGTCCATGCTCATGAACACTCCGTTTCTCCATGCCGTGAAGCGGTTCGTGGGGTTTCTACCTATGGAGCCAGCAGGACTCATGACCTGATCCTCGTTCTCCTCGAGGATCCTCTGGGACATCTCGTCCTGTGGCCTCTCCATCCTCAGGATGCTCTCTCTCCCAGCCTGGCCGTTCATCCTGCAGTCGGCGTCACCCTTCTCTGGCAAAGACTCTGGTCTTTCAGGCTGTGGCATCATGCAGTTCTCGCCAACCTCGAACACAAAGCAGATACGGGCCATGTACTGCAGGATGAACTTCTTGGCCCACCTGGGGACTGGCTTTGCCTCAGGTCCACAGTAGTGGATGTTCATTATGAAGATGGTCAAAGCTGTGGAGGCGGTTATCATGGTCATTGTGGCTATGTAGTATTTCCCTGTAGAAATACATTGACACACAAAAAGGTGAGAATTAGATCAAAAATAAACAAGCTGAACATTTGCTCTTGTTGATTGTATGAGTTGTAATTGAAAAATATAAAAAATAGTTGTACTGAAAAATAATTGTGCTCTGTAATTGAGTTGAAAAAGAATTGTATGGTAAATCAAATACATGATATGTATTTATAATAGTAAACACCAACTTTCAGTTGCAGGAAATATCTGGAGTGAAATGCTTCCCAGCTTCCCATGCTTCGCACAATTGTACCATGAAAAATATGCACTGCCTCAAGACGGTGTTGTCTGCAAGACAACCTTGGATAATGATGGCTTCTACAGTCTTCTACAGAATCTATCTGTACATTTGCAGTAAGGGGCACTTCAGTTTGGGTAAAGTTTTGATTGTCAGAAACTACCACAAAAGTGTAAGGATGTTTTGAGCAATTCAATTTTAAAATTAGTGACACACATATGATTGATGTGACTGTGCTATGTAGGCCTACTGCCCATCATGTAAAAATAGCCATTTGAAGCATTTTACTTCAGATATTTTCAAGTATTACATCAAATATTACCAATAAGGGGCACATTTTCAGATGGTGGCATGATTTCGGCAACCAGGAGCTGAAATACGGTGAGGGCCAGCATTACTGTTACACCCAGTGACACCTTTTCCCCTGAATCAGCAGGTAGGTAGAAGCCCAAGGGAGCCAAGAAGGAGATCATCACACATGGGATGAGCAGGTTGAACACGTAGAAAGACGCTCGTCGTTTGAGTTTCAGAGTGTAGGTGACATCTGGATAAGGTTCTGCACAACACCCGTACACGACTACGTTCCTTTTCGCAGGCATACCAAGCACCTCCCATTCTACATTGTCTATCAAGTCAGCCAAGTCAGCTGTTTCCATGGCATTCAGCAGGTCCAGCTGATTGCCATTGTATGTCCAGGAGCCATAGGTTAAGCGGCATTGCTGTGCGTCAAAGGGAAAGAAGGACACGTCCACTTTGCAGGAGCTCTTGGTGATGGCAGGCGAATCCCACATGATTTGACCATCATGTCGAACCACCACATTAGTGTCCATTGAGCCCGTGAAATGATCGTCAGCGCTAAGTTACAGACAGAAAGGGACAAGATATTGTCAAGGTGGACAACAGAGATTCTTGGATAGAGACACTAGAGATAAAATGCATACAAGAGCTGCCAAAATTGTCTGAAGCTTATTGTTATGTGTGTGATTTTAATCTGAAATTTTGACTCCAATCTATATATTTAATCACCAACACCATTCTTTTTATCAGTAAAAGTATAAAAACACACAAATAGTTGTCTGAACGCAACTCAAGATTAAGGAGGAATATGCTGACAAACGGACACACTCAATACCATTGCTACCTACTTGTTATATAGGACTATATCAGGTCTCCATACATAACTACTAGGTACGCGGATGGTATCGAGTCCATCATAATCATGTTTATTCCACCTTAGGTGTACATCTATCCACACCTGTCTTATCCATAGATATGCTGTAAGAATCTGGTTACGTTCATCCTGTAAAAGAGGAAGATATGAAATGTATTCCCTTCATGACATCAGTATAAGGACCATAGATGATTGGAGTAATCAGTAGTATATTGTATATGGCTATGCAGACATAAGTGTCATTCCCAAGCCTGTTGTCTAAGGTTGAGTAACAGAAAATAATGTTTTAATGTATGCGCCATGCAACTGCACAATGCAAAAGATGGATCCATATGTGCAAAGCTCTATGCTATGTAGTTGAATTCCTAACAAAGTCATTGATGTTATACAAATTTTATACAAATGGTAGATGTGTGGATATTTAGGGATTACAACCAGCAACCAGGATTACAACCTGTCCTGTTAATCATTAAAATTCTGCATCTGATCTACGATGCCATGATAAATGATGACATTATACTTTTTATGACAATTAAATCACTATTGGAGTATTACCATATCGATGATCTGTGAGAGAGTGATCTGAAGGGTGACATTCAAAATGTCTCCTGTGTCTTCCACTGGCCGCAGAGCATTCGAGTAATTGCCGAATAAATCCTTTAAAAGTTTCTGTGCATAACTTGCATGGGCACTTTCACAGGCTATGACACCATAAACAGCCAAAGACAGACAGAAAAGTGTTGTTAGAAATAACATGCAGAAAATTACATATTACAAGGAATGCATTTTAATAAATTAATGGGCATCAAAATCAAGTCTAAAGGAGTTTCAAAAGAAGAGTCACAAATTGCTACTTATGGTATTTGAGTTATGTAAAAAGTAACAGCTTTCTTCATAACATCATAGTATCCTGTGTGGTCTGTTACATTTCACGTTTGAGAATTTCTGTATCTTTTAATGCGATAACAAGGACGTGTTTCTTGTGAGGACATTCAATTAAGAATTTATTTTATGTTACTTTCACCTTTCATAGTTGATAGGGGTGGAAGTTTTGAAAAATTATTTACATGCACACAGAACTAAAGATTGCATTTTTTCAGTCAATTTTTTTTCTATCAGAATTATCCATGTCTTGTTCTAACACAGACAGCTTGTTCTTGTACCAGATGGCACCAGCAGCATAGTGGTACACACTAGATTATCATCAACCGTGAAACCAACCCAGAGGTGCCATTACTTGTATGCAAATACAATCTGACTCTGAGTCTGTTGGTCACATCTATAGGAATTTACATCTGCCAGTGTGTGTATTTACAAAATATATTGAGATAAATATTTGTATTATGATTCCATAAGATGTTGATTTGAGGACGTAAGATTATAATTTAAATGCTGACTTCCATGATATTTGTTTTTCCACAAGTAGGAACGCATTCACACATCTCATAAGTTCACCAAGTACTACTGACTGGCACAGACTGTATGAACTCCATGAGAAGTGATTATTCTGATGTCCATCACTAGCTTCAGTTTGTAGTACCCTTTGAGGATTGGGGGATTGGGGAAGGCCAGATGTTCACAAAGCTTTGCTGTCTCAGTAAAGCTCTCAGAACAGTAGGCCTAAAGGCCACGGGATTACTCCAGAGTAATCACCTCTTAACAGCACATACTTAAACGTCAGGAAGTGACTGAGTAAACTGTGTTTGGTATTTCTGTGTGAACATAAAAAATTATTTACTTGAATAGGCTGCAATATATTTCCATCGTAAGGAGTAGCCACAAAACGACAAAAGGAATTAACTGCTATAATTATAATTTATAGTAATCCATTTGATTTTATTTAACGCTAAATTCTCTCTCCATATGACATTTCTTTGCACAAAGCTAAAGTAAAAACTAGGGTTGGAGAGTGGGACCAAAAGATGGTCAACATTATTTTAAATTATTCAATAATAACTTCATGGCTAGCTAAAATAAAAACACTGTAATTTGGACACATTGCATGAACATTCTTCAAGAAAATTTAGTAAATTATGACATTGCCCTGCACGCCCTATGGCCAGCCCATGTCAAAACTCATTCAAGTTTAACATTCAACCAACGTTACACTAGAGACAGACAGACAGCGTATTGACTGAGGTATTACCTGGTATAAGTTGTAAGCAAAGCACGGGTAGAACCAGTGCATATATTTCCCGTGATTTCATCTTTCTGGAGGCGACTCCTTTGACCGCATGCGATTATAATTAAAGCCCGCTTCTGATTGCATCTGATAGACTAAATAACGAGTCTTGCCACCAGCAGCAGGACAAACTACAAGAGCAGTAGCCTACATCGCGGCATCGTTTAATCGGGATGTCACATGACTGCATTTAATAGAGCCTTGCGTAAACGTGAGCTCCATCTGTTCTGTGCGTCTTCTCTTACGATACATCTCTGGATCAAATACATTTACCTTATTTTTCCAATTCAAAAGTTCACTTAGCAACATAATAATTGAAATTGACACGGGACTGGTTAGGCCTACATTTGAAACAGCATTTATGCTATGTCACTGTAGTGTTTTGTCGATCAAAAAACTTGTGAACATGGGCATGAGTATAAAAAAGATGCTATGATGCACTCAGCCATGACTAAAAATAAGCATCCCGTACCCCGTACCTGCAGCAGTTCGATTTACCTCCACGCGGTGGCACTGCGTAATTCAGTTTACAATAATGTACAACATCTGGGATTAACAATAGGCTACTCGACAGTCAGTGAGACTGTCATTTCTGTCAAACGTCCACTTCAGTATAGTGTGAATATGACTGTGGCTCACAGTTAGTGTCGGGTGTTTACTCTGCTAGAGGTCAGCTGAGCCGTTTGGTGATCACACTTCAACCAACTACATAGCCTAACTGAGACATTTGCAGATAGTGTTGGCCACATTGACGATGCATCGCTACATTTTCATCTAGCCTACATTGAGAGAATTTTGGACTATGCTCTATTTGTCCAAAAAGGTTACCGACGTCAGGCTAACATGCCAGTCTGATGTCTTTAAAAATGCTCTAATAGTCCTTAATTATGGCCTACTTACTTTTAGGGATTAGAGCCTGATATATTTAAACAGCTGGCTGGGGTGGACTCATCTATGATGAAATGTTTATTTAGAATTTCACTGACATTTAATGTTCATTGGACCGGAAAACTGCACTGATGTCAGGCTATAATTGTAGCTTGATAAAAAATAATAGCCTACCACACTCCATTAAAGTAATGTAATGTAGAAATTCTAACAGAACAGACAAAAGGATAATGACGTGTAAAAAATAATATCAAGCCTGCTTATGATCAAATTGTACTTGCATTATTAAAAACTAAATAACTATTGAGGTAAGGCTGAGGTAAACTTTGTAGCAGCCTACCAGTGAGGGATTGAGGACATAGCAATTATGTTACCAAGTTACCCGCCGTCTGAAAAGAGTGCGCAACATCCTGCGGGACCAACACCACCCTGCCCGACATCTCTTCCAGCTGCTGCCGTTTGGGAGAAGGTA
>JAODXP020000021.1:10169459-10390663 GCA_027497455.2 Sardinella longiceps | reverse complement strand
CTAAAGTGTACTGTATTTTTCAATTTCCCTTACCATTGCTCTCAAAGACTGCATCTATTTTGTTCCCATAGGCTGCATCCAATTCTTTGTTCAGCTCAGGGAAGTCCTCTGATTCGGTCCTAAAGGCTGGATTCAATTTTTCCTCAACTTCAGGGAAGCCCATAGATAAAGGCCTTGGGTATCCTGAGTCCATTAGCTCTGTTCTGGGATTATAGCTGCAAATATGAGAGACAGAGAGACAGTGTTGTGGTTGCTCTGTCAATTAGAGGTCATTTTACATTTGGATTTTGGAATCATGTAGGTCTACGTCTACGTACCTCCAATACTTTAAATCTTTATAGAAGAAAACAGTCTTTGTTGTGGGCTCATACAGCGCAGCATCGATCTGGCTCACATTTGAGGCAAAGCCCAAGCTGGTCAAGTTTTTTGGATAACCAGACAAGATTTTTTTGGTTTGAGAGTCTATTCCCCAGAATTTGTTGCCTGCAGTGTCAAAAAGTTATCAGACTTAATTGCCAATAAATACACAGTGATATTGGAGTATCTCCAGGGAGGTAATGGAGGCTAAATGCAAGTAAATACTTAAAAGGATCCCCGGCTAGTTGGGCATGTTAGCGTTACTAGACTAGCATTGGCGTCAACTTTAATTGAGGTTATCCCAAAACATTAAAAATATGACAGTTTTAATAAAATGTTTAATAGATCCTGGAAATATATTCACTTGTCAAGTTCCATTATAGTTACGCCTCAATGACTTCTGGGTGAAACGTGACATCGACCGTGACCGATAGTAATGTTATAACGCTAACATGCCAAACTACATATAGAGGCCCATTTTGCAGTGATCACAAAAATCATAGTTTCTTCACCTCTTATTTTGGCACTATAACACAGATTATCTTGGGTTTAAATACCTTGGAAGAAGTAGGCTACCTTCCCTGGAATTTCATAGGCTGCATCCACATAAGAGATCTCTGGCCAGGTTGTTGACACTTTCCTTAAAGGATATGCACTCAGCACTGTACTCTTCCTCCAGTAGTATCTGAAAACGTATTAGAATGTGTTCATACAGTACACACTGTTGATTCTAGTCTGGGAGTACCCATGCATGTTCCATTTTATTTCACATGGTGACTACGGCCGATTTCAAGATTTTATGCCACCTGCTGGCTATGGCTATGAGCTACGTACAGACACAACGATAGACATTTGTAGCACCCAATAAACCGGTCTGGACACTCGTAAACAACTCTTTTGCGATAAGAAAAGAAAGAGATTGTCTCCAAACTTAATATTACTTGTAATTATTTGGTAACACTTTACAGCTTGGTAATAAGAGGGTAGTTTCTTATTAACAACTCATAACTACTCCCATTAGTCAGTAATAACTGAATAATTTCCATGTTATTTCTAAACAATAAACACTTATGCTAAACCTGTCCCATAATTTTGACTTTCTATCTTATAATTATGACTTCCATACTTCATTATTAAAGGTATTATCTGGAGTGAATCAACACATAGCCCTGCTGTTTTATAGTGCTAGACGCTATTGATAGCCACCTCAATGATCGAATTTAGTGCAACATAGTCCAAGTTTGCTAAACGGCATCTAACACTAACAGAGTAGGGCATTTCAAAATGAAACCTAATCGACTTGGTTTTGTTTTGACATGCCCTACTCTGTTATCGTTAGCTGCCATTTTGCTATCTCTGTCTGCGTGGCACAAAATTCAGTCATTGAGGTGGCTATCAGTAGCAATCATGTGATCAAATCTTATCATATCACAAACCATAACATACAGGTAAGTAATTCTTTGTTATTACTATTTGGTTACTGATTTATTTTTAGTAGGCCTAATAACATAGCATTAGTCAGTATTTTTTTCTGTTATTCACTTATTAGTCAGTGATATTAGCCTGGGAGTTCCCATGCTCCTTTGCGCGCTTATTTCATTCCACTCTGCAAAGCAGCATGGTGACCATGCCCGTTTTTCTCTCTTACTTTCGGTATCCAATCGCAGAATAAAAAGGGATTTGTACAGCCCTCGATTGCATTTTATGTCACGTGGTGGCTCTGGTATTGGCCCCCGAGGTATGTACAGACGCTATGATGGACATTCGTAGCGCCCAATAAACGGCTCTGGACAATCGTAAACGATGCTTCCGCTACGAGAAATGCAATAGGTAGGTCCCCAGACTAAATACCACTTGTGATTTTGGTTTGCCATTCGCCAGGCTAAGTAGTTATAAGTTGTTATCATAAAATTACAAAGTTAGTACCACAAAACTACCCTCTTATTACCGAGCTCTAGGCTAACGCAAAGTCTTACTGATTATTATGACCGCCGCTAGCGTAGCAAGTGTAGCGGCCATATAATGATTGTCAACGTTTTTTTTTTTTTTTTCTCCCGTCATCTACTTCCTGAATTTTACATAACACATAACACTGGGAAACATGAAACTTGGTGGGCATGTAGTCCCAGTAGACTTTTACGGAAGAAAATTGTTTGGTCCCCGGGGACCCCTCCATCTTTGAGCTAGCCCCCCCCCCCCCCCCTTTTCCTAAAAAACTACCTGACCCGTGACATTGAGGATGATGAAATGTTTATGGAATGTTGGTCTCAAGAGCCCACATCAACTTAGCTTATAACCAGTCATTTGTGATTTGCACCCCCATGGTAAAAAATGAAAATGCAATATTATACTGCTTTCTTTAGATCAGATGTTATGAACTGCACCAAATTTAATGTGTATGATGAACCTGACATCTTGTAGGAATATGTCAAGTTTTGTGGAATTTCATCCATGGGGGGCTATAAATGAATTTCTATGTACATTTAATGACTGTACAACCATCGACCTGTAGGTGGTGCTATTAAGCGCACGGTTATTGGTTTGGGGTGACAGGCCTACTGTCTCACACACACAGGGCAGAGAATGTGCAGAACTGAGCGGCGGTCATCTAGTTGACTTTGGCGATAGCCAGGCTATGCCAACTCAACCATTTCTTATCTCTTACCCATTCTTGAACATATAAAGGTCGTCATTTATGGGAGTGACAGCATCAAACAGTAAACTGCGACTGCATTTTTTAGGTCCAGGGTTGGGCCTGAGGCCAGGCCAAGGCTCTGGCTGTGGCTCAGGTTCTGGCTCCAGGTTATCTGTGAAATTGTCTGCTCTCCTCATGGAGCTGGTTGTATCCAGATTAGGGTCCTGGTGGGAAAATAGAGAGGGTAAGAGCAATTTCGATGTGAATACATTTGAAATACAATGTACTACATGCATTCAAAAACTATGGGTAAAGCACTTTTCTCAAAGACAGAGCACTGAGTAAATAAAGCATTTAATAACAGTGGAAACATTGATAAAATTTCCTTAACTAAACTTGCATGCATGATTGACTAAAGTGTCTGAATAACAGTGGAAACATTGCTAAAATTCCCTTAACTAAACTTGCATGCATGATTGACTAAAGTGTCTGAATAACAGTGGAAATATTGCTAAAATTCCCTTAACTAAACTTGCATGCATGATTGACTAAATATCTGTCTGAACACATATTTCTGTTACAATGTTGGATGATTGTTTCACCTCAGCCATATTTTTATCATCTTCCGATACAGCCGCATCCTCTTCCTTAGCCACAGGGACAGCCTTACTCCAGACTGTACACAGCAGTAGCACTATAGTGACCTTGTAGAGCTCCATGTTTATGTGCCGTATTCTCCTGAATCCATGTGCCTTACATACTGTAGAGCAGAGCCCTTGGCCAGGGTGTAGCTAATTGTACATTCCTTTCAGTGTTCAGACAGGCCCTGAGCTGCTGGGCAAATGTGACCTTTATAAAAAAGTTATTCCAAATGTTTGTTTTCTTTTTTTTAAATGATCTTTTAGTGTTATTATTGTTCTTTGAATTTCCTTGGCATATTTGTTAGTGCATTTAAGGATAATCTTCCCATGTGCTTCCCATGAAACAGAATCAACATGGCTGCACACACACTCATGTGCCTTTCGTGAGACGGATGCACGCACAGGGGGGCTCTTAAGGACAGTTTAAGGCAGGAGGAAGCGACCATCTCCACAGTTTCGGGCAAGAGTAAGAAACGCAGCAAGCCCAATGCTGCCGGCAAGAAGTTCCAGCAGGAAAAAGAAAGTTAAGGTGAGTGGAAGTACTCCACTTCTTCTTCTACATCCCTGGTCTCCAAATGCTGGCCCGTGGGCCAGATCCGGCCCGCAGGAACCAAATGAGTGGCCCGCAGCAGCATCTGACTTATCGGTTTTCTCCATAAACATGCTTACAGACCTCATAAGCAGTAGGCCTATACAGGCAATCATACTATATATGTAGTTTATTGAGATGCATTAAAGAAAGCAGAAGGGAAATCCCTTAGGCCCGACTTTCAAAAAAAATCCCACGACGATATGACTTGGAATTTATACACACACACAAAATATGTTGTATTGGAATTATCTACTACCTGTGAAAGTACCAGGAGCACTTTTCTATGTTTTAAGAGATCAAAATTGTATCTAAGGCTAGCTTTACACGATAACGATCTGAACACAATCCGCAAAAGTCGCGTTGTGTTCCCACTTTTTATTTCGCGTTTAGACGAGCGTCTTTGGTTGGAAATCTGTATGCACACGGTGACACAAAAGTGTGTGAAATTTGATGTAGTGTGCATGTCAGGTGGCTAGGTGGTACTTTGAAGCACTGGCATACAACAACACCAAGAGCGCACGCATGCGTTGAAACTTCCTTCTTACCAAATTTCTCTGGGAGCGCGAAATAGCCGACCGTCAAAAACAAAAACATGGCGAAGAAGCGAGGTAAGACAGACGAGGAGGTCGAGCTATAGTTGCAAACGACTGACAGGACTGGGAGTCCTGTCAGTCCAAATATGTGGATATATGGACCAAATTTCTGCATCAGTATCCTGTACCTGGAGGGACGGCGTATCCCCATGAGAAGGAAGGACTTTGTTTTGCTGTACTGCACGTGGTTATGACGTCAACGAGGATAGCCAGCGTGAGCAGCTCAGAGCACACTTTTGCGTTTTCAACACTTTTGACGGCAACGCGACGTTGGAGCGTCTTTAAGATTTCCACTCTGGAGGGTGGGTTCATTTTTTGCGTTTTTAAGCCCCAAAACTGCCGTCGCCGTCTAAAAGAAAGGCACATCTGATAAAATATTTTGTCGGTTTCAAACGGGAGCGTCGCCGTGTAAAGCCAGCCTTAGTGTCGGGCCTGCGCTTTACGTAGTTACAAAACGGTTAAAAGGCGTGTAAAGGCTGATAATGTAATAATGGCCAATAGTGTAACAACTGCCAATAACATAATAATTTTCGCTGTTTTTAAATGTAATGAAGCCAATAATGTAATAACTTGCCAAAAATGTAAGAATTTGTTTGAAACGATAATGTAATATCTTTTTACTAGTGCTGTCAAAATTAACTGATTAATCACGTGATTAATCCCAAAATTTAACTCAGATTTAAAAAATTAACTCAGATTAATCCTGATGAATATGGTTCCACTTTCATGGCATTTATTATGTTCAATTTCAGATAGAAAATGGCTCGGCTATCAAGTCAAACTATACAAAGATTATGGCTTAGCTTCTGACTGTCCAACAACATGTTTGGGGAACCCTTGGGGGTAGGGGACAGGTGTGAATTGCCCCATTTGAGAAGAAAAGAGGCAACTATTTAGTATCAGGGCCTTCACAGGGCAAAATAAGGATCCAACATACCCTTGCATCCAAATTCTTACCGGAGGAAATGAGTTGCGATTAAAAGTGATTAATCACGATTAATCATTGTAAAATTTTGTGATTAATCAGATTAATTATTTTAATCGTTTGACAGCACTACTTTTTACCAATAATGTAGGCATTATTGGTCTGGTTAATAATAATAAAAAAAAAACTTTAAAAAGAAATAACTAAGTATGTAATAATTTAAGTGAATATCACATAATCACAGATTTATTTCTTGGGTATAAAGTGTGACGCTTCTTTGACATATACATATTATTTTGGGGGGCCGAGCAGTGAAGCCATCTATAGTGTTTATATATTTTCTTATTACTATTATTACATAGCCTGGCGAATGCCAAACTAAAAATCACGAGTGATATTTAGTTTGGAGACCTACAGTACCTATTGCATCTCTCGTAGCGGAAGCATTGTTAACGATTGTCCAGAGCCGTGTATTGGGCGCTATGAATGTCTATCATAGCGTCTGTACATAGCTCAGAACCAATACCAGAGCTATCACGTGGGGTAAAATGCAATCGAGGGCCGTACTAGTCCCTTTTTGTTCTGTGATTGGATACCGAAAGTAAGCGAGAAAAACGGCCATGGTCACCATGCTGCTTTACAGAGTGAAATGAAATAAGCGCTCAAAGGAGCATGGGAACTCCTAGGCTAATTATTACACTCCTCTGCCATTGAAGTCTGGCCGCTCATAGAATGAATTGGTAAAAAGTTGTGAAATTTGGCACACTGATTGGGCACAATTCCCTGATCAATCTCAGAAAATTTCATGCTGGCAACTCAAACTCTCTAGCACAAACAACAGGTCAAAGTTGTGAGTTGTAACTCAAACCGATTCAACCTTATGACGGCATTTTCCTTGCCACTAAATTCTCAGCCATTTTGGATTATGTCAAAGGTAAACTAAATCATCAACTAAATCATCAAATTTTGTCTAATCGGAATGAAACTATAGTACATACCATATTCAGACCAATGCCTATCAAAGTTATCAAAAGATTCTTTGGACTCTTGGCCAATCAAAATTGACGGCAAAGCCGCCAAAAAGGAAGTGAGCTCATATCTCAGCCCTCCTTTGACCTATTTGAACCAAACTTACTCACATGTGAACTAGCCCTATCCCAGGGCAGCAAAACAAATTTGGTCCAGTTTGGCCACTGGGAGACGCTAAAAATAGCAAAAAAAGTGTTTTAACTGTGTTTTAGTGTTTAATATCCCATGATGACTTTAGATTAGCAACAAAATCCCACTGTCATATCTGATGTCCAATTTACCACAAGGGCTTTTGGCCCCTCAAGCCTATCAAAATCGACCACAAAGTCAACAAACAGGAAGTGATCTCAGCAACCCTTCAACGTATCTTAACCAATCTTGGTCTGCTGTCATTAGGGCACATTCACCTTTTTCACCTGGCCGCCATATTCTGAACGAAAACGAGGCTCGGGTGGTAAACTAGAGGAAGTGCCGACGAAACGTTAATTTAATTCAATTCAATTTTATTTGTAGAGCGCTCAAATACAGTGCATTGTCTCGTGGCGCTTTACAGACAGTACGGGAAGCATCCATGAGAAACAGAGGCAAGGAAAAACTCCTTCGCTTTATAAATAATAATTAATAATTTTTCACAGATGACGGACAGAAAATCTGGTTACACTTTATTTTAAGGTTCACATATTAGCTACTAATACATATACCGTTCAAAAGTTTGGGGTCACCCAGAAATTGTGTGTTTTCGATGACAACTCACACTTTTATGTATCAAATGAGTTGAAAAATGAATAGAAAATATAGTCAAGACATTGACAAGGTTAGAAATAATCATTTTTATTTGAAATAATAATTTTCTCTTTCAAACTTTGCTTTCGTCAAAGAATACTCCATTTGCAGCAATTACAGCATTGCAGATCTTTGGCTCCAAAGCAACCCCAGACCATCATGTTACCTCCACCATGCTTGACAGATGGTGTCAGGCACTCTTCCAGCATCTTTTCTGTTGTTCTGCATCTCACAAATGTTCTTCTGTGTGATCCAAACACCTCAAACTTTGATTTGTCTGTCCACTGTTCACACTTTTTTCCTATCTTCCACTGTCCAATGTCTGTGTTCTTTTGCCCATATTAATCTTTTCCTTTTATTGGCCAGTCTCAGATAAGGCTTTTTCTTTGCCACTCTGCCCTGAAGGCCCATCCCAGAGTCGCATCTTCACCGTAGATGTTGACACTGGCGTTTTGCGGGTTCTATTTAATGAAGTTGCGGACCTGTGAGGCGTCTATTTCTCAAACTACAGACTCTGATGTACTTGTCTTCCTGCTCAGTTGTGCAGCGGGGCCTCCCATTTCTCTTTCTACTCTGGTTAGAGCCTGTTTGTGCTGTTCTCATATTAATACCGCGTCCATATCACTGCCTATGGATGTGGGAGTCAGTGTTGTAGTGAGGCCAATATTGAACACGGACTTGTTTCAAACAGGTGTGCTAAATATAGCCTAGGGTTGCTAAAAGAAGACAAACAATGACATGAAAATTGTTTTCATTGGCTCTCCATGTTGGACGAGTTTGCATAATAAAACGTGTGAAGTGTGAAAGTGACGTGACTCGGAGAGCATTATAAAATGCACCATAAACACAGGCAAACAGAACAAAACAAAACTATGACACCATTGAGGATCTTCTGACTGAAGAGTATGAAAGTAAAGTTGTCATTTCTCGCTAGAAACAGGAACAAGAAAGTAGGGGAGACCGGGGTAAGATGAGCCACCCCATTTTCTTGGAAACCATAAACAAATTTTATGATTTGTTAGGATTTGAAGGTAGAGGGAATCATTACCCTCTGTCTGTGAAAAAAAGCAAGTACATGACAAATGTGGTTTAAAAGATTTGAGTAAAAAAGTGTTTTTTTGTATCACGTGTGAATTCTTTCACATCCAGTGTTAAGATGATCTAGAGAAAACCTGAATAGAATAATAATCAAATGCATTATATCTCAATTAGTGCTCTTATAAGCCAAATGTGATGGCTAAACAAAATTTTGAATGTGACCCTAATTTGCTGGGTGAGGCATCTTTTCCAAAATCATGTAGTGGGGTAAATTGAGCCACCAGGCATGGGGCAAGGTGAGCCTATTCAATTTCCATATGTCAACAAAAATATGTATGTATAATCTGTTAAATGGATGAAGATTAGTTGTGCTTTTCACAGACATCTCACAGATTTTAAATATGTACTAATGAAAAATGTACTATTTTTCTTAGGTTGATCATACAGTCGGGTAGTGCAAATGGGGAAGGCTGCAAAAAAGGCCAATAGCCTTCCTTCCTTGTCAAATTTTAAAATGGTTTTGCTCTATTTTGCTAGGTCTCAGACTAATAGTCTGTTTGATATTATTCTGTTTCAATGTTTGAAGAAAATGACTATGATTTTTAATAAAAGGTTTGCTCTGGCTCAACTTACCCCTACATATGGCTCAACTTACCCCGCAGCTGCAAAGTTAAAGGTGCAAAACTGAAGCTGCATAAAATACAAGTCACACTATAAATTGCTTCCACAATAAATAAGAGAAGCAGAAGTTAACGAAAATCCCCCTTTATACTATAAACAGATCTAGACAGGTGGAGCTGGGGAAGAGGAGGGAGCAAATAAGCGGCGTCATAGCACAATAGCTGGGTGAATCTGGCCACGGAGACCGTAGAGAATTTAAACTAGCGCAGGCGTATGGGAGCAAAGGTGATTGGTTAGGTTGCGTTGTCACTAATTAAGGGCGTCCCATTTTCCTGTATGATCTTGGTCATTTGTAATTACATATTCACTTAACTTTTTCTTGAATGCTCTGATTTGAAGCGCTCATTCTATGAATAACCTAAATTCCTCTGGTATTAAGGTTCATTTCTCAAACGTTTTATACTTAAATCTGCTCCTATGAATGCAAAAGATGTAATAGTGACTATCTGAATTGCGCAGACAGAAAATAAACACAGACAGTGAGTTTTTTTTGTATTTTTGTAATGAACAGTCAATTCTGCCATTGACCTGAAGTGAAAAACCAAAAAAACACATTAGGACAATAATTCCCTCATAGCTTGAGCATATCAAGTATAGCAGCTGGAAAGGCTGTAGTGTTTATTTGACAATAAGAATCTCATAGCTCAGGTAAGACAAACATTCGTTTCCAGTGCATTCCCTGGAGATCAAAGTTGTAAGGAACGTGGCATTACTACTCAGCCACTTGAAGAGAACTTAAGAGAACCAGGAAACCTCCAGAGCGCTGGCTTCTACTTATCCCATCCTGTCAGGACTTCTGGACTTTGTCTCTCTGGCAGGACAGAGAGTATCTGTGTCTATTTCTGATCTCTCCGTAGGAACCGCACAACCATGTTCACGGAGCGAACAGCTCACGGCACAAGAAAGTTACGACACAGGGAAACACAGTTACACCAAACTGTGTTCCATTATGGATCAATTCAGTGCACAGGTATTTACAAGCGGTCATATACATGTTATGTGTGATGTTTCATTACATATTACAAGTGTTTTAGTGTGCTCGGGTTCGCTAGTAACAGTTGAGCCAGCCATAGTTGAGGAGGGTGCGTCTCACTCTCAGGTTGAAGTAGTCATACTCCACTTGTCTGGCACCATTGGAGAAGTACAGGAAACCTGGAAGGGAGAGGAGTCACATACTGTGTATGCAGTATACTGTCCAGAAAGAACACAGCGTTTCTGACAAAACCTACATATTACTCATATACTGATCTCTGCTGAAAGAAGTGTGTGGTATGCAGTAGGCTACATGAAAAATACAAGAGTAGTATAGAGCTGAATTAACTTTCATTTAGCTAGAGCATCTGCAGTCTATGGTCATGGGGTTAGTAGGCCTCTTCTGCTGCTTGCATAGCATGTTGCATTCTGGGGAGTAGGGTATGGGGCTCAATAAACTTTGGGCTGGTGAAGTAGAGTACCTGAAGCTAATTAATTAATTAAATGGGGGAGGCAGTAGTGTTCTGCACTATGTACTGGGACAAATGCAGTAGCATAGCAGTATGCCATTTGGGAAACAGCAATAGTTTTTATGGTGTGTTGTATTTTCAATTTTCCTTACCATAGTTCTCAAAGGCTGCATCCACTTTGTTCCCAATGCGAGGGAAGCCTGTAGTTAAAGCCCTCGGGTAGCCTGTGTACATTAGCTCTCTTCTGGGATTATAGCTGCAAACATGTGCAACACAGAGACAGTGTTATGGCCGCTCTGTCAACTAGAGGTCATTTTACGTTTGTAATCATAGGATAAGACTTTATTTAATCCCTAAAGGTGAAATTCACTTATCACAGCCAAAGAATTGATCAGACAAAGAAATATATACGTAGACTTCTATCTAAAACTAGTTAATGACAATCAATAGATTAGTTAATCAATAAGTAACATGTACGCCACACACCTCCAATACTGCGGTCCTTTATAGAAGAAAACAGTCTTTGTGATGGGCTCATACAGCGCAGCATCGATTTTGTCCACATTTGAGGCAAAGCCCAAGCTGCTCAATGTTTTTGGATAACCAGAAAATATTTTTTTGGTTTTTGTGTCAATTGCCCAGTACTTGTTGCCTGCAGAAAGGTCACAAGGTGTCATACTTCGCAGCCAATATTTAGCCACATCTTAGGCTATCACAATGATATTGGAGTTTATCCACCACTTAATAGAGTCAAATATAAAATTTGACATCAACATTATCCTAATTTAATCCCACATCAATCTTCCATCATTAAACATGCCTTTTAAAACATCTGATTCTACATATTGCGGCCCATTTTGTAAACATAATATTCATAGTTTACACTTCTCTTATTGTACTGTAGAATTAGCATTGATATTCTAGGGTTTTTACCTTGGAAGAGGTAGGCTGCCTTTCCTGGAATTTCATAGGCTGCATCCACATAAGAGATCTGTGACCAGGTTGTTGACACTTTGGTTAAAGGGATTCCTTGGATCATTGTACTCTTCCTCCAGTAGTATCTGAAAACATACACATTCTAAACACATGTACACGCTTTTGATTTCAACCAATTCAACAATTTCTTTTCTCTCACAAATGTTTTTAATTATAAAGGTTCGTATTAGCAAAAAGATATACAAACATATACACCAGAGAAAAAAAGACAAAGATGCAAAAGATAATACATAAAAGTAGCTTGCAACTGTGTGTGTGTGTTTGTGTGTGTGTTTAGTCACATAGTCACTCTCACCCATTCTTGAAGAAATAAAGGTCGCCATTGATGGAGGTGGCAGCATCAAACACCAGACTGCGGCTGCAGCGTTCTCCTCCAGGGTTGGGCCCGGGTGCAGGCTCTGGTTCAGGTTCTGGCTCAGGTTCTGGCTTCGGGTCTGGCTTTGGCCTAGGAGGATCTGGTCTAGGATCGGGACCAGTGCCTCTCCGGACACCTTGGATTTTTCAGAAAAGATGTATGATTTTATTTGGCATACAGTACAGGCCAAAAATGTGGACACACCTTCTCGTTCAATATGTATTCAATAGTATCGAAAACACCATAGAGGAAACATATTGAATGAGAAGTTGTGTCCAAACTTTTGACCTCTACAATATAATGTGGTGCACTCACTCTACAACTTGCATGTATTTATACTGTACGACATGACTTGATGTGATATGTACCATACAGACTCTGAACTCCTAGTCGGTCGTCATCGGGCAGCTTGTATCCGTTAGTGTTGACATATTGGTAGGTGGGGTACATGAGGGCACTTCTGTCTCTAGAGTGGTCTAGTCCCAGGGCGTGACCAAACTCATGAGCAGCCACCAGCAGCAGGTTCACCCCTGAGGGGGGGAAGCACATAAAACATCAAGTCCCAGAGTGTTAGATGCACATTTCCATTTTTCCACTTTTTTGCCCGGCAGCAACAACATGATGGGAATAAAATAAAAACAAGTCACCTCGAGAGGTCAGGGTCCAAGTCTCATCCTCATCAAAATGGGTGTCGCCCCCCTCGCCCTCCCCAGGAGAGCTGGCGTGTGCCAGGACCCCTCCAGCACCATCAAAAGGCCAGTAATCGCCATGATCTGCAGAGAAAGGCTCAATGTTCAAACGAGTAGCTGTGTGCACATCACTTCTTCTGGCCAGGTGCTGGACAAATAAAGTAGGCTTATATCCAAGACAAGCAATGTTCCAACCCTGAAGAAGACCCAACAGGGTCAAAATGTTTTTAAATTATGGGAGTCTAATTGGTGTTGAGGACATTTTGTTTTCTTGTCTTGGATTCTACAGAGAAAAGCAACACCCACAGACAAGAGTTGGAAAAGAGGTGCATGTACTGGCTTGTGTGAATGACATTTCAGTTCTACCAACACAGATGTATGTTTTATTTTAGACTTTTCATAAGCCTTGTTCTGTATATTTGTTGAAATTTGTGAACGAGAGGATGTGGGAAATATTTGATTAGTTAAGGTCTGTTGCACAGCTTAAAGGAACATGAGGCAACTTTTTGTCTAGTAGTGCCAGAAAGATTGAAAATGTCCAGTTAACTAGTTTTACAGCAAAAAAGTGCACAGTGGCCCTTTATATGTTAAGTCTGATGCTCTTATTACTCACATTTTGCTTTGAAGAGGATCATGATGTCAGCAGTGCCACTGTAGATCTGTTTGAAGTCTAAAGGAATGACATCACTATACACTTTGAAGGCCTGGGCAATGGTGTAGTCCACCTCTCTCTGACTCAAGTCATTGGTGTAAAGAGTTATCCTGGAATACAGCCACATGCATTGCTTAAGGACAGCCAGCTCTGCAGGCATGCAAATAACCATACATGCTAAATGTATCACTAGCCTAGATCTATTGTGTCACACAACAGCGACTATCCTTTGAATGACTATCAATAAATACAGGCTCACAAAGTAGTTATTTCCTGAAGATTAATCTGGGGGTGACTTATGCAAACAGGATATTTAGTTTTTGAATGTTGTTATTTTAATAGAGAGAGTGGGTGTGGTAATTACTCATGCATTATTCACAAAGACATTTTTTTTTTTTTTTTAATTTACTGTACCTGTAGGTAACTAGTTTCTTGTTCCACTTAGGTCTTCCAGCAAAGTGCCCGTATCTGCTTATATCAGAAACACCACATCTGGGTGCCTTCATCACCTCAATGGTGTTCTTGTCCAGTTTGCCTGTCACCTCCAAGCCAAAGAAATCCTGCATGGCTTCCAGGTTACCTGTGAAATCATCTGCTATCCTCATGGCTCTCATGGTTGCATTCCGTTTCCCAACATCTGAAAAGTAGAGGTCCAGATAATCCTAGAGCGAAAAGAGAGAAGGTAAGAGTAATGTCTGTGAAAAGATGTGAAATACAATCCAATACATGCATTCTTATGCAAAACTATTGATATGGCAATTTTCTCAGACAAAGCACTGTGCAAATAAAGCATTTAGTAACAGTGAAAGTTGATGTTATTTCCGACCTAAACTGATTGTAACTGGTGCATGATAGACTAAAGTGTCTGAATACATTTTGCTATTACAATGTCATGGATGCTTGTTTTACCTCAGCCAAAGTTTTATCGTCTTCCGACACTTCTTCTTGTCCCTTGAAAATGGCCAGAGGGACAGCTTTAGTCCAGGCCACAGACAACAGCAGCACTATAGTAACCTTGTAGAGCTCCATGTTTATGCGCTGCATCCTCAGAGTCCATGTGCCTTATATAGAGTAGAGCCCTTGGCCTGAGGTGTATATGGAAAAGCACAGGAAAACAGCGATGCCAAGAGAGATTGTACATTCCTCTCACTGTTCAGACAGGCCTTGAACTGATAGGCAATGCTGACCTTTAAAAAAGGGTGTTCCAAAGATTTGTTTTCTTGACTTTTTTTATTGATCCTCCTTTAGTGTAATTTTTTAGTTCCTCAATACCCTTGGCAATTCTGTCAGTACAATTGAGAGGATAATCTTCAAGGAAAGAAATTCATGTGTATGATAGTATTAACAAGTTTTCATAATGGAGGTCCCCACAGCAGGGGTCATCAGCATTTACAAGCAAGCAAGTAGTCTCACTGACCTAACTGTTACACCACTATTATTTCACAGTTGCCGTAGGTGATTTAGCATCAGAAGACATTGGGCCTCATTCATCAATATCTGCAATATCTTCATCAATAAGAATCTTCTTAAATTTGTTCTTAACGTCCCATTGACAAACCTATATTGGTGAATACACATCTTAAAAACAAATTTCTTCGTAAGAATGGTTATTGAATGTGGCCTATTGTTTCCTCGGTTTTAAAAACTTTTGTCCCCTTGAGCTGTCAGAGCACACTCTGAGGGTCAGGGACATCT
This sequence comes from Sardinella longiceps, assembly GCA_027497455.2. Taxonomy (NCBI): domain Eukaryota; kingdom Metazoa; phylum Chordata; class Actinopteri; order Clupeiformes; family Clupeidae; genus Sardinella; species Sardinella longiceps. The sequence goes on along the minus strand of JAODXP020000021.1, from coordinate 10,375,560 downwards.
TGCTGAATATCTCAGCCCTACAGCTAGTTACGGGTGTATCCCACTGCACCAATTAGTCCATATCTGATTACATCACTTAGGAAGGGCTCAATTCAGGAAGCACGTGCATTGACAAGTTGTTATCTTACTGCACTGAGGAGGCTATAGCATGCATACCCCCAGGACTCAGAAGCCTGTTCTGGTGTGGTTAAGGCCCCAAATAGATCAAGTCAAGCCAGTCAGGCTTCAGAGTAAAAGGCAATACCTTGGCCCCCAGGTTGGGTTATGTGCACATAGTAAAAAGGAGACAAATAGGCCTACAGCAGTGAAGTGATTCCTGGGATAATTACATATTAGTGTAAAACAGGACTTTGAACCAGAATCTTTTGTCAATTGGTTTGTACCAAACTGAATGCTGTTGGTTAGAACAAAAAAAATATTGTTCCTGTACTGGTTAATAATGATCCAGGTCAGCTGTGGGACATAAAAATTGGCATGATATCAAAGGGTGATGTAATATGGGATTCTTGGATGCCTTCCCATTTTACCACAACTGTCGAAATATCTAAAGGACCATTACGTTTTCTCAAATAAATGAAAGCAGTAGACTTGTTATCTGTTTCCAATAATGTGCATCATTGCCTAGTAAAGTGAGAAAACAAGTACTGTGAAAAAAATGTCTAAGAAAAAAAAATATGATTGATAGCTTACAAAATTTAGAGACTGCATTGGATGTTTGATTACCCGCTAGTGGAATTGGTAAACCTCAGTCAGCTTAAATAATCGTTTCTGTTCCGGAACATAAAAAAATCATAAAGTTTTTTTTTTTTTTGTTCCTAGCAAAATGTCAAAAGTTTCTGGTTTTTGTTTTTGTTCCATGAACCGGTTCAAAGTCTTGGTGGAAATAAAAGGAGAGGCAGCACAAGGGATTTATGCCCAGAATATGTGGGAGGCCAAAGACAACATTGCGCTAAACAAGAAAGCATGATAGACAAGAAAGGTTTTATGCTTGCTGGCAAATCTGGAAAAAGGTACCGATCTATGAAGGAAAGCTGCCTATTAAATGACAAAGACATGCACCTTGGGGTGCAGGAATCAAAACCAGGTTGCCCAACTGTCAGTTGATGATGACGCGCGTCATGGAGGATTGGTAGAGAAGACACTGTTTGCCTTTGGCAAATCTCAGGAGAGGACTTGAGTAGACTGAACTGTGCAACATAAAACAATGCTGTTGTCTCTCTACCCTAACTGCTACCCCATTATATTTCACAATTGCCCTTGTTGACTTTGAAGACATTGTTCTAGCATGTCCATAATCTGTGCATCGCCTTCTTACCCAATTCCACCCAATTCTCATCTCCGTTCAGTGCTCCAGTACAGTGACTGAGATTTATCTCATTGAGCTCAATGTCTCAGGACACATTTAATCTTGGTCAATCAGTGAACCAATGGAAGTGTTGTGAATGCAGGAATTTAATCACCTCAAGCACAGTCGTTTCTCAATACATGAATGTCCAGACCCAAACACTAACTTAAAGGATAACCTCAGTCAAATTTCGATGAGAGCTCTATTTCTAAATCTACTCAAGCCAGTACTGAAGATGTGAGAAATTTTGGTCCAAATCATATAGGTATCCTTGAACATAAAATGTGTGTTGATGCAGTGTTTACAAAATCATTTGTAAACAAACAACTTGTGGCTACTTGAATAAACACAGTTTTAACCACTTTTTAGTCATTTGTAGTCAGCACTCAGTGCTGTGTTGTAAGGTGTTAAAATTAAAATAAAAAATCATTCAACTCTCTTTTCTATCCCCCAGTCACTATTACGTTCCTCAACGACCTCTCAAACCCCTCCGTCACTGTAGCAGTTGTCAGCAGCATGCTCACAGCGGTCTTTTGTATTTTTTGCCCTCAACGGTGCCTTCCAGGCAGTGCTGCCTTTAAGGCACTACGATCCTCAGTTTAGGATTAGGATGAGGGTTGAGGGGGTTAGGGTTAGGAATAGGGTTAAGGCGGTGTCTTTTAGGCTGTGCTGCCTGGAAGATGCCGTTGGGGGCAAAAAACACCATTGAGCGCTCACAGCCGAACCGGATTTTTGCAACCACAATTACAGTGTTAGATGGATAGAGAATTATTTTTTTTTTCCTAGCATTTTTCATGTACTACTTCCAGAATAATGTGACAATTCTACAAAATTTGACTTTAAAAGGGTTGCCGAATACAGCTTTAAGCACTAGAGCTCTTGCTGAAAATTTGACTGTTGTCCTTTAAATGGGCACAAAAATGATTTACTCCTTTAACTTACTCAGATTTCACATTATATTATTTAGAATTGCATCCTTCAATACAATGGTTTATGGTAGGTAACTTTAACCCTCCTGGCCAATTGGCAGAGAGATTAGCACACACCCACACATAAAAAGCACATCCAGAGGAGGGGTAACTTTACGACTTTGTGTTTATGTCAGCACTTATTGATATTTCACTGCTTTGACTTGCTTTACTTGGCCTCGGGGCTGGCCTGTCACCACTCCAGATTTCTATCACTGCAGGATAGATCAGAGTGATGGACTGCATTCTCAATTTGATTTTCTTACCTTGTTTGATCCAGACAAGCATGAACATATACATTCCAAAATGAGAATGTTATTAACAAGGAAGTGTGTGTGTGTGTGTGTGTGTGTGTGTGTGTGTGTGTGTGTGTGTGTGTGTGTGTGTGTGTGTGAGAGAGAGAGAGAGAGAGAGAGAGAGAGAGAGAGAGAGAAAGCCATGCCATTCCGACAGTTTTTCCCCAAATTTTTCTTTAATCTTTACAGTATATTCACTATTTTTATGTGTATTGTGGCATACATATAAGTATCTTACTTCAAACATATATTAATAAATCAATCACAAATAGGTAAATGACACACACACCCCAAAAAATTCAACTACCTCATCTGTCAACAAAAATAAATATTTTTTCAGGTTAGTTCAGCAGCCAAGCCATGTATTTGTTTTGATGGTGTGAGTAACCCTTCTTTCTTTGTAATTAAACTCGTAGGCTTTTGATCTGGAGAAAAAGTAAACGCTTCCCTCTGAAAAAACAAAAACAAAACACAGAATAATAAATATAGTCAGTACACAATCAGGAAAAATGTGATCTACGATTTTCTATATATGGAACTCGCCCAAGATAGCCCAAAGATTAAGGTGTACCTAAAAATACTTCATCAACCGTTCACCCAAGAGCCTAAAAATGAAGGCGTACGCAAAGACACTTCATCAACCGTCTCTGGTGTACCCTAGCGGCAGCAAATAGATTTGCTCAGTCAATATGTTTAGCATGGAGCCATAGAGACTTAATAGCTCTTTTGATTGGTTGGACACTGTTTGTGTTCACCAGTCTCAAAGCCTTATCTGTATAGAGAGCCGTTATTAGAGCTTAGCCAAGAACAGTGGTCTTTTGAATTGGTATCTTGTTCGTAGTAGTACGTAGTAGTTGGTAGTAGCATATTATCCTGCATACAGAGCCAGTGTGTAAAATAACCACTGGTTCCGTGTTGAGTTCTGCCCAGTATGGTCTATCGATCGTTGCCAGACTATACATTGTAATGCTATAGTAGCCTGTGGCTTGTCAGGCTTGTCAAAAGTCGCCAATTATTTTGGCAAATGCTACTCAACTTCCTAAATTAAAAACAATAGGAAGCAGTGAAGATATAATTATCTTCATATTATAATTAATTAAGTTCTACATTAGGGCACCGTTGTCATCCTGCATGCGCTGTAATTGTGTAAAGAAGCTGTACAGGGAACTGAGACCATTTTGATTCACCTATGAGACATTTAACCATAGCCTCGCTGGTGTGACCACGTTCAGAAATGAACTGTGTTCTGGCAAAGCTAACATTGCCCAGGAATTCCGAGGCGGGATTAATATAAATGTCTTATCAAATGCTATCAAACTTCTATCAATGTTATGGGACATAGCAGGATAGAGTCAACGTAAGCTCGCCTTCGTCAGCCTGCTCGTTTCTCTTTGGGTCCTTATTTTTCTGGGCTTGAGAGTTGAGGAAATTGCCTCCTTGGCCATAGGCTACTGACTTGATTGCTAAATTTCATGCTGTGTCAGGAAGTATCGTCAGCCCCAGGCTAATTTTGCTATTGAGATGGCTACAAATCTGGTTAATTAACGTTAAGCCATAAAATCATAAAACGATGTCTAACTTTTCTTTAAGTAAAGCTGCACAGGAAGAGTGATGACAGGAGTATGGTTATATTTGGGTTGACCTGCAGTTTGTGGAAATTAATTTGATGTTTACCTCTGAACTGTATGGCTGCATCAATTTTATTCCCAACACCTGGCCAATCATACTGGATTTTTCTGGGAAATCCAAGATCCATTACTCGCCGAACTTCATCATATCTGTTCAACAAAAATAAACATGTAGAGACATGTACCCTCACTAGATGGCAGACTTGAGGCAATAAAAAAGGCATAAGATAATAAAACAGCAGTGCTATTTGCATGTTTTACAATCTGTGTGATTTCTCAATTTTCTTGAATTTATAGAGAAAATGTAAATAATTGCATTTGCATACCTGTAATAGACAGCTCCTGTAAAGAAATAAGTCTTCCTAAATTCTGTTAAATAAACAGCAGCATCTATTTTCTTCACAGTTGCAGGGAATCCATAATCAGAGATTGGGCCACCATTACTATTCATCTTCAGCTTTTGAACCTTCCAGTATTTAAGACCTAAAAGATGATGCCATGCAGGTTATATGCAATAAAACACACACACACACACACACACACACACACACACACACACACACACACACACACACACACACACACACACACACACACACACACTCAAAGTATGTTTGATCAACCTCACTGTTGCATGTTTGTTTATTGGATCATATTCAAGGTTTAAAGTGGGGGGGAACGCAGTACTGCCGCCTCAGATAAATGAAGAGTATCACCCCATTCTCCTTCTATACATTTTTCTTTGTTTGTGCCAACACAAAATTTGAGAGTTCCCCAACTTCCCCCTCCTGCCAAATCCCACTTTAACCAGTCATCATATTACTGTACGCATGAGTGAGTTATGAAGAACTCACTAGCCAGCTGCCTCACCTGTAAAGATGTAGGTGATGTCAGTCCCTGGGATGTGATAAGCAGCATCCACAGAGGATGGAGCATTGGGGAGGAATGACCTTATGAAGCCTTCTCTGACGCTGCTCCAGTAAGAACCTGTCCTCAGCCACATGTAACTATGCACAGAGTCAGGCACAAACAGGATTAGAGTTTCAGCATGCCAAGGGAAAGACAGTTTGCTTCAATAATAAATCATAACCAAGGGTATTTTGTAACCTGTCCTTGAAGAATAGAATGTCGTTGCCAAGCATTGCCACAGCATCAAGAGAGAAGTTGGATTGACACTTTTTAGGAATGGGTGGTGTGTTCTGTTTCTTCCTGCCTATATCATATAGTACAAGTAAACACGTTCATGCTATTTATATTTCTACAACTTTTGAAGGATCAATATCAGCCCTGTTTTAACCATATTCGAATCAATATTTTCATTGAGGCACAACCACATTATCACCACTGTCTTGCGTATTAGATTAGATTAGTTTATTATTGTTGCATATATTTTACAAATTACAGTACAGCGAAATTCTCACCATAGAGTTTCTGGATTGCCAGTGTGTCATCTTTCGGCAGTCTGGGGCTTCTTAAAGAGAGCCTTTTATATTTGGGGTACATGAGGGAAGAGGGGTCTTTAGAGTGGGACAGGCCCAGGGAGTGACCAAGCTCATGGGCAGCCACGGTAACCAGGTTGAAGCCTGTTAAGGGGAATAGGAACTCATTTGAGTGCATCTTTGCATGCAGATTAGTCTTTGGTCTTGCCCTCAATGGTGCCTTCAAGGCAGCGCTGTTTTCAAGGCTCTACTCCCCCCCAATTTAGGGTTAGGAGAACAATTGAGGGGGTTAGGTTTTGGGTTAGGGTTAGTGCCTTTTTGTCTGTTCTGCATGGAAGGTGCCGTTTGGGGCAAAAAACACCATTGAGCATCAAAATCTAGCTTTGCAAAAATAATGCTCGAATGCAAAACATTTCAGGAACCTGGTTTGTTGTGGTCCATCCTCCAGATTTCATCGTCGTCAAAATGCACGTCTCCACCCATGCCCTCTCCAGGCTCAAAGGCATGAGCTAGCACCCCCTTGGGGCCATCAAAGGGGAAGAAGTCTCCATGAACTGCAAAAATCAGAATCGGAATATAGAATACAGAATAAAGAAGACGAGGTAGAACACTGAACCAATGACAACACAAGGGAGTTAAAGATGAACTGGAATGGGCAAAAAATGAGTCAATAATACATTACTTATCAAAAATGTAAAAAAATGACACAAAAATATTATTTAAAAAGATGAAAATATTTCCAAAATGGAAATTTGCATCATTTGTATCGGTGCTGCAGCTATAGGCCTACATAGCTGGCCTTTTGAAAACAACATTGGGCCTCATTCACCAACAATTTTTACGAAGAAATCTGTCCTTAAATCACACACAGTGTTTAAACAGAATTTGTAGTCACCAATATAGGTTTTTAAATGGGACCTTAAGAACAAATTTGAGAAAATTCTCAAGAAGATATTGGTGAATGAAGCCTATTGAGTATATACTGTAGGCTACAATTCTCTAACAAAGGAATCTTTTATGTATAATGAACAAAACCATGTTGCTTATTTTTTATGGAAAGATTTGTGGGGAAAAACTGCCAGACAAAATGAATGGATTGGGTTTGTGCAAACCTGCCTTTGGATGCAAATGTGATGACTATATCAGCTTTGTCATTGTCCACTTTGATGAAGTTCAGGTCGGTTGCATCGCTCCACATTGTCAAGGCCACGCGCATGGAGCGCTCCACTTCTTCCTGAGGCAGGTCAGTGGTGTATTTTGCAATCCTGTAGAGATAGGGAGCTCAGTAATTTAAAACATGCAGAGACCTGACAAATGCAGAGACCTGACAAAGGAAGAGATGTCAACTTAGCTGCCATTGCAACACACACACGCTTGAACAATGAGCAGCTGAAAACAGCTGAATGAATATTGCACCACACTCTGCCACAGTTGAGTAACTTGCGTGTGTTTTACGTCTACCCTTCCTTTTGAAACAACAATGCTCTAATCCAAACAAACAAAACATTCAACAAGCCATACGGTTGCTTTAGTAGTTCCCATGGTACTCAAATTTTTTCAGTCATTCCCCTCTTTAAGGAGATGGACAGTCAAAGCCCACTTGTTCAAGTCTATTCTTCCATGATTGTTGCACACATTCCATTTTCCAATCCACATATCCTGTTCTGTAAGGCATAATGAATGACATGCATGTGTTCATATAACATAAAATAATGCACAATCAAGGCAATAATGGGCCTTGATATGTCATGGAGTGGCCTCCACCTCTGTAGTGTAGTGGCTTTGCAAACAATATTTAGGGATACACCACATATCTCTGACTGCATCCTTACTTGGCTTTTGTAAGTTTCCCGTAGGCCTACTCCTTCATGTAGTGGAACACAGTTACAGTAAAATGCATTTCTGTCCCAAGTCACAATGTTTCTGTGCTGACAAATTCGGCCAGGACACTAAATTGCAGGCTAACCCATACTGCTATATTGTAAACTGTAGCCTATAATTCTGGACAGAAATGTGGAGCTACTTCATTTGCCTTATACATGTACTTTTAGGTGTGGGGTTATCAGAAAATAATCTTAGGTCTATTGTGATTCTAAATACCACATCACAATAGGAAATTTGACAAAGGAGTGGTAGGTTATATTATTGTCACATGACCTGGCACACGCCTGTTTTGTTTTGAGTGCATGCTCTGAAAATAAATATTTAAAAAGATGAATAACACCAATTTTCTTCATGGTGCCACACCTGCAATACCTCTCTTCTCCACTAGTGGGACCTGCCACACACTTTTAGAACCAAGACTCTACCTGCAGCGTAAACCTTTTGCACTAAAACTATTCCTGCAGCCATATTGCTTAGAAGTTGTTATTATTTATTGGGCATACTAGCCTTGCTAGTATGGAGTAGTCCAAAAAATTAAATAGATCAATAAACAAATTTAGGGGGGGTTCAAATATTGTTCTAGGACACACTGTTGATCTGATGGGGTCCTAAAAATTAATGAGGGAAAGGTCAAGATCAGCAGCTTTTTGAAGCACAGCACTATGACTATTGGAGGCATGCCAATCCATTTTTTTAAAGCAAAATTAATGCAATGCTATGAATTTGATTCCAGTGAGCCTGATAGCCTGATGAGCCAGACTATCACATAAATGTGTAGTCTGGCCCCGAGTGATAGACCCTCGTGTAAAATGGGTAAAACTAATCAGTGCAACTAACAAGCGATTCAAACATCACCAAGCCCAGTGACTCCCTGTCCAGATAGAATGTTGTGAAACACCACAATGTCTGAATACAACCTGAGCGTAAACAGCTCAGACACCATCGAGGTCTGAGTACAAACTATGGCTGATTGCTAGACGTACTCGCTGAGCAAATTCAATTTGCTACCACTACAGTGCCTCTACAGTTCTAGGCTAAAATTTTCACACAATTTAAAAAAATGCTACAAGTGTAGTCAGTGTAATCAGGGCCGGTTCTAGCCTTTTTGGTGCCCTAGGCCAGATTTGAGTTTGCCCCCCCTTTTCTAAAAATATAAGAGAAAAACTGAAGAAAAAAGCTAAGAAATGTATTGTGATGCCCCCTGATATTTGGTGCCCTAGGCGACCGCCTCGTTTGTCTATGCCTAGAACCGGCCCTGAGTGTAATGTTGCCAGACCACAGAGGCAATGTTTGGCTAATGGTTAGCATGTCATGCTGAGAGACTCACTTGTATGTGACTGTATGGTTCTTCCACTTAGGCTGACCAGGATAAAGGCTGTAGTTCTCCACGTCCGAGACCCCACACCGAGGTTCTCTCATGACCATGAGGGTCTCAGGGGTGAGTTTTCCGGTCTCCTTCAGACCAAAAAAGTTCTGCATCTTCTTCAAATTTATCTCCAGGTTGTTCAAGTCTCTTGGACTCCGAGGTCTTGCTCTCATTGGCATTTGATAAAACTTCCTCAAGTACGCCTGTTTGAAATACCTTCATCATTTGTGGTGTATCTTTCCCCAGTGAGCCACGTCTTTGGTATAGATAGCCTACATATTTTAGCATGTGGGTTTTTCACTATATTCAATACATGAAGTTATGCAGTGTGGCACATTTAGTGGCTCAAAATTCTTAAGATGGCAGACATACACTGAAAAAAACATAGGCCTATATTTGGTTTGACTATATACATTTATCACAAAACATGTCTGATTTTGATAAGCTAACTAGTGTTAATGTTGTTTCAACAACAGGATACATTAGACACACCCACCTCAGCATAGCGCAGGTCATTCAGTTCACACATCACAGGTGAGGTCCAAATGATATTGACAATCATCGCAATAGCCAACATGTGGATCCATTGCTCTCTCCATGCCATTATTACATACTGTATGTGCTACAACTGTCAGTCCACAGATTTATAGAGGAGAACAGGGCATCACATGACATTTGGAAGCTTAAAAACAGCTTTTAGTACTCTAAGCCACTTGAAGCAATTGTGACACCTCCTGTGGTTTGACTAATATTGCCAAATGTGGTGAAGTCATGTCTTGTTTACTTCTATAGGAATGTCAGAGGTTTATACCTGCAACTGTTTTACCTCATACTGTGTTTGCATAAACACTAGTATTGCATATACGTCTCTAACCTTGTTGGAATGTGATGCCCTCTAATTGGGTCCACCTCAGAGCAATTTCACCATAAAGGCATTGTTTGCCTAAGCTGACAAGACCTCTCTGATAAAATTTTCAGGATGTTACCCTGAATTTTCCTTGGGTATCCTTACAGTCGATATCATTAAAATAAGTTGTTTTAGCTTCAAAGGTCAGGGACAACATAGATTTTCTTCACCCCACTAAAATTGGAGACTGTCCCCAGAAATTGGGTGCTTCTGGGTCTATGATATGGCCAACAGTCAAAGTGACTACAGGAAATGCTATCTTCTCTTGATCCACATTCTGATTGTGGTGACCAGGTGGTGACATTCTGTAGCATCAGCTAGCTAATTTGATGTCATATTGGTGTACAGGAAGCGAAACACAGTACAGAAGCAGTGATCAAATGTTTAATCAAAAAGTCCCATTTATTGTGTAAGATTTTGAATTTGGCTGATCAATACTGGAAGGCATTTTTTATCATCTGTAAAAAGGTGTATTCTTTAAATTTCAGAGTATACAGAGGCACAGTTTGAGTTTCAGTTTGTCACAGTAAAACAGGCAAAAATATAAAGTTAGTATAATTTATAGGAATATGACATACATATAAACAATGTTGCACTTTTAGTTGTCTATGCACCCAAGCCAAGAATTTGCCTTATCAACCCCAGTGATCTCTTTTGTTGAGTAATTGTACTTGTACACTTCTGCGTCAGAGAAAAAATGGATGAGACCTGCAAACATAAAATTCAGTGTTAATTAGTCAGCCTGTGTTTGTCTAACATTAATACAACTCTTGTTTTTGCACTGCTGACACAAATTAAAATGTCAATTTACAATAACAATTTAACAAAACTCCCCAGGGAAAATTTGTCAAACCACAGCTTGGTTACTTACCGTCTTTATAAACCGCTGCATTCACCGTCATATTAATTCCAGGGAAATCATCTTTGATGTTTCTAGGGAAAAGGTTCTCCATGGTTTTACGATTTTCATTATACCTGAAATGTATTACAGGTGTAATTTAGTGTTTCAAACATACAAAATATAGCTCTGCTTTCTCACTGGGTGTAATGTTGCAAAATGTCCATAGATTTTGTGGTAAGACATCATATGAACCCAGTTTTCATAAAGCTTTATAAATGGTTTATAAATTGTAAACTGATATAAATGGTTAATAAATTGCTTTATAAATGGTTAATGCATTCATAAAGTCGTATAAATAATGACATTAGTGTTCATAACTGTTTAAACATTCCCATGTCCTTATAAGGCTTTATAATTTTATCATAAAAAAAAAACCTTTTACAGATGTTGCAAAGCATTATCAAGCTTCTTTGGGCTTTTGATACTAGGAAACATGCCACTTGACTTTTTTTCACAAATAGCCTAGTTATGTGCTGATGTCACTTGCACTGAATGCTTCTAATTCTTCAATATATGTCATGAGCAATTGGGCCTAAATTGATTTATTGGGCCTAAATTTATTTATGAGTAAATTGATGCTTTATAATGCTTTATAATGTCATGAGAATGTTTAACCTGTTATGAATCAATATTGCCATTACTTATGAGACTCTATGAATCTTCTACAACCCTTCATTGAAGTGATTATAATGCTTTATCAATACTGGGTCCGTAGAAAGTTTTACGATTGTGTCTTCTGATAGTTACCTCCAGTACTTATCCTGAGTAAAGAAAAGGGTGCGTCCTGTGTTGGTAATGTGTACCGCAGCATCTATTTGTTTCACCCATGATGGAAATCCGTAGGTTCTGATATGTTTGGGTCGTCCCTTTATTAGTGACCCCCTCATAGTCCAGTAACTGGTTCCTTAATAAACACACACACACACACACACACACACACACACACACACACACACACACACACACACACACACACACACACACACACACACACACAGACATTAAATCATTTGGATCATTTGTTCACATAGGGTTTTACAAGAAAACAAACTGTCCTGTGGGGCCAAGAGATTGCAATGCGATTTCCCATGGCCAACATATGAAGTATTTAACTAGTTAGCAACTATCCTTTTGGGACACCAACACCTAGGCCTGAAAATCCTGCATTGCAATGCTTCACTTCAAACTTGAAATGGCCCATTTCATCACAACTGAATTACAGTTGTCAATTTGCTCAAAATTTTCATACGAAAGACACAACCAAGAGTCATGTCCATGACAGCTCTTTGGCCATAACCTCTCCTAATTCAACAAAGCCAAGGCAAAATGGTTTCCCATTCTATGATTGAACTATGGCTTTAAACAGTGGTTAAAGTGTGATGTGGCAGGAGGGGGAACTCTCAAATTGTGTGTCGGCGCAACAAAGTAAAATAAAATGACTGCTCAGCTATGATAGTGTCACTGTCATTAATCATATACAGTATATTTTTTCATTTTTAAAGATATCTCACCACTGAAAGCATGCAAGACTTTATCTATCTATTTCCTAATTCATCTGAGGTGCCAGCTGCGCCCCGCCCCCACACACACACACACACACACACACACACACACACACACACACACACACACACACACACACACACACACTTTAACCCCTGGCTTTAAGAAAAAGAGCTTGTGTACCATTGAAAAGGTAGGCAGTTGATCTCTGTGGTACAGAGTAGGCTGCATTGATGTTTGAGTCAATTTTAGGCATGAAGTTCTGGATGGGTCCCTCTTTGATATCATATTGCTCATCATGCTTAATCCACAAATACCTATGCAGGAAGAAGGAAAACAACAGGGGAATATAAATATTCTGTACAACATAAACCAAATGATCACACCAGCAGCTAGCGCTAACTAAGAAAGGGAGTTTCCTTCACTACTTGGTCTACTCTATATTGGTCCAAATTCTCTTGTTTTTTTCCTACCAAAAGGCCTTGGAGACCTTGAACAATATGGTTTATGGTTTAGAATATTGCCTTTAATGACTTTTGATGCTTTTTGATAATTGCTACTGTTGAAGTATCAGAAAGCATTCCCAAAAGAGTGTCCCATCTCACCTGTCTTTGAAGAAGAATAATGCTTCCCTGATATCTGTCACTGCATCAAAAGACAAGTTTGGATCACACGTCTCATGCAGGTCCTGAGGCTGACGAAAGCCTGGGAAAAAGAGTCTGTGTCGTGGAGTCCAAACAAACCTGGAGGGGGTGTGTGACCTCCGTCTCTGTGGTGCTACAAAAAGTAGAGTTTACTTTTATATGTAGAATGTAAACTTTCATATACTCAGAAACCTATGAAAGCCTGCTGGAGACATGGTTAATTTTTAATTTTTAGACAGAATTTTTCCAGGACTTTTGCAAGGGTATTGCGAGGGAAAGCAATTATGGGATAAAAAAAAAATGTTCATCAGCATGTCCCCAGTAGGCCTCCATAGAAATCTAACCTTTCAAACTTAACATGAATTGAAAAACATATTTACACATACAGTAATTTAGCCCATCATAGATTACAAGACAGTCCTAAATACCACGATTCAATGATGAACAAATCATAAATTAAGAGTCAAAAACGCTCAATGGTATTTTTTGCCCTCAACTGTACCTTCCAGTCAGCACTGTCTCAAAGGCATAACTTTAACCATAACCCCCTTAACCCTCACACTAACCCTAGATTTAGGGGGGTATTGCCACCCTAGAAGGATACAGGGGGAAGGCAGTGTTGCTTCGATGGCGTCATTCAGCGCAAAATATACCAAAGACAGTCCAAAATAGTGGGCTTGTTTGGGAAAGACTGAGTTACGGTGGCGTTGTTGGGGTTTCCATACCATAGAGTGCATTAAGGTTAATGATGTCTTCACTGGAGAGGAGGACTTGGGGGACCTGAGACCTGTAGACTGGGTACATGAGAGACTTGGGGTCTCTTGAGTGCCTTAAACCCAGGGCATGCCCAAACTCATGTGCTGCCACTAAAAACAGGTTGAAACCTTGACAGGAAAACAAGCACAACAGTATAAACAAAACAAGACTTGGCATTTATATGAAAACCACATGTACGTACTGTATGAAATTCCTCAGTGAGTTATCACAGTGGTTGAGGTTTAGATTTCTGCAGTTCTGTTCATAACAAGGAATCTGTGCACCGCATGAAAGCTCTCAATGTGGTTGTGTCTGAAAATCATGTAAGATCATGTAAGCTTGTTTTCTTGTGATCACCTTTCGATCCCGCTGACCAGTACTCATCATCGTCAAAGTGAACGTCTCCACCTAACCCCTCGCCAGGTCCAAAGGCATGGGCCAGTGTGCCTCCAGGACCATCAAATGGGAAGGAATCACCATGCGCTAATGTTGTGACACACACACACAATCAGAGAGACAGAGAAAGAGTGAGAGGGAGAGAGAGAGACAGAGAGAGAGAGAGAGAATAATAACAGATGGAATTTGTTTTAAGGAAACCATAGGGCAGAAGTCTGATCTGACACATTACCTCTATAGATGAAGTCCACCATGATGTCGGCCTTATCAGAGTATGACCTCACAAACGTCAGCACACTGGCTCTGCCCCACACTGCCAGTGCAGAGCTGATCAGAGAATCCACAACATAAGTGGGCATATCACTCGAGTACCTGCCAATGCTGAGCATAAAAAACAATAGACAACAGTTTAGGTTCATTATGCAATGATGATATAAAAGGAGCAGATATAATGTTTGTTGGATGGTGAGTGCTTAGGGAATCTCCCCAGCTGCTATCACAGAGCCAAGACTACAAGACAGAATCCTAAATACCAAAATTCAGTGATGAATAATTGTTGCTGGCATTTTTTGCCCTCAACGGCAGCTTCCAGACAGCACTGTCAGAAAGGCACAACCCTAACCCCAACCCCAACCTTAACCCCCTTTACCCTCGCCCAAACCTAGAGATTTAGGGGTGAAGTGCCTTGGAGGCAGTGCTGCCTGGAAGGCGCCGTTATTGGCAAAAAATACCAATTTCCCCAGCTGCTATCACAGAGAAGTCTGATGGCCAGTACCCGAAAGTGACTTTATTTTTCTTCCAGCGGGCGAGGGAGCCGTGGCTGTAGTCCTCCACATCGGACACCCCGCAGCGAGGGATCCGCATCACGTCCAGCGTCTGCGAGTCCAGGCTGCCTGTGATGTCGAGCCCAAAGAAGCTCTGCATGTCTGCCAGCTTGGAGGAGAAAGAGGGATTGCTGCGCTTTGTGCGGGTGAGCGGTTCCCTCTCAAAGTTGTAAAAGCGCTGAAGATATTCCTGAAAGGGTGTTGAGAAGAAGTATAGTAATTACAAGCACTAATTAGTAACTTACTTCAGAAGTTGAATATGCTTTAGAGATACTGTATACAAATCAAATGCCACTTAGCATTTGTTTATTTGATCTTAACAATAATCCCAAGATTAGTGGAATACCATGTAATATTAAGTCTAAAGCAGTATTACCAAATCTACCAGCCAATTTTCATTTCTTTTATAAACAAACACATCTGTTTAATTAATCTTTCATTCATGCAGCTGTAAATTATAATTAAGTTGTTATCTCAAATTATCACACTTGCTAAACCTCAGCTACTTTCACTGCAGAGATTCATGATGATGCAACTGATGTGGTCAAAGAAAGTGCAATTTTACACAGTTGCTTTTTCACACGCTAACAGTATTGTGCAAGCATGGAGAGAAAATAAACAAAAAGGATACCAATATCGAGAGAACGGAATTGAAAGTTCAAAGCAAAGATGTACCATAATAATTTCATATCCTCACCATGATTATGGCTCACTCTTAACTCAGATTTTACACAAGTTACTTTAAGAGAACTCTGTGCGACATTGCTACATTCTGAATCTCATTCATTTGTAAATCAACATCAATCATCAGTCTCTACCTAATCTCTCTATATATTTCAGTTGATTTCATCAATCTGTCCTGTCTTGTCTGTCGTTTCGGTAATCTAAAAATCTTGCCACTAAAGGACTGCAGTTATAAAATGATCCCACTGGCTCATACTGGCACATTTTTACACTTTTGCATTAATAAATGATAAATGTATATATTTTGGCTAGAATATTGCTAAGTTTTTCTGACTTACAGTTGCCAGAGTCAGGTCAGGGGAAGCCTCATCAGGATTCATGGAAGCCTCTTCTCTGGGTACTGAGGGTGCACCGAAACCCACACTACACAAGCCGAGGGCAGACGCACACAGCCAAGAAAACACAAACTGCATCTTTGAACTATAGAATAAAGGACTGAACCCTCTCTATCTTAAGAACTTGGAGTGGAACGCCATTCTAGATGGGTATGTCCTTAAACATGTTATTATGTTTCACATGACGCCAAAACCAGGAAAACCTCAATCAGCAGCATGGTATTAGGGAGGGGTTTGAGCAGGTCATAGAGAAATATGTTTATGGGATTTGAAATAAAAAATCATTTTAAAGCTTAATCCATTTGGTAATGCAATAACATCCTTCCATTTCTCCTGTCATTTGGACAAAAGTAGAATATAACTTCCCTCCACTAATGGAGGTGGGAAATCTGTGAGGCGGTCAAGTGAAGGTCTCTTAAAGTGCATTCTAGGTGGCATAAGTACCACTTGAGTAAAACTGTGCCAGGCTTGCTTAAATGCACTGGGACTTCACTAATCTCCACTTTGCAACACCCTATTTTGACCAGCATGTCATGCCATTTCGCAGGATTGCTAGTGGCCAGCCCAGATTAAAATAACTCCGCCAACGCACGCAAGAGTTGCTGTAAAAATAGAAAGAAACAAAAATATTTTTGTGCTGTATTTTTTCCCCCTTCTGTTCCCTCTAGTTGTACCAAGCTTGTAATAACAGTCTTACAATTGTAATCTTACACAGACCAATTACAACCAGCTTTTTCTGACAATTTCTCTCAATTTCTGTATCATTTCATTTCTGGGATATTTGCGCATATAAAACAATGATGCTTCCTATTCAAAAAAAAAGTTTTAAAGATATAATTTTCTTCAACACCATGAATATTTTTATTTTGTTTTATTCCCGTGGATGATGTCGAGAAGAATGCAAAGTGTGGAGTGTAATTGTGCGGCTGTCTGCGAGGCTTGAAACCAGATAGAATCTGGCAGGACCCCCTCCCTGGTTGTGGCACGGGCAGGCTGCCAGTGGGCATAGTCTGGGTGTAATTAGTCGTGATGGGGCACACAGTGAATGTGTAGTGTCAGCACAGATCCACAAACAGACAGCATCTCAGGGCTTCTCAATCCTCACTGGGAGCAGCCCTTCTGGCCTTATGGCTACCCTCTGCTTAGCCTTTTTTTGGGAGAACTTCTGATGTGGTTTTGTCAGTTACAAGGCACAATTTCATGATTTGCCTTGCAGTAAAAGCACTTTTCACCATTGTGAGATTTGGAGGTTGTGAAACTGAACAATTGTGGGCAATAGCAGGAAGAAAATGTCTTCTTAAATGCAGAGATCCTAAACCAAAGTTTATTGTTGTAACACGTTGACATAGCATCGGAAGCAGGCATTAAACTTACATAACCGAAAGTACATACCTTAAAGGGGCACCATGCACTTTTTGCCTTGAAACTAGTGAAATAGCTACATAAAAGGCAAACAAACATTTTTAAGTCTTTCTGATATTAGATGTTAATCATGTCTAATATCACAGAATTAGTAATATCATGGAGTAACTATAGGTATTTTTTTATTTTTAGGTGGTGAATAAAACGTGCATTCACTCCACCCTCTGTATGAATATGATAAAAGATATTAAATAGTGGCAAAAAATTGCTTAGTGTCCATTTAAACATAAAGTACTCATCTTTCTGCTGAAAAACACAATGGAGTGGCATCAAGTTTGTGTAAAAATATTAACATTGAAACAACAAAACACAGCCTGAATTAGTTATTTAAACAGTTTATGCATGTGTGCATGGGGGCATTGCAGGTATGATTGCAGTCATTGAAGGACCACAGCCTCCTCAGGAAATAGAGTCTGCTCTGCTCCCTCTTGTAGAGTGCATCAGTGTTAGCAGATCAGTCCTGTTTCTCTTCAAAATGTAGTCCAAGGTATTTATACTATGCACTGACGGTCTCGACATCCACCCAATTAATGGAGACCTCTTGAAATCCATAATTTCATAAGTTGTTTTGGTCATCTTCAGCTGAAGATGGTTTACCCTGTACCATCCCGAAGTCTTCACCTGCCTTAACCAAGTCTTTGGCAATAGCTAGAAAATGTGCTTACTCATTATGATTCACTTGTGGAGTGAAACCACTTAATGAATCTTTGTCATAGAGTAGTAGGCAATATTTTGTCATGTGGTTAACAAGTGGCAAAGAAGAGACAGCCTCTAGCGGAGACAGGTTTTTGCACTGATTGAGATCTACTGTACCTACCTGCATTTGGAGAGGATCAGGGATATGGTGGTGCCTTAATGTAGTTTACCCACCACTCAAATCTTTTAAGTAGTTTATGCACATCTTTTAAAGGGACACCAGGCAACGTTTGTACTGTTAATTTACCAGCCTCATAGTCACTTTGATGATCAAATGGCTTATTACGGGGTGAATGATAGTGATCTCGGCCACCTTTACTGTGGATTTTGTGGCTTTTACACTTGCAGAATCAGGAGTTTCGGGTTGGCGAAATTGAAACTAAAAGTGGATATAGCCGAAATCACATTTATCACTGGCTTATCGTTAGGCATGAAAATGATCATCTCTGGTTTGTACGCTTCGGTTTGCAAATAAATTCACATGGATAGGTAGTGAGAATGTAAAATCTGCCATCTGCAATCTGTTGCTGCATAAATTTCGTGAACATCAAATTAATTTCCACACACTGCAGGTCAACCCAAATATAACCATACTCGTGTCATCACTCTTCCTGTGCAGCTTTACTTAAAGAAAAGTTAGACATCATTTTAAGATTTTATGGCTTTTTTAACGTTAATTTACCAGATTTGTAGCCATCTCAAATACAAAATTAGCCTGGGGCTGCCGATACTTCCTGACGCAGCATGAAATTTAGCGATCAAGTCAGTATGGCCAAGGAGGCAATTTCCTCAACACTCAAGCTCAGAAAATTCAGGACCCTATGAGAAATGAGCAAGCTGAAGGAGACGAGCTTATGATGGCTCTGTAGATCTGTCCAATAACATTGATAGAAGTTTGATTACTTTTGATAGATGTTTAGATTAATATCGCCTCGGAATTCCCTGGCAATGCCAACTTTGCCAGACCACAGTGTTCATTTCTGAATGTGGTCGTACAAGCCAGTCTAATGAGCTGTAAGTTTGAAACTATGAAATCTGATTTCACCCAACCGATAACGCTTGGCTGTGATGTAGCCTGGCTGTGATGTAGCCTTATGCGCCAGATTGGTTGTGAAGTAAGCTACGCTACAACAGCAGAAACCCGACCTAATCTCTCACAACTCCCGTCTTCAGCTCACTAATTGGCTCGGGGTCGATGAGGTAGATGCCAATGAGGTCAATGGGCGGAATCCCAGACGAAGTGGTGAAGGGAGATGAGAATTGAGCAGAAGTACGTAGGAAGGCTACGACAGGCTAATGTTCGGCATGTCTTTTTAAACATCTTATACTGCATATTGTTGCACACTTTGCAGTCATCACAAACTTCATAGCATACCCTCTTATGTTTCCACTGGAGAGGCCCTTCCATTGAACAGCATCTACTGTAAGACTGCTGTATGACTACTGTAGGTTTGCCCTGAAGTTTCATATACATGCTGCTTGCTCGTATAAATTCTGACAACATGGAGCTCTGACACAATCAGATTAGTTAATTTCTCAAAAGTTATATAATCTTTGATTTCACTGTTCATCCAATGACAGACAGCTGGAGGGCAGTGAATGAAAGCAGAAACCATTGGTGTTGATGTTGTAGCCTATAAAACAACAAAATAGTAAGCTCACCATGTAGTATACTTGTAGCTATTTGTGGTCAGTTGAACAATGAGTTGAACAATGAGTTCAAATCACATACTGTAGCACATAATCATTTGTTTAAATGTATAGTTTCAGTTTTTGCTTTGCACGCTTGACAATGTCCTCTCTAATCTGTGTTGCAGTGGTGAAACAAGAATAAAACTAGAAAAGCTCTCAGAGAGCGCAGACCTCCACCAAAACAATGTGGTCACAGATGGTGATCTGGATCACCTATAGCCATCAAATAGAATCAGTTCTTACTTGTCCCAATACACATGTTGTCCGAAAATTTCATCCAAATTCGTGCAGTACTTTTTGAGTTATCTTGTACATAGACAGACAGACACACACACACACACACACACGCACACACACACACACACACACGCACACACACACATGCCGGTGAAAACATAACCTCCTTGGCAGAGGTATAATAAGGTAAACTATGAAGTTTGTGATATGCATAATCAGATGTTCTAAGACGTGTTTGATAGTAGAAGGTTATTGATGTGGGATTCCATTTTGAATGAGGACAATGCAGTGAGATTTGCCAATGTTAAATGTTGTGTTAGGTGCATACCTTATGGTAACACTTGATTTGAAGGTACCTACATAAGAGTGACATGACTCTATCATGACTTTTAAAAAAAGTAGTTAATCCCGCACATCCGAACCTGACCTGGGAGCAGGACAATCAAATAAGTCTATAAAAATGAAAAAAAGTCCGCTGCAACCGGGATTTATTGCTCCCACAATTGTTTTATTTTTCCGTTATGTTTTTATCATGACTTTGACATAAACATTATAAACTTGTCATGAACTTGAACTATGTTCAAATATGTAATTCGTTTTTTTCTCATGACAACTTGACATTGTTTGGGTTGTCTTGAGTATGACTTCTTGAAATGAATGGAAGTGACATACCAGATATTGTCCTAGTCATGAGAAGTTGACATCGAATTTGTTTACAGTATCTTTACAATGACAACTTGAAGTTGTATATTTTGCGTGCTGGAATGCCATCTATTAACCAAGAACTTGCAAAATAAAACAAATAAATAAATAACCACACATAATAATATTGCCTAGACCTAGACTAATTTGAACAGATGAGTTTTCTATCAACCATTTGCTGGAAGGGAGCACACTAGTTTAGTTTAGGTGTGTCTGTTTTCTGCCGTGCTGAAGTCTCACCCACAACCGGTGCAAGAAGGGTCAGAGAGGGTGCTCACCCAGGACACCGTAGAGGGAAGGACCGCCCCTGAGGCTAGGCAACACATGTATTTAAGTATGACACAGAACTGGCCCAGTGCTACAATAATCTCTATGACACACACATCCAACCTTTTTTAGCTTCTGATGTCAGGCATCATGATCTTGTTTTGATAGTTTGGTATGATACTTTGAGGCAATATTTGTAGAAACAGACTCCAGACAGAAATGGCATCAACAGTGACTTTGGCAATGGTTTAGAATGCTCTGATTGGTTAGAAAGTTCTGAGCCTAAGGTGGATCATCACTGCCCCCTAGAGGCTCTTCTTGGGTTGAAACAACTCCCTTTGTTGTGTATCACAGAAAAATGTATTCTGGTACTTTAATTTGAAAAAACACAGCATCTTTTAGCATTATTGCACAAAACATGATCATTCACATTAAATGAGATCCAAGATTATCATATATTGCATCTCATACTATAAGTAAAATTCTTTTAAATAAGTGTGTGTGTGTGTGTGTGTGTGTGTGTGTGTGTGTGTGTGTGTGTGTGTGTGTGTGTGTGTGTGTGGGGGATAGAGAGAGAGAGAGAGAGAGAGAGAGAGAGAGAGAGAGAGAGAGAGAAAAAGTGTTGCAAACTGTCAGGTTTTCAGGAGGAAAGACCCAAATGCAGTACGCAAAATCAGACTTCAAGTAATTAGAATTTATTTTGTAACTCAGACAATGAAATCTGTGTCCACAGACACTGATAAGTAACTGGTAAACCTTCAACAGAAATGTTACAAACTAGCACTGAACAAAGGAAAACACAGAACCTAAGTAACACCACAAATTACATTCAATTGCAACAAAACAAGGAACAGGTTGGCAAGACATTAACAACCAAGACAGAAAGTCCAAATAAGGCAAGGGGCAGAGACAGGTAAATGAAATCAATAACACACACAACAGGAAACAGATGAACAGACGATCAGGACAGGAAATCCAAAAAAGGTAAAGAGGCGGGGACAAGTCTTAGGACCAAAGACAAAACACAAGATCAACAACAGAAGCACATGAGTCTTAGGACAAATGACAAAACACAACAGAAGCACATGGCAACACAGGACTGGCAACATAGACACTGATCAACTAAAAACTAACTTCACAAGTTCACAAGCTTAAATCACAAATACCACATACACACACAGAAAACAGACCAGAACCCTAACACAAAAACTGACAATCAGAGGTTTAGGCTGGGGAAAAACCTGTTCTAGAGTCTGGTGCCTTGAGCCTTAATACTGTGAAATCGCTTGGCAGGTGGTAGCAGCTGAAACAGCCCATTAGGATGGCTGAGGACCACACTGATCCTTTTGGCCTTTCTGATGCATCACCTGCTATAGCCTGTCCTGGATGAAGGGCAGATCACATCCACAGGTGCCTTTTTTGCCAGCTCACCTTAGACCAAAAAGGGGTATGTTATAATAATATGCAAATTCATTAACATTCTGCTACATGGATACCAGAACAGGCAACCAGTCTTTGGTCTTTTTTGCCCTCAACAGGGTAGCCAGCGCTGCCTTCAGGGCACTACCCCTCCTCAACCTAGAGTCAGGATGAGGTTTGAGTGGGTTAGGGTTAAGCTTAATCTACACCAGTGGTTCTCAAAGTGTAGTCCGGGGACCACTGGTGGTCCGCGAGCAAGCTCAAGTGGTCCGTGAGTTGATTACCATAAAGATATGTGAATTTAGCTTGTGTCATTATTTGAAGGCCAAAGATTATTTGCTCACTGAGCATAAGAGGCAGATTTGTAATTTACTGTTTATTATAGCATTTGAAGTGCCAACTCTATAAATGACTTGGTTAAAGGGTAGCAGTATGTGACTTGGTGATGGGCCACGGGGCCTGGTGGTCCCTGAAAAACATTTTTGGGCAAAGTGGTCCTCGGTCTGAAAAAGTTTGAGAAACACTGATCTACACCATTGCGCACAAGTGTCCCACGCTGTTGTGTGATGTCAAAATGACGTGGACCCCCCTGGAGCACGCCACTTCTCAGGGGAATTTCGCCATCAAGCTAACTGTGTGTGTGGGTGTGTGTGTGTGGGTGTGGGAGTGTGTATCAGGGATCATATCTCTGTCTCATAAATTAACAAGACAGTATGTTTGTGGGTTGAGCACTACACTTACAGGCTAGGCCCTTGTATTGAAGTGTGTAACAACTGGCAACTAAATCTAGACATCAAAACACCTTGGGTGTGCCCTCCTCATTGAGTCACAGCATGATGTTCTCCACATACTCCTTAAAGACATGCCATTAAGTGGAGTTCAGCATTTTGAGTTCATTTTGAGTTCATTTAGTAAAATCTAAGTGGTGGGACTTCACCAATAGGCCCAACTTCCAGGAATGCTACTGCATTGCATGGGGGAGGATGACAGGGGAGGTTGATGAAGAACATGGTTTGGTATTGGGAAAGAAGTTTTTCAGGACAGAAAGCGGTCATAAATGAGTCATTTAGTTATTTATTGACTTGCTTCTCTGAGTAGTGTACAGTATACTCTATATGTGTGTTGTACATCCTGATTTTTGGATAGGATCATCATGATCACACATCTGTTATTGGAACCCTGCAATAATGAAGTCAACATGTAAATGAGTCATAAGCTGAGTCACTCAAAGACTGAACTGGTTACACATTACACAAGAAACTAACTGGCAGTGCTACAAAAAACAACAACAACAAAAACAACAACAAAAACAAATCAATAAAACATGACCCTACTGAAGGTTTATATTATTAATATGAGGATGTATTAGTTTGAAACCTTATCACTCCTCTACCGTCATTTTTACTGACATGCAAAAAAGTAATGCTATGCATCCGACTTCTGTTCATGTACAGTATGTTAATTAATCATTTGTTAAGGCATAATAATAATAATAATAATAATAATAATAATAATAAATTAATAATGAGTCAAATAATTAAATAACATCGCCACCAATCTCGCCTGTTGCTGATGCAGTAAACCTTAAGTCACCCAATTGTCTTTCTGCGATACACTGTAGTGATGTGCCATAAAGATAAGCAGAGCCAGAGTGCTCTCTACTCTAAGTATGTATTTAGGGGAGTTTAGCCTAGACACTTGAACTAAAGTAAATAACTGAATTGCTTGGTCCCACTAAGTACACCTCAAGGAACACATGATCACAAGACTCTGAAGAAATGTCTGCAGTATGTCTCCCGAGTGTTTGTTTTGATGTGAGGAGCACAGTCTGGAGACAATGGTTTGGGCACACAGGAAGAGACAGGAGGGGGCGGGAGATAGATTCTCAGGTTCTCATCTAGATAGGAGGTCCGCAGGAATGCATGCAAACAGCGAAGATTGACCCGGGCCCAGAGATTAAGATCTACATGTTTGTCGTGTTTACCACTAAGGGATAGGATTCATCTGTCTCTCCCTTTTCTTTTTTGTTTCTTCCACAGGATGAATAAACAATAAGTGTGTGTGTGTGTGTGTGTGTGTGTGTGTGTGTGTGTGTGTGTGTGTGTGTGTGTGTGTGTGTGTGTGTGTAGAGAGAGAGAGAGAGAGAGAGAGAGAGAGAGAGAGAGAGAGAGAGAGAGAAGAGACCTGATCTCAGGGAACAGCCTTACACACACACAGACAGAACTTTTCAATTAGAAGTCTTGAAATCAGGCCTGGTTACAAATACCTTATCATGGCAGATATTTTCCACATTGAAGACACTGGTACATTACACATGTTTATATCACTGAAATGGCCTGTGACTATCATACTTTGTTAGACCTCTCCCCCCATTACTTCCTCTGGTGACTCAGGAATCTTAAGGGAACTACTAACCACATGCTGTCTTAGCAATTCCCTCTACCTACCTCTCTTGGGTCAGTTGTTACAAGTTAGTCATGCATTATCACCTGGAGAAATGAAATACTGTTTTATGATTGGCTTATTATGGTCTGGTAAAAAAAACTCTAATTGCCATTTCATATCACTGCTCTTTAGAATTTAGTCTATAATGGCAGCTAGTATCCCTGTGGCTCTACATTCCCTACACCAAAGCTACAAACCAGACATCAACCAGACAAATCAATATTTTAAAGATAATAAAGTTTTATCTAACTGTATCTTACTGCTGAAAGAATATAAAATATATTTTAAAAAATGTAGCAACCGGGTGATAAGAAGGATAACGGTCTTCAAGGTGTCTTGATGGAAATAATAGTGTTATTACATCCTTAGACCCTGTCTATATACATGTATGTTTGTCCATAAAAGGCGATGCATTTCTTTTCTTAATTTTCCCTCCTCCTGAAAGCATGATCTGCTTGTTATTCCATAACTAACATGGAATACATAGGTGTGGCTAATGCACGGGTGAAGTAAATACACTCTTTTTTAGTGTGCATGAAATTTGAACCTGAAGTTTATTATGATGTGCCTTATATTTTGGAAATCACTGTAATACACTTCCCGTTACTTTAAGAAACTTTCCAAGTAGTTCTGGAAAGGATGCATCAGGATATTTGGGTGCCAATCTCTTCCTGAGAAAATTTGTCAAATTAAAGTGCTGCCAGGAAAAATGTACTGGATGTTGTCAACAATGTTTCGCAATTTCTGAAAAACATGAAAAATATTATTTTAACATGACGTGACGATATTTACCCACATGGCCCTGGAGCTTGGACTTAAGTGTTGCAGACTAAATGGCCTCTATTGACATACCTGTGTAAATATATGGCAGCTCATGTCATGGGGTTGTCTGATTGTGAAAGTACAGCTTTTAAGATGCCCAGAGTCACACTCCAGGAATTCTGGCTCAGAAAAACACGTCACTCCAATGTTCTGTCTGTGCTTGCATTTGCACAGACCTGTTTGCACGAGAAAGAAACAGGAGGAAAACCTTTTGTTAACCTTTACTACATCAAAGAAAACAACTGATACCTGTAGCTGATTTGAGATAAGTGTCTGAGAGTATTCCATGGCCATATTGAAATCTAACTAAGAGTTACTGCATTACTGTTTCTGCTTCAGCTTTTGTTGATTCTGCCTGTTACATTCTCATTTTATTTCAGCTAAGAAGTATCCAAATCTGTGTATAGTCCCTGGCAGCATATGCCTTTGGAATAGAATCCTGATGGCACGTCTGGTAGGGAGGGGTGTCATCAAGTGAAGTGCGTTGTGGGATGGTTCCGCAAAGGGGCATGGAGCCACTTCATCATCATGAGTTCTGTCTGGAAAATGAGGTTCCTTTTAATAGACACACAGAGACAGTAGGTATATTCACATGGCTCTCACGAGTCAGGCCCATCTCCCAAAACTAGTTCAAAAATCAGACCAGATACAAGGGAACATTTACAGTTGATATACAAGAGTTGTTTTCTGATAGAACTTGCTGAAACAGCACACAAATGTCTTTTTTTCCTGACTGATTTCCTGACTTACCATTTGAAGGCCTTTGATGTAACTGTAACGGCATAGAACATGCTGGGTCCTTTTGAAACACCTTTTTCATGCCTCTTTATTTTTCAGTTTCATTTAGGCTACTTTGTGACTTATTTACTTATCTTAAATGTGATTGTTTTACATTTTAATTTCATGTCTTATGCAGCACGATTTCCCTGTGAAATAACAATGTCTCATCATCAGTTTTTGAATATTGGACATGGGTCATATATATCTTCTGCCCCGGCTGTCTATCAACTTACCAGTGCTACTTTAAAGCAGCACTCCTCCGCATTAAATCTGGTACAATTCCAGCACAACCAAGGCATCTGGAGCTGGAGGCATCAACCAAGGCATCAGGTTTCTGAAAATTTCCCATTTTAACATTTCATTCACCCACCCTGCCCCCCATCATGTACAGCTCCCCCTGAAGTGATTTCAGATGTTGAGCTTCCTACCCATGCGTCACATAGCTCTTTCTTGAGAAATTGTGACAGCTCTGCAGCGTGCGGTGATATCACTGCAGACTCAGGCAACATTAAGGCATTCCTATAGGCACCACAGAAAGCCCAGTGTCAAACTAAGCACTTTTTGGACTGCTAAGATCACACTGGAAGTGGTTAGGTACTTTCTCATGATTCACCACCGGCTCCTGGCTCTGATAGGAGGAGGAGGTCAAATATAAGGGACGAGAGCAGCTCCACTAACTCACAGACAGCAGCAGACTCTCAGCATGGAGCTCACCTGGACTTGCACCCTCCTCCTGGCTTCGCTGGCCCTTTCCTCTGGAATGCCCCTCTCCTCAGAAGAGTTAGACAACCGCCTGTTAGCTGAGGTAAGGCAGACTCGTACGGTTATTTTGACTTATACTATTATTGAACGCTCCTTTAACTAAAACACAACTTGAATAGCAATACAGAAGCTGCTATATATTTCAGCCACATAGCCTAAATTATAGTAGTTTGCTTTTCAGTTTACCCTAGAGCTCGTAGAAAATAAATACCTTCTTTGTTTGTCCCTGTATACAGAAGTACCTCCGCAAGTTTTACCACCTGCCAAATGGACTCCAGGGATCCCGTAAGGCTTCAGAGACCTTTGAGACCAAGGTCCGGGAGATGCAGTCTTTCTTTGGCTTGGAGGTGACTGGAAGCCTTGATGACCAAACCATGGAGGTCATGGAACAGCCCAGATGTGGAGTTCCTGATGTGGCTGAGTACAATGTCTTCCCCAGGAACCTCAAATGGAAAAAAACTGAGATTACATACAGGCAAGTAAATAAATAAACAAACAAACAATAAAACATAAGACGTGTAAGAGCACAGCCATTAGAGTACTCTTAGAGAACTTAAAGAAGTTAATTTGCTTGCTCGATGTCTTTGTGGTTTACTTTACAGAATAGTCAACTACACTCCTGACCTACCAAACGACAAAGTAGACAAAGTGCTCCATAAAGCCCTGAAGGTGTGGAGTGGGGTGACCCCGCTGACCTTCCAAAGGATACGAGAGGGCACCGCAGACATCATGATCCAGTTCGGACGTTCAGGTCAAACATCCACGCTGTTTACTTACTGTACTTTATTCAGTATTCAGTATTCAACTACGTATTGTCCTTGTCATTGTCACAGGAGTACAAAGTAATTACGTTTGTGGTGACATTAAGCAGCAATGCAAAAACCATTACTGTCATTATGCAGCAACGCAAAAACCAGTTCAGGGACAATCAGGCAGAAATAACAGTGGATGTGGTGGTTGTTCTGAAGCAATGCAAGACCTGATCACAGTTATTGTAGTGTGGATATGATGATTATTGTCCATGAGGAGATTTTTGCTTACAGTATGTACTGTAGGTCCTAAAATGAAATTGGTGAGAGAAAATGTTGTTTTAGTGTCATTAAATAAAAGTTGTTTTACTGTCTTTAGAGCATGGAGACCACAACCCTTTTGATGGTCCCAATGGTCTGCTGGCTCATGCCTACCCCCCTGGTGAAGGCATCGGAGGAGACACCCATTTTGATGAAGATGAGAGGTGGACAGTCGACTCAGACGGTAAGGCCTGGGGCAAGTGGGTCTGGTCTTTTTTTGGCCTTAAAGTTGCCTTCCAGGCAGCACTGCCTTCAATGTACTACTCCGGGGTATTGTAAACTTTTTTATTTTTTATTTATTTAGCCTTTATTTAGCCAGGATAGTCCCATTGAGACTCAGCGTCTCTTCTGCCAGGGAGTCCTGGTCAAAATGGCAGCAGTATAAAACAGGCAGTTGCAGACAAGACAAAGACAAATACAGACAAAACATAATTTACACACATACTAAACACTTACACAAAAGACAACTAGAAAGAGTTTAAAAAGAAAAGGGCTATGGTTTCAGAAACAGTGAGATTCCTCAGTATATACAGTGTTGAGTAAAACCTCTAAAGTTGGCAGAGAGTCCATACTAAATATATTCTGTAGCTCATTCCAAAGATGTGGTGCAAAAGAAGAAAAGCCTGTTTTCCCTATTTCTGTACGTGGGGTAGGGGACTGTAAGAGTAGCTTAAATGAGGACCTCGTACTATACATAGCAGTGCGATAAGTCAACAAATTAGTGATGTAAATTGGTTTTAAAGTGGAATGTAATTTGGTTTTAAAGTGTTAAAGTGGAATGTAAATTGGTTTTGAAATGTGCTATACAAACGAAGATTATTATTCTTATTATTATTATAAATGTAAGTAAATGTTGAATGCAAATCTGGAGTTAGGATAAGGTTTAAGGTAGTGCCCCAAGCAGTGCTGTCTGGAAGGTGACGTCAAGGGCTAAAAAAACCCCATCAAGCCAAAAGGTGTTTAAAAGTGATTTGATCAATCAGTGTGTGTTAGGAGCCCCCAGCTAAACTCTGCATACTCTTGCTCTGCTCCTGTCTAGAGTATAATCTGTTTCGGGTGGCGGTCCATGAGTTTGGCCACGCCCTCGGTCTGGCTCACTCCAACGACCCAGGGGCGCTGATGTACCCCATCTACTCTTACACTGAGGGATACCCCTTGTCTGTGGACGATGTGGAGGGGATACAGTTTCTCTATGGTGAGTACAGTTTGGCTGTTCTCATACTTTTCCATTGATATTCCTTTTTTTCAATTTCCTAATGTAGTCCCCTGTCCTTCAATCACAATGTAGGGAAGAACCCTGATTCAGGCAAAGTGCGTCCCAAACCAATAGCCCCAAACAAATGTGATCCAATGTTGACATTTGATGCTGTGACGGAGCTTAGACAAGAAACAGTTATCTTCAAAGGGAGGTGAGTTCAGTGGTACATTGGTTTATAAAGAAAATCTGTATCAATGTTGTTCTATCTATATAAAATGTGTGCATGCTTACATATACATATACAATCCAATATTCTTTAAGCATGTCTGGTCATGGCTTAGGATATAAAGGATTTTTGTTTCTCCTTTTGCTAACCCTGGGTAGATTTTACTGGCGAATTCATCCAAACATGCCAGAAGCAGAGCTCAACCTGATCAAGTCCACCTGGCCAATGCTCCCAAATAAAGTGGATGCTGCATTTGAAAACCCACACAAGGACCAAGTGTTCATTTTCAGTGGTAAGTAGCGGCTAGTTTCATGTCTGTGTTTCTTCCTAATTTGAGTGAAGAAGTTTTACAAGCTTGGATTGGATGAACGAATTCATGCTTGTGTTGTGTTCAGTGGTAAGGCAGTTTTATATGGGTTTCTTCCTAATATGAGTCTTAATAGGAGGTTGATGAGCATGGATTGGATGAATTCATGCTTGTGTTGTGAAATCTGACAGGTATCCGTATGTGGGCCCTCAATGGGTACGACCTGGTGGAGGGCTACCCCAAATATATCCACAAACTGGGTCTGCCAAAGAAAATCCGAAAGATAGACGCTGCAGTGTATATTTCAGAAACGGGCAAGACTCTTCTCTTTACCGATGAAGACTACTGGAGGTGAGCTCTCTCTCCTTCTATTTCACCCTTCTTGCCTCGCCTCTAATTTATTTATTTAGTTCAATTCAAAGTTCCTTAATGGCATGACACATTAGGCACATATTGCCAAAGCAGACATGCAAATGATAAGGACTGTCCATCTCTTTTTTATATCCTCATGTTATAATGCTAATATCTGTTTAACCAAGCACCATCACAGTTTACATGCAATAACTGAACTGAACAACTGAAAACAACTGAGTGGTAGATATTAAATTGGGGGGGACGCGGGGGAACAGAGTTTCAGCACCTCAGATAAATGAAGGACATCACCCCGTTCTTCTTCTACACATTTTTCTTTGTTTGTGCCGACACAAAATTTAAGAGTTCCCCCTCCTGCCAAATCCCACTTTAACCACTGGTGATAATTCTGTTTTTACAGTTATGATGATGAAGCAGGCAAGATGGATGATGGATATCCCAGGTCCATTGAGGATGATTTCCCTGGAATAGGAGACGAGGTGGATGCTGTATCCTATCATTACGGTGAGCCAAATCTTCTCACACATACCCACAAGCAGGGCCGTCATAACAGGACAGGCAAACCAGGCAATCGCCTGGGGCCACAGGCTGAAAGGGGCTCCCAAGATTGACTGTTTAATCATTTTAGTAGTTTAGTTGGTTGTGATTTTTAATGGTTAAAGATGGTTTAAGATTATAACAGTGTGGTTCATGTAGGTAAATATGGAGGTCCTATTTGCTTGGGGCCCCTAAATATCTTGAATTGGCCCCGCCCACAAGATTAAACATAGGCTACTGATTGTCTGTGTGGTAATCATGAGCTCTGTCTAGCATGGCTGATGGTTCCTATATTTTTCCCCCCACAGGATACTTGAATTTCTTCCGCAAAAGCTTGCAGTTTGAGTACAGCTACAACTCACGGAAAGTCATCCGAATCCTGAGATCCAACTCTCTTCTCAATGCAGTGTGCTAATGAGTGAAAGAATGAAGTATGCAGGGCAATACTACCTACACTATTTATGGAAGTGCTGTATTTATATATACATCTGACTGCTGGACCAGGTTTGATTACTGATGTAAATGTTATTTATCACCCAGAATAGGGTGCTACTGATGACATGTCTAATGACTGAATGTTTTTATTACTTATTTAATTATGTTATTCATACAAAATAAATATGTCTGTGTGCATACACAAAAAAGAGAGAGAAAAGAGTTGAGTGTTGACCCAACACACAATATTTTCAAATAAAGTGTCACATACACAGTTTATAATTTGCATATCATTATTTTAAGCTTACAGAACATTTATTTTCTCATGGTTTTGTTGGTGGATTCATGTTACAGTTTAGCTTTTTTCCCACTGTGACATTGGTGGTTTCCATGCTTGTTTTGATAGACAACAATAAGGAGACCTTGAGTTTCTACCAACTTTATATTTCCACCAACAAACTCTGAAACAACATTTTATTTCAACCATTCCTATTAAGTCACTTGTCAACAACGACCAAACGACCTAAATCTTTTCCCAAACTTTACCCAAAGCCAAATTATTTACATATAGTCAGTCTACTGTAGGATCTGATGCCATTCCCTGCATCCCTGAAGTGATAATCTGCAGTTGTCAATAAACGGGGCATAGAAGATGTTTCCCAATAATAAGATCAACTTTACAAATTAAGTTTGTGGTTTCGTTCAACTACACATGTAGCTGCAATAAACTGTGGGACTTGACCTTCGAGTGCTAACCCAAGTCTGCCCTCTGCTGGCTTCTTGGTTATCCTTTGGGTGTAACACTTGCGAAGCAAACATCAGGCCAAACGCTGTTCATGGGAACAAGGGCAGTAATTACAAAACAAAAATACAAATGAATCCTAACATAGTGATGTCTGCCTTTTAGCTTAACCTCAAAATGAGGCTGACTAATTTTGCCATTTTGTCCAGGGGCCTTTTAATAGGGATTTGAGATCATAACAAATGTATCACCACAGGGTGGCAGAAGTGAGCAATCTCAGTTGAGAAGTAAGCTGCGTGAGGCAGCAGCTAGGCTATTACGGTACAGTATCAGTAACATCTTAAAGGACAACTTCTGTCAATTTCAACAAAAGCTCTATTGCTCAGACTACTGAAGACTTGCCAGTGCTAAAGACATGAGAAATTTTGGTCTACCTCATATAGGTTTCCTTGAACAGAGAATTAGACCATAGACTGACGGTCATTGGCCCTGACAGCTAACCCATGGGGGCAGAACTTTAAACTCTGTTTTCAGCATCTTAACATGCGTAAAATGTTGCTCCAAAAGCTTTGTCACAACTGCCTGAACGGTGCTACTTCACACAGATCATGGCTTCAATGGCGTTGCCACTTAGGAAGCCATATACTTGATGCCTTGATTACTGCAATGCCCTTACAGGCCTCCCAGTCTGTGTTGTGAAAACACTACAAATAGTCCAGAACACAGCAGCACGCCTGGTCAATCAGCCCAGAAGGGTACATGTGACTCATTGAACTACACTGGTTGCCCCTGGCTGCACGCATCAAATTCAAATCACCACTGCTAGTCTAAAAAGTGCTTAATGGGTCTGCACCTACCTATTTGAGTGCTTTGGTAAAGGCTAAGGTTACTCTTTGCCAACGCAAGATATCAAACGAACACCGTCTGGCCATCCCAGCACCTTGCACAAAACAATCCACTCTTTTCTTGTGTCATTCCCCACTGGTGGAATGACCTACTGAGCACTACCAGAGCAGGAGCATCTCTGCCCAGTTCTTCAGAGAGCACCTCCTGTCCTAGCACTCCCTCACTCCCAAGACTCTCTAGTGATATTTCTTTTAAGACTCCTATGCCTGATTGTTAATTCTCTTTTGTAAGTCGCTTTGGATAAAAGCATCTGCTAAATGCATAAATGTAAATGTAAATATGAAGAGTTCAGATGCAAAACTCCACTTGACCACTTTTTGAGAAAAAGGCCATTTTTTATCAGGCGTTTACAGTGTTTTGAATGTAAGCAGACATTTTAGACACAGCGGGGAGCAGGTTGTATTGTATTTTTTCACAAAAACATTTCATTTACATATTCTAGATTTATACAGGATTCACACAATATCATTAACTCAGTTTTCACAAAAATGGTGTTTAGGGGGTTTTGCATCTGAACTCTTCATATACATGCGGCGTCAATATCGATATCAATATCGCTTTTTGCTCTCTGAGCCTGCTCGGATACGATTAGTAAAGTGAAAGTGTACTGAAATCATGGCGACAAGTGTGGATTAAACCAAAAAGAACCAATTTATTTGCATCAATAAAAGTTGCCACATGAAACAAAGCCCATGTCTTTGTTTCGAAGTCCCGTGCATGCCCCATGCATTTATTTTTCTACACAGGAAGAGCACAAACAGACAGGAGGACTTGTCCTTAGTGGTTTCTTCCCATAATTTTGAGTTTTGTGTTCCAAATTCCCTCGCGCAGTGGGAGCAGTTGCATTACGGCCAAATATGAGATTGCACAGTGTGAGAACATCAACAATGAGCAATAAACGTTTAACCACTGCGAATTAATCGTACAGTTTGAGCCGGTGCTGCGTCAAATGATCAAAAATATCGTACAGTGTATCCCCAGCTTTACCCTGTGTATAATACACGATGTGAGCCGCACAAGCAAGCTGATAATAGGCCCGATCCAAGAAATTCTTGCACGAGTGAAAAATCGTGGCAAAAAGGGGTAAAATCGTACACTGTATGCCCAGTTTAAGTGGATGCATTTTTTTCATAAGATAGGTGAATATAATCATGTTAATACAGATCAGGGCCAGCACAGTACTGCTTCAGCACAACTCTATAGACAAAGATACAGCATAATCAATAAAGCTTCATTTAATGGTCAGAACACACTGTGAAATGTATTTATCCCAGCACATTTTCTCTAACACTAGTGCAGACAAGTTTTCTCCTAACCCTTAGATGCTCAAAGCAGGAATGTTTGTGCATTCAATTCTTATCTTAATGTTCACAGTTGCCAGCATCTTGGAAAATCCTCCCACCCTTATGTCGACATATCTGGGGAAAATCTTTGGACAGGATGCTTACAAGACTATACCAGGCTTCTTACAATTGCTCTGTACTCCTACAATGTCAAAAATCCTTTGAAGGATCCTCTTCACAGTTATGACATAACTGATAGTTTGAGTGATTTGTGTAACTTGTCTTTACCTAGTTGACACAATATACAATAGTCAGGACAATTCCTACCTTCTAATTTCTGACAAAAATCCTAACAACATGCAAATTTTACAGGTGAGAGTTTGATTTGCTGCGACCTTTAACCTTTACTAGAGGAAGGGAAACAGGTTAAACAACATTGTATTTCAAGTGTCAAAAGCATACTATTCATGCCATCCAATTAAAGGAGAATGCTGCCACACATGCTACATTCCATTGCCGACTTTTTTGGGTTTTGCCAGTGCAGCAAATGTGCAAATTAACAGAGTTTGGTTACAGTCTGCATAAAATGCTGTGTGTGTAAACATTTCTGTAGGACTACTGGGCAAGCCATGTATTGCTTTGTTCGTTTAGAGCAGGGGTTCTCAAAGTTTTGATAGGTGAGGGCCATTTTAGGAACATTAAACTGATTAATCAAAGTCCTTCTAAGGCTATATAAGTGTCTCTGGATTAATTCTTTCTAAACAAAATACAGTCTTAACAGTTATATTATCCGATGCTACTGTGGGCTGCCAGGAAGGTTTCCGCCCCTGGGCCGCAATTTGTTAACCTATGGTTTAGAGTCATGGCTATGTTGCACAGGAAGTAATAATTAGTTTGTACCCTCTTCAGCCTCATGATTTGCTTTGACTTTAGAAATACTGTATGTCCTTATGACTGCACTTACAATCTGGATTAGCATGCAGGCTCGCTGCTAACCATGATATCTCGGCCACAACAACATCGATATATTTCATTTTTACTGACAGTATTCAGCAACTTCTAGCAAATGAATAAATATCTGTGGATGCCTACGTTGTCCTTTAACCTTTTGTATTTTGCAATTATGGGGCAAAGTAGGCTGCAGTGCAGTAGCTACTCAATGGTATTTTTTGCCCTCAACGGCACCTTCCAGGCAGCATGGCCTGCAAGGCCCACCTTAATCCTGATACAATCCTTACCTTTAGGCCTAACCCTCACCCTAATCCTAGGCTTAGGGGGCAACGCCTTGAAGGCAGCATGTTGAGGACAAAAAAGACCAAAGACCATGGTGGCCAATGGTAAAATCTTTATGTTGCATAGTCTAATATGTAAAATATTTTTTTGGGAGGAGCTTTGATTCACAGGGTTGAGACAAGATCTCTGTTTTAACAATCAAAATGTTACAAGAACAAGACGTCTTCAGGCTATGTAGAGTTCATCATCTCATTCTAATGACAAACCAATTGTCTCTTTAACCTGCTTCACCATAAATGGCAGTTTTTGGTGTTTGTGTGCATTTGGGCAGTGTATGTTTGGAACCCCCTTGATGCTATCTCAAGGGGTAGTCCTCTCATAAAAGAATTTGAATTTGTATATGGAACCTGGTTCTACAAAATAAAAATTTTTTTAGCAGAGAAACTATAGCTAAACTAAAACTAAAGTGTCATTTGAGTGAGCCAGAAAGCGTTTGGTGAGGCAGGGACACATGTGGGTAATTAGAACATTCTCCCCTGGACTTCTCATTTCCTGCTGAAGTGCGTCACAGATCAGTGTGAGATCAGCCTTGCCTTGCCTGACCGCTTTGAGTTTGAGCTGATCCACTCTCTCAGGTCTCTTCACACAGGACGCTCAGAGAAAAGGGGAAAAGGGAATAGTCCACTTTTACACACGTTCAATTAACTGAACTAAAGTGAACTGCACTTAAAACCTTCTGTCACTTCAGTGTGTTTGTGCTTCTTGAAAGTCCACCTTCAGTATATTAGCAGGTTTTGTACTCAACTTTCACACTGTGCTCACAATACAGTCAGGTGGTGAGACAAAGGGTTTTGCTAATGGTACAAGAAATACTTG
Organism: Sardinella longiceps; assembly: GCA_027497455.2. Lineage (NCBI taxonomy): Eukaryota > Metazoa > Chordata > Actinopteri > Clupeiformes > Clupeidae > Sardinella > Sardinella longiceps. Next base: position 10,339,195 of record JAODXP020000021.1, on the reverse strand, counting down.
AATAATTAAATAAATTAAACGGGAAAAAACTGAAAGAAGAAAAAAAACTTTTTTATTGGGAGGGTTTCAGCTTGTGCCGGAAAAGAGGGTGGGAGGGAAAGAGAGGGAGAGAAAAACCTCATAAAGGAAGAGAGTGAGAGAGATTTTACAAAAAAAAGAAAAAAAGAGAGAAAGAGAGAGAATGACAGGCACTTAAGCACAGACCCACAAACTGTTAACTTGAGCTGTTCTATTGTTTCTCTCCATAAGTAACTCGAGCTCTTGATCCACTGATGGAAACCAGATGTGTTGCGAGTGTGTCAAAGTGGGCCAAGCCTGCAATCCCAGGATGCATCCCTTTTCCTCAGAAAGAACAAAAAATCCCCAGAGTAGATGGCCCATGCAAGGAGTTATGCAAGCGCCCAGAACCTGGAAAAGGCTGCATACTCCACCCTACAGCCAGAGAGCAGAGCAGTGCAGTGCTCAAGGCAGACTACTGCCTTCTCACATTTTAGGGAAACGCGCTGGACTTCCTCTTTTTCATAGGCTTTTCGTCAGCTTCACACATTTTTCCAACAGTGCTAAAGACAGCAACAGCCAAAGCAAAGAGGTTAACAGGTTCAGCCTTTTTGAGTCATTATTACAAGTCTCTCATGATTTCCTGTTCCAAAATAATAATAAAAAAAATCCAACATATGAGTGGATTAAAGTGTCTTGTGCTAAAATAAACACGACAACACTTGGATAGTTCTGGTAAAATAAAAATCTTGTAAGTAACTGTCCTGATTTGACCTTGTTAAAAACGTCAGCTGTCTTCCTGTTCATTTAGAATGGGTGCTATGGCAACAGCAGAACAAAAAAACAAAAAGTAAAACTTGACACTAAATTTAATCATATGGTCATGAACTCAAAATATAACTGCGCCCTTTAAAGACTGATTGTTTCAAAGTTTCACCCAGAACAGTTTGACAAAAGGCTTACTCTTTAGAGCAGACAAGATCATTCCAGTTTCTCCCATCAAGCTGATTGGATAATCCAATCAGATGGAGTCACTCTGGTCGCATTAGCATTAGCATGAGTGTGCACGGCTGCTCAGTGGGAACTTTGTTGTGGGGATCCCTGGTGATTATGAGACATGCTCATTAGCTGGGGAGCTTTCAGGCTCCAAGGCTTTACAGCACAGAGGTTGGGTGGGGTGGGGGCAACCCACTTTCTAACGTCAATCTAACACAGTTGCACACATGCCTACTACATACTACTCGGTAATATCCTACCACTTTTTTGGACTTAAGCACCTGGGAGAATACCGACCATAGATTATTCTTTTTATTTTCTATCTTTAACATTTATGTAATGTATGTTGCTATGATATATGTATTATCTTTCTCTGGGCCTTGAGCCTGTAATAAAGCTTATACAGACGGCAAGTACGCCCCCAACGCCCCCAAAATCCGAGGGTGGGCTCAGCATGGGGAAAAACAGAGGCCAAAACAGAATTGACAAGGTAGACAAAGTTGCTCTACAATAATGGATCGCTTAGTAAAAAGTCCATATCAGATGTTTTGTCAAATTATGACCTGTTTGCCTGCTTAGGTTTAGATTAACATAAATGTTCCATGACTTGTTTACTCCAGTGACACTGATGGAAATATCATGAGCTGTTTCTGCTCCAGTTATAAGTGAAGCAACTTTCAATTAGCTCAATTTAGTAAGCTAAAGTTAGCTACATTTACTGAGGTGATGAATAAAGATAGCTAGTTAGCAAGCTAATGGAGCTAAGAAGCATCAACTAAAGTTATCATCAGTATCGAGTTTGAGGGGGTATCAAGTTCAGAATTCACATAGGACCATCTGAACATCCTTAAAGCAGAAGATTGCCCAAAATGACGTTAAGCCTACGATGAAATACGATGGTTAAGATTGACATTTTGACAAATGCTTCTGTTCCGAGAATTTTCTTTTTTTTTTAAGATATTTTTTTTAGGTGTTTTGCCTTTAATCCGATAGGACAGTGTAGAGATGACAGGAAACAAGTGGGAGAGAGATATGGGGTGGGATCAGGAAATGACCTCGGGTCAGAATCGAACCTGGTCCCAGGAGTAATGGTCTGACGCTCTAGCCACTGAGCCACGGCGCCCCCATTTTCAGTTGTTTTTGTTGCGTCTTAATTGAAGCCTATGTAGTATGTACACTGGAACAATCCTTCCCAAAATGCATTAAACGTCTATTTACAAAGGTATTCACAGAGTGGTCTCTAGTTTTCACTGATATGCTGACATAAATATCACCACAAAATATGATTTCTGGCAAGTTTTATTGTAGTTTGTAGTCAAACCCCACTGACTGCTGGGAAGTAATACGTCACTCACAAGAAATCCAAAATAATGCTAGAACCTGCTAGAAGTCATATTTTTCGGTGATATTTATGTCAGCATATCAGTGAACACTACAGACCACTCTGTGACTTTCACACCTTTGTAAACAGACGTTTAATGCATTTTAGGAAGGATTGTTCCAGTGTATAGGCTGCTGTTAAGACGCTACAGTAACAAGCGAAAGTTCTTGGAATAGAAGCGTTTGTCAAAATGTCAATCTTAATAAACGTATCTGAAAACAAGGCTTAACATCATTTTGCCCGAACTATTGCTTTAAAGGAAAAATCCGGAGTGAATCAACACGTAGCCGTACTGTTTTATAGTGCCAAACACTATTGATAACCACCTCAATCACTGGATTTCATGGAATGCAGACTGAGATAGCAAAATGGCAGTTAACGGTAACAGAATGGGGCATTTCAAAACGAAAGCAAATCAATTAGGTTTCATTTTTCACATGCCTCATTTTTTTAGTATTAGCTGGTGTTTCGCAAACTCGGTCTACGATAGACGAAATTTGATCATTGAGGTGGCTTTCAGTAGCGCTTAGCAGTATAAAACAGCAGGGCTACGTGTTGATTAACTCCGGATTATACCTTTAAGGCATTGCCCTAAAATAAATGTGTCAAGCTCCTTGTTCTTGAACCTGTTGTTTTTCCCCACGGGTCAGACTTGCTGTCTGTCTAACTCTGTAGAAAGTAGTGTGCTGTATGCAGTACATGAAAAATAGAACAGGAGTACAGTAGTGGGAGGCTCAGTTGACTTCCAGTCAGCTGGAGCTTCTACAGTGCATTCATTAATGAGGCACTGCTTGTGGCCTTATACTGCTTACATAGCATGCTACATGCTGGGCAGTAATGCATTGGGGTAAATAAACTATGAGCCAGTCAAGTAGCACCTGAAAATGTACCCTCTGTGTTCTCGTTATTGCAACAGCACCAAGCAGCCAATGAATTAATTGCGAGAGGCAGTAGTGTGTGCTGCACTAAGTACTGGGGCATCCAATACAGTATGTAGCACATGCAACATGCCATTTCAGAAACAGCAAGTATCTTTGCATAGGATTTAGTGCACTGCAGACTTGGCTTAGTGTAACGGAGGGCACCTAGCTCTGGTAGCTTGGCAGCAGTACGTGTAATTCCTTGGGCGCTTCTAACGGTTTTTAGCTCAGTGGTTAGAGTGACCGCCACCGGCTACAATGACAAGCCCTGCCAGTATATGTCATGTACAGTCTGGCAATGATTGATAAAACAAACTGAATCCTGGGAGGAACCCAATATGAAACCAGTGGTTATTTTACAAACTAGGTAGCGCTTCAACCAATCAGAGGAACGAACAAGATGTAAATGGCAATTAAAAAGACCGCAGTTCTTGGCTAAGCCTGCCCAACTAAGCCCAAAACGCATTGAGCATTGTTATTGGTGAACACCAATGGTGTTGGACCAATCACAAGACTTACTAAGTCCCTATGACTCAATGCTAGATGTATTCACTGAGCAAATGTACTTGCTGCCGCTAGGTCTAGACTTCTAGGCTAGTGCCAACCTGTTCTAGGGTCATATGCTGTCTCATAAAGTAGGCTGCACATCAATGGACAGTCAAATGTCACACATAAACACTATATTACAATTTGATCTCTGTTACATCTGCAAATAAAAATAAACATTTGTATTGAACATGCGTTTTGTGTACCCTTTATCATGTAAATAGCTTGTAGAGGCATGCACAGGGAAACAAGTGAGAGTTGGAATAGAAGACATCTCTTGAGGGTGCCTTTGGACTGAAACCCAAGTCATACCAGCGAATGAATGGGCTTTGAGGCCTGCCTCAAACAATGCCCTCCTCTCAGCGCCTGCACTACACCAGCTATTGTGCAAGTGAGCTGATGCTGTCAGTGCTGAGGTCTGCTTCTGACATAGCTGACCGTTATCAGCCAAGCACTCTGCAGCGTTGAACAACCAGATTCCCACCCTTTCCTTCCCCTTGTTCCCTACAGCTGGAGTAAGGCTTAGAGCTTGTCTTTTTTCCACTCACTTGACTGTGTGGTTAGCCTGGGAGTACCCATGCACCTTTGCACGCTTCATTTCATTTCACTCTGCAAAGCAGCATGGTGACCGTGGCCAATTTTTTCCCCTGTTTTAGATATCCAATCACAGAACATAAAGGTACAGTACTATCACTACGCTTGATTTCATTTTACATCACCTGGTGGCGCTGAGCTACATACAGATACATTTGTAGCTTGTTTGTGTTTTTGATACGATATCACCACTGATATCTGACCAATCACAATCACTGTCCCTTTGGCTTGTTTCTAGATCTACTGGCCGAGCAGGGGAGTATTCCAAGAAGGTGGTTAAGTGATAATCCTGGCTAAGTTAGCCTAGAGGAAGTCGTAAACCATCTAATAGAGGAGACTGCAGGCTTTGTTTGAACAAGGAGTAGAGGCTCCTTTATTATGAGATATACCACTACTTCCATCTTAACTTACCCAGGTTTGTCATTAATCTGCTTTCTTGGAATACCCCCCAGAATTATTTGCTACTGCTAGAGTAGGCTACGTCTAGATTTGTAGGCTAGCAGCATGCCACAGCTGGGAGGATCTGAGCACTGGATTGAAGAGATGATGAGGTGGTTCCCCCTGTTCAACCGCACAAGACCTGAAATATCAGCTGACGCCGCCGGGTCTAAAGCAGGTTTTTTAGCAAGTTTTACATTGTTGCGCATCAGCTGTTGTGTGACTTTAAAATTACGTGGACCACCCTGGCACGTGGCGCTTCTGGGGAATTTCGGTAGGTCGTGCGTAGGTATAAAGAGTTTGTGCGCACATGTGACGGAACCGATGACGCGTGCATTAGTAGACATGACACGTCAAGTATATTTAAATGCTGTGCTGTTTATTATCCATCTCACTCGGAGGTCCGAGGACATTGCCTAGCGACATGCATTACCACGCCCCTTTTACTTGGATGCTGGTCTTGCCTTCTTCTAGAACTAAGAGGGAACCGAGCAACAATTTCGACGCAGATTCCAAGATAGCTGCACTCAGTCTCACTTGCTGTTTTCATTGTGTTCGAACCACTTTGGTGGTTTAAATTACTATTTTAATCGCTCGTATTAATGCTGCGTCCATATCACTGCCTATGGGTATATGAGTCAGTTTTGTTGTCAAGCCAATATTGAACGAATTCTGAATGAAGACTCGTTTGACAACGGGTGTGCAGGATGCTAACAGAAGACAAACTAAATCAGAAGATATGTTTTCATAGATTATCTGAGTCGGACGAGCGAAGGATAATAAAACACTTGAATGACAATGACGTAAGATCCGAGGTCTGAGTTGGCTCGGAGAGAATAGTACGGAGACAAAGCTTAAGGTCCAGAAATCAGTAGGCTCATAGCTGGATAGCATTGGAGTGGTGGAATATTAAAAAACGGACAAAGCTTCATCTAAGAAAAAAATCGAGTCATAGAAAAAAACTGACTGACAAGTTAGATGAACAAGATAAACTGGATTACAATTCATAAAGGTTGTAATGCCAGGGGCCATGTGAAGTTGCGAGTCTGGATCCTCTGAATTGTTCATGTACATGTCATTCTTCTTAGTCATTCTTAAACTTACTTAGTATTTCCGATTTCACACATATATTTTAAGCAAATTCAAATTCACTATAGAGCTTGATAGTACTGTGATAGCCCACTTTAAGTTTGACACATTTGTTTGACATTAATTTATGTCCCATTTCATAACATACTTTCTAAGTACACTTTTAAAAAGTACATAGTTAACATACTTTTTGATAAGCACTAAAACAAGCTTACAAGATAGATTGACAGATAGATATAGATTAGAGATATCTATTTTATCTAGGAAAATTAAATTACGAAATTACTCTACACTTTATTCATATATCAACTCTACTCTATACTACTTTCTCTGTCTAGGGCAGGGGTGGGCAATTATTTTGCGCAAGGGGCCACATTGGCTTTTAAATTTTGACTAACGGGCCAGGTGTTAAGTCAACCGGTTGATGCCGGTAAATCAGCAAGTCTCAAACCAGTAGCCCCACTTTCTTTAGAGGACATGTTAATATGCAGGTTTAAGAGGGTGGAATTTGCAATACTTATTATGATAAATAAGGCCAATAATCTAGGTCACCACCAGTAAATGAGAAATTATTTTATTTTGGGAAGCCTCTGCGGGCCGCATTAAATAGCTCAGCGGGCCTCATCTGGCCCCCGGGCCTTAGTTTGTCCAGGTATGGTCTAGGGTCTGAAAGAGAAAGAGAGGTAGAGAGAGCACTGTGGTGGTGGTGGCAGTGAGGGAGGAGGGGTAGGGTTGAATAAAAGGCCATCATTAAAGGCCATTTGCAGAAAGTGCAGCCAGTCTTAAGTGAACAATGAGAGTCGTTTGTTAGCTACAAGCCCTAGCCTCTGAAGTTTCTCAGCCTGTGGCAGCATGGCTATCACATTTCTTATTCACATGAATGTAAGAGACTGCAGTATGGGAAAATACAGTATTGTGCATCGGTGAGCCCAGACAGGGCGAACAGTGCTTTCATACGTTAGCAACTTGTTTTCATATATTGACTGATGGATCATTTTTGTATGGTTTCTAACAAATATGTTATCATTTACAGTTTAGAAAACATACAGAACATAAAAATGTTATAGCAGCGATTGTAGAGTGATATGAAGAGAAGATTCAGAAGCACAAAGTCCATGGCCATGGCTTACTTCTACAGAGCAGCAACTAGTTTTGAGCTGTTTTCTTTAGCTTCATCGATGGCTATTGGCAAAGCTGATTCATTTTTTATAATGTGCTGATATAAACATCAGACCTGTGCATGTTGGGACGCCCTTACAAAGTCAGCAGAACTTTCTGCAATATTCTGAAAATCTGTCGTTTCATAATGTTAGGTCTGGAGAGCCAACTATCTTGATATCAAAAGTGGCTTTTTTTTTTTTTGTTTTGTTTTTTTAAGTCATTCAGTCCCCATGTGACCAAGAGTATATAACTCTTTGGCTAGTCCAGACTCCAGCTCATGAATACACTTGTACTAGTGGCACTTTGTTAATGTTTTATACACGTGAATAAACGTTTCAAGTAAAAAACAACACTGAGTAAAAATCACAACAGAATCCTTGTTTTCTTTCAGGCTCTAAAGCTCCTTGATCTCTATGGGTTAAACTGATGATTTTGTTTCACTCAACAACCATACATGTTACAACTAGTAAAGCAAAAAAAGGAAACACTGTTAGCCATAACACATTAACCGCATTAAAACCTTCTTCACTCACCTTATCTATATACAGTATTTTTTCTCACTTATAACACCTGAAGCAGATCTCATTTTTAAGTATTTAGTTTTTTTTCTGTTTGTTTACTTTAATTTGGAACATGCTGAAACTATCTTCGAAGTTTAAGGCCACTGAGGTACGGGGTCAAATGAGTTGGCCAGTCGAAAAGCTCTTGCATGATTTGGCACATTTCTCTCATCTGGTTCCAGCCAGCTCAGTGGGGGAGAGGGGATGTGTCTGAGGGTGAACTAAGTGCATTCAGAGGCGTACTGCATGTTCTTCATCCATGGAACAGCTTTGAACTCCAGACAGAGTGAACCTTGACTTGTCAGTGCAAAGTACAGTTTATATCATAATAAAGCAAAATTAAGCAAAACACAGAGTTTTAATTAGGTAGACGGTTTGCCACATAATGCTTGTACTGTACTCACAACAGACAAGGGTATCAGACATTATACTGTAACATTATTATCTAATGACTAACAAATTGCCATAAATATTTGTGGTAACACTTTACTTGAAGGTACCGTCATAAGACTGTCATGACTTCTGACATACCTTAACCCTAACCATGACCAATACCAGGTGACCCTTAATGACAGAAGTCATGACAGGTGTATAAAGTTTATGACAGATTCTTGACAACATGTCATAGTTAATGACAGTGTCAAGTCAGTCTTATGACGGTACCTTCAAATAAAGTGTAACCAATATGGTAATAAATCTGTTCAGTCCCATCTTTATAACTCAGTAAGTTCAAAAGACTAGAGGCAAGTCAGATTCAGTGGATAGGTTCGCCAGCTTGAAAATAAATAACCCCATGACCCATGATGTTGAGGTCATAATGAAATCATCACACAGTCGATTCCAGCTGTGTCAAACGTTCACTGCAACAGCATGATGATTCATCAAAACATGCTTATTTGCTGTGTGCTATATAAATTAGTTAGTTCAAAGTATACAACCAAGGTAGACTAACTGATAACACACAGGTGTGTGTATGTGTAACTGTGTGTGTGTGTGTGTGTGTGTGTGTGTGTGTGTGTGTGTGTGTGTGTGTGTGTGTGTGTGTGAGTCTGTGTATGTATGGATGTGTGTCTGCTGCATAGATTTGAAAGTAGATCACCTACATGTATATACTTACCCAGATGATGTAGCAAGAGCAGACTTGTTCTCTGTATTTGTCTGGCCCATCTCATCAGCTTGCAGTGGTATTATATATCCAACTATATGAAATTCGCAAATACTTCACGGTCTCAATCTCTAAGTCATGTTGTTAAATAATTAAACCTTGGGCTATAGGGGCATGACACGAAACTTCTCGCAATTTAACTTCAGTTCTACCCCTACTATCTAATGTTCCCATGTAAAATCTAGGCCTCTGGCCAGATTGGCTTGGAGCCTAGAACAACCCCCATGAGACATGTCCCAACTACCTCCAAACCATGGACTAAGGATTTTACTGCAATGTATTCAATGGCGGTGATATGCATTGATTTGAACTTGATTGCTCTATTACCCTAGGGCTACCCTGTATGCAAAATATTTTGAGTCAAGTTAAATGAAAAGACTGGTATGCTTTTTGCTGTACTGTCGCATTTGGTTAAGCCTACCGGAATATGTTTCTCTTCGTGCAAGGATGTGGGATTTTGACTGCTGATAGACTATCACATGCTGGAGATGTTGAAATAAAAAGATCGGATCACCTTGACTGATAGCCTATCGTATTCTCTTGCTGCATTCTTAAAGTTCATTGATTGGATCAGGATGCATCTGATGCAAACGAGGCCAACGCCCGGAATGACAGACGGAGTACTCGAGAAAATCAAACAGAATTACGTAGGAAGACAATGGTCAGGCTATACATTAGTTTCCAATTCCAGTTATTATAGTGGAAGCTTTGTTTCATCATTCACTTCTTAACACATCTAGTGTAGCCTTCCTCTAAGATTAGGCGAAAGACAATCAGTGTTGGGAGTAACGAATTACAAAAGTAACGGATTATTGCAATTTATTTAACAAAGTAACAAAATATCAGTAACTTAATTAAAGTTACTATCTATAGTAACAAGACATTCCTGAGTTACTTTTGTTTTGCACAGCGAAATCATACCTGAGTTATATTTCATTTGTTTATTCATAAGAAGTTGGTCAAACCTATTGCAGCATCTGACAATTTGGTTAAAAATAATTTACATTGAGCGTCCTGTGGTATTTATGTAGACATATACAGTACCTCTGAACAAAAAACTTCTATGTCTCTCATCACCAAATCACTTATTATTAATAATTAATCAAAGCCTATCTGCACCAACCTGTCCAACACCAAACCCAAAATGATGAAATAACACTGCAGTTCGTTTGTGCTGGTTTGTGCTGTAAATATTTTCGTTTGTGCTATTAACACTTTTGAGTAATTTAAAAATACATTTTCGGACATGTGACGTCACGCATCCCCCCTCCACATCCAAATCACTTCAAACCACTCCAAACAGTCTCTATCGGGACATGCCTGAGGCTGCCCACCCTCCTTAAACCCAAAATGCTGAAAAAACACTGTTCGTTTGTATTGAAAATGTGTTTCTAAATTACTCAAAAGCTTTAATAGCACAGACAAAAATATTTACAGCACAAACCAGCATAGCGTGACATAGCCCGCCCATAATACGAATGTTCATCCGTATCCATGGTCTGGGAACGGTCCTCTGGGGCGTGTTTACATCGGTAGAGAGTCTACCTGCCAATAAGCGAAGCTGATTAGACGAGCTGTCCAATCGTTTCAAACCAGAAGTGAATGCCCTCCCCTCCGCAGTATAATCGCGTCAGGTTAAAGAACCTCCAGACCATGAATACGGATGAACAGCAGTATTATGGTCGGGCTATGTCAGGCTAGCACAAACGAACTGCAGTGTTATTTCAGCATTTTGGGTTTGAGGGGGGGCCAGCTTCACACAGGTCAGGTAGCTTACAATACTGAATGAATCTGTGTTTCTGTGTGGATGAGGAAGAGGAAAAAATTATGAGTAAAGTAGTGAAGTTACTTTTTTAAAAGGAGTAACAAGTAATGTAATCCAAAAACAACTCAAAGCATTAACTACAGTAAAGTAACTAAAGTTACTTTTTTGAGTAAACAACACTGAAGACAATGAGGGTGACAGTGTTTGGCAAGTCTGATTTTCCTAAAAACACGAGAGGAGCTCGCACAACCGAATTTAAACAGGTGCTGGACTCCAAGAAACTTGAGAGGTAAAATGAGTAAAACAAAGAGTTAAAACAAAGAGTTTTCAATGTGTGGACTATACTTATTTTAACTTCTCAAGTCTGAATTTACTGCCATGTAAAACTGCCATACTAAAACACCCACTATGTTAAAACGCCCAGCTTTTTTTCTGTCTCGTGGTGGGTCTCTTAGTCACACAGGATGAGCCATAAGACAGGACTTGCCTTGGCCTACGCCAAACCATCTTTCCATTCGGGCACACACCCTAGTGCTTTTTCCCAGCCCTCCACTTCATCTTTTTTTTATTTTGGTGTCAATCTGAAGGAAGGTTTCATTTTAGTGTTCTGTTCTCAAGCCTATATAACACGCCCTCCAATTCAACGGCACAGAACAATGGCTTAGATGAGGGAGTGTGTTTGCACTTGAAAGAATGGATGCAAATCCCTTTAAATACCCCCAGGCAGTGACTTGGTATGAATGCAAAAACTCACAAACATGTCTATAGTACAGCAATGACGTGGATTTCAGTTAAGAGATGTATGAGAAAGGATATTTTTCCAATTTTTAAAATGTCTTAGTCATTAGTGGCATTCAAGTCATTAGACTTCACATTTACACTTTTACACTTCACAACCTCTAATTGTCTCGCAAGAACTACTTGTGATACCAGAAAGGAACATCTATGTCAGGCATGTCATCTATGCAGCCCAGATGGAACCTCCAAGTGACCCAGACGATGTTCAGTCAAAAAAATATAACACTATTCACAAGCCCATAAAATGGAACCTCAAACAGTCTCTCACAAATAGACTGCAATACTCATGAAACTAGTGATTTTTTCATTTATATACAACTAAAGATAACAGGAAAGTTTACTTTAATTTTAAAGTTAATGTACTTACAGGGTCAGATAAGCCTAAAATGCTTTTTATTTGAGTTTTTCAGTGAGTTACCAAAATTTTAGTAGGCTGTGAAGTTGAAGAGCAAAAAATAAACATTGTTTTGGAATTAGAGTTTGTGCTGACTTGAAGTGCCCTTACCTCTTGCTACAGGCCGCTGCAAATGTGCAGAACGGCTTAACTTTTTGATTTTGAAAAGTGGCCCGAGTGAAAAACTAACTGAATAGCCCTGATCTGTGTAATGAAATGACATCACCCCTCTTCCAGTCTTAGCCAGCTTGATTTAACCCTTCATATTCTCAGCAACAGCACAGTGGCCCATAAATTAGTCAGCTTGTCAATGCTAACAATGTAAAACCACATCACAAACCTTGCTGCCTAGTTGGCTATTCATGAGAACTCGGTAGTAGTCAGTAAAATTTGTTAGTGAACTATAGAGAACACTTCTGTTGACACGACTGTTGCCATTTTCTACTGCTTGACCAAAAATAGGTGCTTTACTTCCAGTATGTAACTGACATACCAACAGTGGATATACATTACATATAAAGTAGTGAATGATGGCACATAAATTACTGTATCTTGGGGACAGTAAAGCAGATAGATGAAGCTGCTGTGCAGAATAGCTAACCTTTGCTGTTTTGGTGTGTTAACACTGATATTGGGCAACATCTCTTTTTTTTTTGGAGAGCTTAACTCAACAGTGGGCGTGTTACCATGATCACTGAGTCAAACACAATGTTATGTTGCTCAGCAACCTATAGGGACAAGTGTTGTGAATTGAAAACACTATGATGCATACATCAAATGACTGTTCAAGCTTCGAGTTTTATGTCCTTATCTTATCTCGCTAGTTAGCAAGTGGAACAAAATAATTTGGTACAGCACAGACCGAATGCGAACGCAGAAGCGAACAGGCACTTTACACTGAATCAATAGGACCTGATGTTGGAAACCGAAAGTAAGATCTGAGGTAACATTGATTCAATGTTAAGTGTTTCGCGTTAGGTCTGTGCTGTTCAAATTCTTTCATTTCATGCAAAATACATTGCAGTTAGAAGGCTCGCGCAGCAGGGCTTGAATTCACTCCGGTATTTTCCTTTAATAAACCTTGATAGTAACATTGCTAAAGATGTATTAGCTATTAGGAACAAAGAATGTAGACTCCCACACACTGTCAGTACTCAAGCAAAACATATTTATTACAATACAATTTCTAAAAAAAAACATATTTACTTTGTATTTCAGTCTGATGAAGGTCTCTTGACCAAAATGTTATAATAAATATGCTTGTGTACTGGACAGTGTGTTGGAGTCTACATTTGACCGTTGGTTACCTCCAAAACACATCTGTTTTTTCAAAGAGGGGTGAAAAAAACTTAATCATCTTTGACCTATTAGGAACACCCAGAAGGAATATGTACTGTATAGGAGGGGCAATGCAGAGGCATCATAAACTTCAGAATATAGCCCAGTGCTTACACAACTGACATCACTTTTATGGTTTGATATGTTCTATGAAACAAGGTCACTTGTGCAACTTCAAAAGCTGAATTTGTTGAAAAATTGGAAGTCAGTTTATTTCATTATTTATAAATAAAACAAGCCTATTCATACAGTAAGTGATGAGGCAAATTCACCAATACACATACAAACATTTTACAAAATTGCTTTAAAAAATAGCTTGCCTTCATTCAAATAACCACATATGAAATCTTGAAAATATTGAGAGTATAATCTCTGTAGAACAGCACTGACAAATCAACTGACAACACTGTAGGTAGGTTGACCAGATATGTGTGTAGACATAGGCCTACTAATGTAGTGAAAGATACTGCAAATGAAGGCACATTGGTTGGTGTTCTTCAAAGTCTTTGATATTTTTTGCCTTCAACGGCACCTTCCAGGCAGCTCTGCCTTCAATGCACTTAAAGTGGGGGGGATCGCACCTCAGATAAATGAACAATGTCATCCCATTCTTCTTCTTTACATTTTTCATACAGAGTTCCCCCTCCTTCCAAATCCCACTTTAACCACTGCTTACCCCTATATCTACTGTAGGGTTAAGGTGGTTAGAGTTGGGATTAGGGTTAAGGTGGTTAGAGTTGGGATTAGGGTTAAGGTAGTGCCTTTCAGATAGTCCTGCCTGGAAGATGTCATTAAGGGCGAAAAACGCCATTGAGCATTGCTCAATAAGATATTCTTCACATAAGGATCGCCAATGGATTTAACAACTTTGAAAATCACAAAGCTCCTTTTGTTCATTTGTTAAACAACTCAGGCACAACATTCGACAATAGGAACAGTTTCAAAATGAATGCTAGTGGTTGTGAATGATCAGCCATCAGCCAAAAAAAAAAAATACTTCATATACATATACATCTGTACATAGGCACACAATACTTACTGACAATTACTGCATTAAAGATGATTTCACACACACACACACACACACACACGCCAAGCACGCACACACCGTCTTTCTTCAGGGACAATGAAAACATCCACAGCCATAACAAAAAAAAAAGAAAAATGAAAATAAATGATATTACTCCAAGAAACGTGCAACACAGAACATGTCTGTCAGAGGTTGGGCAAGGAGAAATACACACAACACTCTGACCTGTGTCATTGTACAAAATGCATGAATGATGTTTCCCTAACCTGTTTTGCTATGAATTTACCATCTTGATGGCAAGATCTCTGAGAAAGCTGATAATGAGTTATAGCTATGCACACCGGACTGACTTCAGAGAACTGACCACATGATACCACAGATATTGTCAGATATTGTCAGAAAAAGCTGCCAAATGTCTGTGAATATCAGCCAAGCTGTGCGCATACCACTCATATTTGGGCCCCAGAATCTCTTCCTCTTAGCCAGGCGAAGTCTGCCTGCTGTCTCCGCTCATTTCATGTCGTTCCTCCAGTCAGTCAGTCAGGGAGATACGATTGATATCATATCAAAATCTCTTCCTCTGGCTCGACACTATCAGATGTCTGACTGTCGGCCCGATGTGCTTTCACTATTAGGGTTGTTAACAGATTTATCCGCAGTGCATCAACACATAGCCCTGCTGTTTTACAGCGCTAAGGTCTATTTATAGTCATGTCAATGTCTGAATTTTGTGCAACGCAGTCCGAGATGAACGCTAACAGAAGCGGGCATATCAAAACGAAACCTAATCAATTTGGTTTTGTATTGATTTGTGCTATTCTTTTAGCGTTAGCTGCCATTTCCCCATCTCAGTCCGTTTGGTCATTCACACAGCTTTTGACAGCACTAAGTGGTGAAACAGCAAGGCTATGTGTTGATTCACTCCGTATGAATCCCGTAAGTCCAGTACGGGTCCAGTGTGCAGATTTCACATCCTCCTTTGGCATTAAAACATTGCTTACATACATAGCTCAGTACATAGGTACAGTATGGCTGCTCATAGCAGAAAAATATGGAATGTTTTCAACAGCACAATCAATGTGATGTGGTTAAAAAAAGAATGACTAAGACACTGATGTATTACTGTAATATGTTTGACCATGTGTGAATTCATTAGACCAGTAGGCTACTCTTGGTCTCGAATGTAAAGTGTGCAAAATACATGCCATCAGTAAAGATTATGATCATGTAAGAATATTCCTTGTCCTTGTTTCCTTGTTTGTGAAAGACTTGAACTTATTTGACTTCAACCCTAACGCTGCAGTGGGCAGCACAGTGCTGATATAATCACTGAACAGGATTTTGCTGCATAGTACTGATATCATCACAGGATATGACATAATCATTTATGGCTTCTCCAATCTGTCTGTGAAATTGGCCCCGTTTTAATGTTTTCCAACAGTGGATGTTTGGGCTGAGAGTTATGCTTTTAATATTTGGCAAATAGCTCAGAATAGTACTGGGCAAATGTGTCATTCCAGAGTTTGACAAATTGAGCTCCTGTAAAGAGTTCAGATTGCTGAAAACCTCTGGGCTCAACGATTTCAGCTTCCTGTTATTGGAAAGATCTAAAACCTGTAGATTTTCTAATCCTCGAAAGCTCAGCGGCTCAATAACTGTGAGCTTTGGAAGACCACTGAGGCTGAGATAGGACAGATCCTTGAGTGTCTGAAATGCCCCCTCCTCTATGACCGAGATCCAGTTCCCATCCAGACCTAAGTAGCGCAGGGGAAGACCTGAAAGATCAGGAACCACCCTCAGTCTGTTGTCCGCCAGCACTAGGCTTTTAATGTGTAATGAGGGCCCTTGCTGAGTTCTGGTGATGGACGTAATGAAATTGTTTGAGAGATCAACAGTCAAAGGTTTCTCTTGGCCCTTGGTGGTGAAAACATCAAGGCTGAACTCCTGGAATCTGTTGTTGCTCAAATCGACCTCTGCTAAGGGCAGCCCAGTGAAAGAACCAGCAGGGAGACTTTCTAAGGCATTGTGACTCAGATCTAATGTCTCCAGGTAGCGCAGCTTGGAGAAGGCTTTGGCACTCACTTTGCTGATCTCATTGTTGCTGAGATCCAGGCTCACAAGCGTGGTGTAGCCAGGCCCGGTCAGCAAGGTGTCAGTGATGGCCCCAATGGCGTTAAAGGACAGGTCCAGGAAAGAGGTGTCCAGAGGGATGGGGATAGGGGCTGTGCCGGGTCCCACCCCACTGCAGTCCACTTTGGTCAGGCTGAAGCTGTCGAACAGGCCGAACGTCTCCACCTCACAGCGGCATTGAGGGTGACATGTCTGGCCTCCAGCAACTCCATGGGACAGGACTGCCAGAACACTCACGCCCAGAAAGTAAAGCATGATAACCTGAGAGAAGAAAGAAGAAAATGGGAATGGGATTAAGGGATTAAAAGGTATATTTGCATGTCGTAAAAAAATAAATATTTGCTCAATAAATACAAAACAAAAACGCAGCACGTTCTGTTTTCTCAGTGTAAACAGAGTAAGAGCAAATGTAGCAGTTCACACCCACACACACACACAATATGTTTGACCATGTGTGAATTCATTAGACCAGTAGGCTACTCTTGTTCTCGAATGTGAAGTGTGCAAAAAATACATGCCATCAGTGTAGCAGTTCACACACACACACACACACACACACACACACACACACACACACAGTCATTTTTCCAACCTTCGGAGAAGAAAGTAATTGCCCTACTTTTCATGCTTACATTCCGCTCACTTAACTGTCCTAATGAACTGGTGAGATGGATTCACTTAATTGTCCTAATGAACGGGTCAAAAGGATAGCCTTTCTGTTTCCATGAAAACAGTGAAATAGTATTCCAAAAATTGACAAGTCACACTACAGCTGCATGCTCACTGCAACAGTAATTTCTGCAGCTAACTATCTAGCACACTATAGTAGCTTATGGAAAATGGGGCTAATATTTGGTATTATTAATAGCTATAACACTTTAAAGAGGCATGATCAAGAAAAAGATGCTAATAAGGATTTTAAATTCATAAATGATTTTCCTCAAACTGAATTGAATTGCAAAAATGATTTAAAATATTCTATGCAATGATATCCTATAAATTCCACAATATAAACTTAGTACTAATAAATAGCATATCTATAACAATGTGCACCTACTTGAATCCTTGCTGTCATGTTCTCGTAGTTCATGCTCAGAACAAACTCACAACAACAAATGAGCTGAGTTTAAGCTGTCCAACTCCACACATTCATTGGGCACATTTGTCAAATGATCTGGCTAAACGTCTACATCCTTTACTCAGACACACATAACACACCCCCATATGCTTGCTTGCATGCAGAGAGCTATTTCACACTCACACAGGTCACTACAAGTAGGACTTACACACACAGACACACACACACACACACACACACTATATAACCATGAGTTAGCATGAACTTCACTGACTTAGAGAGTGGGTCAAAGTTAGCCTATCAGCAAACGCACACAATCCAATGAACTTTGTTGTACATTTACTCTTACATAATCCATTGTGTTATGCAACGCACAAGGTAAACTCAGTCTTCAGTTTGGGGGCCATTACTCATGGATGGCTGAAAATAAAAATGAGCCACCATGCCTGCCAGTTTCTGCTTATAATCACAATTGGGAGTAACCCTTCAAATGAATACATGAAATCAATTACTCAAACTCATCTCCAAACAATTGGGCAAGTAAATCCATCCATCAACAAGTTACTGTTGTAGGGGATTTATTATCACTTACAGTAGGTCTGGGTTTACAATGACGTGGCTTTAACACCATGACACATAGAATTCTTTAAAGAATGCATCTTTTCAAAGAATGCATCTTTTCAAAGGGTGACTGACAGACATTTACATTTTTAACATTTAGCAATGTAGAAGGGACAGTCACCCAAGGCTAACATAGAGTTATACTGTAGGTACCTTGCTCAAGGGAAGTCAGGATTCAAGCCTAGTTTCCACACAAATAGCATGCTAGACAGGTTCTGTAACCACCACGCCACCACTGTATGTGTGATTTGTTGATGTATGTTGTCCAGATGACCTTCAAAGGTGGTAGGAATTAGGGTGGAGTTTGATACCATGACCCCTTCAGCCTAGAATTCTTTAAAGAATGCATGTTCTCAAAGGGTGACTGACAGACATTTAGATTTTTAACATTTAGCAATGTAGCAGGGCCAGTCACCCGAAGGTGACTTAGAGTTATTATACCTTGCTCAAGGGAAGTCGGGATTCAAACCCAGTTTTCAGGCTAATAGCATGCTAAACAGGTTCTGTTACCACTACGCCCCCACAGTATGTGTGATTTGATCATGTATGTTGTCCAGATGACCTACCTCACAGGTGGTAGGAATTTTCTGGCATTGCCTTTCTCAAGGGTTATGCTACTCTAAACTGTTTTCCCTCACAAAATGTTTCTAAAATATTTTAATGTCAGTACAAAGCTTTTCAGTGGAGTTCAGTGGGGGTCATGCTTAGAGCTGACCTTGGCCCTGGAAGGGCATGTAGGCGCCTGCTACAGTTCACCATAAACCCTGAAGTTTTAAAACCAATTTCCGATGGAAGAGCTCAACAGATATTTTTTTGGTTCTACGCCCACACCCCTTTTTGCTCATCCTCCTCTCTCTCTATGTACATAACTCTGCTGAAACATCTGGTGTCAGCCTGGGGGTCAGGAGCTTTCCAGGTGTCAAACAGTCCCACTCTCTCTCAGATCTTTCACAAGAGCTCTGGGAATCGAACCTCTTCAAAGAGCAGTACAGTACATTTTCACAACCTTTAATTGATCTCATTATATGCAAAGGAATTTAGCAAATGGTATCTCAGTAGGAATCAAGAATTGAATGTTTCAATTCACTGCAACTGACATTGTCATTTCCTCTAATCAATGTTGGCATGCCTTCCAGACAATGATCTGAAAGCAAGATTTGTTGGTTTAGCCCATTCTAGTGAATGGCAGTAATGCATTCTGTATCAAAATCAAATGGCCTATATGGTGATACCAAACACATTATGGGGATTGAGAATCAACAGTAGGTTGAAAGGCCTACTGATAAAATCCTATCTGACTTCTACCTCCAGCTCACACACACACACACACACACACACACACACACACACACACACACACACACACACACACACACACACGAGAGAGAGAGAGAGAGAGAGAGAGAGAGAGAGAGAGAGAGAGAGAGAGAGAGAGAGATGTAGTGCACAGTTCATATCATGCACAAAATCCCTTAATGCTACCTGTATTCCTATGCACCACTTTGAAATGAGGCCTGTATGTGCGTGCCACTTACACACACACACACACACACACACACACACACACACACACACACACACACACACACACACACACACACACACACACAAACAAAATACAGTGGTCTACTGAGTATTTGAAACGTCCAAATTTCAAACAAGCTCTAACTGACTACGCTGGTGAAGCAACCCTATATTCTTGGCAGAAGTCTAAACTCTTGACATCTTGGTGAGGCGTTATTGATGCGTTATTTATTGTGGTAAAAAGTTGGTCAAACTGTGGCGAGACTAAGACGGTAAACCAGCACACACTCCTACCACAAGCGAGACGCCTTAACCAATGATTCACAGGCGAATAAGAACATTTTCACTACCCGCAGTTATCGGCACGTTCCTGCATTTATGGCTGATGACACAACTCTATCCAAACTGTACGTGCATTTATATCCAACATCTGGCGTAGGTCCTCTCCTGCGTCACCCACTGATGAATCCAGATGTCAAAGAAAATCGTATTTCTAAGGGTAGCCTAAAATGTTTTTTAAAAAAGCCTTTTCGCTTTTGAGATTACATTAGGGCTAGTCTATCACTTTGCCGAGCAACTTTATCAGACATCTAATGACAGTCCTAAAGTAGTCTATCTACCTTTACTTTGCTATTCGAGACGTGCGTAAATCTTTACCCTACCAAACCGATCCGGGTATCATTCTGCGGAATCTTTCGGTCGAAAAACGTTAAACTTACTGTGCACAGTTTTTCCAGATATAGAAAACTGATTTGTCAGGAAACTATTTTTTTCCAACTCCAGAATTAGTCGACTCCGGCTCCCATTTTTGAAGTTTCACACCGTTCCTCGGTAACTCCTGAAGTGTACTTCCACAATGCGCTATTCACAGTTTGATCGTAGAGCACAGCAGTTGATTCAAGCGCAATTGATAAAGAGTGGGCAAGCATGATAGACGACAATTTAGAAAGTTCAAGATAACTATCCGCGCCCAGAACCTCTGATTCTTGCTTTTCAGCTGAAGGGTGCACACCCCCCTACTGGAGACAATCTCCACTACATCAGTGATGTGTTTCAGACAGCCAGACCAGAATATCAGAAGAGTTTTGGATACAATCAAACAAATGTGTTAACCTTTTAAAAATAAAAGTAGTAGTTGACCTAATTGAAATGTTCAGTTGGTGTTGCATTTTCCACAGGATAATCATGCTATATTAAATTGTTAAACTGTGAAAATGTCTGGAATGTCTCATTGTGGGATTAAATGGTGTTTCATAATATGCTGGACTTTGGTTGTTGCGACCTGGACTAATTTCACTGATTGTCTGTTCTTTCACTCTTGTGTTTCATAAGCGTTTGTTCGTGTGTTCTGTCAAATGAACAGTAGGCCTAACTGTAGTTAGGGCCTATATGACGTTGGCCTTTAAAATTATAGCCTGTTTAAACATTTTTACAGATTCTGTGCTTCACCGATTAAATTTGCTTTACATCATTTTGGGGACCATGCTTACTCTATAAATGCATGGCTATAGTTTACTCATAATTTACTCACACAGCCAGTATAACAAGTATAATCTTATTTTATCTAGCCTATGTGATTAGACACTACAGTAACATACAGTAACATTGGTCAACCATCACTAGTTTCAGTAAAACTTTTATGGTAAAAACAAACACGGGGGATTGTGTTCTTTACAATACAACAGTATTGCAGTATAAAGAAACAAAGACTTGAATGGTATTCATCTGACACATAAAGCTCTTTTTTCTTTCCATGGAGTCTTAAACATCTGGAGGTTAAACTTGGCAAAGGAGGCCAGCAGATACGGAGATCTCTCTAAACCTAGATTACCGGTAGGCATCATGTGGTGTGTTACTTCACCATCTAGTGGCGTTACAGAGAAGTGCGTGGGAATGTGTGTGATTTGATAAATGCACACAGGATAGCCTAGGCTAGGGATAACCATTTGCCAGAGCCAAATTAGAAATTGGGTAAAATGTGTCTTATAAACTGACAGATCTTATCTGGGTCTTGGGTAGCCTTGGATTGCTATGCCACCACTCCATGGTGAGCAGACACCGGTGGTAAACTTCTGCACAGGAAAATCTGCAAGACTCAATGCAACTATGAGGTTATTGTAAAGTCTCTTTTTTTTCTTTTTGTGTGGTTTCGTGATCAGAGGCTTCAATTCATCACAGTTCCTGTGACGTGCCCAGGTGTGCTGAGCCTGCATTTTTCACTCACTATTCCGGGCACAGGACAGGGATGTCAAGGTGTAACGTTTAAGAGGCTCATAGGCTTACAGGATATGGGTCATCAAGGATGTACAAGCATGCTTTAGAATACATGCAAGGAAGATATACTGTTAATAAATAATTAAATTAATTGATTCCACAGTATATGTATACTCGACATACCGGAATTTCAGCACTAGTCGATATGTGTCTTGACACCTGTCATACAAGAATAAATCAATAAGTACATCTGTGCAGTATATAATTTAATTTCATTTGAAATGCAAACTGCAGTGCATTTCTTGGAATCCCCTACAGCATGCAAAACAAAACGCTTATCTGACGCACACGAACTGTAGGAATACTCCCAGTGAAACCCCCTTGTTATCTTTAATTATTCCCACAACACCTGTTTGCGGATTCAATTGAACTGTGGTGCCTGTCATCGTCACGCCAACACATTTGGCCAATTACAGCATGGTGATCTTCTGTGGGGACAAAGCTATCTCCATGACAATTAAACCCAGTCGGTAATGCGGAGTACTACCTCGTCTACACACTAAAACATTATTTAAAATTGCACCTACAAAGTTTGTCTACTGCTAAGTTAACTTTGCTTATAGTCATCCACATCATGCATACCAGATGAGAGCAAAATTAATTTAAATACATTTTCAGAGAGTAGGTATGGTGACATAAATTGCCTCGGCGGTATTGACACATGACTACAATCCTCTTACATTGCACCTTACCAAATATGGATTAGATCCCAGCGTTACAATTGCGCATCACCTACAGGTCACTTTGAGAGGGCTTTGTATGGCCATAAGGAACATTGAACTCTTAATAGACTTTCTACTAAATGTTTTATGAAGATGGCAAAATAAATTATTGTTAGATTTACCGAAAATGTGCTTTTCTATTGGTGTTCAGCCTGATTCTGTGATGTGCTACGCTAGAGTGGAATCAAGGTAATTACCAAATTGTCAAATCAAACTGTAGATAACCTTACATTTAACCATTGCCTTCAATATGGTCTAGACGGCCGTTGGACAGTTCCATTCAAATATTGATTAGAGAAACAACTTGTAACTCTCCAGGGTGCTGAAGTTGTGTCCTATTGTTGTAGGCGTGAAGGAACCTGTGCGCACTCTCATCCCATTGAAAGCGCCAGGGGGCTTATCAGATATGGAGTGCCATCTTCAAGCAGTGCAACTACGCATTACCTAATCTCGGTTTACACCTAAATGTATATATTTTATTTCATTTTATTTTATTTTATTTAGAGATGTTTTAAGTGTTGTTAGAAGTAACGTTTAAATGAAACATGTTCAAGTGAACTTTAGTGAGTGTCACATCATCGAATTGGATGTCAGACTGAGGGCGAGCAATGAACACCAAGGTAAGTAAAAAAAATCTCTACCATTTGCCTTCAATATGATTCTCAGCTGATCATATTGCATAGCCTAAATTTACTTTTCAGTGCTAAAAAACGTAGTTTGTGTTCATTCAATTCTAATTTAATTGCTGTCTGTGGAAGACATGGTCATAATTGATAAATTAATTTTTCAGACTTCCACGAAGTTTGTGTAACATCAAGGTGTACCAGTACGGACACCAAAAAAGGACAATGCACCAGTTACCACTTCCTTTCGGGAGTGTATTATGGGAGCTGTCAAGTCATCCCTGTTGTCCTGTTTTGAGAAGTAAACACAGTCTTGGGGCAATACCATTTTACAACTTCTCATTATGGATACTGCTAGGATTTCTGACGTTTCCATGTTGTGTCCAGTGTATAATTTTCAAAGTTGGAGTTCTTGGGCCTTGGAATTGTGACCCAATGCACTCCAAATCATTGCCCTCGGTTGCAGCTAAATTGGCTGTGAGCAGGATAAACGAGGATTTGAGCTTGGATCTTGGATGTAAAATGGACTTTACGGTTCTTCAAGAGCCGTGCGAAACATCGAAAGCCCTAACAACATTTGTGAACTACGAGAAACTCGTCGATGCTTTTGTGGGACCTGCAAATCCAGGCTACTGCAACGCAGCATCTCTTTTGGGTAAAAACTGGAACAAAGCAATTTTCTCCTGGGCTTGCATCAATTACGAATTGGACAGGATCCAAGGATACCCCACTTTCGCAAGGACTTTACCGTCTCCAACGCGAGTGCTTTTTACTGTGTTGAAGTATTTCAGGTGGGCCAATATTGGCATAGTTTCTTCTGATGAGGATATATGGGTAGACACGGCTGGCAAGGTGGCTAATTCTCTCAGGAGCCAGGGGCTCCCCGTTGGCATAGTGGCATCCGTAGGGAGCAATGAAACACAGATCGAGAACACCCTACGGGACATTCAGAAGGCAGGGGAAATAAAAGGTAAGTGCTTTGACGGCCTATTTGTTGGCCTAACAATTCTCTTGTGAAAACACCTTTGATGAAGCAGGGAATTCTAGCTATCCAGAACATTCATCTGGATGCATTTTAGCTAAATGTCTTTAGAGCACCAAACTTTACATTCAAGTACCATACTAATCAGTAAGCTAAGTACCATACTAATCAGTAAGCCAAGACATTAGTGCCTCTGACGTTGTTTTGTTGCAAAAAATAGATTTGCAACATATTTGTATAACAACAGGTGGAAAGGAATATGTGGATCATCAAAATAATGCCATAGTAACCATTTTCCTCTTTCTACAGTGTTTAAATGGCTGTGCTGGCCATCAAAACATTAAGGTTAAGGATGGTAGGGCCTAAAGGTGTCTGTAAGCTAAAATAAGCTAAGCTAATAAGGCCCTAACTAACCAACTAACTAACTAACTGTGCTGAACTTGTCCCATGGACTAATTTCTGACTCACTCTACTGATGAATGACTCAGTGCCCTAATCACTGTTTGTGGTGTTGTTTCTGCAGTCATCATAATGTGCATGCACTCGGTCCTAATGGGTGGGGCAAAGCAGAAAGCTTTCCTGCTCAAGGCCCATGACATGGGCCTGACTCGCGGGAGATATGTCTTTGTGCCTTATGACGCCCTCCTCTACAGCTTGCCCTACGGCAACACCTCCTACTTCGCTTTGCAAAACGACACCAAGCTTCAACACGCCTACGATGCTGTGCTGACCATTACAGTCGCTTCAGAGCTGATGACCTTCAGCGAGGCGTTCAACAAGGCAAAGAGATCTGGCGAGGTCACTGTCTCACATGAACCAGAACAGGTAGCACATTTATGCAAAGTCTATGCCGAATAAGGCTGGTATTCTCCCAAAGTGCTTAGCTCCATGCATTTCAGCCAGCACTGAGCACTTTTTTGAAGTTAAGCACCCGGGAGAATACTGCCCTAAATAATTGGCACTAGAAAGACAACCATTTTGCAGTATTGTTATGAACCATTGTAGTACCATTGCAACACTGTAATACCATTTTGTATCCTGCCTCTATAGGCACGTTTCCATCTTTGTCATGCTCAGTCATTACACTGTGTTGCAGGTTTCCCCGCTCTTTGGAACTATCTACAATGGTCTTTACCTTATTGCCAAAGCTATACACAGTTCCAGGAGGGCAGGCCAATGGCTGAGTGGCTCCAACCTAGCCTATTACACTCGAAACATGACATTTGAAGGCTTCAACCAGAACATACAGATTGACAGTGAAGGAGAGAGCCAGACCAACTATGTGGTTTTGGACACGGATGGTTGGGGAAGTCAGCTGTACAGGTGCTATCTGGTGGAGCTCAGCACGGGCATGCTGAGGTTTGCTGGAAAGTCCATCCACTTCCCAGGAGGATCTCCTCCCCCCACTGACTCCAGCTGCTGGTTCGACCCAGAGGCCGTCTGCACCGGAGGTAACAAAAAAAACATGCTGAAGGATGTTGTGCGTGTGTGTGTGTGAAGGGGGGGGGGGCTTGAAGGCACCGCTTCCTGGAAAGCACCCGAGAGGGGAAAAAAGACCAAAGGCCAATTAACACACTTACACAAAATTTTTAACAACATTTTCACAAAAGAAGAAATTAAGCAATCATTTGTGATAACCGAATTAAACATTGTACATTTTCCATGACTAATGGGTCATCTTGTCTCCTATAGGTGTGGAGATTGTCTACGTTATCATCGTGCTTGTTGTCATTTTGGTACTCGCACTGGGAGGTCTTGGCCTAGCACTTGTCATCAGGTTAATAGTTCACCTTGTTAGCTATTTCCACCATTTTGCAAAATAATGAATCTATGCAAGTGGAAGAAGTTCTTTGTTCTTTGCTGTCTGTCAGGTGGAGAATCCAGCAGATCCAGCTTGTTAAAGGGCCCAATAGGATCTTGCTGACCCTGGAGGACCTCACCTTCATCGATCCTCAGCTAAGCAAACAGGCAGGTCTTTCCCACTGGTCTAGAAAGGAGCGCTAGCAGGAATTCCTCTTTTTATACATTTCCACTAGCACTAAAATAATACAAAGTTGACGCTAATATTCATTTTGCAGAGTATGGTCATTGCCCTAAACATAAAAAGTGTTACCATGCATGTATCAGTCAGAGATTCTGTTCTATAAAGCCATGTAGTCCAGTCAGTAAGTTTTAGATAAATGATTGAGATTTTGTTGCTTGAAGTTGTTTATCAGGACTCAGCAACCATGGACTCACTTATATTCTTGTCTCTGGTCCTTGGTCCTGAATGGCATCTTTTGTCCTTGCAGAAAATCACTTTAGAAGATCTCACTGACTCAAAGAGCGCTATTGAAGAAGAGAAGAGTACAAAGTCAGGTGACCAGTTTCCCTCTGAAAATAGCACAGGATCAGTCACACATGAAACATCAAATGTGGCCGTCTACGAGGTATGCAGAAAACCTTCCATTGATGCAGTATGTTTTTGGATCACTCTCGCCAACTGTTCAAAGACTCACTATCTCAACACATCTCTTTCAACTGTAGGGTGACTGGGTGTGGATGAAGAAGTTTAAAGATGGGCATTTTAAAGAGGTGAAGCAAAGTACAACCAAAATCTTCACCAAGGTAAATTCTCAAGCTCTCCTGTATATATTCACCCAAGCTCATCCAAGATGTTATGGTGTTATCTTTTCATTAACAAAAGCACCTCACCAACATCTCAATGGCTCAATGTGATTTATCTTACAGATGAAGGACCTAAGGAATGAGAATGTTAACCCGTTCCTGGGCTTCTTCATAGACTGTGACATGTTTGCCATGGTGACTGAGCACTGCTCTCGAGGAAGCCTTTATGACCTTTTAAGGAATGATGATGTCAAGCTGGACTGGATGTTCAAGTCCTCGCTATTGCTAGATCTAATAAAGGTGGGCTAGAGTGTATACAGTAGCATCCTAGAATGAGTTAGATGACATGTTTTGTTTAGTACATTCAGATATATAAATAACATGACATCTTTGTGTTCTTTTAGGGAATGAGATACCTTCATCACAGAGACTTTCCCCATGGGAGATTAAAGTCTAAAAACTGTGTGGTGGATGGCCGTTTTGTCCTCAAGATAACAGACTATGGCTTCAATGAGATGCTAGACAATCAGAAGGCTCCGAAAGAGATCCCTCCACCAGGAGGTAAACTCCACAGATACTGTATATACACATGCAGGAAACATGTACACACCTCAAATGAAATAGGGGGTATTTCTTCTGTTGTTGATATTTCTTTATCATCCACATACATTTATCAATTTATGTGGATTTTTTATGTGGATCTATTATGACATAGGGGGTATTTCTTCTGTTGTTGATATTTATCAATTGATGTGCCTCAGCCTTTCATCCGAAGTGACTGACATTCGTCAGTTTCTTCAGGCTCAGTCTTCTCTAGCACAACTTGCCCAAGGGCACAATGGTGGCAAGCAGGCATGCTAGCCAGGCTCATCAACAATGACAGTACTACCACTACTGAAAAACTCTTCCTGTCAAATTCAAAGCCAAGATGTTTAGCACTAACATCCCCCTACTGAGCCACTGTCACCACTTTCACACATTTACATGCTTGCCCTTTCCTCAGAATTGTTCTGGACAGCTCCTGAGCTCCTCCGAGACTTAGAATATTCCAGAAAGGGGACGTACAAAGGGGATGTTTACAGTTTCGCCATCATCCTTCAAGAGGTTGTGGTCCGAGGAGCTCCGTATTGCATGCTGGGATTGCCTGCAGAAGGTAGGTTTAGTACAGTAAACACTGGCACTGCTAGCTGTTGTTTTGTGTAGAATAAAGAGTTAGGAATCACTGTTACTTACCAGTTACAGTCAATGTGTTTAAATGGACATTTCAGTGTGGGTTTATGTATACATGCATCTCCTTGGATACTTTTCTATAGGATCTCTATAATCAGATTATCCATGTCCATGTTAAACACACTGTTAAGAATGTTCTAGAAGTGTATAGATAATGCAGTGTCCATGACTGTTGTGTGTGAGGCTGTAGGGTCATGTTCATTGGGGATGACATACATACAGTATGTTCAGCTGTGCAAGCCAAGCACATCATTGAGTGCTGTTACATGGATATGAATAATCCAAATATTCCATTTTAGTTGGAGTTTATCAATGCATCTCTTGGATACTGTCCTATAGAATGTACCTTGGGACCGGATTATTCCTCTACAGCCATTGGATTATTCATTCATGTCCATGTAACCACACTCATTGGTCCTTTCTTGCCTTCGTCCAATCAGAGATCATCCGTAAGGTTAGGAAACCTCCCCCCATGTGTCGACCCACGGTGGCCCCTGACCAGGCCCCTCTGGAGTGCATCCAACTCATGAAACAGTGTTGGAGCGAACAGCCAGAACGACGACCCACCTTTGATGACATCTTTGACCAGGTAATCAGTCCACCTTCCACAGTGGAGAATCTCCTTATCACCCTCAAGGATTCAAGGATTTTATTTGTCACATACATTGAAGTACTGGTGTAAGACATGGAGTGAAACGGCATGATTTACAAAAAGAGACAGAACCTTGTTCTGCATGACAGGAGAAGCAAGCTAAACGCTAAAGAGACCAATTAGGCTACTTAAAGACATAAACACTGTGGTATGTGCTTGTGTGGAAGTGAAGAGCTAGCATAGCTTTGATTCAAAGTTATCAGCATTTTTACTGACTGCATAGCATCCATATCCAAGAAGTACTGTATGTAGTGAGTGTGAGTCACTTTCTATAATATAACATTATTTGTGGTATTTGAGACCATACACATACACAGGAAATTGCCCTTTTTAACTACACTGAATTAAACTGTGCAAGTTAAGACAGTGAATTTTAGATATTTCAGAGCCCCTTTATACTTTTGCAGGAGCATAATGGGACAAAAACAATTTCTACTCCTCTATCTGTTCCTTGAAAAAAAAACACACAGGGGAATGTTAACACTCTATCCTTTCTGTTCAGTTCAAACTCATCAACAAGGGCAAGAAGACCAACATCATCGACTCTATGCTGCGAATGCTGGAGCAGTACTCTTCCAACCTGGAGGAGCTGATTCGGGAGAGGACGGAGGAGCTGGAGGTGGAGAAACAGAGGACAGAGAAGCTCCTCTCCGAGATGCTTCCGCCGTGAGTCACTGCTGTACTTACCTCACCTGAGGCCTTAGCCAACACATGGATTAGGTGCAGCTCTGTAATCACTTTTTAGAGCAGGCCAGGATTACAACACACCCCATTGTCTCCCATTGTGAATGAACTATAGTCCTAGATAGAGTGCTTTTAATGGTTATATGGCCTCAGGCCTTCAGACATTTTATGGCTCATCGAAAAATGGCCCTCAGCAATTTCTTTCAGGCAGTGTTTTCATCTCCGACAGAAATGTACTTTTTATCGGCTCAGTGAATGTTGTAACAGAACAGTCTGTTCTTAATCCTCACTACTGGTTGTTCTCTTGGCTGCACATAGGCCTGTAGACAGTATGTTAGGGATAACGGCTGCCGAAATGTCCCGAGATAGGACGAGGTGGAGGCGAAGAACAACACAATGGAGAAGCTGAAGGGGAGTTTGCCTCCACCAAGTCTATTATTTCTATATATTGGGACATTTCGACACCAGGTGATAAGCTGTTATCCCGCTTATCACCTGGTTGTAATTTATGTGTATAGACAACAAGCAAATATTTAAAGCGTAAAAGAAATGTTTTTAAATGTTTTTAAATACCCTGTACAGTTGGGGTACTATTTTCATGTGAAAGTAGATCTACAACGCACAACTCAATGCATCAATATGGAATGTTACGTCCCAATTGTATCCCAGTTATTCCAGTTACTTCCCAATACAAACATTGTCCGAAAATGTTATCCAAATCCGTGCAGTACTTTTCGAGTTACGTTGTACACAAACAGACGGAAGGACAGACAGACAGACAGACACACAGATGCCAGCAAAAACATAACCTCCTTGGCGGAAGTAATCATTATTGTATGTCTTGAAAGTATATACTAAATGAAATCTCTTTTTCTGCAGTTCTGTGGCAGAGGCGCTAAAGACAGGTGCGACAGTGGAGCCGGAGTACTTTGACCAGGTGACCATCTACTTCAGCGACATCGTGGGCTTCACCACCATCTCGTCCCTTAGTGACCCCATCGAAGTGGTGGACCTGCTCAACGACCTCTACTCTCTCTTTGATGCTGTGCTGTCTAATCATGACGTCTACAAGGTTGGTCTCTAGAACCAGCTGAGGCAGGCTGAGGAAGGTCTGAACGGCTCTTTAACAGATATTGTGAGGAATTGATCTTACTGAAGGTTTGGTAGATGGTGAGCAAGTCTTATCTGAGCTATTACTTTATTACTCTAGAGTTACGCTTGTGTCACACTCTACACATCCGTCGGCAGATGACAGTGGGTGTGTCTGATGTAGGGGGAGTTGATCTGATTGGCTGACATATCTGTTCAGCCTGTAAAGTTGAACTTTTCTTAAAGTGAAAGTTTGGTGTAATTCAAGCATAGCCCTGTTGTATGAGCCTGCTGCCTTCACTACATAGTGAGTCAAATGAAAAAACTTGGAACAACATAGACCGAACACAAATGCAAAAGAGCACTTTGAGTGCTGACTCCTGAGTCAAAGGAACATACAACATTCAAAACTGAAAGTAAGATTGTAAGTTCCATTGACTCAACGTAAACAGCTTGTTTGCTTTTGTCTTTGCAATTGGTCTATGTTGTTTCAAATTCTTTTATTCCACATAATACAGTCAGCAGGCTCGTGCAACAGGGCTATGCTTGAATTACTCCGAACCGCTTTAACTTGTTGATGCAAGCAATGGAACAGACAACCAACGGAACAGACAGACCCACAATGCATTTTAAGAGTGCTCCGTGCAAAGTCAATGAGATTCGTCGACAGACGTGTACAGCGTTAAACAGGTGTTACAGAGAAGCAGAATGAAAGAGCCTACAGTAATAGACAGACCTGACACTCCAGCACTTACCACCCTGACACTCAAGCACTAAATAAAGTGTATTGTATTTGGTTCCTGTAGGTGGAAACCATTGGTGATGCCTACATGGTGGCGTCAGGTCTTCCCAAGCGGAATGGTAACAAGCACGCAGCTGAGGTCGCCAACATGTCCCTGAACATTCTCAGCGCAGTGGGCACCTTTAAGATGAGACACATGCCGGAGGTGCCTGTCAGGATACGCATCGGCATCCACTCAGGTGAGCTCTGCACCTGTCAAGAATACGGATGTTGCTCTTGGGTGCTCATTGTTTGTACTCCCCACAACCCGTTCACCTAATCCATCAACCAATCAACCAACCATCCTACTATATGTAGCCCCTTTCCTGCTGCACTTCTGTACTCTCTGCACAAATAGGCCGACACCAGACACAATTCCACCGCATTTTCTTACATGAGTAATCATTTGCATGTGACAAATAAACTTCCTTGATTCCTTCATTCCTTGAACAGTAACAAGAGTATCACAGTAACACTGTAACACACACACAAAAATGATATCTAATTAAGTTGATGTTTTAAATCAAAAAGCAGAGAGAGAGTATATTGCCTATAATTGGAAACCCTTTCAGGTTAAGACCATTCATCAATATTATTTAATTGTTTGTTTGTTAATTGCACCAAATACTTTTGATGTACAGTAGCATGCTGTAACCGATGATGGGATGCTAAACTGGACACTCTTGTGTGCTGTGTGTGTGTGTGTGTGTGTGTGTGTGTGCAGGGCCGTGTGTTGCTGGGGTGGTGGGTCTGACCATGCCTCGATATTGTCTCTTTGGAGACACAGTCAACACTGCCTCTCGAATGGAATCCACAGGACTGCGTGAGCACTTTTGGCTTTGTTTGTGTTGATCAATTAGATTATTATATTGCAGTGTGTCATATTGCTTAGACATGACCTGTGTGAAGTCTGTTGTATATCTAATCATTTATCTATGGTCAGTACAGCAAGTCCATAATAGCTCTGATCCACAGGTCTCATTACTATTGATAATAGTTCATACGGTATATCTTTAGATAAGTTTTGGTGCGTTAGTTTTGTCCTTTGGCTCACAGCTGAGAATAGTTTTAATTTTCCCAGTGAATCTACTCTATTAGACCTACAAAGTTTTTTGTACAGGGCTCAGTGACATGCACAAAAATTACAACCTGTGTTTTTTCTCTCTTCAATCTCAGCTTATAGAATCCATGTGAACATCAGCACTGTGAAGATCCTGCGCTCCTTGAACGCGGGCTATAAGATAGACGTCCGAGGGAAGACTGAGCTGAAGGTATGGAGCTCTATCATGGTCATTACCTGTCTCTGTCTCTGCTCCGCAGCTCAAGCATGGGCTAACCTGCCCAACCTGTCCATCCTGACATTGGTCTATGATCCACTTCTTACTGGGCTCTGAGTTTACAGCTATGGAGAAACAATATGCTTGCTGAAGCAGTTTAATTGGGGGAAAAAAGCAATTGACTGATAGCCTATCATGCCTATTATGTTCGTGCCTATTCGCCTTATTCACCCGGAACGTTCTAAAGACGTTGAGGGGTACACTTTAGGGGTACACTCGGCTACACCGTTGCTACACAGCCAGCTGTCATGGCGCCTCACTGTTGTGTGCCGAAATGCACATCCTCAAAGAGGAAAAAATCATACTGTGGGCAGACTTTCCACCGTTTCCCAAAAGAGCAGGCACTTCGTTTAACTTCCGTACACCTCAAGTGTCAAATTACGTTAAATTACGTCAAAATGGCCGCCAGGTGAATAACGCGAATAGTCTATAGTCTATTATGCTCGTGCTACATTCTCAAAGTTCGCTGATTGGCCAGGATGGGATGCATCCTGAAAGAACAAGGCCAATGGCCGGAATCCCAGACAGAATACTGAAGGGAGATGAGAATTGAGCGGAATTGTGTTGGAAGGCAATGGCCAGGCTATGTCCAAGATAACCCAATATTTGACTGTTTCTCCAATGCAGGGCAAAGGGATTGAGGAAACATACTGGCTTGTGGGCCAAGATAGCTTTACAAAGCCTCTACCAAAGCCACCTGAGATCAGACCAGGGTAAGAATATGCACACACACACACACACACACACACACACACACACACACACACACACACACACACACAGACACACACAGACACACACACACACACACACACACACACACACACACACACACACACACACACACACACACACACACACACAACCACACACACACAGACATACACCACAACACACATTCGCTCACTCACACATGACTTATGTTAACGCAGTATGGGCGGTATTCTCCCAGGTTCTTAAGTTAAAAAAAAAGTGTGTAGTGTTAGTTGAAATACATGGAGCTAAGCACTTTTTTTTTACTTAAGCACCCAGGAGAATACCAGTCTATGTTATTAGACTACTTTTTGAGACTGGATAATGTCTACATCACATTGTGTACTTTCAGATGAAAATGATTCAACTGTGTGCATGTTTATCACTGTAAGCATATCAGTCAGTATGTCAGTGTTACTTTATTCACACACACCATTTCATGCGGCTTCACCATTTCCATCTCAGAGAAGATAATCATGGTCTGAATCCTGAGGACATTGCAGAGTACAAGAGAAGGAAAGCAGCAAAAAGACTATCAGATGCTCAAAGTCAAGGGCAAGGAGGTAGTGCCTTGCATGCACTGTCGTGGTGTGGTAGCTGAGCTCTTGATGTGTTTGCTGGTGATAGATGTTCTGTTATGTTTTTTTTTTATTTTTGCAAAGGAAACGTTATTTGTGATTTTGCGCTATTTGTGTCTGGATGTGCTTTCTATGTTGTTTTTATTTGTCTAAAGTTGTACGCCATGTGGTCTAAATAGCCCCACTTCATACATTCATCCTGAATTTCACAATCAATCTGGGTCTGAATTACTATTTGGCAAAGCCATTTACATATACAATATGCATTTAGCAGACGCTCTTATCCAAAGCGACTTATTTTCAGCTATCAATTATTGTACTTCAGGTCCAATCTCCCCTATTCATCACATTCAAAATGTGTGTGACTGATTTCTTTTCAATTGTAAAATGTTTTTAAATTTGTTTTCCAACTGGGTTTATCCTACAGAGACAACTGGCAAGACATGGTGACAGAAGAAATCAAGAACTTATTCCGCAAAGCCAACAGACAAGTGGATAAGCCTAAGGTGTGAGAGGAGACCATCTGGAGCTCAAGTCAAGAAGAGGAAGAAGAGGAGGAGGCAGAAAAGAGGAAGAAGAGGAGGGGAGAGGGTGACCCAACCAACTAGCCCACTGGACGTAGCAGTAGCAACAGCAGAGAGACAACAGGGACCTGTATGGCAAAGCCACCTGAGAAGAGAAGAGAAGAGGAGAGGAGAGCGTGCATAAAGCCTGCCTGATCAGCCTCGGGCTTACATGGACCACTCTAATAGGATTGGCCACGGGGCGGCCTAATCTCCCTCTGTCCAGCACAGCTGAAAGGCAGCAGCGCTCTAATCAAATGAAAGTTGTCTTGCAAGGCTCACGCTCGCTGGGGGGAAGTGAAAGCTACTGACTGCCTCCTTAATGAACAATCCACACGCTGCTACTTTTGGCCACCACGTGGCTCAGCATAGGATGATGATGATGATGATGATGATAGCCCCCCTAACATTTGCAGTGGAGCTGCTCTGAGCCACAGATACTGTACTGTTGCTTTCACCTGTGGAGGCGTTTCTTTTCAGGCTCTGCTTTTTATCCTTTACTATGAAGTTGACCAATGTAAGGGAAAGGAAAGCTATTGTCTAAACAGCTCTTTAATCGCTTACTGTATGTTGCAGCAGGGAATTGCTTGCAGAGTTATTGTTGTCCTGTTATATTTAATAGGCATTTCTTATCATTGCTATTCTGAGGGCTGTGCCATGCATGCATTCATGGGATGTGCTTTTAGTGCGACTGTCAGGGAGTCTAGGGTCACGAGTGACGGACCTGATGACCGTAACACAAAATACACAAAAATATATAATATATAATACACCTGCGTAGTGCCAGTAAACAATATGCACAAAAGGCTGAATTATGTTGTTAATCTTACATGGGCAGCACTGATGTAAGTTTTTATGCATTATGTACGAGTGATGCACAATCTACTGTATAGGGTCAACAAAAAGTATCATTGCCTTACATTAGTTACTCATAGATAAGACTTGCTCTCATGCTCTGTTAAAGGTGAAATATAAGTTTCTGCATGGTTTCAGAGCCATTTCACGTCTGCCTGCTCCCCAGAATACACTGTGAAAAAGTCTGGTCTTGAGACACAACACAGTGTACTCAGGGTGCAGGCAGCTATTGATCAAGGGCAATGCCTATGATTTGAGACAAAAGTGAAATCGCTCTGAAACCATGCAGGAACTCATATTGCACCTGTAAGTCAGATCAGGAGAGTGATAATTGACGGATAACTAATGAACGTGAGATTTCCTAGGGCTATGCCCATATTTAAGAGATCCAATTCTCTGCTGCACTTGAAGGCACCTCCGTGTGGTCCATTAGCCTGTCTACTGTACTTATTTTTAAAGTCAAAAAAGATTTCTATATAAATGTATAAAGAGAGTGAATGTAATGGAAATATCTTATTAGAGATGTTTACTTAGAGGTACTGTCATAAAAGGTCGAATAGACCTAATAATTATAGGCAGTATTGTAGTCTTTCCAGAAAAAAAAAGATTTTAACATTTATTTAATGGTAGCATCTGCAGAAGACACGACATCAAATAAAACAATTAATTTTCTGTTTGTTATTTGTTTTGCTCACTATTGTAATCAAACGTGGTCTGTCCTATGAAAAATGGATGGATGGCTTGCAACTCTGTAATACCATTTTATATGACCAGCAGAGGGCGCTAAAAATCTGCCTTGTCTCTTGTGGGTAGTCTGTTGGACTTAACAATACTATCAATTAGAAGATTACTGGTAGGCCTCATTTGAAAGGAGGTGTCCATGGTAACATGAATCCCGGCAACAGGATCAAAGAGATTTATAGGTGGTGCCCGACCGTTTAATTAAAAGCCTCCTCACAACACCACATTATTCGCCCTCTGCTGCACATATGACTCTATATCGTTCTTTGAATGTCTTTTCCAGAACATTACTATGTTTTCTATTTCTGCTCAAAAAAGTTACATCTAAAAGGCACTGTGTGAAAATCTGCTAGCTGTGCTTGCCAAGCTAGCCAATAGTCCTCTCAGAGATTTCTGTTTACAAAACTCTTTGACCTATTTCCCTGGTTCACCATTGGAGCCCTGTACTCCTGCAGTGTCGGGTCCACACCCTGTCTGTGCATACTTGAGAGATTGCTCACTGTTTGTTCAAAGGCCAGCTGAGATCCTGTACCCACTCAGTCGGAAGTTATGGCACCATAAGCCCTGGAGGACCTGAGAACAATGCAGTAACTTCAACCCCCTGAAGATGTAGAAGCACTCTCTCTTTCCCTTTTCCCCACAAAGAATGTTATGGAATGTTTCCCTCCTGACAAGATTAGAATGATGGTGGGGAAAAAAGCTTTAGAACTTTGGTAGACACAATATCAAAAACAGTACTGACCTCCACTTCACCCCTCTCTGACAATACCCTAGCTAGAACAGAAACAACATCTTAGTTTTTCTCAATATCATTCTGTAGTATTTGGGAATGAATAACCTGGACATCCATCTTTACTAGAATTATTTTCAAAATCTAAAAATGTATCTTATGTGTTTGACACGTATTACCTTGATATAAAAAACACACAAAGACATGAGATATATTTTTCCATTTGTTTATTGTAAAAATCTCATACAAACTTGCATAGTTGCTTCATTCCAACAGAGGTGTGGTAAAGCCAAAGGCACCATAGTGTCATTGTATTCAGTAAGAGCAGCCTGTGGCTGTGGAGTATTTCACCTGTATGTTGCTTGTAGTGCAGAGGACCACAATCAGTGCAGACAGACAACAATGAACATGCAAGAATTGGTTTTGATTGGAAAAATGGGGAAAGAAGGAAAGTGGACCTTATATATTTGCGAAACGTGCAAAAAAATCTTTGTCTTTAAACATTAAAGATAATGGCAGAAGGCACGCATAGGTGGTACAAGCTTACAGAAACAAAGACAATTTTGCTAATTGTAGAGCATTTGGTCAACAGAAGTCTTCATGATATTGCAGTGGAAACTCACATAAAGCAAACATAATGGATCATACTTAATATAAGCATGCTGTCTGTCATGGATTTGACTCAGCAATGTAAGGCAACATTAGTGATTTGATGTTACACATAATGGGAATTTGTGAAAACAATGACATATTCATTAAAGGGCTGATAGTGACACACACAAGGGCTTTTTGGACACAATGAAAAACATCCATAGGGTCTAGATGTCACAATGCATTCACAGATCAAAGGGCTAAGCTTAACAGTCCACAGATTCATCTACTGGAATGAGCTCCTGAGGTAAAGGACATACCCAATCACCCAAAAAAATACTCAAAATATCTCACTCACAAACAACCCCCCCTCTCACCAACCCCCACCCCCCCACCCACCCAAACAAACAAAATCTCAGTGTTTAGATTTCATTACAGCTCGTCACGCATTTTATCTCCCTTGGGCCTCACAAGGCGGCCCATGAAGAGGATGGAGTTGGTCTTGTTGTCCTTCACCAGGAAGAGGAAGGGATGGTCAGCGTAGAAGAGTCTGGGGTTCTTGAGTTTATCGTTGCCGAAGATGCTGGGGTCGAAGGGGTTGCCCTCTGTGTCCCACTCAAGAGAGGAGGCGTGGAAGACGTTGGAGAGGTAGAGGTCTTTCTTGCCAGAGATGTTGGACAGGTCAGCTTTGCTCTTGTCAACAGCCTCGGTCAAGCCCAGTTCTCCAAGGTGTTTCTAAAAATTTTTGAAAAATTATACACATGAATCAAATGCAAAAAACACATATACTTGGCCACTCAATTCAAAGTCCTATTCTCTAACTGCTGAACATATTACATATCTATCAATTGAAAAGAAATAGTGGCTCCTTACCTGAAGGTTGTGGCTGACCTCCATGCTGACCTTGGGCAGAGAGATGGCAACTGCAGTCTCCTTCACCTTGCCCATCCACGTGTCCAGCTGCTGGCGGGTCAGCAGCTTCTCGAGGCGCTCCAGAGGCTCCACATGGTAAGGCATGATGAAGACCATGCTGGACTTCTTATGGGCAAGAGGCATGGCCAACACAAACAGCCTGTTCTCAGTATCCTCATGGAAGTCATACAGACCTGTGGGGGGAACCCAAGAGGGATGCATCTCAATCATCTCAATCATGGAACATGGAAATGAAGACAAAGCTTGATGGATTTTTGTAAAAGCATCCATTATGGAGGACAGCATACTAAGAAACCCAAGGATGGTGTGTGGGACTTACCAGTGCGGTGCATCATAGGAACGGACACAGTGTGTGAGCGGGTCACCAAAAAGCCACGATTGTCGACCATCTTGTGGTGGAACTTCTCATCCCAGTGAGCTATTGAGAGACAACAGGAACATTATGCCATTTTGAACTGAGAATAACAAGAATAACCTCTTTCTAGAATTACCTAGAATTACCATGATGAGATAGAATAATTAGCTTCTACAATAATCAATGAAACTGGCTACACCAGACGCAACAGCACTACATACATACAGTAGCATTAACGTTTTAGTTGCGCCCTCCTCTGGCCTGGGTATTATTGTGCTACTCACGCTTGAAGAACATAGCATTGATGAGCATGGCTCCATCTGTGTTCTGAACATCTTTGGTGATCTCAGGCAGTTTGCCGTCAGTGGACTTGGAGGCCCATTCATTGATGGCTTTGACGGCACTACGTTTGTCACGGAAGTTGATCTTGGAGTGGTCGAGGTTGTAGTGCTTCTTGCTGTTCTTCACATAGTCATCGGCGAAGCTGACAGAGCTGGGTCCATAGAGCCTGTTGTTGATCTTCCAGGTGACGTTCCTCTTGGCGGGATCACTCACCTCGGTCAGAAGCTCGGAGAGGCCACTGTGGAGGTGCTCGTCCTGCAGCTGGCTGGCGCTCAACACGCTCTTCACCTGAGAGGTGGTGGAGGATTTGCCCCCAAGAGCCACCATGCCCAGAGAGGAGGCCACAACCACTGGGGAGATGAGGATGTTCTCCAGGTCTTTCTCCTTGGCCATGTTGTGGTACAGGTTGAAGGCCAGGTTGGCACTGTTGTCTGCCAGGGTGGTGGCATGGCTGCTGAGTTTGGGCTCCTCAGCAGAGGCTGCTAGAGCCACCAGGAGGAAGGCTACAGCGTTCGTCAGCCACATTCTCTCTGAGTTTGTGAGCACCTGCGAATGTCTAAAAGACAGAAGGCAAAGAGAAAAGGAATTAAGTACCCAATTTAAAAAGAAAGGCACAAAAAGCCTTATTTGTATAAATTATTATATAATCTTTGAACATGAAAGCAGTTAGATACGCTCAAAGTCAGTTATAATGTCCTCTTTGTGATTTGCTGAGAGTGTGTGCATGTCTACACATGGTATCTCCCAGGCTGAATGTCAGACTGATTGGGGGAGGGTCTCTGAAGCACTCTATCCTGCTGCCACATCAGCAGCAGCAGCTTCCCCCTTGCACTCGGGTGGGGTAGGGTATAGCAATAGCAGACAAAAGAGTGCTTTTATTTCATGTTTTAATCACTTTAAGGCCTAATCTTTAAACAGGCCTACTTTTTGTAGGCCTATCCCTGAGTCTTAATTGATAGGAGTGTGTGGGAGAAAAACAGCAGATAGTCAGTTGCTAACTGATTATGTGAAAGCTTTAGTTAAAAACAACAACAACAAAAAAAAAATCAAAAGCAAGACATCTTCAGTTAAGTGCTGACAACAAAGAAATCAGTGTTCTAGATGTGACAAAAACAAGAGCAGGGAGCAGGGTGGCTTGAGGTGACAGAGCGTGAGGGCTGGCTGCTGTCCTGGTTGGACATCATCATCGAGTCACAGCGGAAAGGTGTTTGTCCACCAGCATAATAATCACACAGACTGCAGCAGTTTTTTACTGCCAATATTTTACATTTGTCTGTGCAACATCTTTTAGATACCTTGATATGTTTTCATAGTGATGTCAACGTTTTCGATTTTCATTCTGA
Source organism: Sardinella longiceps (assembly GCA_027497455.2). Taxonomy (NCBI): domain Eukaryota; kingdom Metazoa; phylum Chordata; class Actinopteri; order Clupeiformes; family Clupeidae; genus Sardinella; species Sardinella longiceps. Next base: position 10,298,905 of record JAODXP020000021.1, on the reverse strand, counting down.
AAGACAAGAGGTGTATGGGTAATCTCTACAGAAAGTTTTGCAAAAAAATTAGTTCAAACCCACTGAAAAAGGTTGTTTTTCTCTCCTATGAGAGAACATCATCCCATGTTGGAGCCTGGAGGCCATGATTAAATCTGGCCCAAAGTGCCACATGGGCGCATGCACTCAGACAGAGACACGTAGATGGTTCCTATTGGTTAATGCAAGTTCTAACACAAACTTCTGGCCAATCAGCAGTGCCAGAGTGGACCAGCATCCATGTTCCCAGTGAGGAGGTCTCAGAGAAGGAAAAAAATTGATAGCTTGTCCTACTTCTTTCCTCAGTTCTTTTTCCCCCAATGCTAGTCCTTGTCGAAAAGAAGCAAATCCTTGTGAATTTGCAGGCTAATCTGATTTATTCATTCATTCGTTTGGCTGAGATTTTAGAGGTGAAAGGTGCCCAGTGAGGTTAAGATCATGCAAGAGCAGGGTGGGATCATTTGCAGTGGAGTGTTATACACATAAATACATAAATATATGAATACATAAACACATACACAAACACATTGCACTATATCTGAGCTATTCATCCATCCTTTTCCTCAACAAGAACCTATTGATATCGCTCAAAGAAACCTGACACAACATGCCTTAGTTTTCTCCACTATGACTCAGAGGTAAATGAATCATTTAGTGCAAGTAGTTAATGCATGACAGTAGTAGACACATACACTAAAGTTAACCATCAGCACAATTATGTTACAGAGAATGACAGAGGATTTTTGCTCCTCAGAGCGTTTCTGCAACATTGACCTCTTTACACAACAAACTGGCAGAATAATGCAGATAATGGCAGAAAAAAAAATTCTCCCCACAGAAAGATAGACTTACAATGAGCCCTGTGGTCCTACCTTGTAAACAAACACGCCACACGCTCCTGCAGTGCACGGCTCCTTTCTGCTTATCAGCGCTCTGGAGATGTAGACTACTGGGTCACGCAGCAGACCTATATAGTCACACAGGGAAACTTCTGGAAGTTCTGGCAGAGGGATATGCAAATGAGACCATCTAACATTCCTTGGGAGAGACGAGAGAGACCTCCCCCTGGATCAAATGACCACAGCCGGTCCATTTTCTCTGCAAGGTCCTAAAGCCCATTTAGACTGCTTAGTACTGGAAATTAACAGTAAAACATCATTTTCTTTAAAGGGTTCTTGTTGGTTTTTTTTAAAAATACATCATGCTACATAGGACCAGTGCTAGTGTGCTTGTGAGGAATGAGTGCAGAAATGAGCATTCCAAATATTACTCTTATGAAGCTCTCTTTCTCAGTGCACATCTGTCCTCAGCTGGAGTTGAAGATATGTTATGGTGACCTGGATGGTCCAACAACATTTTACTTTAAATATGTGGAACATTATCTAAATCATACAGCACACTTAAAGTAAAGTATTTACGATTTAAACAAACTGTATTGTTGAGACTGTGGTGTTGATTTGTATTTGTCTCTTCCCGGCTCCCCTGCATTACCTCCTACAATCCTGTTTCCCCTCTTCCTCCGCCCCACCCCCATCCCATCCTGTGCCACGTCGCACCCCAACACCCATGATTGCAGCCCTGCTGCTGGGTGTGTGCTTGGGGGTGGTGGAACCACAGCTATAAATTCTTCTTTAGCTAAGGCCTCTTTTTTCGCTTTTTGATTCTAGCGACCTTTAGCATCTTTATTTGATCATATTCTGCCCTACTGTATATATTTATGACAAAAAAACACAAACTTTTCAAATTTCTTACGGGATAGATAAAGTACTGTTTTACAGTATCTTATTAAACTTAATTGAATAGACAATGAACAGAATAAAGTATTGAAATGCATCTTATGCTCGTCTTTCACGGTGGTAGCCTACATTGACCTTCTCAGAAGCTGAAGTGGCACAGAAAAAGCAGAATCCTTAACCATATTTACCAAACCATGTAATTGTTCTGAATGTTCTGGGTATTTCCAAATAGTTGCATCCCCTTAATTGCTTTTCTTTATACAGTACCTTTGTTGCAGCAGCCTATGGTTACTCTAGCAAATGTAAGGACAGTAAATTGAGATACGTTATCGATTTTTTTCCTCTGCTGTCCTGCCAAATAATACATTCAGCTAATAAAAAGGAGAGTGGGCCATTTGTTAAGTGTAAGCAGCCTTCACAGATGTGGGGGTAGAGCCCTGCAGAAATCACAACCCCCGCATCTAAAGCACTGTTCCCATGCATGCCCACAGATGCAGCCCCCAGGGAGTGTTTGTCATTCCACTCTAGGTAAACACTGAAATTCCTCAACAAGTGTTGAGACCTGCTGTACTGTATGGGGTAGTAGAGAAGTGAATTTGAATTGAAGGTCCTGAGAAACATTAAAATATCCCTAAAAGAGAGTCTATTGAATTTCATGTAATCATTTAAAGAAGTTTCATCAGCTGAGTGAACTCTCTGCGCTTGCATATGGGAAGTGTTTAAGGCATGGGGGGTTGGGTTTTGGGTGGGAAAGGATGGGGCGTTAAAACATGCACCTGGGGGGTAGGTCTGTGGACATGGTATGTGGAGATCTTTTGGCCCTATCCTCACAGATCTTTATTGCATCACTCTATTCAGAGCTGTAGAATTAAAAGAAAAGGGACAAAAATAAAATAACCACTTTCGTGAAAGTATTTTCCAAAATATGACAGAGACTGTGGTAAAGTTGTTATTTATTTTGTGAGGTCATGCTTAAAGGCTGGTAATTTTCTTTTTATAATTCTTTTTTAAAATAAAAAAAGTGCTTAGCTCCAAGCATTTCAAGCTGCAAAAGGCACTATTTTGGACATGAGAACTTAGTAGAATTCCAGCCAAAATGCATAAACAATACCAGCCTTTGCTTACATGCATCGTATTATAATAAATGCTAAGAATCGGAGGTCGTGTCTGTCTAGCTTGCACACTTACAGTATATGTGGGTCTCCTGGAAAGAGTGCATCATTAGAGTCATTTGTGATAAATAAAGTACATAAAATGTCTGTAGTGATTTTGTCCCCGCTAAACATCTCTAGTGTTTTTGATGAGGTAATACACTGTGCCTAATGGCTATTTTTAAATGTAAGTTCTATCTTGGATACAACATCCAGGCTGTAGGTGAGACTACAGCTGTCTTGGAGATTTTACTCTATGCAATACTGCACAAGTATTGCATCAGTGAAAGAGAAATCATTCATTTTGATGAAAAAAAAAACTAGGTCAATGACATAAACCGAGACATGCAGGGTATCGCTTATACATTTCTAAATCTGTGATTTATACAACATGAAGTAAATTTACAAGTGTGGGAAAAGTCTCACATTTACTTCTGCAAAGCAGGTCATTTGTGCAGTACATTTGCCTGAGTACATCTGCACAGTTTTGGTAGTTGTCAGCATCAGCAATGATTCTTTAGTAAACAGTACACTTCCTGTTAATATAACGCCTTGCCTTCTCTGTACACCACTGCAAAAGTGGCAGTAAACTCTGCAGATCCAGGCAGCTAGAGTTTGAGCTGCAGTTTTCACTGCTTTGTGGGACGAGGGGAAGAAAAGGCCCCTTTGACTCTGGGTGAGGGTGGAGCTGCCAAGTTTGGGGGGAATGATGCAACACCAAAGAAAACATTCATCCGCTGATGTAACCTTTATCGGAATTACAGTACTACATAGCATAGCCTGAATGAATTACATATTTTGTATAGAACTAAGTTTCTTTATAAGAACTAGGCTATTCTTTATTTTATAACATAACAAATTGAAGTCAGATGTTCATCCTAAATACCAGTTCTCTCCCATCACATTGTATCAAGACTTTGACTAGAACACTAGACCAGCACTTTAATATTGATCATATAGACCATATATTGGCCAAATATGAGTAAACATCTATGTTGGTGCATCCAATGAATATAGTTTATTGCTATTGGAAGGCGTTTGTTTGTTGAAGTGTATGTCATTTAAAATGTGGTTCCGGTGTGGTTTGTAAAGCAAATATATTGCATTGCATAATTCATTCATTCCAAAATGCTATATCCATTTTCAAAAGTATTTAAAAAAATCATATGTTTCCATTGTGCCTATCAATTAATGAAAGTGGGACATAAACTCCCATATAAAATAGGTTTCTGTCCTCATATTGAGCCCTTTAGGCCATACATTATGTATGGAACAATGTCTAGTATTGTCATTATTTACACTGCAAAATAATATAAATGTATATGCTTGTTTACTTTATTGGTAATTTCTACGTCAGATCATGTTCTTTCAAGCTACGTTCCTTGCAGTGGTTTGTTGAGATTTCAAATCTCAGCCATGATTTTAGGCCTTGTTGATATGAATGTGTGCTGTGGAAGCCCCCTAGTGGTCATATACTACACATACATGTACAGTACGTGTATGCTCTCTCTCTCTCTCTCTCTCTCTCTCTCTCTCTCTCTCTCTCTCTCTCTCTCTCTCTCTCTGAAAGCTCAATTCAACAAATCAAACTCAAGACTATGTTTTGAAAACACCACATAAAATAACATACAAAATACAAGAAATTACAAAGAGAAACACTGTGCCTCTCTCAAATTTAAATTCAAGTAAGTATTTTTTTGCAAGGGGGAGGGCTCAGGGGAAAATCCTCTTTCATGCAGACTAGAGTCAAGACTCTATGCAGACTATATGCTGATTCAAAGATCATTGAAACGTTTATATTGTGACATAATGTGACACACTACCAGGCATGGACAGACCATAGGGCATACTGGGCAATGCCCTGGGGTGCTGACTGTCATAATTTTCATAAAGGTTATTGGGCTAGTTTAATTAAATCTCTCATATTCATGCAATATGTCCAACTTTAGCCAGCCACAACGTTCTTATTATTGAATAAAATCATGATGGGCTGCCATGGCTGGGCCATTTTTTGGTCCCAGTCCGGCCCTGACTCCCTGTTATGCCGAGAGAAACGTGTGCTCCAATAGTAGTGTATTAAAGCGAAGGTTTGGAGTGCATTTTGAATTACACTGATCTTTTACTTTAAGTTGATCAGTATAGATTGATATAGCTAAAGCATTGCAAAGTAAATACAGAGTAATAATGCAACATGTACTATATGTTTGTATGTGTGTGTGGGTATGTTTGTGTGTGTGTGTGTGTGTGTGTGTGTGTGTGTGTGTGTGTGTGTGTGTGTGTGTGTGTGTGTGTGTGTGTGGGTGCATATATTTATGTCTAGACAGCATAGTGCATTTTTTGTTTATGGCATGGGCTCACAAATTAAGTGTCTAGAAAGCATTCCCTCTATTCTCCATTCTCGTCATCACTTGCTGAGAGAGAGAGAGAGAGAGAGAGAGAGAGAGAGAGAGAGAGAGAGAGAGAGAGAGATTTCAGGGAGTATCTGGTCTTTAATTGGAAGAGTCTCTGGAGATTTAGACTTTAATTAAGGTTAGAGGCTTTTGACACATGCACAGTAATTAGTCCAAAATTAAATGTCAATTTAATTAGTCAGAAGTGGTCAAAGGTAATTTTTCTGATATACTTCTTATCAAACTTTTTGCTTCATCTCCACTTCCTCAAAGACAGTAGAAGTTTATCATGCTACTGCATCTACTGCAAATTAAAGGACAACTTATGTCAATTTCAGCAAGAGCTCTATTGCTTAAGCTACTCAAATAGCTCAAATTCATATAGGTTTATTGTCATTTCATAGGTCATTTCTCACATATTCAGAACTGACAAGTCTCGAATTGCTTGAGCAATAGAGCTCTTCTTGAGATTGACCAAAGTTATCCTTTAACAGAATGACATGCACAAATTTGGCCAACTGAGAAGCACTGTCAAATTGGTTGGACTTAATGTCACACTTCTCACAAAAAAACTGTCTTCTTAAGAATCTTTCTTCATCAGACTAATTCCTTGTTCATACTCTACATTACAATATTCTTCGCCCTATCCAACACTAAGTCTAAACTGCCTCCCACTCATACTGTGAGAGGGAATAAATCCTGTAAGCAGGGAGATAACTCTTGTAAAATCCCTATGCTGCCTTTGAGGGGAATTGGAAGGCTTGATAGCATCCTTGTTTTTAATCCACTTAGCAGCATTACAAATCATGTCACAGTGTTCAGAGAGTTGCAACACAGTTTTACAAATGCACAGCAGTTCTACATGGCTATACAAAATAATGCTGTGATGCAGACAGCCATGAAAAGAGTGTCTGCCCGTGTCACCACAAAGAGTTAGACAGTACTCCTTGTGGTTATTGTTTGACCTCAGCCATACGGCTGTTGTTATTGCCTCTGCCAAGGAGGTTATGTTTTCGCATGCGTCTGTCTGTCTGTGTGTGTGTGTGTGTGTGTGTGTGTGTGTGTGTGTGTGTGTGTGTGTGTGTGTGTATGTGTGTGTGTGTCTGTGCACAACATAATTCGAAAAGTACTGCACCGATTTGGATGACATTTTCGGACAAGATGTATATTGGGACAAGTAACAACTGATTCAATTTTGTTAGCGATCAGTGATCTAGAACACAATCTGGAACCATATTGCCTTGGCTGAGGTCTGCACTCTCCGCGTGCTTTTCTAGTTGCTATAAGTTTTCTTCTTCTTTTTCTTTTTTCACATGCTTTCAAAGAGGATTCATGTTGGTTTCAACAACTTAAAATCGAGACTTTTTATGTCCTCTTATGATCTTTCAGATTGAAATTTAAGACTAGTGTGATTTCTTTTCCAGAAATACACAGGTGTGCCTAATTTGAATTAAAATGTAACCTACAAGTGTCATGTGTCAAGTGCAAGTGTCATGGTCTACACGAAACCCGTGGTACTGATACATCTGCAGGAATAATTGTCATCACAGACCAATTTAAGCCTACTTGTGACCTAAACTAAATGTATTTTAGACCTACTGCACAATATTTCACTACTTTTAAGACTTAGGACTTATATTCTTCTTCTTTCTTTTATTTAGACTTTTTAAGTGTTTTTAATTTGAACCCAGTGGAAACCCCGTTCAAAAGTGTCATTCAAAGACACAGTACACCACCCCCCACCCCATACACACACACACACACACACACACACACACACACACACACACACCCCCCACACCCCCACCCTCTGAGCCCCCTGCTTCTGACTGACATTTCACAGGCAGGGCAGTTTAAGGATTCATGAGACAGCTGGGTGCTGCAGCCCAGCCTGTTTGCTCAAAACAGGGGGTCTCCTTCATCCCAATCCCTACTGAAATGTCACAGGAAGTGCTCCTGCCAGTCAGGCTCACACGCTGCTTCCGTCACCCACCACCCCCTTCTTTTTCCTATAGGTTACAGAAGAGTGCTGAAAGACAGGTGCTTTCATAGTATGTATACTCTATTGTGTTATTAAGTGTACTAGCTTACCGCACACTATCTTAAAGCTTGTTTTCTACAGTAAAGGCTCCCATATGCACAGGCATTTTGCTACTCAGTTGCACTTAGCCTACTGTATAAGAATGACCAAATCAAAACAAAATAAATCTTCAATTCAATTCAATTCAATTTTATTTGTATAGCGACAAATACAGTACATTGTCTCACAGCGCTTTACAGACAGTACGGGAAGCATCCATGAGAATCAGGGCAAGGAAAACTCCTCGCTTTGTAAATAATTTGTTATGTAGGAAGAAACCTTGGGCAGATCCACGCCTCATGGACTCAGCCTACCTGCCTGGGGCCTAATAAAGTATCCGTAAAGTCTGATGCATAGATTGACCATGGTTAACACAAAACAGTATGAGTACTGAATGTAGTCAGAGATGATATACACATAGTTTGTGTGACAGTCAGGCCAAGGGATGGAGTCAGTAGTTGGAGTGTGGGATTAGTCAGTAATTGGAGTGGGATCAGAGTTCATTGGGTGTTGGTCGCCATCTAAGTAGTAGTAAATCTTTGGAAGTATTATGTGGGCTACATTTTTCATCCCTCCTGAAGTAGGAACAGATATAGGCCTATGGATATTTCAAATCAGAAATAAAATGTCCATGTTAAGCTATTGGGCTATCAAGCCAAACCATTATCTGACCTCCATGCACTCAGTGTTAAATTTGAAGTAAATCCTTCAGGTTTTTCACGATGGGCAAGAGAGGGAAAATGTAGAATGCAACATAACACACAGCCTATGGAGTCAAAAGTAGTGCTGGCAAAATTAACTGATTAATCACATTAATCACAAAAAAAATTAACTTGGATTAAAAAAATTTACTCAGATTAATCCTGATGGATATGGTTCCACTTTAATAGCATGTATTATGTTCAATTTCAGATAGAAAATGACTCGGCTATCAAGTCAAACTATACACAAATTATGGGCTAGCTCCTGACTGTCCAAAAACATGTTTGTGGAATCCTTGGGGGTAGACGACAGGTGTGAATTCCCCTATTTGAGACAAACAAAGACAACTATTTCGTATCAGGGCTTTTTCAGGGCAAAATAAGGATCCAACATACCCTAGCATCCAAATTCTTACTGGAGGAAATGAGTTGCGATTAAAAGTGATTAATCATGATTAAGCATTGCAAAATTTTGTGATTAATCAGATTCATTTTTTTAATCGTTTGACAGCACTAGTCAAAAGTCTAAAAACGAATTATTCTGACTTTATAAATCAACCAGATCTTTAGATTATGTTCTGTATCTGTCATACAGAACATAATCATGGTCTGCACCAATGCTGGGTAAATACAAGGAATGATAATCAGATAGTCTTCCACAGTTCCAACAATCACTATGGCTATTGCCTAAAGCCTCTCATAATGACCACTAGATGGCACAAGCACAACAAAGTAGCTTACTGTACCGTTGAATAGGGCTCCATCACTAGTCACTCATAATCCAAACCCATGTCCTTTTCCTTGATCTCCTAGTGACACACACAGGAAATAATTTTCAGTTGGTCTTTAGTCATGAACCGTTATGATAAATAGTGCACATCCATTAATCAATCTAGTGGTGGAACTCTTCAATTTTTTTGTTTGTTTTTTTTGTTTTGTAACAGGGTACAACTGTGTTTCCCAAAGCACATCAGAAACAAACAGGCAACCTACCGTCAGCAAAATGGCACAACTTCCACACTGTAGACCAAAGCTTGAAATAACATATAAATTAATGGCATCATTTATATCATATGGAGTAGGCCAGTTCATTTTAAAGCAACTCTATGAAGTGTTTGGTGTGGAATTAGTGGACTAGCTACCTGAGAGGCACACAAAAACGTTCCGAGAATTTTCCAGAGCCTTATTGGCACTGCTAAAATGCAAATATGCTTAATGTTGGATAGCAATATAGTCAGCAGTTTAATGCTGAAACGCCCTTTCTTTTATCTAACTTTAGTGGCAATTTCCTACCCTCAACCCTAAACGTGGCTGTTGGGAATAGCCTAAGGTCTTCATCCAATCCCCTCGACTAGTTATTCTGGAAATTATACTAAAACGAATAGTGTGAGCATACCCTAAACATAAATTTGTTTTCTTTGTATTCTATAGTCTAACTGTCCGGCATGTCATCCAAAACATGGGTTTATACTGGGGCGGCAAGTTCGGCCTAGGTCCTACGATGTGTCAAAAAACACTCTCGCATCATTGGTTGGTGGGCCAGGATAACTCCGCCCAACATCAGTGAACGAGATGCTTACCGAGATGTCTCCCCACGGTGTTGCTGATAGAGTAGTAGTGTGTAAGCAGGGACGCGTTTAGAGCCGCTTGGGTAGCTACCGAGATTAACTACAAAGAAAGGTAAAATACTGGTTTGAATCATTCAAGGCGGATGGAGGGACTAACTCGTTGAAATTACGCTGCACTTTCTCAAAGGTGGGATGTGCCCTAGTTTACTAGTATTTTTTCGGTAGGCTACTATTTGTCCAACTCTTGTGGGTACTTCCACAGAAAAGATTTGGCCAGTTCCCGTTCACGTTTGGTGTGATAATTGCAGTGACGAATTGTGAGGCGCAAAGAACACCTCAACAAGCTCACCTGACCACGGACCAAAGAGAAAGGCCATTTATTTGAAAGAGGTAAGTGGAATGAGTAGAGTGCGGACGTTCATGTTAAGCATGTATTGTCTCTGGGGCAAATAGGATACTTTAATAGTCTTTTGTTTCATCTTTTTTCTAAACGATACTTTTGCCATGTCATGTGATGTCAAACGGGGCAGTGTGCCCCTCCTTTAACGAGTGAGCCTACAGGAGCTCTCGCATTGAAACCGATGCGATGGGATGGACTGTGGGGGGTTACTTTTGTTCACCGAACAGGTACCTAGCCCACTGTAGCAGGCTTAAATATTGTTTCCATTAAAATGTAACTAACTATGCTATAGCTATATATGTTGTGTGAACTATACTTGTTATTTCCATAGCCTGTGCGTAAAAGTGTCGGCAAAATGAACATTGTCAGTCGTTGATCTCACACCTCAGCCGGAAACGCCCGGAACCTTCAGTGCACCGGTCTGTCTGTCTGTCTCTCTCTCTCTCTCTCTCTCTCTCTCTCTGCTGTGTGGTCCTCACTGTACCTCATATCGTGGGACTGTATGTTTCGTCTCAGAAATACATAGGTTATAGGGCGATACAAGTTGTTCTAAGGTCCGAACCACACTGGTGTCTATGAAATTGAGATGGTTATATGCTTGCCTTGTGGTTTGTGAAACCATAGAAACCTTGCGGAAGTATTGATGCTGAGGAATGCTAATAGCCATTTCACAGGGCATTCACTGAGTACTGAGGAATGTGCTGTACAGTATTTACAGTTGAATAGATTAAACTTTGTGCCGGGGAATATCTGAAACATAGGCCTACTACTGTAGGTGGGTGGCTTAATCCTATGTGGACACAAGCCCTTTGTTTCTGCACCTCAGCAGCTTAAACAAACAAACAAACAAAATTGGTGTGAAATTCAATGTTACAGAGTGTTCATAATTTAAAGGTTAGACATGTCAAGACAATTCTGTAGGCTATTTTCCCTAATATATATATATTCTAAATGGGTATGGTCATCACACCTAGTTGACGCGCCTCTCTAACATAAATGCAATTCCATCTGAATCGTCTAATGTGCTTCTTGCTTTTACCCACTCTGGCTTTGCCCTTTTGCACCACTTACTGTTAAGACCCAGTGTCCTCTGAACCACTCAGTTTGTAAGCCACTAATAAAATGTACTGAAGAATATGAACATGATGACTCCATTCTACAAAATAGGTCATATTTGTGTTTTGACAGACATCAAAGAAAATAGAGAGTCACACCACAAGATTTGTTTAATTTCTAAAATCACATTTGATATGTAGCCTAGAAAACATTAACCAAACTGCACAAGTCTAAAAGCACTGGTGGCAGCACAAAATCTGCCAAGCCAACTGACTACATGCCAAATGGGAAGAATCTAGAGAAAGATGTGCAGCCTGGCTTGATGATGACTATAATAAGACCCATCACTAAGGCAACCTAAACTCTATTAATCTGGCTAGCTGTGATGAATGGTTGTTACCACCTCAACTCAAGCCAGATAATAAATACTGTATACGCATAGCCAATCTCGTCTACATCCTTAACTGATGGAGCCAGTTGTATCTAACCACTGCTCCACAGAATGATCGAGATCATGGGCCAGGGAGGGATTTACACTTCTCCTTCCATCTCACCACATCAGAGCATATTATATAATAAGGGACCACCCAGCTCTCAATTATTTTTTCTTTAGTACAAATAGCTACAAGTGAAATAATTATAGTAAGACTAAGAGTTGCACTTCAAACACACCAACAGGCTTATAGAGACGCTTTGTAGTGTTTAATACAGTAGAAAATGGAAGCTCACACCATATGGATGGTACACACTGTTTTCATCATATCTCTGGATCTTGTCTGTCTTTCTACATAAGAGAAACCAGCCATTACATCTCCAACAGGCTGCATATAAAAGTACAGTAGATGGACAATTACATGGTTGAGTGAGAGTAATTGTAGGCTCACCTGCAGCGCATTGTCTTTGTAATAGAGAAGCCCCTCTGAATAATTGAGGGGGTAATAAAATTAGTCCCACAGTAATCCATCATTCATCTAAGTCTGGTATTTATCAAGAGCCCTATAAATTCAGTTTTGGTGATAAGATAACTATTGTATATATTTTTTAAAACGAGCTGAAACCCTGCCAGATCAAAACACCAGAACCGGTTTTGTAATTTGAGTTGGCAATATACAGATAGGCTAGACCTGTCGTCAGCAATATGCCAGACTTCACGGCGAGAGAGGCCAAGACTCACACATTCAATTTATGATGCTGGATCAGCAGTGGGAGTTAAAGACAGTGGAACCTAAGACTTCTGAACTTGTAATGGTTTAGAAATGTCTCCTTGGCCTACATGGTTACATCCCTCTTATCAGTAAATAAATAGCATTTTATTCATTTTGCATGTCATATGTGACGTAGTTACTAATTAATCATCATTGACATACAAACTAGTTCATTTTGATATAAATCAGTGATCTAGTGATAGTAGAAGTAACAATGTGTAATCGTTTCTATGTAAATCTGCATGGAAAATGAATGATGACTTCTATGTTGTTTGAACAGCACAGTGAATCTTCTTCCTGTCATCTTGACTAAAGAGTAAATATCAAGAAGACAAAAAGGGCAAAACATTTTTTGTATTGTGCTTAGTTGTGGGCTTTTCTCAGGTGAGAAAAAGGTCTAAGAACTACTGTATCACTGCACTGCAGTGTTCATTTCCCTCACCAACACCCCTACTGATTTGAATTAGCACCAAGTATCAGAGAGACCTCCTTCTCCAGGCCTCTGACTGTCCCTGTTATTGTCTCTACTGTCATCTGCACTGGGTGTGTGTGTGTGTGTAGGGTCCAAATCACAGCCTGTCCTCCCCAAACCAGACAGATAGACAGAGCTGGTGGCTGAAGATGTCAGTCACACACACACACACACACACACACACACACACACACACACACACACACACACACACACAAACACAGACACTGGGGCTTGTAGATAGCAGCTCGGAGCCATGCCATGGTGGGCCTGCTGCACTCTCTAGGTACAGTCATGCATGTGTGTGTGTTTGTGTGTATGTGTGTCAGCTGAAGCTGTCTGTTGTGGAGACTGTAATTATGACTTGTCTGGATTGGGGAGGAAAGCATGATGAGCATGATGAGCGGTGTGAGACAGCCTGCTTGTCTGATATGGCTCCAGGCCTGGAGGACAAACATGGCAACAGCAGCAACACTCTGCTATTTAGTCCCTGACTCATGGCGCTGTGGTCATGGAATGGCGCGCTCTGTTTGCTGTTTGTCATCATGGGGTGTCCAACCACACACATCGCTACCGTGTCAAGATCATGCTAGTAACACTATTTTAGTGTTATTTTCACACGTACAAGTCAAGTCAAGTCAAGTCACTTTTATTTATATAGCACATTTCATACAACATAGTTGATCCAAAGTGCTTTATCAATTACAATATCAATAGAGTAGACTGATCAAGTGACTGTAGTACAGATCCTGTACTGATTGTTTACTCAAAAAGTAAAACAGGCTCTTGATGTGAAGGAAGTTAAACCAATGTTTTTAAAGTCATGAGAGCAACACACACACACACACACACACACACACACACACACACGCTCACACAGGCTGATAAATAGGATGGATCCCCATGTCTCATAACTAAGCAGCTCTCATAACTAATATCTCCTTATTTTTATGGTCTTGGCAAGGCCACACTGTTGATAAGGGCAAAGGTCAGAGCAATTGTCTGCCTGTTCAGGTGAAATTACTTCTCCTGTGGGAAAGCAATGAACAAACATGGTCTCTGGTAACAGCAGAAACAAGAGAGGAAAGCCAAAAAGAACAAGCACAAGAGGTATTGAAAGAGATTGAATGGATGCGGTGTGAATTGGAGGGAGATGACCTTGGCTGGGCTGGTGACAGGCAGGTGACTCTGGACAAAGATGCTGTTTTACTGTCCTCCTCACTGAAACTGAAAATGCTTTTCTTATGAAAAACCATCTTTGCCATGCATAATACTGTGCTCTCAGTCAGTAGTGTTAGCCCTAGCCTGGCCATTGCCTTCCTAGGCAATTGCACTTGATTTTCATCCCCGCTCAATGTGCTACGCCATCTGGTATTCTGCCCATTGCCCCTCGCTCAGGATGCATCCATTCCTGGCCAATCGGTGAACTTTGAGAATGCGATAGGCTATGAGAATACGATAGGCCAGGGCTGATTCAATCTTTTTTAATTTAAACATTCCAGCGAGCAATCGCTTCTCCATAGTCCTAATCCCACACCCTCATACGAAGCCAATAGACTGAGGGGCTGGTTATGACCCGGCTATGTTAGCCCAGTATCTCCAATGTTTTCAACTCGGAGAGGCCTTTCAGGTTTGACAGGATGGCTGTCGGCTGGATAGAATAGCAGCTGTCTGCTGATCTCTACCTCCCAAGATGAAGATGATGAAGACTGCTGTCTGTCCTGTTGGCAGCGTGCCCTGTGCCTGGTCACTGCTCTGATTAGCGGGCTTTGTGCAGGCTGGCGCGTTTCTCTCACGCCTGGCGCTTGAGCGCCCTGGTTCACTTTACATGGACGGCTCTGGCTTTGTCATTCCCAACACAAAAGCACATGATTGGGTTTCACATTGCATTGGGTATGTGTTGCATGTGTTTGTCCATTGCTCTCTGCTCTGTCTGTGCTGAAATGATTTGTGATGGGCTTTTCTATTTTCAATAGTGAAGAAGCGATATTAGTTACATATTACATAATCCCCTGTAAACAGTTGGAATTGTCTGAGGACTTTGTAGAAATCCCAAAGCTGCTCATGCATCAAGGTTGAGATGCTGAGGTGTGAAAGAACCTTCAGAAAACTTCACTCATGAGACTGTTAATGTTGTTGTACACTTAAGCTTAATAGTTACAATGGCCTTGAGGAATTAATCTGTGTTTCTTAAATCTATAACAGCATCTGTAACAGCAGTTTGACTTTATTTCAGTCCTTTGTGAGATTACATAACACTGGTAGGCTACTGCTGCAGACTCTGGAGAGATTAGAATGTTGTCTGCAGACTCCTCTCCGAGCAATGTGATGAGTTCTTACAGGCGACCTATTGCTCACAGAAATCAACAACGCCTACACTGGTGCTTTTGTTTGTTGTTGTTTTGTTGTTGTTGTTGTTTTATTCTGCTTTGTTTCTCATGCGTCAGCTTTGAAGGTCAGTCGTGATGGGCTCTGTGAAGATCTAAGGTCTTATAATTTGCATCTTTTTGCATATACACTCACACATTTGCATTCTCATTTTTAAGAAACAAGAAGTTTGCAAACAGGGACTACAAGTCAGACCTCTCTCTTTTCTTTTCTTTATTTTTGACGTCCATAAAAGAATTTGGTCCTCTTTGGTAAGTTTTTTGTTAAAATGGCTAGGCAATTTTAAAGGCAATCTGTTTGAAATGTGAAATAACACCTGCACTTGAAATGCATGAAATAGCACGGCCAGAATTCCCCTTTGTCACTTTAATCCAATCAGGCTTGGGCCTCTGGGGTCTCTCTCTTTCTCTCTCTGTCTCTCCCTCTCTCTCTCTCTCTCTTTCTTTCTCTCTCTTTTTCTTTTTCTTTCTCTCTCTCTCTCTCTCTCTCTCTCTCTCTCTCTCTCTCTCTCTCTCTCTCTCTCTCTCTCTCTCTCTCTCTCTCTCTCTCTTCAGTCACTGTACAGTATGTCCAGGATTGTACCGGTACATTCTGTAGCCAACCCTGGGTGAGAGGTCACTTTTCACCTTTGTGTGTCTGTGAAGGTGAAGCATGAGACAGATAGGGGAATAGCGTACTCAGAGGTGCCATCAGGGACAAAAAATAACCTAGCTGCTGAAGCAGGAATGAAGTTCCTCTACTGATATATTTCAGTCAATGATGAAAGAAAAGAAAAAATTGCTAAAATAATTTTGACCTTTTTGAGAGGCTTTCTGTACTCAGGAGTGCTCTGTATTTTAAAGGATAATTCCATTGGTTCTCATGGTGTAATGGGGTTTTAGTATTGTACATTGGTATTTAGTATTGTATATTGGTATTTAGTATTGTATATTGGTCTTCAAATGCTCTGCAGGCATTATTCTTGGCATTCTGATAAGGTCACACTCTGGGAGAGAGAGAGTGTAGGCTTCCTCTGTTACCTCGGTGGGCTGTGATCAATACAAGGAATTGATCATACAAGCACACACCTCATCGTTTATGGAGGAAGCTCGTTGAGAATGCACAATCAGTACATTCTAGGTACAGTTCAGTTCTTTCAGAATGTTGTTGGCTCTGCATTGACTCTATGGGATCTAACATTGATAAAGCTTTGATGTGTCTTGGTGCACGTACCACTGTGGTGTTCAGTGAAGGGTGTGGGATGGGAAACTGAGTGGGATGTTGCTGCATACTGTACACTGGTGTGGGGGCAGTGCAATGTTCAGGCTGATCTTAGACCAGGCACTTCAGCCAGTGTATGGAGATTGAGTCTTGCTGAAAAGCCATTTAGGTTTTGTTGACGCATTTTGCCTTTTGCCCAATCTACAACCAAGGGTGTTTGACTAGATCAAACTAAAAAATAAATTTGAGATTTTATGAAGTGGATTAAATGACTTAATATTGTCCACTGATTGACTTCATTCCACCAGGTGATAAATGGCTCAATAATGTCCACTGATTGACGTCCAGATTCTATTCAGTGTGTTTGTGTATTTTTAGCCAAAGCTAAATGATTGTGCACCTAGCTAGCAATCTGAGAATTGTGCACCTGGCAGTTTACAACCTTTGTCATAACATGAGGCAATAAAGTGTGTGCTGCTAGAGGTAGGATTTATTCCTGACAGATTTGGTAGGCTACCAAGCAGAGTGGTCAGAAGGCGGATCACACAAATCTGATGTGATTATGATGTAGGGCTGGGCTATATGGCAAAAAATATGATCATGATATATTTTCCTATATTGACCGATGTCATTTTATGTTACATATAGGGCTAGGCAAATCAAGTTTAGGCCTCAAATCAAGTTTAACTGACTTAAATAAAAATATTCATTCTTAATTAATATGCTTCATCATAAAACGGTTAATGGTTACAAGTGTCGGTTCGATTCATTTTTCTGACTGCCCAGCCCTACTGATGATGATGCTTTGTTCTCAACACCCCCGTTCCTGCTCTGTCATTGAAAATAGAATGAATGGATTGTAGGATGTGTAAAATTGTTAATGCAAACTGTGGATCGATTTGTGATAGGATACATTTGTGTTTCTACACAGACTGCATGCAGTATTTGCATGCCGCTGTAGTGTAGTGTAGTGTAGTGTAGTGTGTTTTCAGTGCTGGTGTGAAGTGATTAATCCTCTAAGCTGCGGTGGGTGATTTAGTACACACTCTGGCCTAATATGGTTTAGCGCACGTGCTGATGTGATTGGGTTCGGTCCACAAATGATTTGCGGGATTTTGTAAACAAGATGGAATGCTGCACGCACCTGCCCTTATTTATTTAGATTTAATCACCTTAAGCTAAAGGACAGGATCTATTGCTGCTGTAGTGCCCCATATTTCACATAATTATGCAAATTGTGGGCTGGTGATAATTGCTGGAACAATTAGCTGGTAGGTGAACTTTCATCCCAGTAGTTGATTGATTACTGTAATTTCCGGAGTACTAATGGTATATTAAAAACAATGCGTAAAAAACTGTGTACTGACCACATCCATAATAAATCATACTGTATATTAGCCACTATTTATTCAACATAACTTCAAATGACCGGATCAAATTGTGTTTAAATATTTTTGAAAAAGTGTATGTATTTGTGTGTTTTTATGGCCTGCCCATTTACATTATTAATCTCATGTCTGGAGAAAAATTTCAAAATTCCTTATGGCTTGCTATAGACGTACTGGCTGAGCAAATCTATTTGCCGCCGCAAGAGCACAGTCTAGATTTCTAGGCTATAACACCTGTTCTTAGTGTGTGAATGAATAGTGACTAGTGATTTGGCTAGTGGGCGTGTAGACCCGTGTGGCGTTTGGGAGGAGGCAGATGGTTGTAGCGGGGGGGAGGCAGGTGGGGAAGGGAGGTGAACTCACCACCAGGGAGCTGAGTCAGCATTGGAGGAGTGAGGGAACAAGACACACTGGCAAAAAACAAAGGAAAAGAACAACATGATAATGAAAAACTAGGGGGATGAGTAATACCCTGTGGGCCTGTAAGGGGCCCAGCTTGTTCCCAGTAGCAGATCTGAGACTCATCCAAGTTCATGATCTCATTGTAATAAGACAGCCAAGCTTTTGAAATGGGTTGCTGGTCACTGCTTTGTTTCAATCTTGATTCTTGTGACTCCTGTCATTTGTGACTGTCAAAAGCAAGGAAAATGGTGAAGATTCAATTCAGTGATGCATTCTGGTTCTGGTGCTTGGGAGACAAAAGAGAAAGAAAGGAGACGCATGCAGGCAAGTTCAGTTTTGTTGAATTGCCTCAAGGACAACAGTCGTTAATCTGTCTGGGTGTTTTATAAGGCCATGATAATAATGATGATGGGCCAAGAGCAATCTCTCACATCTCACAAGCTCATATTAAGTTATTTGGGCATTTTTACTGTAGTACTGTAACATTATACTGACCCACCCGAGTGTGCAGAGGACCAGGGTTACAAAATTCCAGGAATTTTCCATGGAGATTTATGGGAATTAATGTGACTAAACAGGTAATTTTTGAAACAAAAGGTTGGGGGCTTAGATATAGATGGTAAAAATAAATCATTGTATAATCTGGGCTAAAGCAACCAGATTTGAGGCAAATAAGGCAGAGTAGGCGTATCACTTTGTCACAAATTGGCAAACTTGCTGCCTACTCTCCCACAAAATGTTATGTTGCAACAAATATTCTAATTCTTACTCCTGCTTAGAGAACTAGAGTTAATTAAAGCACTCTGCAGCCATGAACAACAGGGCTTTGGGTTGATGGAAATGATTGCTTTAAAGTTATTCACTGTCATTACATCTGTGCATGTTATGCTATTTGATGAAAGTATGACAACAACAATGTGCCGAATTCCTGGGTTAGATCCTCGTGAGTAAAAGTCCTAAAAGTTACCTCTTAGCAATGTTTTTTCTAATCGTTCTGTGAGGGAAAAAGCTTGTAAGTTTACTGCATATGACACTGTCTTTAAATTATCCAGAATTATGGTTAATTTTCATGAATACATTCACAATATTTATTTCCAACATTACTGAGCAAAAGGTTCCTTAGAAAGTCTCTGGAAATTGACCAGGCCCTTTCTGGCCCTTTACAGATCTACCTAGAATCTTGCTCATGGTTTTAAAAAAAAATGTGTCATTCAAATGCAGGTCTCCTAGTTTCCCTACCCTAGTTTCCATACCTACACTATGCTTCCTTCATTTGTCAGGTTCTTCTGTCAGAGTATTATGTTATGCTTCCCCGCTGCCGTTCAGGTATGTGTGCAGTCTGTTGTGTTTATGCACATTCTGGGCAGGTGCAGCCACAGACTCAATGCAACCGTCACGCCTGATATCCTGCTAGAGTTGAGAGGCTGCCAACACACATGAGGGAGTTGGTTTCAACCCAGTGCCCCCCTGTCAGAGCGCTTCACCAGGGGCGTCGTAGTGGGGGGGGAAGGGGGACTGAGTTACCAGGGCCCTAAGGTGGGAGGGCCCTTGTCGAGTCTGGCATTGTGAGAGGGGGGCCCATGGCTGCTGCTTGTGCACAGGGCCCAGAATTTGGTGCTATGCCCCTGCGCTGCGCCACTCCATAAACCCCACCACCACACTCCACCTTGCTCATGGCCTTTGGTTCGTTGGCCTGGAGGAGCTGCAAGCAGCTTGTTTGACTCCCCACACTCCACCCTTCTGGAGCATTTCAATCTGCCCTCTTTATTATTATTATTGTCAGAAAGTGCTGAAGCGTTTCCTTCACTCCTCACTCCGACCATGTTTGTCTCTGGGCTTTGGCTTGGGCAGGAACTGAGGCAGCAGAAATGTTCACACCACAGTCCTACAGTAGGCCTTCTTCATGGCTCGCCTTGCATAGCAGCTCCCACTCTGACTTTTTTTTTTTTTTTTGGTCTCAGTCTTGTGCCTCTGGCCTGTTTGTGGAGCGTAGCTGTAGCTGATGTGAAGTGAGTGCAGGGTTTGACACGGCCATGAGGAAACCTTTCGTTTGACCTCTGGCTGGAGGAAAGAAGCGATGGCCTCTTGCAGACAGGAAAGGGAAACGCACTCTGTCCATTCCAAATGGGTAGCGAAACACTGCAGTACTTCTTTGGCCCCATTTCGAGCTCTCCGATGGCTTAGAGCAGTGCAAATTAAGATTCAGGTATCGCTGTGGAGGTGTAAACTAGAGCAGCCTGATCTGATCATCATCATCACGCTGGACAAAGGTAGACTTTCACTCCTTTCATTTACCCCAGCTCTTATGTTATCCAACCTGTCTATTGCATAACCACTTGTTTTTGCCTTTGCCTATTTTTCCTTGAGCAAGAGTTCATGCCCAGACACAGAGATGGCTGTATGTCATCACTTAATCATATCAACATTGGCTAATCCTTATCATTATATGACCTGTGTGCTTAACAAGGTCTTATGCAAGCAGAGGCAGTGGTGAGAATGCCGCAGCTCCTGTTGTTGTGTTTTTTCTTTTGTTGGGGAAGGTAGACCCTCTCCCTCCTCCATGCCTGGACATGCTGGACTTTAACAAAGACAAACATGTCATTATATTATCATATCATATATATATATTTAAATGTTTTCAAATGAATTGTGATAACCTCTGGTAGTGGAATTGGATGGAGCATGTAGTTCTTGGTGTATAGGGCCATGACATGTTGTCTGATGTAGATATTTTGCTATAAAATACATAATATAAAATACAAAATGTTTCCCCTTATACTGTATACAGTATATACAGTAAAAGTAAAGTGCTAAAAAGCGATTTCAAGCTATTCAAAGATATTGTAGATTTTGGTGAACTGTACAGTGGAGCAAACACACTGATCGTATGATCCCATTTCTGTGTAAAACGGGATCATGGAGTGTTAAGAAGTCCCTGTGAAGCAGATAGTAATGTTCGTGTTTGACCGTATGAACACAAACAACAGCATACAATGAATCATAGAATCTACAAATGAATTTACTTTCTTCAGTCTTAGAATGTCACCGTGCTCCACTGAGTGTAAACATATCCCATTCACTGTCTGTGTTGTAGCCACCTTGAATAAAACAGCAGACTGCTCTATGGTTAGCTGAATCTGTGTGGAGTTAAGACCACTGAGCTGTCACACACTGATGCCAATCTGAGACTGAGGGCTGCCTTAGAGGAAGCGGAAGATTAACATTCCTGTCCATCACCTTACTCTGTGTGTGTGTGCGTGTGCGTGCGTGTATGTGTGTGTGTGTGTGTGTGTATGAGGGAGGATGTCTTTTTTGAGACTACTGTAAGAGGGTCCCATATGGAAAAGGTCTTAGTATGGAGAGATTGTCCAGCTGTTAGATTTGTAGTCAGCTCGGTTGTTAGTGCTTTAAGGACGCCCTAGTGTGTGTGTTGAGAAACAGATGAGATGAGGGCCCGCATGCTTCTGTGAGCGTCTCTCCCTCCATGGGCATAATTGGCATTTGGACTTGGTGTGTGTGTGTGGGTGGGTGTGAGAGAGAGAGAGCGAGCGGAGTGTTTGTATATACTGTGTGTGTATGTGTGTGTGTGTGTGTGTGTGTGTATGAGGTGGGGGGTTGTCAGAAGCAGGGTTGAGCAGATAAGCATTGAGGCCCTCTGAGGAAACCAGCCTGGAGAGATCAGCTAGTCTTCCATCTAGAGACATAACGGCACAGTCAGGGACCACAGAATCCCAAGCCACCGTCAACCACAGATAGATAAAAAAAAAAACCAACAATGTCCTTATGGTCAGTGATGTGTGAACCCTTTGAACTCCCGCATGATTGGCTGCACAAAGCTCTGCAAAAACCCTCATTGATCCAAGTCAGCAAAAAAGAGGGGCTTGAACTGCTGGAGCGTTGGCTTATTGCAAAGCAGGCTAAAAGCTAGGAGACTTAGCTTTAGAGTTTCTTCCCTAAAATTAATGTAGCTGCTTGCTATGAGTGCAGATGTTGAATGGTGGGGGAGTTGTGTGCCTGTGCTGGTGTTGTTTGGGGGGGCTCCTGACTAGCAGGGGGGTGTCTGAAGAGCACTCTAGAGGCATGTGCAAGAACTTAGATTAGAGAGGCTTTTAGTGAGGCTTTGTGCTGCTGAGATAGACCAAGAAAGAGAGAGAGAGTGTGTGTGTGTGTGTGTGTGTGTGTGTGTGTGTGTGTGTGTGTGTGTGTGTGTGTGGGAGAGAGAAACTTGTTGTGAAGACAAGGGAAGAACAGGTTTTTGCCAAATTTCAGTGAACTTAGTAGACATGACCTTTTCTTGAAGAGGAAAAGATCCATGTGGATGAGGTGGCTATCTGCTTCTTTGTTCTCATAGACTTTACACATGAGCTCATCTAATATCCCTCCCTCTGTCTTAAGTGTTCTGCTCAGTTTGAGTAAAGTGCTTTTGATTATGTGGTTCCCTAGTGCTGTTCTTAGACTATACCAGAATACCGATATTTCCTAGAATAAGTTCTACAGCACTTGTGTAATTCAGTGGGTTTGAAGTGGACTTAGGCTACTGTAGGCTACATCTTCTTAACAGGCTGTCATGGTTTTCTGCCTAGAATGGAATTAGATTCCGGTATACATAGAATGTTGTCATTCAAAAAGTAACTGTTCTGTTGGCCTGTCACTCAGTTAAGCCACTTTGTTTTGTTTTGCCCCAGGATCGTGTGCTCTGAATGGGATGTTAGTGTGGTGGGGTGGAGGTCCGACTGAAGAGGCATGGTGAAGCACCAACCCCTGCAGGTCTACGAGAGGCAGCTGTGTTTGTCATGTCTGACGGGGATCTATGGGTGCCGCTGGAAACGCTATCAGCGGTCACATGATGACACAACCAAGGTGGGTATTGACAGAGACGGTTGGTATTGATATGAATTCTCACCTGCTCACCTGCATAGTCCAGTGATAGGAGTCCTGACAACTCATTAAGGAAAAGGAAAAGGAAAAGGAAACTAGTAGAAACACCTACCAGAAAGTCTTTTTCTATCCCAGATCTCCGCTTATAGTGACAGATTTGAATTTATTTTTTTTACAAAAAAATGGCAACTACATTGTAGGCCTACTTTCTCACCAGTCAATAGGAAATTACTTGCGAACCAAAAAATAGTTACATGGGATGATTGTATTTGTCCATTATGTTGACTGAAAGCCCAGTTTATAAATGCGTTTTTCAGTTACATCCTGTATCATTTCCTCATAGCCAAATTTTCATATTCTGCAAGTGCAGTAAGCGCGGAATCCAATAGAGATGGCAGAATAAGCCCTCATTCAACCCATAATGCACCATTTCATCGTCAAAGTGACTACGAATCTGGTAAATATAACAAAAAAAGTTGCCTAGTATGCCTTTAAAAAAAGCATAGATAAAATGTCAAATGTGCAGTCTCGTATGATACTAGGCTATTCTTCTTTTAGACATGGTTGTATGTTGAGATTTATGGTTACAGGATTACATCTCAGAGATAAGATATATGTTCATATCCTTCATAATTCATAATTATCACTCTGAGAAATGAAATCCAGTTATACATTAATTCTGGCTAAAATGGTGTCCATTATTCCCCGATAAGGTGACACCTGTGACATTCATCTGGTAGAAAAAGTTAATCATCATAATGGCATTCATTATTCATTATTCAATAGCCTTTGGTGACTTAGCCTAAATATGTAGCCTATTTAGCTGCTGAGTAGAGTGTTTCCAAATGAATAAGCCTTTCTGGTGGTCCAAGGCCATGGTTACAGTACATCTCTCTGCTCCATGATGAATAGTACTGCCACCGGCCACATTGATCCACTCTATAGAACAGCCCTGTGGCTTGAGTTTCATTTGATCCAATGGTATCGTATTCCCCCCATGTAACACCAGTCCAGAGTTCTCCTACTGAGCCCTACAGTAGCTGGCCTTCACATTTTTTGTGTTGCTATAATCGCTAATCACCCTAACCCTAACTCGCATCCCTCCAGCGCCACAGAAAAGACTTGCAAACATTAGCAATTTAAAACGGCATCAATATGACCCAAATTGATTGTTTTGGTTACCATTAATCAAATGATCCTAACCCCAAGCTTTGCATGCTATGAAAAATGTGATTTATAGGCCTAAGCTAATGCGATCTTTAATTTAAAACAATGAAATATTAATATATTAATTGACATTTTATTTAATGACTTGGCCCAGAGTATGATTTACTGTGGGGATGAAAGATGCCAGACACATGGGGAGAGGAAGAGAGGGAGAGGAAGAGAGGGAGAGAAGGGGGGAGAGAGAGAGAGGTAGAGAGAGGTAGAGGTAGAAGAGGGGGAGAGAGAGGTAGGCTAGAAAGGGAGGGGGAGAGGGAGAGGAGGAGTGATAGAGGAAGTGTGTGGGAGGGAGGGGAGGGGAGGGGGAGGTCAGAGTATGATAGTTTCTCGGAGAGGCCCAGGCCCAGGAGAGCATTGGAGCTGAGCCGGGCTGAGCTCCTTAGCGGGGAGATTGATGGATGCAGGGAGAAACCAGGGCACCAGAGACAAGGGTAATGCATGGCTTTCATACGCACACAGCAGCAGTAGCAGCAGAAGACCTTTGCAGGAATATTTCCTCAGCCCAAGCACGTCTGGTGTCTGCTGTGTGATGTCCCTTAGAAGCGTAAGCGCGAGCAGGAGAGAATCCACGTGTTAGCACAGTGTGTGTGTGTGGGTGTGTTTGTGTGCGTGCTCTACTTCAGGAAGCTTCTTCTCTGACCTTGATATGCCTTTCATACTGCGCCAGAGCACCTACAATAGGCTTCGCTCATCTGCAGCCCCTGCTAATGGTTGGGTCTGAGGGCAAGCAAGTTTCAGGAGATTAATAATAATAATATTAATGATATATGTTTTTTTTAATTTAGTGTCTTTCTTAATACTCTTGGTCACTTCAAGTGGTGTGCTATGAGGGATATTTTCTTTTCGTTTTCCTTAAAAAAGGAACACTGTGTGTGTGTGTGTGTGTATGTGTGTGTGTGTGTGTGTGTGTGGCAGGAGTACAAACACACATCTTGTCAGTGGACCTGAGTGAGGTATGGGGGTCTGAGTGTGGAGAGGAGTTTTGGGAGCTAGAACAATACGGAATTTGACTATTAACCAAGGAGCTGCATGAGGGTGGGGCTGATGTTCTACTGTACCAGTATCTACAGTAAAGCCGTCCGCACACTGCCTCCGTCAGCATTGCGGAGCACTTTCGAATTTGACAATTTCGCAACAAACCTAGTACAGTAGCCTGTGAAATTAACAATGGATGTCAATGGGCGGCTCCGACAAAATAGACTTCAATCGTAATTCACAATCGAGGGTGGAAGGGTTCGGCTCTGGTGTGTGGAGTTGCATTGAAAACGATGGAATAGAATGTTGGAGGCGGAGTGCTCAGCACTGTGTCGGAGCCGGTGTGCGGTCCATTTATTGGAAGTTCTGTACATATTGCAGGGCTCAGGGTCCAGGGCTTTAGAGGTGAGATTTGGATTGCACCAGTGTAGGCCTAAATAATCTCTGCTACACGTATGGAACAGTATGGATAGTTGAGCTTAGAGAGATGGCATTTAATGGAGGGATGGAGGAATGGAGTCTGTGCAGAGGACAGGAGAGGTGAGACACTCCTAGTGTGTGCAGTCTAACCTCTCAGCAGGTCATATCAGGCTAGTCAGCCCAGTCAGCAGTTCCAGCACAGCTCTGACCGTCCTGCATGCTGCGCTGTGATTGGCTCACTGAGGAGAGATGGAACCAGTCAGCTGTCTGTCAGTGTGTGGCGGCTGGGCTGGAGAGAGCTCCCGTTGACTCTCGCCTCTCACTGCCAGCTGTGTGGATTAGGGCTGCTCGATAATGGAAAAAAAAATCATTACCACGATTATTTAGGTACAGTATATATTGAAATCACGATTATTCAAGCGATTATTTTTGAGCTTAAAAACATGATGTTACATGAAATGAGGCACTTTGGATCCAAAGTGTTCCCATACATTCTATGCCTGGGTTGTCGGTTAAACATGACTGTCCTCCCTCTGACATTTTTCACTGTACAGTAGGCCTTGAGATTTTCAAAGCATTTCAATGCAGCCCTTCTGACTGCCACTCACTGTCAAGCAGCAGTAAAGTGAAGCGGGGGCGATACTGTGTTCAAAAGACAGAGCAAGTCGAAAATGACAGTCATTTCAACTCAATTTTTTTTAAAAATTTGGATATCATTTGATTCGAAAATCGCAGTCATGATATAAATTCGATTAATTTCACAGCCCTAGTGTGGATGCTTTTCTAGTCGGGTTTTGCTCCACATTCACACACTGCTGTGTCAGTGAGCTCTCTTAGCAGTGTCCCCCACAGCTTCATCTCTTTTTAATTGGCCTCAATCTTAATCCTTATTCTGTCATTTACTTTAGAGAAAAGCTGCTGTTAAACTATTAAGACATACACAGATGTCTAGCATTGCAGACAGAACGTCATTTTATTATTTCATATGAAGAACAAGACATACTGTACAGTAAGCCTGCAAGGATTATGCATCAGTTTCATCACTCCATGAAGTCAGTCATTAGCTCTGATATACACACTCAAACTTTGAACTAAGGGCTTTGGGCATTGTTGATGATGTAGGCTAGCACATTATTAAGATGCTTGAGTTTCAAAAGCCTACAGTACAGTTGTTCTTTCATCTCAATCTAGCCCTAAATTCAAAGAGGTTTCAGTACAGATTGTTGTTCGTGATTTTGTACAGTCTTTCCTTCTGACCATCATGCTGTCTTGGCTCCATGATGGATGATAAGAAGAAGGTTCCACGTTATGTGCTTGAGGTAAAAGAACTAGCATACAGTAGCCTACTGTAGCATTAGCATTTGGGCTTCACATCTCTGCTGTGCAGATGAATCAGAGCGCCCAGAGAAGCCAAATGCTAATGATGTAGTCGACATGAATATTTGATCAGAGCGTCTGGAATCTGTGCCAGTGCTCTAAGACCCTTATCTTGACTTTGGGGTATAGATTTCCTACTCATTCGTCTTTGCTAAACTTCATTGATTATATGTAGATTATTAGCCCAGGATATAGGCTATTTGACGCATTCTGGACCATTAGTGTGGTCTTACACCATGTCCTAACTGCAAGAGACTGTCAAGTTGTCACGTAGCATTGACTAATCCTTGTCTATACTTGGTCTGTTAAATAAGCTGTTCTATTCAGTGATATTCTCCATTCAGTCTAGCAGAGCAACGCGACTTAGGCAACCAAAATATGGACAAAGCAACAAAAATGTTTTTAAAAAGTTGCGTAGCAACACGACTAGTTGCAATGCTTTGCGTCACGTTCAGTTAGCACAGTCAAATAGAAAACAGATTGAACTGATTATGTGACACACATTCACTTGCGTCGCTTGCAGTTAGCACACAGTGTTGGATAAGAGGCCATTTTCCCTCCTCTTTGTCTGTTTGATTCTCTGGTCTTGTCTCTCTGCCACCTGCCTCTCTCTCTCTCTCTCTCTCTCTCTCTCTCTCTCTCTCTCTCTCTCTCTGTCTGTCCCTCTGTCTCTCTCCCTCTGTCTATCTGTCTCTCTCTCCCTCTCGCTCTACCTCTCTGTCCCTGAGTGCTGTGAGAAGGGCCTCTTGTGTGGAAGCGGTTTGTCTTTGTGAGGCCTGGCCTAGTGGCCCCAAGGTTGGCTGTGTTGGATAGAAGGCTGCCTGTCCCCCTGAAAGACGATCTCACCTCAGTAATAATTGAGAGTTTTTCCATTAACTCTGTCCTCACCTGTAACACGGCAGCAGCACCGGTCTACGGCATAAGCTCTGACCGGCCCGACCAGCCCTCTTCATTTGCTCCACTCCACAAACTCCATTACTACTAATGAGCTGACTTGCATCAACACACAAAAGAGAGGATTATGGTTTTGACAGTTTGGGGTGAAATTGAACCTGTGCTCCTCTGCAGTAGCTTGATTAGACAGTTAGACATCACATGTTGTGATGGTAGTAGCCTTAGCATTCTGTAGCATAAATACACCACGTCCACAGCAGCACATAGGCTACTGTACTGGTGGGTGTCATTCAGAGACCTAAAGCACAGGTACTGTCCAGCGCACTTCTACTGTCCAGTGCAATATTATGTGCAACTACAGTACATGAGGGTGTTGAAAGGCAGCTCGGGGGTATCGAGGGCAACCTAATCGCCGCTCGGCTCCCAGCCAGTCTGTGTCCAGCCCCATTTCCCCAGCAAAGTGTGCAGGCATCCGACACTCTCAACATTCACACTGGGGGGGGAATTATATTTCAGCATCCCCTCTCTCTTTCCTTCCCTCCCTCTCTATCTCTCTCTGGCTCTCTGTCCCTCTCTTTCTTTCTTTCGGACCTCTCTCTCCCCCTCTCTCTCTCACTCCATCTGTTTTTTTCTTTCTGTCTGTCCTCCAAGGTGATCTGGAATGTGCTTGGACTGTCAGATTTAATCCCCCGCTGGCTGTCACCATGGCGATTCCCTTTGTGTTCACCTCTCTGGGAGTGGGGGGTTGTTTGCAGCCTGTAATTGCATGACATTTTTTTTCTGTCTTTCATAAACGAATCACTCACTCATTCACTCACTCACTGACTCTGTGTCTACTCTTATTAAAATCTTTTCTTGTGCCACTTGACACTTGAATGTGATACAAACACACTGATAAAGAAGGTCAGGTCATATTTGCCTGGTGTTGTTGTTGATGATGTTATTTGCGTGTCCCTGGTCCTTCCTGGGTGTGTGTGTGTGTGTGTGTGTGTGTGTGTGTGTGCGTGCTGTGCAAGCAGAGATCGCCCAGCTTAAAACATCTAATCTGCTGATGCTGTTGCTTACACCAGCGCCGCTGCTGTTCTGGGACCAGTGGGAGGACTGGCTCATAGGAGTTGCGCACTGGTCCTAAACCATATTGACCGTAGATGGCATTAAAATACCTGAGAGGGATTATAGTGGCCCACTAGACCCTCTTTTGTCAACCATACTTAAGCATGGATCTGTGAGTAAAAGGGAGCATGCAATAATTCCTGTGCAAATAGTGGGATTTATGAACCTGTGCTTGATCTTAGAAATTAATATGTGGTTATATGTATAATACACCTCGGAGCATGCTTAAGCACAACACCCAATGGTGGAATTGCAAAATTGCAAGAACGATCACAAACCTCTCTGAAACAATGTTCAATATCTGTTTTGAGTTTCAGTTTATTAATCATCAAATGAATTAATCCATTTAATTTGAGTCAGACACATGGATTAATCAGAGCAAAATTGTTTCAAATAGCCAAATGTAGTATAATTCTTTCTGAAGATTTAGAGTGCATTGTGTATAAGGAGAGTATTTTCAGCTGTGTTAGAGGGGTTATTGAAGCCATAGAGTTCATGCTTAATAAGGGGTGTTTTAGGATGTGCAGGCATGTTCTGTGCAGGCATGTTGACTAAGAACATTTGGGATTCATCATTGCATAGACTAGGCCTATTACTTACTGGTGTGAATATGACCAGCCTGTGCAATTTGATAAATACAATTTTTGGTTGTATTTTATTATGCACAATTCTAGATTTGACAAGTACAATAGAATTTAGAATGATTTCTACGCATAGCTGATAAATGAGGACCCTGGACACTGAGCTCTACATTTGGCGGCGGTTTCTCCCCGGGCTGCCCAAGTTATCGACTTGCTTACTCGTTCCTTTGCTAATTTAATTGATATGTGTAATATAAATGTCTGACTTTGGCCTCGATTGGTTAGAGGTGAGTCAGCAGATCAAAGCCGATGGAAGCTGTCCTGTTTTCAGTCCCCTTGGCTCCATGCCCCCATCCCTGCTCCAGTCACCCAACCCCTGTCAGCACATGCTCTGATAGAGTTATTTAGTTTCCTGCCACACCTGCATACCAGGAGACTCGTGACCGTGACTGTGACTTTCTCTTCCTCTGTCGCTAAGCCTTGGCCTCTGCTGTCCCCGGTGTCCTCGACTGCAGGCCACTTAAAGGTGCTGTCTGGGCCTCCATTTGAATAGGAAAAACAAAAAATGCGCACATTGCTGGAGTGCAGGTGCTGGACCAAACCGTGTAATATAGAATAAAAGATAAAGGCCCACACACTGGTTCGGACTGACGTCCTTTTTCAAAGTGCCATTCACCTCTGCTGCCCCCATAGTGGTAGGGAGATGAAGCGCTCCAGGTGGGGCATAGAAGGGGGAGGGGGTAGATGGGTGTCATGGTAGAGAAGATGGTGATGCTGCTGGTCTATGGAACCTTCCTCTGACTGTTCAGTGATTGGCTGCTGGTGCCATATACAGTAGAGCCACATAAACACACAAGTGCTGCTCATCTAGGATATACTGTAGGCAGAAAAATCTAAATCAGAATTTCACAAGGGGGAGAGGGAAAAATTTCAAGGAAAAAGACTGGAATTATTCACGTTTGTTCCCATTATTGTGTTGCTCAATCTTGGTCAGTATTCCATAATTTTAATTACGTTAATTACAATAATTACGTTATTTTTCTTTGATTGACATTTGATTTTCACTTGGCATTTGATTGTCCTTTCCACTGTGGGAAAGACCTTACCTGCTGCTTGGACTAGGCTTAAGGTTCTGGACTGGTATCTATTGTGAATGTGAATGCCATTGATTGCTCACTCTTAGTCATGCCTCCCTTTCTGTCGATACTGTGGTGGAGGAGCTCGGTTAACTCCAATTTGATTGGGCTTGAAAAACTAGGCATCTTATGTCTGCCTTCATCTGCTTGTTATTTTGACTCTATAAATATGAATGAAGTCTGAACAAGCTGCTTAAATAAGTCATGGAGGTAAATATTTATGTGCATTTAACTGGCATTAGCATGTGTGGGTGCCATGCATAATTTATACCGTTGCCACCTCCTCCACTGTTACGGGAAACCCAGAGCGGAAGACAAGTGAAATATGTGTGTGTGTGTGTGTGCGTGTGTGCGTGAGCATGGAGGTTAGAATGTCATAATTGTGTTGCTGATAATGAGACACTGGATGAGGATGCACTGTCTGTGTGTGTGTGTGTGTGTGTGTGTGTGTGTGTGTGTGTGTGTGTGTGTGTGTGTGTGTGTGTGTGAGAGAGAGAGAGAGAGAGAGAGAGAGAGAGAGAGAGAGAGAGAGAGAGAGAGAGAGAGAGAGAGAGAGAGAGAGAGAGAGAGAATGAAGGTTAGAATGTCATAATTGTGTTGTTGATAATGAGACACTGGATGAGGAAGCACTGTGGTGTGAGTGAGTGAGTGAGTGAGTGAGTGAATGTCATGATGATGAGACACTGAGGATGTACTCTGTGTGTGTGTGTGTGTGTGTGTGTGTGTGTGTGTGTGTGAGTGTGTGTTTTCTCTGGGACTGGCACAATGTGATGCAGTGGAATGGCTCTCTTCCCGTGACAGGGTGAAATGGTTTCTACTAGAGAAAGTCATCAAATCATTCTTTAGTGTGTTGACTCACTAACCAGTTAATGGATGTTTTCTTCACTGTGTGTGTGTGTGTGTGTGTGTGTGTGTGTCTCTGTGTGTGTGTGGTTGTGTGTGTGTGCTTCTTTGCGTGTGCATAGGCGTGTGTTAGACCATGTGTGACTGAGGGAAAACCAGACAGAAAAGGAAGAGATTTGAGGGATTTTCGGTTTGTTCAAAGCCATACCCTAAACACGCCGACACACCACACACACACACACACACACAAACACACACCCTGTAAGCCACAAGAAGCCTTTCTGGTAACATCAGGCCACATGATTTTGTGCGGCCCTCCACAGTGATGTAACCACAAGCTGTTTGGCCGCTCTCTCATTCCTGTGTCAAAAATGTAGCTCGGCAGTCAAGCACCTGTCCGAAACTCTCTCTATTGCTCTACTGAACACAACAACCACTATTGCACAGCATTATATGGCCTCAAGATTGCGTTACAATACTCTCACCTTGACATTCTTGGTGGGCTGTTTTTTTTTTTTTTTGGTCTCTTAACGGCTGTTTTGGTGTGGAGATTGGAATGCGGGTAGCTTTGTCTGGCCTGCTGATTCTGTGCTAAGGAGCCTCCAACTGTAATCTCTGGCTGTTGTTTTCACGTTTGTTGTTAACCACCACAAACACACACACACACACACACACACACACACACACACACACACACACACACACACACAGATGAGCCCTCTTAAGCTGCTGGAAAGTCTTCTGATGGTATAAAACCACATGTTTTTGCCCATCCACCAACAGTGACGTAACCGCAGGCTTTTGGCCAACGTTCACTGGTGACGGTGCCAGTAATGTAGCTTAGCATTCAAACACTTGTTAAAAGCATCCCTACGCCCGCTCACAAATGCTGCTGGTGGTTTGGTTGTTACACTATGTCTGGGAGCTGAGATAAGCCTTGTGTTTTCATAACATGAAATCTGACGGTCATGTGAGGGGGAGACAAACACACCTTACAAGCTGTTTGGCAGTAGCTGCCAAGGTGTGGTTCTGTTCTGGGGATCCTTATAAAAAGTCTAAAAATTGCTTTTTACAGCATGACATAGGCCGAGGCCCAGTAAAAATCTCTTGCTCAAATACCTCTGTGTGTGTTAACTAGCTTTAATCAGTGCCAGATGCAGTGTTAGTGTTGGAGCGCAAATCTAAGTTCCTTTGTAGTAGGGCTAGTATAGAACTCCTGCCTGCCTCAAGTGGGCCCAGCTGCTAGCAACATAGCTAAAGACAACTGGGCTGCCCTGTGCTAAGGGGGCTAACTTGGGCCAGTCAGTCATAAGATACTGTAAGATAAGGTCAATTCTTTATTTAGCCTATCCTTAAAGAAATTCAAGCATCCTGCAGCATCTATAACAAAATACACATACACATGATGAAGATCAGAAGACACATACAAATACACTATTAAACGAGAAGAAAGAGACTTCTAAACAATCAGATGACTGAATAGAGTTAATAGAGTTACAGTGCAGTGATGGTATGGAGACCTAGCCTGACATAGCCCGCCCATAATACGAATATTCATACGTATCATGGTCTGGGCACGCTCCTCTGGGGCGTGTTTACATCGGTAGAGAGTCTACCGGCCAATAAGCGAAGCTGATTAGACGAACTGTCCAATCGTTTCAAACCAGAAGTGAATGCCCTCCCTCCCGCAGTATAATCGCGTCAGGTTAAAGAACCTCCAGACCATGAATACGGATGAACAGCAGTATTATGGTCGGGCTATGTCAGGCTAATGGAGACCATGGAAATGTGCAGAAGGATGCTAAGAAGGCCATAGCGCAAAAGATTTCATTGTCAGTTGCCAGTGCCAGTGCAAGTTCTCTTGCAGAGTGCTGGGACAGGTAGGCTAGACAGGGGGGAAGGAGGGGGCAGATTCTGGGTTCCAGAGACTAAGAGGCTGTCTACACAGCAACGTTTTCCGGAACTTTTGTGTCGTTTGGGCCTTTTATCCACATGAGAAAGCGAGGGGGGGGTCTGAACCTTTCAGTCTGGGTCACTTTGGGGCCTGGTAATGAAGTTGACAGATATACTCCCTTCCCTCTGCAAGAGATGCTTCCACAGAAAGCTCTGTGTCACTGATGTACGACCCCCTCTCTCTCTAATTGAATGAGTCTGCTTGAGTGCAATAAGCACTAATGCCAACTATATACAGTGTACCTTCCCCTTTAAAATGCAGGCCTACTCTCCCCAGCCAGGGCTGTCTGTAAGATATTTACAGCCAGACATAGAGCGGCTTTTACCGCTCCAGCATCATTTGTCATTTGAT
Organism: Sardinella longiceps; assembly: GCA_027497455.2. NCBI lineage: Eukaryota > Metazoa > Chordata > Actinopteri > Clupeiformes > Clupeidae > Sardinella > Sardinella longiceps. Next base: position 10,265,004 of record JAODXP020000021.1, on the reverse strand, counting down.
AAAAGTGGCTAGCTGTTTGCCAGACTCTTTTATGGGGCTAGCTATGTGTGTATATATAGGCTAGGCTACATGCTGGTCTAAAGTTATTTAGCCTCCAATGAACTTTCACCATGAGCTTTTAGAGGCCGCCCTTTAGCTAGTCTGCTTAAAGATAAATGGCACAACTGTGCTGGAAGCATTAGGCTAGGCTTGGCCTTTCTCTTCTGGTAAGCAAGGGACTCATGCTTTTTATAGGATGTTTCATTTACAGAGCCATGGTGTGTGCGATGGAAGAGGTCTGTGTTGTCTGTTACGTCATTGCAGGGCTTCTGGAACATTCCTCATGGGCTTGTGAGTCAGGGTCGTGTAGCGTAGCATAGCGTAGCGAGCCTGTTTACTCCCACACAGAGATGTTAGCCTGCCCTGTGCTATACTGTAGCTAACATGGGCTATTCTTGGGGAAGACATCAGCTTTGTGTTAAGCTGGTCTTTCCACAGTCCTGATAATGAAAATATGGTCATCTGATCATCTCTCTTTTTCTTATGGCCAACCACCGCCCACCTCTTCGGAGAACAAACTTTATTTTTATTCTGAACTGTGATGCACAAAATGAATGTGTCATCAGATCATCTGATCATCTCTAGGGCTAAGGTGAAATGGTAATGGTCCTCAGAAAAACTCCCCAATAATGCATTTATTTAGGAATAAATCACCAGATGATGGTGTATCATGTAGTTTAAAGGTCCTTTGTGACACTCCGTTGACTCCTGTCAATTTTCCTGGCAGATGCCCTTCTCCGAATTCCTATGGAATGTTTCCCAAGGATTTCCAAATGTTCTGAAGTGATTTGAATATTGAGAAGCTGAAAAAGGCATGATGGGACATGATGGAGGATGGAGGCCAGAGGGCATTTTTGTTTGGATCTGTTGGGCATGTTTGTTTGTGTGCTCAAGCAATCAGAAACTGTTCTGCTGAGAGTGCCCACCCAGTCCCTAGGGCACTCCACCCCATCACAAATGTGAAAAACACACACTTGCGTGCATGCGCACGCACGCACACACACACACACACACACACACACACATTTTCACACACTTGTGGGTTTGTGCAGCTAACGCCCTTAGCCAAACATGCCTTTAAGAAAACACTGCGTCTTCTCAGGTATGGATCATAGACACAAGGCTACTTTTTTTTAAGGTTTAGAAGAATTTAAAAAAAAAGTAACCAACGGTCTAACTGTTAGCCAAATCACTATTGTTTTGCATGTGTCTTGATTTAAAGCCCTTTGTCATACGTTCTGGAGCCACTTGCAGCTGGAGCTGGTGTCTGTGCTGGAGTGGAGTATTGTGCTGCCTGTGACTGCCAGCACTCACTCCCTACAGGCCAGTTCATTAAGTGTTTGGCATAAGCCTCATGTAAACATATTAGATGCTTTGCCAGAGAGAGATGCCCCTTAATATGGCAGAGAGAGAGAGAGAGAGAGAGAGAGAGAGAGAGAGAGAGAGAAAGAAATAGAGAGAGAGAGAGAGAGAGAGAGAGAGAGAGAGAGAGAAAGAGAGAGAGATGCCCCTTAATATGGCCCAGAGAGAGAGAGAGAGAGAGATGCCCCTTAATATGGCCCAGAGAGAGAGAGAGAGACATGGAGGGCATTCCAGGTCTCAGGGGGGCACCAACATCCTGCCAGCCGCGGGCCAGGGGCACGTGCCAGCGATGCTGTGGAGCACACTGGCTGCCCTGACCTGCCGTTATGTAACCCTCATTACCACCAGTGTGTGTGTGTGTGTGTGTGTGTGTGTGAGGGAGTGAACAAGGGAGTGCAGCTTTCCACGATAGGTTGTTCAGGGATTGGAATTGGCGTTGGATTGGCTGGTGGGGTTTCTGTGGTGTAATAATGCTGTGTGTTTGTAGTGGGATCAGTGGGATTGAGCAGAAATGTGCTCAACATTCTCAGTCCAAATGGAATCTGACAGTCACTAAGGCCCTGGGGTTGACCCCACTCACACACTTCAAAAGCATAGCGGCCTGGGGAGTCATGTGTGATGAAGAAATGCCTATGATTTCCAAGTGACTGAGTGACTTTGCGTGTGTGTGTGTGTGTGTGTGTGTGTGTGTGTGTGTGTGCATGTTAACCTATCTGCACAAAACTGAGTTTGAATGGCAAAATCATTTGAATTTGCAAAATGACTGCATCTACAGTATGAGGTTAAAACATGGGGAGATGTGTGTGTTTTTTTATTATTATTATTTTTTTTTTAATCTAATTCGGATTCATTTTGATTCTGATATTATTTCTTGTAATGCTTAGTAAACTGTGGTTAATACCTAGGTGTGGTCATACAAGGGTACACTCAATACACTGTTTTCCTTTCTTTTTTTTCTTTTCTTTTTGCTAGAATAAAGCGCTGACCTGTGGTTTAGGGGTGGGGATCGAGAACTGGCAATCGAGTAAAGCCGAAAATCGATTGCTGAAATTCACTCTGACATTCTTCTTCTTAATGCCAGCATGTTTTCCAGGAAATGACTCTACATCTACGAGTCTGTTTCTCATTTCTCCATTTGTGTGTGTGTGTGTGTGTGTGTGTGTGTGTGTGTGTGTGTGTGTGTGTGTGTGTGTGTGTTCGTGTTCTGTTTTCTCCAGTGGGAGTTCCTGTGGTCCCTCATCCTGTTTGCCACCTTCTCCTTGCTACTGGTCTGGTTCTACTTCTGGTGGGAGGCCCATAATGACTACAACGAGTTTAACTGGTGAGTGCTCTCTTGGGACAGAGTCATTAGCCCCGTTGACATGGACACTTCTAATCAAAGATTCGCTCTAGAATCTTTGCTTCTAATCGAATCATTTAGACAAATATTCTGTTTCTGTTTTAGAGAGTTTCTGAAAGCATCTCCTTGGATACTCTTGTATAGAATGCACCTTGGAATCTTTCTAATCCGATTAGATGTCCATGTAAACACGGCTATTGTCACCACAAGCATGCAAACATTACTTTGGACACAAGTTCACATGCCTGAACATGCATGGTTTGGGTTCCATTGACTCCCATGCTATGACATGCGTTGTTGCATCAAGTCTCAAAATTTGGCACACACACACACACTCTGCCTAATGGAGTCCCTTGCATGTTTGCAACTAACATGATGGGACAAATGCAGCGGTCCATAAAACTCTGAGGAAACTTTTTCCGTTCAGGTTCCTGAATAAACTTTTCTATTAGCGCTGGTGTCAAACAAGCCAAATAAATCATATACATGTAGATGTAATGTGTTAATCTGTGGAAGAGTAAGCAATAGACCTAGCCTAGACCTGATCAGATGCATTCATGTTCGGTAAAGTAAGCAATAGGCCTACATCTGATCATCCAAATGCCTTCATCTGTGAAAAAAGCATAGTAGGCCTACACCTGATCATCCAGGTGCATTATTCTGTGGAAAAGTAAGCAATAGGCCTAGACCTGATCATCCAAATGCGTTATTCTGTGGAAAAGTAAGCAATGAAGCTAATCACCCAAAGGTGTTAATCTGCGGAAAAGTAATTGATGAAGCTGATCATCCTGATGCGTTAATCTGTGGGAAAGTGAGCAGCACTAGCGCTCCAGCCCCGCCCTCCCCAGTGGGCCCTGACATTTCACAGACTAGACTAGACTACAGGACCCTGCTGGGAGCCTGTTTCAGTGCCTGTGCTTGAAATGGCAGCACTCCCCTTTCAGCTAGCTCTTGCTCGCTCTCTCTTTCCCTCTCTTTCTCTCTCTCTCTCTCTCTCTCTCTCTCTCTCTCTCTCTCTCTCTCTCTCTCTCTCTCTCTCTCTCGCTCGCTCGTCGTGTGTGTGTGTGTGTGTGTGTGTGTGTGTGTGTGTGTGTGTGTGTGTGTTTGGATTAATCATTGGAGATGGAGATGTCTCGCTCAGAAGCAGAACCCAGAGCAAACACGCTGTTTTGATTTCCTATTACTCGCACGTGGTTCTCTAAACTCATTTTGGATAATCCTCTTTTTTTTCCCTCGCTCCCTTCCTGTAATCTGGCCCACGGAAAGGGAGCTCTCTGTCCTCACAGATTACGGCAAACATTATTTGGCTTCTGTCATCCTTGCCCAGCAATCTTGGCTCCATTTGGGTTTGAAATGCCAAAGTGCCAGCAGCCATTTTCCCTTTCTTTTCTTTTCGCTCTTTTTCGCTCTGGAACACCACGACCTTCCATGGAGATTTCAGCCAGAACTTAATCAAGCTGACATTTTTTGAACGGTAGACATGTCTGGATTGGTTTCTTGGAGAGAGGGCAACATTGGCCTTTCTGTTTGTCCCAGATGGAGGGTGGTGGTGTGCTGTCACCAGATGGCAGATAATAATGCCATCTAGCATGGAGAAACAGATGAGAGAGAGAGAGAGAGAGAGAGAGAGAGAGAGAGAGAGAGAGAGAGAGAGAGAGAGAGAGAGAGAGAGAGAGAGAGAGAGAGAGAGAGAGAGAGAGAGAGAGAGAGAGAGAGAGAGAGAGAGAGAGAGAAGAGGGAGAGTGCAGGAAACAAGTGCAGCAGTTGAGTGTGAGCTGTAATTTTCTGCTGTGCTTCAAGGTTATTCTCGTCCCCCACCCCCTCTTTCCCATCACTGCTCTTACAAACACGTCTCCTCACTGTCATCCCCACAACGTGCCTAGACTTTGGTGGCCCTTTGTTCTCAAACAGAACACACACACACACACACACACACACACACACAAACACACACACACATTCTCACAGACACTCACTCAGAGAGAGAGCACAGTAGTGATTAGAGACCTTGTCCTTGGCTGGCTGCTGTAGTTGTGTGTAGTGTGTGTGTGTGTGTGTGTGTAGTATGTATGACCTCCCCCTGGTGAGCTCCCTGAGGTCCGCGCCAGCAGCAGTAGCAGCAGTAGCAGCAGCCTGAGCGATAAGACCTGGGGAATGTAATTAGCTGTGAACCTCTCTGATGTGACTCCCCCCTGCTGGCCCTCAGCTCCTCTCAGGAGACACCCAGGCGACGCGAGGTGAGCCAAGGAGAGAGGGAGAGAGAGACCACAGGGAGAAAGAACGTTGTGAGACTGAGACAGACAGAGAGACAGAGAGAGAGAGAGAGAGAGAGTGTGAGTGAGAGAGAGAGAGAGGTGAGACTGAGAGAGAGAGAGCATGGTGAGACAGAGAAAGAGAGAGAGCATGGTGAGACAGAGAGACAGAGAGAGAGCAAGAGAGAGAGAGAGCGAGAAAGAGTTTCTGAGGTCTAGACTTGCCCAGGACTAGACTGAGGCTGTTCCCCCTTTCTTCCTCTTTCCTCAACTCCTCCTTCTGGCTCTTTCTCTGCTCGCTCCTGTAGTGGATTAGCTCATAAAGTTACGGAGCCCACCAAGCATACAGTAACCCTTCTAAGTCTTTATTCCTCAGACACAGACAACATATGTCTGCGTCATTAAGGGATTATTTGTGATTAAAAATGTATGTGTGTGTGTGTGTGTGTGTGGGATGGGGGATGTGCAGAGTACAGAGAGTACTTTTATGGTGTCGTCTTAAACACAAAACCCAACTCGACTCCACTCCCTGCAGTGTTTCCGTCTTTATTTTCTTGTCTATGGAGCCCCAAGCTCTCTGGAGCTCTCGCTCTCGCTCTCTCTCTATTGCCCTGCAACATTGACCACAGTTAGGCCTACATGCAGGGACTATTCTGGTTTTACCTGACGAAGGCCAAACCTGGGCCGAAACGTTGTGAAATAAATTCACTGGGAGCAGCAATAACAGTGTGCGGGTATTTTTCATTTTCATTCACGTTTTATTTTACCCAGCACCTGTGACTTCTGGATGAGCGTGCACACTTTTTAATATAAACTATTCTGGTTTTAAACAGAATATTGTCTATATTTATTTTGACGCCAGATACCTGTATACGGCCAAATTGATCGATATCAGTTGGAGTAGGAAGTGTAGGCCTACATAACTAGCGTGCAAACCAAGTATCACCACTATTCTGTTTTAAACCAGAAACTATGGCCACTGTCTCACCTGTTTTCCCTCACCTGCCCTTTCTCTTGTGTGTGTGTGTGTGTGTGTGTGTGTGTGTGTGTGAGTGAGAGAGTGAGAGAGATGCATGGCTGATTGTGTAACCGCTCTCTGTTGCTGCTCCAACAGGTTTTTATACAACCGCTCAGGAGAGTGGAGCGATGGGACGGTTCCAATCCTGGCCACCACGGCGGCAGGCTTCACATACGTGGCCCTTTTACTGGTGAGCTCCTGACTGAGAGGCCCATGATTCTGTGTGTGTGTGTGTGTGTCATTAGATAGCATTCATTAACTGCACAGAAAACAAAAAGTTATGCATCTGTGTAGCAAGAGAAATATACAGTTGGATCAAAACATGTAATTATTCATATTTATAGGCACTTTGAATTACTTGTACCTGTACCTGTATGTGGCATAACCTTCTCTCTCCCTTCTATCTCTTACTCTCTCACCCTCCCCTCTCTCTCTCTCTCAGATCCTAGCCCTATGTCATGTAGCTGTGGGGCAGCAGCTGAACCTGCACTGGCTGCATAAGGTACCATACCGTAATAGAGTAGCACAGAGCTGCCTCCCTCTCTCTCTCTCTCTCTCTCTCTCTCTCTCTCTCTCTCTCTCTCTCTCTCTCTCTCTCTCTCTCTTCCTTCCTTTCTTTTTCTCTTCGTTTCTTTTTTCCTTCCTATTTTTTCTTTCTTTCTCTCTTCCTTTCTTTCTTTTTTCCTTCTCACTCTCTCTTTGTTTCTCTTTCTTTGTTTCTTTCTTTCTCTCTCTCTCTCTCACTCACTCACTCACTCACTCACTCACTCACTCACTCACACACACACACACACACACACACACACACACACACACACACACACACACACACACACACACACACACTCTCTCTTTCCTCTGGGGTTGAGTGCAGTCAAATGACCCCTGACAATCCAGCACACACAAGGTCAGGCCTCATCCCCAGGAGAGTGCAGTACAGCAGTACAGCAGTACAGAGCCAGGTGCCCCCTCCACACTGCTTAGGCCAGTTAGACAGGGCAGGGCAGTGCAGGGACGGGAGGGGAGGGGAGGGGAGGGGAGGGGAGAGACTTGATTATGAGCTACAGCTGGAGGAAGGTACAGAGGTTGAGGTGAAGGAAGGACATTGAACCAAAAAAAAGAGAACAAGAAAGTGAAAGAAGTAGGAAAGGAAGAGGAAATGTTTTATCTGTGTGTTCACAAGTGCAGACACCCCAAGCCAAAATTGCCCCTTAGCCAAAAATGACGCTCTCAATGAAGCTCTCAATATAGTTAATGACTGAGTAGCGTAATGAGGAAGACTGAGGTCATCTGTTAGGTGTACAGAAACACTAGACATGACCGATGCTCATCCTGTTACTCTCATGGTCACTTACCCTCACTCCCCTGCTTCACCCTATACAGTCTCTCTCTCTCTCTCTCTCTCTCTCTCTCTCTCTCTCTCTCTCTCTCTCTCTCTCTCTCTCTCTCTCTCTCTCTCTCTCTCTCTCTCTCTCTCTGTCTCTCTCTCAGAGAAAAAACTGTTTAGTCATGCTTTAGTGATGTTAGTTCACTAAGTACTATCTTTACTAGATGTGTGTGTTCACTAGTGTTCTGTCTGCTAGATTGGTGTGACAGCCGCTCTGCTGACCACCATCATCGGTGTGATCTCAGTGAACCAATTGTGGGGGGAGGAGTGGGACATCATCATGATCTCACTACAGGTGAGCACACATCACACATCACACATCAACACACTCCACTCCAGACTCTCACACTAGTAATGGAAGCAAGGGATGAAAGGAGGAAGGAGGAAAAAAAAAGAATGAATGAAAGAATGAACAGATGAATGAATTTGCAAATATGTATATATTTGTAACTATTTTTATTATGTGATCAATCAACATCTAGACTTTAGGCAAACACAGGTGTGTGAAGAAGAAATCCGATGTCAAATGGACCAAACAATGCAGCATCATAAAATGTTTGAACCTTAGTAGTTTATGCAATGCTCTAAGAAGACCGCTTTTAGGTTATTCTTGCAATCATGCATAGTGCTACAGTAGGTGCTATAATAAATAATTATTTTTAAACTATGTACTCACAAAAATTTACAAACGTTAATAACTTCAAAACTTTTCCTCCCATTTCACCCCGGATTTCTCCTTTAATCTTCATCTCACTGCCCACTTTGTAGCCACCAGTGCCAAAGCTCTTTGATCTGTGGGAAAGGGCTCTTTCACATGTCAAACAGGAAACACTCTTAATCAATAACCTGCCCCGCTTACTCAACTGCCTGCCTTTGCTACACGGAAACTCATTCATTCATGTAGTCAGTCATAGCCAGGCTTCTCACTATAGGCCCATGTGAGATATTAGTCCATATACACGTCATCAATAGGCGATCGTTACATTATGTCTACACATTGGTGATGGCTGTGACCAAGCACTTTCTGGTCATTTCAGTTTTGACTCAATATGATCATAGGACAAGGATGATGATGATGATGATGATGATGATGATGATGATGATGACAGTGTTGTTGATCTGTGATGTTTTGTGTGCTGGTTGTCCAGGCCACAGGTCCCTTCCTCCATATTGGTGCGCTGGCAGCAGTGACGGCTTTGTCTTGGCTGGTGGCAGGACAGGTGGCACGGGCTGAGAAAACACGTAAGTGTCCCTTTTTTCCTGTGCCTTCTGGCACTGCCATTTTCTCCCTCCTTCCGCTCCCCTATGTGGAACACACTCATCCTCTCCTCTTGCTCTTCTTCCTTTCTTTCTTTCATTCATTCATCCCTCCTCATATCATCTCTGTCCATCCTTCTTTCTGTCCCACGCCCAGTCAAGGGTCAAGCTCTTAACAAACAGCAATGGAAAAACACACACACACACAGGAGGGAGGGGCTTTAATTAGTAATGGCATGTACACAGGCTCTTTAATAATTAATAGGCTGTACACAAGACCAACCGCCTCTTTCTCGCTAACGCTGGATTCCTTCACACTCGCGTCATGCCTAGGGGCGCAAGCACAATGACTGTCCTTTCAGCAGCGTGGCCTTCGCTGTGTGTGTGTGTGTGTGTGTGTGTGTGTGTGTGTGTGTGTGTGTGTGTGTTTGAATACAGCCTCAGCCCTGATGGACAGTCAAGGTCTGTCGGGGGTGTCTGTAAGTCTGTTTGTCTGTCTGTTTATCCATTCATGCCCCTCTGTCAGCCCCGGAGCATTTGAACAGCAGCAGTGTCAAAACCAAAGATTTTAAAGTGCTACAGCTACGCTCTATGTTCTTTGGTGGAAACCCTGCAGTCTTTAAATCCAGGGCTGCTCTTCTTTGAGTGAGATTCTGAGCTGCTAGTTCATTTAGAGGAAATGGCTCACAGGGCTTAAGGTGCCCAGACAATTTGAGATTTGGAATTTGGCCAATTAGCCTCTGTGACATCTTCAAAACAGTCTCATTACTGTACTTGAGGTACAGAAATGGACTAAGCCTTAAGGATGGGATGTGTGTGTGCCTGTGTATGCGAGTGTTTGAATATATAAGTATATACCCTCTTTTAATCCTGATAGAAAAATTCTGAATTGAACGTGTGTGCATGTACATGAGAGTCTTTCTATGCGAATATATAAGTATATACCCATTTTAAATTCCTGCTAGAAAAATTCTGTCTCTGAATTTAATGTTTATGTGTATGTGTGTGTGTGTGTGTGTGTGTGTGTGTGTGTGTGTGTGTGCATGCGTGTGTGTGATGCGTGCGTGTGTGTGTGTGTATGTGTGTGTGTGTGTGTGTGTGTGTGTGTGTAGGGTTCCAGGTGCTGGTGATGGTGGTGTACCTGAGTGTGCTGCTGGCCCTCTACCTGGCCCCTCTCTCCATCACCTCCCCCTGCATCATGGAGCAGAGCAGCCTCAAGCCTCGGCCCCATATCATTGGCCACCAGGGCGCCCCCATGGTGAGTCGTCACATCCCCAAACAGCCAATCAGACGGCTGGTTCCCAAAGTTAGCAAATTTGTTGGGTTGTGATGCATATTGATGCATTTTCCAATTGACCACCAACTAAGTTGCTAACTGGTTACTGGTTACAACTGTGCTTTTCGCGAAACAGATGCCAGCATGTCATTCAGGTGCGGAGAGCTCATCATTGATCATACTGAAAATACGAGACGCAGTATTAATGTTGTGGTGGTGTGAATTAATCATCAGTTACAAGCAGTTGCAAGCCGTCACAAAATCAAATCACAGTTTCGGAGTTTTAGAACGTCACTGGTTTTTAGAACGTCGCAGCCTGTCTCGTCGCAGATCTTTGGTCTCACCTCGTAATTATTAAATTCTTGGGGAGATTAAAGCAAAGCAATAAGCTTTTATAGAGCCACAGCTATGATCTACACATTCCAGATTAGTTTTGATGAGTGCAAGTGTACTGTTGGAAGCCCTGTGAAAATATGAGCTGTTGCTTTCTGAAGAGTCTTTTTCTTATTTCCATAAGCTCAAGTCAAGTAAGTCAAGTGAGTCAGTTTTGGCAGAGAAAGAGAAAGTTCTTATTCTCTGCCTTGGAAAGGGTTTATAAACCATATGATTGTGTCCCAGCAAGCTTACGTGGCCTTGATAAAAAGCATGGTTGCCACAACACGTATAATGTTTTCATGGCTCCAGAGCATTGTACATTAACTGCAATGCAGCAGTTCCCACTCACGTGGCGCTTCACTCACTCACTCACTCGCTGATTGAGATGCACAGCAATAAATTCCTTAGCAACTGGAAGCACTCATCAGATGACTGGCTGGCCTCCAGTTAACCAGTCAGTGCCTGCCCTGTGTAGTCGGGGTTGGCTCGATCGCTCCGGGTCTCGAACCCGCCACCTCATCAGCTACAACAAGCCCATGGCATGGGAGTCGAAAGCTCTAACCTCTGAGCTGAAAAGGCAGAGGCGGTTAGAGGCAGTCTTAAAGCTAAAATGCGAGGATTTACCACATACTGCCTCCAGCTTGCCCAGGGGTCTGTTTCCCAAAAGCATAGTTGCTTCAGGCCGATTCAGACTGAAGATCCGCAACGAAATGAGACAGTGTTAGAGAGTAGTTTCAGCGGTGTGAATGAATCACCACAGGTCATTGCAAGTAGTTGCAAGCCGTTGCAAAAGATTTAACATGTCAAATCGCTGTCTCAGAGTTTTACAACGTCGCAGAACGTCTCATAGTGTATTTTTGGTCTGTGGCCACCTTAACTTGGTAGGTTGTAAAGTAAGTTCCCCTTGCCGATCAAGTAGGTTGCTACCTGGTTAGCAAATATGATTTTAGGAAAGGGGCGTCAGGCAAGTTGGCATCTGTTACACTTGTCTTGCCCTGCACTGCCCCGCCCTGCTCTGCACTGCTCTGCACTGCACTGTTCTCTGCGTGTATTGATGGGAGGATGGAAAGATTCTGCTGAAGGATTGTGTGAGACGCAGCTCCTCCTCACGTGGCTCTGCAGTACCTCACCTCACACACACTCTCACCTCACACACACACTCACACACACTCATCAGCTCCATCACACCAGACAACACGCCCATCAGCTCAGCACAGCTCAGCTGACACCAAGGATAAACACTGACAGGCTAAACACCCATTAAGTCATTTGGAGTAGAATCAACATGCTTGTTTGCGTGTATGACTGGAGTTCACACACAGGGTGCTTGCTGGACGTGGAATCTGTGTGTTTGTGTGTGTGTGTGTGTGTGTGTGTGTGTGTGTGTGTGTGTGTGTGTGTGTGTGTGTGTGTGTGTGTGTGTGTGTGTGTGTGTGTGTGTGTGTGTGTGTGTGTGGAGCAATGAGTAGCAGGGGGTGACTCGATGACTTATTGATTTTTCTCCAGGACTAGCCAGTGGGTTAATGGCCCATCCCCCCTAACAGTTTATCAGCCAGTTCAATATGCCACCCAGCAAACGATCTTCAGTCATTCAATACACATTTGCCTCACAAACAATTTTGATACGTAAGCAGACAACACAACATGATATGTCTTTTATACGTGTATTTATTTATTTATTAATTTATTTGTTTGTTTGTTTGTTTGTTTGTCCTTATTCATGCTTTACCAGGTGAGGTCACAATGAGATTAGATCTTTTATGGATGTATTCAAGATATTGCTCAAATGCTCTGTGTTTAAATGTGTTTGTTTGTATGTGTGTTTTGTTTGTTTGTTGTTGTTGATGTTTGTGCTTTGTTTCTGGCTTGTTTGCTCAGTTGGCTCCAGAGAACACGGCCCTGTCCTTCCAGAAGGCTCTACGGCTCAACGTCACCGGCCTGGAGGGAGACGTGACGATAAGGTGAACGTCTGTCCATAATCTCACACTCGCTTTGCACCACAGAGAATACATCACTTCATCATTAACATACAGCACAATTACTGTAGAAGCACTGAACATCGAGCACTGTAGAAGCACCGAACATCAAATTGAACAGGCATAACCAAAGCCAGCTATAATACAAATGGTATTTACCATAGACATTACAGAGAATACAGGGGTTATGTCAAGGCTGTTGGAGGATACTGCTGCTCCCTCTTGTCTTACTGTACATAGACATTATTGACATTATCTAGAACATCCTAGACATTATATTTGTTACTATATGTGTCTATCTATGGTATTTACAGCATGGTATGGTGCCTATACTGCATATAACCAGCTTAGTCTTCAGCTATTCAGTGGAGCTCATGTCTACTCCTTCCCACAGTGGCATTGTGGCTGACCCAGATAGTCAGTGGGCAGCCCGTAGGCCTGGGCAGGGGAGGAGTGGAGACTGAGACTGAGACTAGTTGGGGGAGGGGGGGGGTCTCTGGTCTCAAGTAGCCCCAGGCCTGCAGAGTCTGGTGCATCCACTTAATGACTCTATACATCATTAGAGCAGTAGGCAGCACAGGCAGTGCATAGGAGACTATGTAGCGTTGTGTGTGTGTGTGTGTGTAGTGTGTGTAGTGTGTGTGACCCCGTGCCCCTGTGTCCCTGTTAATGAGTGGTAATGACAGGTGGGCATTGAGGAGCTGAGCTCCATGACTGGGCAGAACAGTGAATTATTGAGCAAAGATGACAAGCATGTCCTGGCTCAGAGACCAGCCTCCATTCTCCCTCAGAGAGAGAGAGAGAGAAATAGAGAGAGAAAGAGGGTTGGGTTTGGGGCAGTGGCGGTGGCAGTCTCGCAGGCAGGCAGGCAGGCAGGGGGTCCAGATGGCTGGTGTACTGGGGAGGTCATACAGGCTGTAGGGAGACTAGCTTAAAGATGGGTGCTGATTTAGGTAGGAGAGTTGCTATGGCTACAATTATTAATTATACAAGGAGAATGTTTTAACTGATATAACTGTAGGTGTAGACATGGTAGCTTGTTTAGAAAACTGGAATTTGTGTGTGTGTATGCAATATTAAATATATAATGCAATATTAAATATTAAATCAGCTCATCTGATTATGGAAAAGTGTGAGTGTGCAGAATTGTAAAATGACACTTTTTACACCATGCTTGAGTGAATAGGTATATAAATAAAGTGTGTGTGTGTGTGTGTGTGTGTGTGTGTGTGCGTGTGTGTCTTCTCCCATCAGCCTGGACGGCGTGCCCTTTCTGATGCGAGACCGCACCCTCAGGAGGACGACAGACGTGGAGCAAGTGTTTCCTGACAGGCAGTTTGACGACGCATCCCTCTTCAACTGGACCGATCTCCTCTCTCTGAACGCCGGCCAGTGGTTCATCAGGGTAGGCTAATGAATTCCACTCAGCCCATCAGTAGTCCACTCACACAGCTGCCCTTTAGTATCCGCTATACATCCGTGGGGCTATAGTGTCCCGTCCAACAACTCACAGAATGGGCAGAGGGCTCTGAGTTTGACAAGAAGAAGAAGAAGCCAAGCGTAGAGAAAGTGGCTACGCAGCACTTGAATACATAAATGCATTTATTCTGGAAAACAGCATATGGAAGGAGTTTTGGTACTCCTCAAGCGCTGACACAGCCAGAAACATCCATAGTATGGAAAACACTTTGAAAGTAATACAGGAGTGTGTAAGAATGTTAACATCCGATTCATCATCTCTCTCTCTCTCTCTCTCTCTCTCTCTCTCTCTCTCTCTCTCTCTCTCTCTCTCTCTCTCTCTCTCTCTGTCCCTCTTAATTTAATTCAATTTAATGTGTGAGCTTTATTGGCATGACAAATATTTTTGCATCGCCAAGTACAATAGAGTGCAATGAATGACAAACAGAATGCATTCAAAATGGTCAAACAATCTCTCTCTGTCTCTCTCTCCCTCTCCCTCCATCTCCCCTATCTGTGTATCTGCCATCTTCACAGGATGACCCTTTCTGGACGGTGCAGTCATTGTCAGTGCGTGACCTGCGTCAGGTGGCGAGTCAGCAGGTGTGCAATCTGCAGCACATGCTTCACCTGGCCGCCGCGTCCAACCGCACGGCCCTCCTGCGTCTGCGCCGACCCCCAGCCCAGCACCCCCGCCACCAGAGCTGGCTCAACGACACCCTGGAGAGCATTCGCCTGTCTGGGATCCCGCAGCACATGGTGCGTACACAGGGGGGCTGGGGCACCCTTCCAGACTGCTAGGGTGGAAGGGTGATGTGTGTGGGGTGGGTGGGAATTAGGGGTGTTTTGCCAATTAAAAACGCTTTTCTCTTCCTTTTATTTGGCAAAGATGTCTGTTGTCACCACGGGTGTTTATTTTTAGTAGGTGTTGCATAAAGACGCTGTGGAAAGCGATTTTAAGTGGGTTGGGAAGATTGCGAAGATGGGCGAAGTAAGAATAGCAGTGGACAGTTGCTTGGTTACCAATAGTTCCTTGTCTGTGGTTTCTCGGTGGTCATCCTACTATTTCTCTGATCTCCTCAACACTGACAGGGACGATCAGAGATTTGTCTACCGTAACAATTAGCTACCATTATAAACAATGGAACTGGCTACACCAGACACAGAAGCACAGCAACATTCTAAAATAAAAATCGACATTCAGTTCAAAGTATTTTTGACGGAACTTGACTTAACACCTCCATAATGCATCCAGTGTAGTCCCAGGGTGAAGGAAGCGCATTTCAAAATCATTTATATTGTTCTCTGCAGCCAAATTTAGATTTGTCAAAGCTATGTCCTCTGTGTGTGTGTGTGTGTGTGTGTGTGTGTGTGTGTGTGTGTGTGTGTGTGTGTGTGTGTGTGTGCGTGTATGTGCTGCAGGTGATGTGGACGGAGGACTCGGAGAGGGGCTTTGTGGAGACAGTGGCCCCGGGCTTCCAGCAGACGTCATTGGAGAAGCGGCCTGTGGAGGAGCTGCAGCAGAGGGGCATCAACCACCTGCTCCTGCGCTACAACCAGGCCAACGAGCCAGACATCCGGTACGCCTGCCCAGCCCAGCCCAGCCCAGCCCAGCCCAGCCCAGCCTGTCTCACCACAAACCACAGGCTATTCCACACACACTGACCACAGTGTCTCTGAGCTAGTAAAGATGGCGTGATTTGTTCCATACATATATTTACAATTACATTTACATTTATGCATTTACATTTGTCAATTATTAATCACATCAAAGCCAGTCTCCCCTTCTTGTCAAGTTCCTTGCTCTATGGCAGCCGGGATTCGAACCCACAACTTCCAGGCTACTAGCATGCTAGCCAGGTTCCTTAACTGGTATACCTCCACCTTATAGCTAATAGATAGTATCGTGTTGTAGTCAAGTCACTAAAACTTGAGTCCAAGTCAGTCTCAAGTCCCCAGTTTTCGAGTCCAAGTCGAGTCCTCAACATACAACTACTCATTACTCTACTAATGATTGTCACCACCTCTCCTCTTTGCTCATCTCCCCCAATCTCCTGCTATGTGTCCCAGGGAGTTCTCCAGTCACAACATCAGTCTGACTCTGTACACGGTGAATGAGCCGTGGCTCTACTCCCTGCTGTGGTGCACTGGTGTCCCCTCCATCTCCTCAGAGGCCCCCCAGATCCTCCTCAAGATGCACGCCCCCGTATGGCTTATGGTGAGACCTCAAACACACACACACACACACACATGCACACACACACACACACACACACACACACACACACACCCTTCTCTGCACCACTCCGCCACCACCCTACCTGCAATCTCTTTGCCTGCTCAACTCTTACTTTTAAGTGGGTTGCAGTGACAGTCGGCCCCTGCCTGACTGAATTTGCTTGCCTTGGTCATATGAATGAATTATTTTTTTTTGTTAACATTACTATTATGGAGAAACTGTAGGCTACAGTGTATTTCCTTTTCCTAACTATAAATCAAGCTCTAGTCCGCTCTTTCCTATAATACATCCACTATCCATGTACTCACTGTACTCACATACTCTCTCTGCCCCGCCTATATGCCTGAGGGCAGACAGTGTGCCACCTCTGACTGAGGATCCAGATGGCATCTGCCTCCGTCTATCCGACACTCTCTCTCTCTCTCTCTCTCTCTCTCTCTCTCTCTCTCTCTCGCTCATATAACGGAACAAATATTTCTCTTTCATTTGTTTGGGTGGATTATGCGACAGGATTATTTTTTGAGCCTCATACCTTGTATGCGATTGTTTTGTGTCAAACAAATGTCATCTGATGCTGATGTCAGTTTTTTTCAGCAGTGATGTGCTGCCCCCTACTGTGTGCATGTTGTAATTGCTGTGCTCCTGTGCATCTCCTCCAGAGCCCAGATGAATACTGCCTGATTTGGATCACCACTGATCTTATTTCTTTTGCCATCGTGCTTGGAGTGTTCGTCTTCCAAAAGTAAGACTTGGCTTTGGAATCCTCCCTCACTCAACCTAGCCATTATCCAGTAGCATTGATCTTTGTCTTAGACACACACACACACACACACACACACACACACACACACACACACACACACACACACACAAAGTTAATTTCAATTCAGTTGTGGCTGTGATACAAGTCTGTGTCATGGTTGCGGTGTGGGTCAGGAGCTGTGAGCAGTGTGTGTGTGTGTGTGTGTTTGCCGTTGTCTCTGTCACAAAGTGCTGACCTCAGTCAACAGACTGCACTGATCCACACACTGCAGCTACTCTCAGCCTGGTCAGCAGCTTCCCAGCAGTCCCGTGACACTCTTTCTTTACGCCTCTCTCTCTCTCTCTCTCTCTCTCTCTCTCTCTCTCTCTCTCTCTCTCTCTCTCTCTCTCTCTCTCTGCTCCACTCTTTTTGACCCTTTTCTCTGTCTTTCACTGTTATCTCCTTTCTGTTTCCAGTTGTCTGCCCTCTTGCTCTCTTCCTGAATTCCTGTTTTTCACTCCCTTTGTTTTTTCTTTCTATTTCTCTCTCCTCTTTCACTTTCTCTCTGTTGGGGAATTGCTTTTGTGTTTTATTTTTACACCGACAATGTATTACTCGGTATCACTCAAAGAGACCAGAGATCAAAATGAGAGGGAATGGTGTTTGTTTCTGTGATCTAAAGGGTTTCTCAAAGACTCAAACTCCTGTGTGTAATGACTAGATTGTGTGATAGTGTACAAATGAAATGCAGTGTAACCGGGGACCTTGAACGTACTTATGTGTGTACAGTATGTAGGCCTATGTATTGTGTGTAAATGTTCTTGCTCTTCTGTGTAGGATGAAGTTGAAGCATGTGTGTTATACAGCATCAGGGAACTCCTGTCTTGTTGTATGTTGATGTGATGCGTTAAGCTCTTTGTGTGTGTGTGTGTGTGTGTGTGTGTGTGTGTGTAAATGTAAAAAGGTAAAAGCACAGCTCATCTGGGATATTTTGCTGCCAGCTGCTGCTAGCTTCTAATCTGACCTTTGACCTTTTCTCTCTCTCACCTTTTTGTCTCCTTTCGGCTCCTCCTCCTACTCCCATTCTCTCTTATAACCCCTCTTCCTCCTCTTTCACCCCTTCCTTCTTCTCTTCCTTCTTCCCTTCTCTCTCTTGTTGTGCTTTTGCCCCTTTCCTCTCCTCCTCTGCCTGATGTGCATGCTCCTCTCCTCTCTCCTCTCTTCTCTTCTCTGCTGCATTCTGGCCTCTCAGCTTTCACTTGATCAGGTAACTGGGCCGACCTCTCTGACCTTTCTGACCATCTCTGTGGGCTCTCTCTCTCTCTCTCTCTCTCTCTCTCTCTCTCTCTCTCTCTCTCTCTCTCTCTCTCTCTCTCTCTCTCTCTCGTGTTTCTCTTTGTCTATCTGCATCTTTTTGGTCCATTCTGTGGTCTTTCATGTGTGTTTTTCTTCTAAATTCATTCCTTCATTCCCTTAGTTTTAAACTTCCATCCCACCTACCTCCCTAGTATACAAACTTTCTCTTTATCACCACGTTTTCTGTATTCTGTCTATCCACTCTATGCTGCTGTCTGATACTCTGGGGTGGGCACCCATGTCGTTTGCGCAAGGTGCTGCAGTTGAGTTCTGCCACTTACACAGTTGCTGCCCCGCACTGCACTGCACTGCACTGCTGCCACTGCTCTGCTTGCCCCACTAGAGGGTGCTGTTTGCTAACCTTACAAACATGGGCCTAACTGGAAAAGCACTTTCTCTGTGTGCTTCTCTCTCTATCTCTCCTCTCTCTCCTTTCCCCTTTACTTTGTTAAAGACACCCAGATGGCTAGTTATGTATCTTGGCTATGTTCCCTGCTATTGGAGATGCACGCTGTTTGACTGCTCTAGACCTGATGGAACGATGAGTTGCATTGGGATGTGTGTAGGCTACTGTGATATCAAGCATGGGAATCCATTAAATACTAGCACTGGCATCTGGCCTTTGTTATGCATCAGCCTTGACTAGGAGAGAGAGAGAGAGAGAGAGAGAGAGAGAGAGAGAGAGAGAGAGAGAGAGAGAGAGAGAGAGAGAGAGAGAGAGAGAGAGATACAGAGAGAGAGATACAAAGAGGGAGAGAGAAAGATGCGCATAGTAAAATCACTTAAATGATTTAATTGATATTTCCATGTAATTAGGTAGGGTCTTGCCTGATATCGCTCAATATTTCATGCCCATGTGATTGATCCAAGGTGTGATTGAAGCCCTTAGCTACTCAAACTTGTCTGGCTAATCTGCCTGATTCTAAATGGTCTCATTCAACAGTCATTCCATTTACCCAATTATATCATAGCAATTTGTATTTCCTCTGAGTTTAAGATATTGGAGAATAAAAACAGATGGGTCAAAGGGAATCTTTTCTCAGCTATTCTTTGCTCAAGGGGTTATTAGTCTCCTCTTGTCTTTAGCACAGACAGGTTGTTCTTGAAAACTTATTATATTAAAACTTATGTAAAAAGCAACATTGTAGTTCTGACAATGAACTTTACTGCAGTACACACATGACTCTGGTTAGACTAACTCACACACTACACACATGACACACACTGTGGTTGAGTGGGAGTGGACCTTTAGACTAGCCAGAGGAAGCAGTACTAAAGAGTAAGTGACTTTATATTCTAACTGTGTGTGTGTGTGTGTGTGTGTGTGTGTGTGTGTGTAGGTGGCGGATGAGCGGAATGCGTAGCTACAATCCGGAGCAGATCATGCTAAGTGCAGCCGTTCGAAGGTCCAGCCGAGATGTGAACATCATGAAGGAAAAACTCATTTTCTCTGGTATGTACAGTGTGAGTGTATGCATGTATGTGTGTATGTTTACATATGTATGTGTATATAGCGTGTGTGTGTGTGTGTGTGTGTGTGTGTGTGTGTGTGTGTGTGTGTGTGTGTGTGTGTGTGTGTGTGTGTTTTGCATGCATGTATATGTCGTGTTGAATGTTGATTCATATTTTTGTGATGTGAAGCGATATGCTCCTCTCAATGCACGTGTGTTTGGTTTGAGCATGTATCCTTGATTATGAGTGCATGTGAGTGTGTGCGTGTGTGTGTGAGTGTGTGTATTTGCATATGGCATGCTTCTCTCTCTGAGTGCTCCTGAATGTCCCCACCCCCCAAAGGTCAGCCGCAGCTGTGAGAGTCGCGCTGAGCCGAGCTCCTCGTTCCTCGTTCCATATACGTGGTTGAATCTTTCCTTCCAACTGACCTTCATCCATCCATCCATCCATCCATCCATCCGTCTACCCACCTGTGTGTGCTGTGCACCCCTCCATCTCTCCACCCATCAGCCCATGCTCTGTCGTTCCACCCCTCCCTCCTGTGTTCCTGTGTGCCCTCGCTTCCTCTCCTCCTCCGCCTCCCCTCCCCTCATACCATCTCTGGGAAGCAGTCTCTCTGAGTGTGTAGCCATGAGCTGCTCAAAGGTAGGTGTGTGTGTGTGTGTGCGCTTGTGTGTGCATGAGTGTTACTGCTGTTTCAGACTGTACACGTCGGATCCCGTTGAATTTGCATGGAGCTTTCGCAAAATGCATTGTGGGTCCGTCTGTCCCAACGGCTCATTTTTCGTCGAAAAATGTTCAATTTTTCAGGTAGAAACGGATCCGTCAACCAATCAAAATGGACTCCCCCCTCCTTCAGACATGCCCTCCATCTTCCGTCAACGTACAGTATGTGTACAGTCTGAAACAGGGGTTAATGTGTGTGTGTGTGTGTGAGCTAGGCCATGAGGTCAGCTCACACACAGAGTGCTCTGTGTCCTTAGATATCACAGACACTGCCCAGTGCCTGAGCTGAGCGGTCATCTAAACTGACCTCTAAACACAATCTAAGTCCTAATGTCCCCACTTCTCTTAGGCCCTCAGCCCTCAGACAGGCATCATGCAGTTAAGAGGGTTCAGGACTAGGGGGCAATAGGATTCAGACAGAGTTTATATACATTCACTCACTTACTCACTCACTCACTCACTTACTCACTCACTCATTCATTCATTCATTCATTCATTCATTCATTCATTCACATGGAACTGCGAGAAAGAAGATGTTTATCCACCATGACTTAGGACAAACGCGTTTTGTAACGGAGGCCAGCTAGCTCGGCTAGCTTGGCGGCAGTACGTGTAAATCCTCATCACCCAATTCCATGGGCGCTTCTAACATCTGAGTTAGAAGCTCAGGCTTTTAGCTCAGTTGGTTAGAGCGTCCCACTCCCACGCCAGGAGTTTGTAGCTTGCGGGTTGGCGGGTTCGAGACCCGTGCGCGGTGCGGACCTCCACCGGCTACACCACTATCTCAAATTGTGCATAAACTTGAAATACACACTGAGCATCTTAATAAAAGGGAATGATCTTGAATAAAAATGATCTCAGCACAGCAGCACAATGCACGGCACTGGAATGGCACATCTCGTATTTGTATGGTTTTACTCTGCTGGTACTCGTCTGATCTCACGCTCTTGTGCTCCTCCAGAGGTGAGCAATGGAGTTGCTGGTGCAGACGAACTCTACATGGAGAACGGCTTCGACTGCTACACCAACCAAGGCATTGCCCACTGAACCAATGGCCAGGCGGTCGATGACCGCTCCTCACCGGCCTCTACTGAAGATGACTCACTAGTACTACTGGCACTAAGCCACGCCCCATTTTTTTGTCCACTTCCTCTTGTGCTGCTCTGACCAAATAAGGGACTTCTACGAAAAAGAACAAAAAACATGGGTGTCAACCAATGCTCTGTATATTTTGTAAAAAATGAAGAATGTTTTTTTTTGTCATTAATATTATTATTATTATTATCATTATTATCTTTTGTTGAAGTCATGAGACTGCAATGTGTGTGAGATTTTGCCTTCTTTAAATTGTTCTATCTGATTTTAGTGTGTTGTCTCTTGAGTTGAAACGGGACAGGCAAGACTAATGTAGGTTTGTCCCGCGGTGGATTTTAAAAGCTCTAGTATGCACGCACTGGAAGACCACAGGGTCCATCTTTTTTTTTTACTTTGTCTTCTCTTGCCGAAGTAATAGAACAATTACTCTAAAGTGTTTGTGTCCACACACACACACACACACACACACACACACACACACACACACACACACACACACACACACACACACACACATGGTGTTCTCAGTTCACCAATTTAGTTTGAAAGTCAAACTACTAGAACAAATGGGGGAAGACTAGCAGTCTGTCCCTTGGGAGGTGGGGTGGGGTGGGGGGTTGTTGGGGGGCAAAACCATTTCATTGAGACATTCTCCTCTTCCTCTGTGCATGTGATACACATATCAAATCGAATAAGGAGATGAATTGTTTTTAATGGACTTGTGTGTGAATGACTGTGTTTGTGGTTTGTTTTTAAAATGAAAATTTTTTTTTCGATGCTGGCTGGCGGCTAGAGGGTTGAAAGTTGAAAGTGAACTGGCATTGTGCAGATCTACCTGTGGCTCACGTCATGAAGCGTGATGGATGGCTTCTCCTCAGATCCCAGTATCCACAACACTACAGCATGGAAATGATAGGCCCCTTTCTATCCAGCTCATCAGCTGTTGCTCTGGGACTGTGACCCAAGGTTTGTCTATAAGTGTGGGACATCAAGGGAGTCACTGCAATTTCAAGCTCTGATTCATGACATGTATGCTGTTCAAGTGCACAGGTGTGCCGCTCAAACTAGCGCACACCAGACAACTGAGAAACTGCAAAAGAAACCCCTCTGTTCTTATGGTGTTGATGTGCCTCAGAAGTCTCCAATTAAAGGCCTCTGTTATTAAAATGGATGGTGTTGCAGGACTCTATGTTGTGGGAGAGCGACTGCTTACATTCCACACCAGGTACATTTGCAAGTACATGTTGATCCAGTTAGTCCTCATTTACTGGAGATGGTTTAAAACATTCTGCTTCCTCTTAACTGAAAGTGGGTGGTGTGTACTGTACACCCACTGGTAAGAATCTAGAATACATTTGTTTTGCACACAATCTGTGTTGTTGCCTTGGCAGTCAAGGATTGTAAAGGAATTAAAATTCAGCAACCTAATGTTAAGAGCTAAGATTCCTATAATGGAGCAAAATTGTACAGGGGTTTCCCCATGATAATGAGATTTATGGAGAAGAAAGAAGTAAAGTGTCATGAAAATCAGAAAATTCATTCAATGAGTTAAAATGACCTAGAAACCACAAGTGTGAAGAAATTACCTTGTTGATCTAGTGCCCACTAACGCCTAAGCAGCTTTGCCAAAAGAGCCCTTTCTTCTGTGTGGAGCCACTGTAAGCACAAAGCTGGGTTCCAAGACAGTATTTAGTGAGAACAACTTGCAGTAGCTCTTAGTTTTTGGATAGGTCATTGGATAGGTCAGGCCCTGAAACCTATAATTTGCCACACAGTTGTGCACTCTAGGGAGGCACTTAATCCTAAATGACCCTGAAGTAATAGTTGCAAAAATCGAAGTTACTTTGGATAAACCATTAGCCGAATGCATAAATGTAAATTTCATTCGAAAGACTGTTCAATTTGACAGTTACGGCCTAACTGTGGAGGAGTTTGGCATGGCTGTGAAACTGGGTTGCAAAAGGGCAAGAGCTCTGAAGAGTTGGGTGCGTGCAACCCTTGAAAGAGTGGAACCCTTGTAAACAACCGCAGGAGGAAGCTGAGGCCAGGAAGCTAATACTGAGATGATGTCTATGCAACCGGTGGCTTATTGGCAAGTCTATTTTAAACATTTTTCTAAATCCAACTAGCTACAGTGGTTAATAAATCTACTGACTAAACCAAGATATGAACTGTAGGTATACCCAAATACATCACAAATACACACAGGACAAAAACATAGGAAATTTATCTTTAATTTTTTTTTTGGTCTTTTTGCATCAGATTTTTAGTTGAACAATAGATGGATTTTCTGTGCATGATACAAAAATATGCATTTTTCTTTATTTTCCATGAATATTTCAACACAACTCAACCACAACATAAGCATTTTAAGTGCCTGTGCCATATAATTGAATCCACTGTACTGGTTCACGTAAAAGGTGGTCCCATTGTGACGGACACAAACAGTACAAAAATAGGTTACACATGGGAATATGTTGCAGGCATTTGTAAGCAAAAGTAACCCAACATGATGAAGAGTCAAATTATGAAACCAACAGAAAGTACACAACTCCATTTTACATTTAAACAATTAAGTTTGTTTTCAATTAGCTTCTGTATGGCACTAGCATCTCTTCCACCCATAAATCCTGCTTCCTCTCTTTGGTCCTTAGGCCCACATGATCCTTGGCCTTCACACCCAATGCAACATACACTTAGTACACAAGTACTCAAGAACATACTAAGTATACACTTAGTACACAAGTATCTCCGAGGTAATCGCCAGAGTCCAGTAGACCAGTACACACAAACTCCTTTTTTTCTTTTCTTTGTGGTTCTCTCTGAAATGCCATCATCCACACTCACACAAGATCTGCACACTAAAAGCAGCAGTCAATCTCACAATGCAGACAAGCAGCACACAATGGAAGTCATCATTAAAGGCACATCAAGCTCAAAACTCAGCAGAAACTGTCCATCAGTAAACACTTCTGTAAATAAATAAAAAATAAATAAATAGCTGACAACATTTCTTGGCCAACAGGTCCCATCATTTCCAACTGGTCCCATAACAGATCCCCACTGGGGTAGCCAGTTTGAAAGTGCCACTGTAAATTCACATCTGTGAAATATTTGCAGGGTACGAAGCAAACTTTGCGCTTTCAAGGACGGCATCTGACATTCAACTACAGCAGTTTAAGTTGGTGCAGTTTAAAAGAGGCTATTTCGGTAGCCCCTACAGTAAACCAGTGAATCCTACCTGCTCTAGTAAAGCATAGCAGTTACAGGTCATGGTCATAGACACATCTTTTTTCCAGGCCTGTATTCTGTCTACCACAATTGTGACAGACTCCCCCTGCACTTCCAAAACAAACAAAACAAAAACTGACTCGGTTTGAAAATGCAGATGTTTGCTAAACTCAGTTAGCTCTGTGTAAATACAGTATTATTTGTGACTAGCACACTAGGACGCTGACTAATGACTAATGTGAATGAGGTCAGTTTGACTTCCAGCAAACTCATGGTAATGTCTGAGTCTAAAGCTGACAAATGTGATGGCCTTAATGTCATTTAATATTAAATTACTTGCTGAAGTATACTCTAAAAAGGTAGGCCAATGAAAAAGGTGTGACTCATTAAACATCACATTTGCTCTGACTGTGGCCATCTGATCTGAGCCATTACACTCAGCGTTGGTTGGTTGGTGAAATGTAAAGTGCAGTCTGCAGCCTAGAATCAGCTGAAGTTCTTCTTGCGGAGGTGGCGATTGGGGATCTCCATGGCACTGACCTGCAGTGGCCAGGAGCCGCCCATGATGCCCGCCTGAATGGCGACGCCAGTCACCACCGCCAAGTCGGGGTCGACAGACGTGTTGGGCTCCTTCCCAAAGAAGTCCGCAATGAGGCGGCGTATGCGTGGGATTCTGGTGGATCCTCCGACCAGCACGATCTCATCCACGTCCTCCTTGCTCAGGTGGCCCTCCTCCAGTACAGTCTTGATGGGAGTGAGGATCTTCTGGAAGAGGTCGGCGTTCAACTCCTCAAATAGCTCACGGCTGATTGGCTCCTGGAAGATGACAGGTGTGTCCTGAGGTCCGCTGGACCCCTGGGTGAGCAGGTGCAGGGGGACACGCACCGCTGTGCTGCTCTCCAGTGTCAACTTCAGCTTGGCTTCCTCCACTGCCTGCCTCAAGCGGTGGATGTCCTCCTTCAGGGTGGGAGCAACGCCATACTGCTGCTTCACTCGCTCTGTGGCGTGCTGGAACAGTCTCTGGCTGAAGTCCTGTCCTCCAAGTTTATTATTACCTGAAAAAAGTGGAAGACATGGTGTTAAACATTTTTCTTTTCCCTACGGATTGGTCCTTGTAGATAAAAGAAGGATAAAGAGGTAAATTCTTGCATTGTATCAATTGAAAGTTGTGCTTTTCAACATTCACAATGAAATTTTCTGCAAACTTCTTAAAAAAAAAAACAGGTGTGTTGGAGGAAACTAATTGTCTTAGTAACCAACTTAGTAAGGAATGTAGGCTCCCCTATACTGTCTAAAAAACGTTTTGAAATACCGGTAAATATTTTTGCTTGCGCAATTGACAATGTGCAGGAGCCTACTTTCCCAACATTTCCACTTGAAAAAAACAAAGCGACATCAGTTAGCAACCAGAGAGATTGAAAAAGACCCATTATCAGTGTGCCAGTGTTGTAGTGGGCATCTATGTTGGTATCAGTTCTTCTCTGAGTAACTCACCCGCCATGGCCCTGGTGAGAAACATGCCCCCCTGCTTGTTGAGCAGAGACACGTCCAGAGTGCCTCCTCCCAGGTCCACCACCAGCACATTAAACACGTCCACCTTATGCAACCCGTAAGCCATTGCAGCTGCAGTGGGCTCATTTATCACCCGTAGGATGTCCAGCCCTACAGTAAGAGAAGAAAACACAGATAAACATACTTATGGAAACTGCCCAAAGGATACAGTAGATATCCGGGATGACCAATACCATGAAAACATAAGCTTGAATATTCATCATCTACCATTATTAATACATCTACATTGTTCAACTATCTGATAGACAACATGACATGTTTGTAAAACATGACTTTGAAATAGCCTCAGTGATTCCTGAACAGTGTCATGATGAGCTGTTTCCAAAAATGCCTACTATAATACTACTACTATACTGATCTCTGTAAAAAAGCAGTGTATGGTATGCACAGAAAAATGGAGTAGTATGGGGCTCAATTAACTTTGTCAGCTACAGCACCTGTAATCCATTAATTACTGCGGTAGCCTACTGGGCGTGTGATTTGTAGGCCTTTTCTACTGCTTGCAGTCATGTAGCATCTGCACTGCCAATTAATTAATAGCCTACGTGTACGAAATGCTTAAGTGTACTCTCAGTTGTATCCGGTAGAGCCTGGTGTTCTGTCCTACCACTGTAGTGAATGCATTTAGTGTATACGTGCTCACTGTTGAGTGTGATGCTAACCGGGTCCGTGTGAACACTAATTGCATTAACTACAGCAGCAGGTTCAAGAACACCTGGCTCTACTGGATACAAACGAGCACTCAGCACTCAGAGTGGACTAACCTGCCATATTGGCTGCTCGTACTGTGTAGTTTCTCTGCATCTCATCAAACTCTGCTGGCACAGATATGACGGCTTTGGTTATAGGGACACCCAGGTGTTGCTCGGCCATCTTCTTCATCTTCAACAGCAGTCGGGATCCAATGAACTCCGGACTAACAGTGAAAGTCTGATTGGTGGTGATGAGAAACTCTGCACTTCCATTGTTATTCATAACCTAAAGAATGATGACAGTGATCAAAACAGTGTCAGATCATATCATCTTTGTGAGTCTTCATAAAAACAATAATTTCAGTAGAGCATTAAAACCAAAATTCTTACCTGAAATGGATATCTGGCACTTTCTGCTATCAAAGCTTCAGACTCAAAAACCTTTCCAATGAATCTCTTAGCATCATATATTGTGTTCTGGGGGTTGCTGTCAATCAAGTCTTGAACATCATGACCGACATGGACACCTGTTGTAGTGAATGACACTACACTTGGGAGAGTTTTCCGACCCTCCTCGTCTCCAATGACTTCCACATCACCAGTGCCTGGATGAAAGACCCCCACAGAACAAAACGTGGTTCCCAGATCCAACCCAATCACTTTAGGCTTAGGAGGTGGAAGAAATTGTTGTCCCAGATAGCCAGCCAGGAGAAGAGCCAGGATGAAGGATCCTAAAATTCACAAGAAGAAAAAAAAGGTTGGTTATGAAAGAGGACCGACCAACGGCTAACGCTAGACTAGCTAACATTAGCTTAGATCTAACGTGAACGTCAGCGTGTAATGAAAACTTCAAGTCATGTAGGCTGTAGGCTACAACATGAAATACAAGAATGCAGATGTTCTAAATTAATACTACTGTTATTAAGTAACCATTTACAGAAGGCAAAGTCCTATTCATTTAGCCTAGAGAAGGGGTGTGTTGAGTCAAGGGATGCTGTGATGTTACCATTTAACGTTAAGTTAGCAAATACCGCTCACTATTGCTTTGTCTTCTTTACATTGTGACTTACCTATTGCAGACATTTCCCCAGCCATTTTTATATCAATAAAATAAGGCACTTATCAAAACAAAATCAATCCTTCCCAGCCAACGCGTATTCCTCCTACCGGTAAATTTCAATGATGACTGTAAACAGAAAGGAGTACACGTCAGCTTTACAGTTGCATACTGCTAGTGGATAATGTAGTACGATACGGAAACCACTGCTTAAAATTTCCGTGCGGAGAACTACTTTTCCCAGAATGCAGGTCGCTGTAAGGCTCCGCCTATCATGTACCGCCGTGTATGCGCAATTACGCACGATCTTTTGGCTTGTCATCTCTGTTCATCAGTTCATGTTGCGACGTTTTGAAGGTTCCAATTCATCTCGGGTGACTTACAAAATGTTTTGCACCGCTGTGTCATTTTGAACACTGACATCATAAAAAACATTTAGTTGTGTTTTTATTCATAGCCTAATTAAAAACTGAGTCATTATGATGTGGATTTAAAATAAGTCCCGAACATTGGCCTACCAAGGACTGATTGAAGCTCAGTGAAATGGGCTACATAAATGGAATATATATCACTAAATGTTTTTAAAAACATATTAAAACACTTTGCTACTAGTAGACCAAGGCCTGATCTGATTTTTAAATTAGAATGTGAAGACACACAGCATACATAAGTATTCATGGTAAATAATTTATTATATTTTTACTTTTTGTTCAGATACAGTTATGATACAGTTAAATAGAGTAAAAAAAAAGTTGTTAAAAAGCCATCACTCACTGAAATACTCAGTCCATCAGTCCATCACACACACACACACACACACACACACACACACACACACACACACACACACACACACACACACACACACCTTTTGCAGTTAATCTACTAAAAATTGATCACAAACCATGTTGACTAAGTAAATCACAGCGATTTAGAAATTTATACATAAAGTTAAAAATCATATACACCTAATCACATTTTATGAACAGGTTTCACAAAGCCTTTGAAGACAAAGACTATCTTTGCTAAGTTACTGTACAATATATACAATAGCATGGCTCTAAATAGTGAGATATCCTTTGTCTGGTGGTTCCCATTATGAGAGCTCTGGAGCATCAGCTGTTGTTGAGTGACTTTCCACGTCGTCCTTAGTGTCCGAGCACTCGGATGGAATAAAGCAGCCAGAGTCTCGTGGGCAGTCGTTTGTCTCTTCGTCCTTTTTCTCGCCATCTTGCTCATCACCTGATAAAAAAAAAAAAAAACAGTATTATGAATAGTCTACACACTGGCATTTTTTTAAATGGGCACCTGTCTGTTAATCCCATCTTGGACTGATAAATAAGGTTAAGTATAACATACCCCTAATAGCCTCAAGCTTAATGAAATGACTGGCTGGCTGGCCGGGTGCCAGGTAACATTAGGTTTACTACCACAACAAGCCACAAAATGGCACCTGTTCCTGAGATGAACCTACCAACATTTGCTGACCTGAATTTGGATTGGAAACCCCTGTCTGAGTAATATATGATGAGTGAGTAGATACAAGCTGTTCAGTGGACAGAGAAACAGATGGTTTATACAGGTCTTAGACCATTTTGGTTTGAGTTTGGCTGTTTTACACTTATGGTTTTTAAACTAAGAATACAGAAATGGTAATTCTTTGCAAGCAATTTTATTTTCGTTTGTCATGTGTCCTTAATGACTAATAACTTGAACATGTAGGCACGCGTCTTCATATCTCAGTGTTTTCCGTTCCGTGAAATGGAACAAGTTTAGTACTATCAGATAACGGCAATTTGATTCTCACCTATTTCATAGTGAACATGTGCAGCTGCCAGTAATTTCCGTTGATGTTCAGGGTCAGTAATGTTTAGTTCTGTAAGGTGTTTCTCTTGTAGATGTTTCAAGTCTTCAACTGTCTGGTAGCCGTTTAGTAGAAGTGACGAGGCATACTCCTGTAGCAAAGAGAAGAGGGACTGGTGAGAACTTTAACCCATTTTGCAAAGTAATAATCCAAATTCAACAATAGCATTTACACTTAATAAAAATACCTTAAACGTGTTTAAATCACGGGGGGCTGATCTGTCTGAGACATTGACTTCACTGTAATTTTAATGAATGTGTTTTCATTTTTGACCTGAAGGGCTTACCTCTAATTGCAGCCGCTCAAGTAATTCCAGGAGGGTTTTGGGCCGTGGCCTTTTGGAGAGTCTTTGAGGCCTTATCTTCGGAGCCTCCTCCTCTTTCTCTTTCTCAGGAAGCATGTCCACATAGATGAATTTAAAAGTCCCCACTTTGTTGTCAAGCATGCCAGTCCATATACCCATTGGAGGTTTTTTAATCACTTGTATAATGTCTCCAACCTGTGAGGGGAAATTTAAGTGATTAAAAATACAGACATCAATCAGAAAAAAAAAAAAAAATAAAATAAACCATAAGTAGGCCTATATCATCATACAAATTAGCATTCAGCTACTAGCATTCGCTACCAATGACAGCTCTCTGACATTGTAGAATATTCCCATAGACCCTATTACAAATGTCTAAGCAGATTACGGCTCTTAATCTCATATGAGGTGATAATTAGAGTCTCGCCTTATCGGCATGTCTACCTTGAGTCTGAGGGACTCTGTGTCATAGGGGCTTGGGACGAAGTCGGTGTGCACTCGCGCATTTCCACAGAACTGGCCTGAGTAGGGCACCTCCTCTTCAAGCCTCAGGCTGCCTCTGTTGCTGCTGGAGCTGTCCGAGCTGGTCACCACACCACCTGAGCCAATAAGACAAGAAGCAGGCCACACATTCATGGTTACACTCTTGTACATGTTCATGGACACACACCAGACACACTAGAGTGCATACAGAAGGGTTTTCAAAATGGTATTGCAAAGTTTAGTCTACCTGCTTAGCCAGTGTTGGAGAGTAACTAAGTACGGTACATGTAATAAATTAAGTAATTTGGTTACAAAATTTAATTACAAACACTCTTATTAAGCAGGAATTAGTTGCATTACTTTGGAAATTGTATAATTAATTACAGTTTCTTCAAAAAATATTCAGGATTACAATTTCAGTTACATCTGGATATCTTCTGCAGAAACATTGGCTACAGTATGTGTACTTCATGTACTGTACATTTACATTTTCCATTTCACGAATCTGATACTATTATGATATATAATTGGTTCTCCCATCATGTTTTATTTGGCAGCATCATCCACTTGCTGCTGGATCTACAGCGGTCTGCAGTAGCAAGGAGGCCTACACTGTCAGATAGAAACTACAACTCAGGCCTAGCCACTGACCTGAAAAAAGAATTCTTCTTTTTTAGATTAGTGGGCCTAGCCCATTGCCAGAAATAAAAATGAGCTGTAGTGAGCAGGCAGATGCAAAATCAGTATTTGATTTACTTATCAAAAATCAGCATGATCTCACAGTAAAGCGGTGTTGAGGTGTTAAAGTCAGACACTACTGTGGCTGCGTTGAGGGCGTTTACAGTAAAAGGATTTTGGTTGCAGTCAGAGTTGAATAATGTGTGAATGCTAACCCTGCAAGATTTCAGTAACTCAAAATGGATGACACTTCAAAAGAATACAAAAGTAATCAAAAAGTAATCAAATGTAATTAGTTACATTATTCTGTGAAAGTAATTGAAATCGTTACACTAACATTACATTGTAGAAACCTTGTAATTGTAACACATTACAATTCACTTTTCCAACACTGTGCTTATCAGAGCAAGCAGACAGTAAACAAACAGGATGGTGTTGTTATCAACTGATGAGTGATATAGGGAAGATAACGGATATGTCTACTTACTAGTTGAACTCTGTCCACTGTACAGGCTCTCTGAGGAGTCACTGGGCTGGTCAGTGGGGCTGGTTTCTGTTTCTTCCTGGTCTGCCTGATTCTCATTAGCCTGGAATATCAGGTAAAATAATAAATAAATAATTAATAAGTTATTTAACAGAGCAAAGTTCACAAATGTTATACTGTTGCATGTACAGTAGTATACTGTTTCTTATTTTTAGATTGCCATTAAGCTGCTATTCAGTGACTAGTTTTATCTTCCTCTCTACCCATTCAATAACAGGTGTTCTGTACTTCCCCATCCTTTGTTTATTGTTGGACTTTTGCATTGAGATGTTGATAAAATGTGCTTTGTCTGTGGCTTGGCTTTCATAATGTTTGCCGCGATGTTCTCTCACCATATCCTCTGAGATATTCTTAGCACATTTCCTGCCCATCTTTAGACGCATCGTCAAAGAAATGGCCTTCATCTTCTTCCCCAAACTACCTGGTTTGCCTTGCTCACAATTCCCAACAGAGGTGTTTCCCTCCTCAGCCTTTATTCACACACACACACACACACACACACACACACACACACACACACACACACACACACAGAGAGAAAGAGAGAGAGAGAGAGAGAGAGAGAGAGAGAGAGAGAGAGAGAGGGAGAGAGAGACGCACAAACAATAAGTGATGCAAAACTCACAAATGCAAGGTCTAAAGTATTTTACAAACATGCCTAGACACAAACCAATGAATGCAATTGGTTGGTTTTATTTGAATATGGTATAAAGTAAAAGAAATCTACGGCATGAAGACTGACATTTCCATGGACAAAAAAATCTGAGCCAAAATTCTTACCTCAGCTGTTCCATTTTCTTGTGGTTTCACGGCTGGTTGCTGGTGTTTGTCAAATCTTCCAAAGCTGGTGGATCGCTGTGAAAAATGTTCCAAGATTAGAAAATGTGATAGACCTTATGCTACTGTACGGTATGCTATAGTGCCAAATTGCGTATTGGTGTCAACTTTCAACAAGTTTTGGCACTAATCTGCAGTGACTCAGGTGAACAAATTAGGCAGATTAACAGTTTTACATGGTGGAAAAGATTGTCCAGACTCTAAAACCCACTCAATACAATTTATATTGTATATATGCAACTACTTATATAATAATAATTTGTAAAAAAAAAAAATTAAAAATCCTCAGAATTATGGAGATCATGAAACCCTTACAGTCCATCGCACATCAATTTGACTTCTAAACACCAACTTTCAAATATTACAAACATCCCTACTCCATCATAAGAAATATGATAGAAAACTTTAGTGTTCTTTGAGCATTTATTTTGACCCATAGACAAATATACGTGCGGCTCATTTAGACCTACCTTTGGTTTGAGAGTTTTAGGTTTATCAGAAACACTTGAAGCAGCCCTCTGGAGCATTTTCTAAGACTTATAAAGACTTGACAATATTGTGTCTTGCCTGTTCTGAAGTGTGTTGACCATTGAATGCTAAATTGAAATGGAAACTCTCAGTGGAATTGAAGTCTCAGTTTGATGACTTCCTCAAACGACACAGGAAGTTGGTTCACACTTCTGTCTCTTATGGGGTTTCAGAGAGGAAAACACAAAGTGCTTGGGTCTGCATTTTGTGGTCTGCGTTCGGCAACTTCTTGCTGTCATTTCTAGTAACTACTTGGATGTCTAAAGTGAAATAGTTGCTATCTATTTACATGTATGGAGACTGGCTTTCATTTACAGAAAAAATCATAAGACTTTTTTTATTAGTAGGGATGCCAAAGTCACAAACTGTACATTTGTAACTAAAAAATGAACAAGCAAATTAATACATCTTTAAAATGTGTTGGAACTTTGGATGCCTCCAAAATGGGCCTTTTGGTTCATAGCGAACTTTCCTCTGTAATTTAATTCAGATTGCAAAATCACAGGCTTGCCCAGTGAGGAAGGGGAAGTGTCATCTTCCGAAAATGACACACAGGCCAGTCAGAAAGTGGAAAGTCATCCTGTTGTAACCAATGACTTATGTGACCTTCTCATGTCACTCTTTTGATTCTCAAGAGGGAGAATAAGCAGAAACAGCAGGGAAGCTTATCTTTGTTTGTTTGTGTGTGTGTGTGTGTGTGTGTGTGTGTGTGTGTGTGTGTGTGTGTGTGTGTGTGTGTGTGTGTGTGTGTATGTGTGTGTGTGTTTTTTTTCATATATACAAGACTTAAGATTATAGTCCACGCTTGAATGGGTTAAAGGACAATGGCTTCCAGAAAAACCTATGGACAATGGCATGACCTAATCCACAGTGCAATCAGGCATGCTAAAGTCTCAATCCAGGATTATGTCTCATAATCTATGCTTCTGAGCCCATAACATGTAGAAACAAAGTGCACATGCCCATTATTCATGAAATAAAAGTGTTTGCTAAGACTTACATGATGAACAAGCAGATTGCTTGAGGAATAGACTGAATACATCTGTGCAGACATGCATGTACTTTAAATTCCAAGGAAACAAGGCCTTGAATAAAACATTAAAGGGGACATAGAATGAATTAACAGTATTTTTTATTGCACCTTGTTCTCTGATGTTAAAATACAATATTCAATTGTATTTTGTCCAAAATAAGATCAAGTGCTATTTTACAAGCCTAATTAACACCTCATATTTGGGATGTGTGGAATGAGTCTTTCGCCTAAACAGCGCCCTCTCTGGCAACCTCAATTGAACAGCAATGGCTTAGTGCTATTTAACATCACTTGTAGGATTATTGTAATTTGTCCAAGTTTTAGTGGCTATTTCTAAATGTAAGATTTCCACATGAAAGAGGGCAGAACCATGCCTCATGTTCATAATAGCTCATTAACCATGCACAATCTCTCTTAATTCATCAAAGCCAATGTAAAAGTGGTTTTCCATTCTATGTCTCCTTTAAGGTTAAATGAGTGACAACTACTGTACTTACATTTTGATTTGGTTGTTTGGTTTGTTTGGCGGGGACTTTTGAGGATCGGATATTCATATCTGTGACGGAGCGGACAATGCCACAGGTTCCATCTCGCCTGACAGTCACACACCTGTCTTGGGCCTGCTCTGCATGAGTGCATTCCTTGGCTGGGGGCAGTGTGAGTGTGAGATGCTGGGAGTACACACGGTAGTCAGGGAGGGGTCTGTGGCAGGTACACCAGGTTTGGGATGCATCTGCAGGGGAACTCCAACTCTGTCTCTCCCTACAGCCTGGAGCATCCAGGTCTCTGAGGTCCAGCCTGTAGGTGCCGTTCTGTTGGGCTGGTGCAGGAACCTCCACACCTCTGCCTGGTACTGATGCTGTTGATGCTGCTGCTGCTGCAGCTGGGCTGTGGCCACGACTTTTAGACTGACTTTTACCTGCAAGAAGAAGCCATAAAGATTAGAGATGCACGATATATCGGCGGCCGATATATTAGTGGCTGATAAGTGCGAAAAAATAAAATCCTATTATTATTATACCACTATCATAATTTTGTCCGATAATTCAAGTCGGGCGTAGTCTGATACATATATGGGCCCGTTGATAACTCTAAACTTTATTAAAGATGCTTTTCCATTTCATTCAGATTTCATCCATTTCATTTCTTTCTTTTTTTCGTACAATATTTGGATTTCTTTTGCATTGCATATTTTGGAAGATTAAGACCAATGGCTCTAAAATTATTTTCCCTAGAGATGATGTACTGTATATAATATAATGTAATGTAATATTCTTGAAAATAAGAAGAAAAAATGTTGTTTCTTTCAGGCACCTGTGGGCTTGCGTGAGTTTCTTGATTTGGCATTTCCTTTTTTCCCAGGCTTTTGGCTTTTCTTGGTAGTTCCTGTTGGCTCTCTAATTTCTTTGGCTTTGGTGACATTCTAGTGATTCAAAAATAGAAATAATATCACATACATTAAAAAAA
The DNA here is from genome assembly GCA_027497455.2 of Sardinella longiceps. Lineage (NCBI taxonomy): Eukaryota > Metazoa > Chordata > Actinopteri > Clupeiformes > Clupeidae > Sardinella > Sardinella longiceps. The sequence continues at coordinate 10,229,365 of JAODXP020000021.1, read as the reverse complement.
TTATTTTTTAAATCTCTTATTTGGGACCAGAGGACTAATTCCAGCAGATAAGAAGACTCAAGGGTATCTATGAAGCCTTATTGCCAACTGCTCTCTACAGCTCTCTTAGTCAAGTGTGAATCTTTCATCCTGTTGGACTCCAATCCTATTCCAGCCTGGTCAATCTGCTGTACTTAAGGAAGGATCCTGTCTCTCCTGTCTGGGCGTCAGCCTCATGGCTGCTACTATTGAGTCTGGCAGACCATTGCCTGTGCCAGTATTTAATGGGACACAAATAAGTGAAAGGATAAAGTGCCACCTCTCTCTCTCTCTCTCTCTCTCTCTCTCTCTCTCTCTCTCTCTCTCTCTCTCTCTCTCTCTCTCTCTCTCTCTCTCTTTCTCTCATTACATGGGAGGATTAACAAGTCAGAGGAGGAGAGCCCTCTCTAGCTGTCTCTGGACCATCTGTACCGTGCGATGCAATCAGTGTTTGTGCTAAGTGATTACCCCCATTTAGGACAACAAGCATGCACAGGGCAAAGGGGAGGACGGGAGCGGAGGGGAGGGCAGGGGAGATGAGTGGGTGAGTGGGCGTGGAATGGTGGTTAGAGACACCAGCAGTGCCATGAACTCACTGAATCTTTCTGTCTGTTGGTCTGAAGCTGTTGGTTGGAGGTTCGTTCCTCGTAACATAAAATCTGGAAGCCACAAAGAGAAATACAGTCGGTGCATTTATCCACTCAGAAACAACAACATTTTGTAATATTTCTGTCATTTCATGCAAGGTCATACCTTTACTGGTTTTGAATTCTTTGGGTGTAGATTGTCATGTGATGCCCTGCGGTCTAACTGTGTCAAAGAGGATTCCAGTTCTAATGATTAAGAAAAAGAAGAAAAAATTTTTTTCCTCATCAAATCCAATTGACTTGTCAGTTTGCTTTTGACAATTACAAATGGCACAATGGATACCAAGTTGCTTTAAAATGATGCTTTTCTATGCAATCAAGATGAAAATACCAAAGGGTAAGGATTTAGTAATATGAAATATGCCATAGGGGACTCCTCCACTCGACCAGAGGGCTTTTAGCGAAGCACTATGTCTGCTGAATCAGGGAAAAGTTCCAAGTTCCTCTCTTCATCTGGGGAATCACTTCCCCCCGATGAGTGCTTAGCCCACAGAGCTTAATCATGGAAAGTGCCTGCCTGGCTTTGGACAGCAATTTGATACAGGATTTGTATTCCCATCCCATTCAACTCATCACAGTAGTGAAAATACAAAAAAGCTAAAGATAGCTCGGGTTAAAAAGAGGGGTTAAATCATACGTGCTGTATATTCACATGCATATTGTATGTTCTGTTGGAATGGGTTCATTTCAGAGTCAGAAACAGGATCTGTTTCGGATCAAGCCCATGATCAGGGCTTGTGTTGTGTTGTGTTGTGTTGTAAGGCTTGCTTCAGTGCAGAAACTGTTTGCTCAGAAAGACCATCTGTCCGCTGATTAATCCAGCACATGACAGCCAAGTGCCTTAAGAAAGCCTGAACGTTCAACACTGATGTCTGCCTGCCTGTCCCCCATATCGCCTCGAAGGAGGATTTGGTGCCAGGGGAAAGCAATTCCAATTTCACCATGCCCAGCCAGCCACCAATACCTTTACAGAATATAGGGCTTGAATTGTGGTTGTCCGCTTGGCACTCTTACAGTAAAAGGGTGCGAAAGGGAAAAGCTTTTTCCCCCCTCCGTCTCTCACACACAAATCCTCTGAGCATTTACCTTCATTCTGATTGTTCTTGATGTGGGCTAAATCTTCTGGGTTTCTGGCAGCCAGCCAAAGTGAAGGCCCATTACTGCAAGAGGCATTATCTTCAGAAGGGAGGGGGGAGAAAAACAATACCAAAAAAAAGCAAAAACGTTAGATTTTGATTTGCTGATGAGTTACGCCACATCACGTGAGGCCCACAAAGGAAGCAGATGAAATACATTTGCTGCCGAGCCCACAAGTAGGTTACAATGTCTGGCTGTCCTCACATAATCTGGTTTGCCCTTCACTAGATTTTGTGAATGTATTCGTGCAACCTTGTTTGACCAAGTGTTGCTTTACTTCGCCGTTGTGTGTGTGTGTGTGTGTGTGTGTGTGTGTGTGTGTGTGTGTGTGTGTGTGTGTGTGTGTGTGTGTGTGTGTGTGTGTGTGTGTGTGTGTGTGTGTGTGTGTGTGTGTCTAATCCAGTGCAAATAAGTTGTTTAACACAGATCATTTCCTTGCCTCACACAGTATAGCATCCCAGTACGATTGTTGTGTGGCTCATTAGAGCAGGAGTGAATACTTCTTGTGCACATGTGTACAGTACTGTAGTTGTGGACAACCAAAGAGGCTATAGTCTAGCTTTATTTGATTAGTCTGATAAGGACGTGGATGTGTATCAATAACACTTCCTCAGAACTGCTCTTACTGCCCTTTGTCCAGCCAACAAAGTATGTTTGAATGAGTCACTAATACATACCTAGTGATTCATTGTCTGACACAGATTTTGGCATACTCCCTCTGAAAAGTAAAACAACAACACCAACAGAGGAATATTGTTTCGTCATAAACATCTCAGCAGTCAAAACAAACAAACAAGCTGGGCCTGAGTTCTCTCAACCTCAAACAGGCATGTGTGCAGAGAGAGAACCTAACATACCCATATCTATAGTCTACTGCAGAACCGACTCTAGCCTGTTTACATGAAGTAAAAGTGAAAAGCTAAAGACAATAGAGTAAATCATGTATTTTGATGCCCCCCTGATATTTGGCGCCCTATAGGCCCAAGTTGGCCTATGCCAGGATCCGACCCTGATCTACTGCAGTCTGTCCTCTGAGCTCAATTAAAAAGACTCTTGGCATTTCCACATGCACTTTGCAACCTTCCCAAGGTTAACTACCCATGAGGGTTTGCCATGAGGGATGAGCAAGCAGCAGGGGTCTTTACGGCCTCGGCCACTGATCTCAAGTGGGTTTAAGTGGATCTCCAAAGGAAGAGGTTTAATCCTCACTGGGTCACTCTGTCATAGCAAAAGCTCTTTTTTTGCATAGAAACGACCTTTCAAAGGAGATTTGGACTTGCTATTGTGCTCTTTCTCACAGTAAGCGACTGAACCAGCCATCTTCTTCTTAGGAAGATCTGTGTAAGAGGAGGCTATACTCACATTTTTTCTGTGACCTCAATAGTTAAACAGTGTTGACTGGGTTTTTTAAGTGGATGATCCGAATCCACTTAAAATGCTTGCGTGAGGAACATGCACATTGCCGTACACTTTCATATGCAGCATAATAGTGTCTCCACTGGCCAAACAGCTTTTCAGCAAAAAACAGAAAAAAATTCCCCAACAACCCATTTTTTTCCCGAGCATAATGCCACAGGCTTTTAGTTTAAAAGGAAACACCAGGAATACTATGCTTTACCTAATGCAGCTTTGCTGGCCCGTCCTATCTCATCCTTGCAGTGCAATGGCGAGTATAAATAGACAGATGCTTGAAAGCTTAGAGGGTAACATCTATATAGGATAGAGCAACAGGATTCAGGCAAAGAGCCTCATCCATAGGTATTATCTCCCAGAGAATCCAGGGTCTTTGTGACCATCTCCGCCCCCCATGGTAAAGAAGGCACTGCACTTTCACTTCCTCCATAACCCCCTGAAGTTCATAGGCACACTACTGTACATTCAGCTCAAACACACTACACCCACCTTCTTGTCTTCTTGGAGGTGCGGCCACTGGACTTGGAGATTTCCTAGGAAAGAGAAAATGTGATCAGTGGCCATTGTTGCTTATGTTACTTTCACTTTCCGGGTTATAATGTTTCCACTTTTAAAGTCAAGTTATCACGGGCAACCTTGACATTGAACTCATATTGGCAGAACACATAGGGATGTGAAGTCAAAGTCAGTGTGTTTCATAATACCAGAGAGGATTCAAGCGGTCAGTATTCCATTATCTTTGATAATACTAAGAGTCTAGCTGTCTGTCTGATTTAACGATAACGTTAGTTTATGATATCTCCCACTAAAGATAGTGACAACAAAGGGACTGCAGTGAAGTATGAGTGAGATGTTGCCAGACTGGCTGTTTGACCTCTGAACTGTTGTTACCGTGGAGCTGGAGCGGCGAGATGCATTCCACTTGTTGTTGTCGTCCCGCAAGGTGGCATGACTGCGAGATCTGGTGGGAACGCTGTACACCTCTGTGTTGCTCGAATCTTGCACGGCCTCATACAAACTGTCCAGAGAGCCCTCCTGCCCAGGACACACACACACACACACACACACACACACACACACACACACACACAGTCAAAATAACTCAATGGTGTTTTTGCTCTCAATGGTACCCTCCAGGCAGCATAGCCTAAAAGGCTCTACCTTAACCCTGATTCTAACCCTAACCCCCTCAACTCTCACCCTAACCCTATATTGGAGGGAGTAGTATCTTGTATGGAAGGCACCTTTGAAGGCACAAAAGACCAAAGACGGAGAGAGGAACGCAAAAAGACAAGAAGACTGAAGAATGTTAGTGTATCAGAGGGTCAGCTCTGCTTTGGGTTGTAGCTGAATGTGGCTATCTGCTAGCGTGAATGAAGAGCTACTGCACGGGGCTGGACTGGGAATAAAAAATGGCTCAGGCATTGTTGGCCATAGCAGGCTGTTATCTTATTCATTAATAACATCAAGGCAAGCTTAAATAACACTGCAGGTTGGACACATTGCATGAACAGGAGATATTTAATTGGACTAGCCTAATATCCTTTATCATGAGTAAAGTAATGACAGCCCTGGTCCAAAAATGACCGTCGGCCCACCGGGTATTACTCTGTATGAGCTAGGGCCAGTCCATGTATGGTACTGACCATATGAGTATCTTTGAAGAAATCATTTCTTTAGATGCATGGGGTAGGACATTGATCGTTGAAATATAGCCTACTTATTTAAATATTTCTAATTGACCTCTGCCTTCACTGAATGGCAAACACAAACAGCACCTACATTATTCCAGATTTCTGCTTCTGCCTGACTTCACCAGGAATATTTAGCATTTGTAGATGAGAGGAGTGGAAAAGAGGACGGACAATCTATATATCCACTAATCCTCTTATATTTCAGGTCATATAAACATATTTATGTTAGTGAGGAACAACACTATACTGTAGCTCACGTGGCTCAGTGTAACTTTCAGAGTTACATACAGATCTTCAAACAACGTGCACAACGTCTCCCGTGATATTAATCCCGAATGGTACCAAACAAAGTCAACATCTGTCAGGGGATTGGAGTTTTCACAATGCCATTTTACCACCACACACGGGCTGCCCTCTTTCTATGAAACCTTTGTTATGCTGTACTCTCTCACTGACATCTCTCTGTCTCTCTCTCTCTGTCTCTCTCTCTCTCTCTGCCTCAAACACACACAGTTATTGACCCTCTCATTAAAATAAACCGTATGAGAAGTTCAGGAAGTTTAGCACACTATGGTATTTGTATAGTTTCTGTCTGCCAAAGTAGGCAAACAAGCCACAGTATCAGAGCAGACACAAACCTAATGCATGCATGACTGTCAGTCATTCCTGTGTTTAGTTTTTCTTTTTCTTTCACCCCACTCTCTCCACTTGCTCTCTCTCTCTCTCTCTCTCTCTCTCTCTCTCTCTCTCTCTCTCTCTCTCTCTCTCTCTCTCTCTAGCCGTAGTCTATTCTGCACGAGTTGTCAACAGCAGAAAAGTGAAGCAGACAATAGAGTTCCTCTTACCAGAGAGAAGCAGAAGAAATTCATGGTGACACGCAGGACAGAGAGAGTAGGTGGAAAGCTGAAGGGGTCTTCTGCACTGGCCCTCCAGCTCGGTCCAATACACAAACACACACACACAAACAAAAACACACACACACACACACACACACACGGGCACAAACAACAGTGGCGCTGAACAGCAGACAGCCAACAGCTGCAGCCTGTGCTTGAGGCTGCCTAGCTGCCTGTCGCAGATTAATACCGAATGAAATCCCTGCCGTAATCCAATAGATGAGGAGCTAGGGACCATCCCCACACGAGACAGATTTCACTACAGAAGCCCCTCAGCTTCGACCACTCATATGCTCACAAACAAGTAAACAAGTCTCAAGCACAGCTAAATGAACCTGTTTAAGTTAGGCAGAGGGCCACCAGGCTCCCACAGGGCTGATGGACCATCCACTCAATGAGGATATCTGAACTTTAGTGGACAATAAACTGTAAAGAAAGACTACAGCCTGTAAGCACAAATGGACAGGGTCAAGATTTATACCCCCCCCCCCCACCCCAACACACACACACACACACACACACACACACACACACACCAAAATGGTTATGTTGATCATTTTTCTTCCCTCAATGCACATCTCTCTCTCTCTCTCTCTCTCTCTCTCTCTCTCTCTCTCTCTCTCTCTCTCTCTCTCTTAAAAGACAAGATTGTGTCTTTCAAAGACTGACCTATTTTCCTTAGCTGACATAAAAAGATACAAGATACTTCAACACATTGCAGTGCACTATGCATTATTCAGTTACGGCTAAATGTCTACTGGCTTCACTTCAAAGCAATTTAGGATTGCATCAGCCTGATAAAACCCAACTCAAATTCCCTCGAATGATAATTCCATCAGGGACTCATTTCCAGGCCAGCTTACTAGAAAATAGATAGATAATAAATCATTTTGGCAAAGTCAGACAGTCACTGCATTTCCGAAAAAAAGGGGAAAAAAAAAATCTAATTCAGGAAAGAGGAAGTGCCTGCCAATCGACAAGAGTGAGCATCATGTGACTACAGCTGCTCTGCACTGAAATCCTAGTGTATGTAATGAGCAGAACGTGTTCTACTATATTTCTAAATGCTGAAGGCCCGTATTGCACGGGGACCAGACCCACAAAATGATTGATCTTCCATAGGGACGTTGGTTGGACTGTAAATTGAAAGTTACAATAAATTGAAGGCTCTTCTTAAAACTATTCAGTAGTGCAGCAAACAATTATTAAGGACAGTTTTACTGTGAATGCAGTTCTCCATTTTTACTCCATTTTTAATATATATACATGTATATGGTAAGCACAAAGATGATATTTAACAATGTAACCTTAATGAAGCTGTCTTTACTAGTTGTGGATCATATTGCCAGCCCTATGCAGGGATAAATGGTTGTAATTGGCATTTAGCTCAAATGAATTGTCACCAGACACATGTGCCACAAATCCAAATGATCTAGCTGTGTGCTTGGCCCATATGTTCTGTTTAGTCAGTGCTCCAGAGCGCCAGAGCTTTAGAGCTGCTTTGTGTGGGCTGGTGAGGGCCTCTTATGTGTATGTGTTTGTGTGTGTTTGTGCACTTGCTTGTAGATGTGTATGGCTGCTTTTGTTTGTTTTGTGTGAGCCCTTGACAGTTGTATAGTGGTCAGGGGTAAACACCTCTAGTGGAAACACCAGTGAAATGTCCTGAGGGCCACAGACAATGCAATGCAAAGGGCTCTAACCTCAGTGACTATGAGCATGAGCAAGTGTGACATACTTTTGCACCTGCATGTATGAGTGGGTGATGGAGAGAGACAGACAGAGAGAAAGAGAGAGAGACAGAGAGAAAGAGGTGTGTGTGTGTGCGTTTGCAAGTGTGTATGTCTGAATGATTGTGTGTGTGAGTGTGTGTGTGTGTGTGTGTGTGTGTGTGTGTGTGTGTGTGTGTGTGATTGTGTGTGTGTGTGTGTGTGTGTGTGTGTGTGTGTGTGTGTGTGTGTGTGCATGAAACAGAGACAGTAATTTTGAGCCCCTCTGTGTTGAGCTTGCCGCTGACAGATGTAGGTCAAGCCAGAGAGACTGAAGCAGACAGCAGGACACGGTGTGTGGGCAAATCACTCACACACACACACACACACACACACACACACACACACACACACACACACACACACACACACACACACACACTACACTCAAGTACACTGCTTGTAGGTAAAACACACAGACATGCAAAGGAGAAGTGTAATCGACATTGGTAGTATTGGTAGGCTGGCAGTACCCATGCTCATTTGCGCGCTCCATTTCATTTCATCCTGCAAAGCAGCATGGTTACCATGGACGATTTTCTCATCTGCTTTAGGTATCCAATCACACAACTAAAAGGGACTAGCACAGCGCTCGATTGCATTTTACGTCACACGGCACTTGTATTGGCTGAGAGCTAGGTACAGATGCCATGATAGACATTTATAGTGGCCAATAAACGGCTCTGTACAATCGTAAATGACGCTTCCGCTATGACAAAAGTTATAGGTGGGTCTCCAGACTAAGTTTAGGGGCACCGCTCTTCAGGCTAGTTTTGATGTGCACTATATCTCATAGCACACCAGCTACAGCTACACATCTGCAAACACATCTGCCACTGAATGAGGCCAAACAGCTGTATGATATGGGTCACAAAGGCAGGAAAGAGTGTCTGAACATTCACTGAACATTCATTGTGAAACAGACCTTTGAAGTCGGACAACTGAAATTACCATGCATTTTGACTAGCATGAAGGTCAAAGATATCTTGCCCATGTTGTTTAGATTTCTGTCAAATACCTTGGTTAGGTGTGTTGATTGAAATGAAGACTGGCAGCATTCCTGCCAGCTCAGCTTTCAAGGTTCCCACAGTCACTCCTGGCACCTGGTATATACCCACACAGGCAATGATCTATAGATCTATTGATATTGTGCATGTACACTGGCGTGAGGAAAATAAACATTTTCACTGAGATTGCTTTATCTACTGTACTGCTTCCAATAAGCACACACACACACACACACACACACACACACACACACACACACACACACACACACACGCATACACACACACACACACACACACGCACACACTCACTCCTTCTCTTTCTCTCATTTCCTCATTAAGCCCTCTCTGTTGGCTAGCCTCTATATATAATCACGTGAAGAGCTCTAGTTCTGTGCCATTTCTGTTGTCCTACGCAGATATCGAGTGGACTGACTAGCATAAATGGTGGTCTGGGTTTCGTCTGAGTTTTAGTTGAACATTTCCTGCTCTGTTTTCATGAAGGGACTGAATCAGATGGCTGGGATAGGCTGAGAATAAACTACTATATGTGCCATCCACTCACGTCAGGAGAGCCTCAGTTTGCTTGGCTTTCAGTCTCTCTATCACACACACACACACACACACACACACACACACACACACACACACACACACACACACACACACACACACACACACATACTCTGAGTTTGCCTGGCTTTCAGTCTGCTCATTCTGAACGTCAGCAAATCCTCAATCTCTTTAATATGGGCCAGCCACTAATGGCCAAGGCAAGAAGTGAAGCAGCGGAAGATTAATACACATGTGACCCATATTCCACACTTTGATTAGGTCCGTCTGAGAGCAGAGAATGGCACACACTCACTCCACCAGGGGAAAAAGGCACATTGGAAATGTACATGTGTAGTGGTGTAGCCGGTAGCGGACCGCACCGCAAACAGGTCTCGAACCCGCCACCCTGCCAGCTACAAGAATCCCCCGACACGGGACGCTCAGCCCAGGCTACTAACTCAGCAGTTAGAAGCACCAAGGAATTGAGTTGTGAGGATTTACACGTACTGCCGCCAGCTAGCCGAGCTTGTTGGCATTCGACTGTAGTAGTGGCATCTGACTGATTGATTTCGGTCCTCTCATCAGCGCAACAGGTTGGTGTCGATGTGGCTGGTTGAAGTAGCATGTCATTGAAGATGACAGATGGAAGTGGGTTATCCAATCATATGCAAGAATTTTTGATAAGGTCCAGCCTTCTAAAACACCTTTCCTATGGAGCGATCCCAGATGGATGTGTGGAGGTAGGTGGAATGAAATCCAGGCTATGGCAACAGGCAGGTTAGCATCTGCCTGAAGTTCCATGCAACCAACCCAACCAAGATGGTTAACACAAAATAATAATAATCTTAACGTCATTTGGATTTCAATAAAATAACACACTCAAACTATATTTGTGGATACTGAATGTGTAAGAGTGCATTTAAATAGTATCTCTGGAGATGCTAATCAGAGTGGCTAATCTGGAGTCTTGACAATTGGGGCTGGCCATTTGCCACCAGCACATCTTTTTGGCCTGGTTTGTAAACAAATTTATTTTGACAGTTATTTAGGCCGCATACTGCAGTATGGCCATAAAACTCCAGAGCTGAAAGGGGGTCACACACACGCGCACACACACAGACACACGCGCTAACTGTATGTGCTGGAGCTTGATCTCTCATGTTCAAGTAATAGTGCACTCCATTTAAACTTGTTTTTCAGAGTAATTTCTGAGCTCAACAGCAGGAAGTGCCGTAAATGAACAAATGAATGAGCAAGAACAAGCAAGTGTGTGTGTGTGTGTGTGTGTGTGTGTGTGTGTGTGTGTGTGTACGCGTGCGCGTGTTTGTGTGTGTGTGTGTGTTTGCATTCACATCTTAATTGTTGTGGGATTTACAGTAGATAATCTATGTCATCCAGATGTCCATGGTGTTGCCACACACACACACACCCACACACACCCACACCCACACACACTGTCTCCTGCCAGTGCTGCTGATCCAGCCAGCAGGGGGGCAGCAGGTGCCATGGCGGCGCTAACACACATGCTAGCCTACTGTACTGTATGTGAGGAGAGGCTCAGAGGAGCTACTGTAGAAGAGCTTCCATACCGTCCTTGACAGGAACCTTTGGATTCAGATTCTTGGACTGAGAGACAGGGGGCGCTTAGTGCCTGGGTCTCTATGGTTGAATGTGCACACATTCCATGATACAATGACAACAACTAAAAAAGCCACTAATATTTGCTTTAATTGCATAGGCCTGCCCTACACCTATGGCTAGAGGTGCATAAAATATACCCCTAACAATAACACTATTAAGCACTAAAAGTAGTTTCAAATCACCACTGGGATATAGACAGATATTGCCTTTAGAATTTGGACTTTGAAAGTGAAAGCTACTGAAATGTGGCTTAGTGGTCTCTGACAGGGAATACCTATATGTGGCAATCACAAGCCACCACTGTCTGTCACATGTTCTGTATGGGGGTTTCCCAAATCATTTCAGTCACGTTCACTGTTTATCCGATGTCCGAGTCCTCCAAGACTTGGTTTATCCAAGGAATTTGTATGTCTGTACATTTGTACTTGAAAAATATAGACAGGCCTACCCTGCAGGTTGGTTGAATAGGCCTAGGCTATTTTAACTTATTTTCTTTTACATTTTTCATTAGAGTAAATTGATGAACATTGACCAGAGAATATCTATGAATTTTGGATGAAGTAGTGTTAGAATGCATTAGTCCTAATGCAAAACACAACACGGTTTGGCTCCCATGATGGTCAAGAAAGTTTTAAAAGTAAAAGTAGAAACTGCATTGAGACAAGTGAAAATGTTTGGCACACCTGTAATTGAAGACCAAGGTAATCGATAATCTATTTACAAAAAAAATATTGGGTGAATTTAATGGTGCAATATGCAAAGCAATGGTGTAGCAATACCAGTGCCTGTTTGACACAGACACAGAGCAGTGAATGGTGAATTGCAACCTGCTATACAACCAAAAATTAATGAAATGAAAATGTCTTTCGCTGAAATAAAACACAAGACAACATGCATGGTCCTACTCCACTTTTAATGAGAATTAATGAGTTTTCTGAATGAAATAAAAGATTAAGAGTATATTGTGTACATCCATAGCTCATGTATCTATAATCATGACATAAAGTGACAAAGTGTGTGTGTGTGTGTGTGTGTGTGTGTGTGTGTGTGTGTGTGTGTGTGTGTGTGTGTGTGTGTGTGTGTGTATGTTTCTGCTGCAGGAAGACTCCAAGCAGATCATCCACACAGGTCAGTCATGCAGCAGTGTGTGTTGACACCAGGAATGCAGATCTCCTCACATGTTCTGCTGAACACATCCGCTGTGGAACACACGGAACATCAGTTAAACAGTGAACTCAGGAGAACAGCCCAAACATTCTAGAACGCCTTTAGGCCCTGTACTCTAAAAACGAGCATTAGACCACAACAGAACTGACTGTGTTCTATAGGCTACTGAGCTGCAAATGTGTGAAGTAACTCAGTAACTCAACTAAATGTCAGTTATGATACAGATGTCTCATTAGCTTAAAAGAATGTAAGAATGAAAACAAGACCAAATGCATGAACAGGCATTATGCAATGCAGCTTGAGGAAACTGTTAGCAATGCTTGCAAAGGTAGATTGCAGGAATAGGAGTGTACTCACGGGTGGAGACAGTTCTGCAGAAGTTGCTTGATGCTGGACATTCTGTCACAGTTTTGCAATTTCCATTCACACACGTGTAGCATTTCAGAGAATGCACTGTAGGGGACAAAGATATACAGTATGTCTGATTCACCTAACAATGACTACTACAAAAACTACCACCATTCAGTTATTGTAACAATAGGTCCTACATTATGTGAAACCAATTTACATGTAGCCTAACTGAATGCATAAGCTGCCTAGAAATTACTCATATGTTCAGGATTCACTGAAAGATTAGCCCTGATGAAAAGCTTGCAAGGTATTCCAGGGCTGAGAACCTCAAGTGTTTGAAGGATAGCTGCTGAGTAAGTTTAAGTGTAGCCCTGTTGGACGAGCCTTCTAACAGCAATATATTTTGCATGGAATGAAAGAATTTCGAACAGCATAGACCAAACATGAACACGAAGCACTTTACATGGGCTATGCTTGAAATCACTCCGGAACACCGCTTTAAGTGTCATTTGGGTCAAAACTGAGTTATTTATATCAAATGAAAGCTCTTGATGAGCTCTTTCCTCTGACACAATTATAGAAGTAAAACATTATTAAACAAGAACCGAAAGTCTTAACTGTGACCACACAGCAGTAGAGACAGAAAGGGAGGAACTTCATTTATCTTAAAGATATATTTTATCCATCTGTCAATATGCTTTAATAGGCTATGTGTAATCAGTACAGAAAGTAGCATAAGAGCAAAACTGTCGTCATTTTTGTTTCGGCTCTCCTTTAAAGTTTGTGAACTTTCATTAGCACCCATCAGTCTCTCAGCCCAGCCCATTGTCAATCATGCTGAACAGGGTTTCAGTTTTGATTCAGTTAATTATGCAGTTAGACAAGTTAGTTCTGTTTCTTACAGCTTTAGGTAGGCCTATTGTTTATTAGGCAAGGCAGGATTTTATTTAGAGCTCATTTTGTACAATAAAGCCTTTCAATGTGCTTTACAGATCATAAGTGATTAAAGGAAAACACTGTAAAAACACAATAAAATATAGGGGGGAAAAAGAATAAAACATTTTACAAAAAAAAAAAAAAAGGATTTGACCAAAAACATTGACACTGATAACTGATTTGACACCATTTGCTCTCCACTCACTGATATCTCTTATGTGTTTCCTCCATCTGAACATGAAAACTCCAAATCCGACACTCGCTGACCTCATCATGCTGTGTCATCATTTACCAACAGCTGCATGACGCATATTCACTAACATATTTGCCAATAGTAATGTCGAAACTTTTAATAATAGCTGAGGCTTTCTGAAACATGATTTTATATTGTAACTACGATTGCAACTGTGCGATTACTACTATTGATTCTAAAATATTCTTATAAGCCTGCACAATTATGTTATATTATTAAGTTATACAGTTGTGAGACAGACAGATGTCAAACACTGCCATGCATTATTGGAATGAATACGTTTCTAATAAGTCTTATATGTCTAAAAAGAGTCTAATAAGGAGCTTGAAAGGAGCATCATGCCAAAACAATAAGAGAGTCATCTCACCTGTGGAGGCGCACAGCAAGCCCACGATCAGAGCACAGAGGAAGGTCTTCATGATGTCAGCTGTCCAAGTGGCATCTAGTGGAGGCGCACTCTGGAACACAGGACTTATACCTGCACCCATCTCATCCTTGGGTGACAACCAATGGCTGAAAAACAGGTGACAACAGGAACAACAGGTTCACCTTTTCTTTCGATTTAGAACGTCAACCTTTTCTCTGAAACAGGTTGTGTAGAAATAAGAAATATGTAAAATATGTACGTATTAAAAAAAATCACAGACAGGTCAGCACATACTAATATTGCAGCCGTTTGGGTTAGGCTACTTGTTGTATTCACATATGTGGAGGATAGTTTCTTTCAGGTATTTCAATACATTCTCAGTCTCAGTCTCAGTGTATGAGCAGTACTAATTTCAACACTAAACAGTGGTAGTCATGAAAAATGATAATAAACCTTTGTACGATAGCCTATTATGAATTAATCATTACAAATGCAGCAATGTTAATTACAGTAGGCCTAAACTTTACGCATGTTTTTATTTAACAGAATTTAAAATTTATGTTTTGTTCCTTTTTAAGAATAGACAGAGGCAGAACCTGACAGCAACACAAAATAAAATGAGTTGGTTTTATATAAATTTGGTCCTGATCATTCAACACTTACCTTTTGTCCTTACTTTTATCAAAGCAACTAGCCACATCAGGCCAAGTTTAAGACAGAGAACCACACCCTCTAGTGGCATAAAGCTGAGGAAGACAGGAATGCCAAAATGTCCAGCTGTGGTAGGGAGACTATTATTATTACATGTATTACCTCCGCAAAGGAGGTTATATTTTTGCCGGAATTTGTTTGTCCGTCCATTTGTTTATCCTCTTGTTCTACTTTACAGCAAAAGTTACTGATGGATTCGAATGACATTTTTACCAGAGGTATGTCTTTGTCCAAGGAAGAACACATTTCATTTTGGTGATGCTCCAGATCAGGATCTGGACTCAGGAGTTTTTAAAGGATTCCTCACTACCGGCATGTTATCATGTCCATCTAACGGCAGAACTCAAGGGGACGTCAGTGACCCTATTGCACTTTTACTGTATAGATATAACATTTACACAACATCTACTCTAGGCTATATTTTACAAGAAAAGATATAGAAAGGCTTTTTGGTTAGTATATCCCTAAAAGTGGTGAGGAAAAATGCCAACTGCATGTGTGATATTATTCCACAAGATGGCAATGTTGCCGTGGATTTCAGCACTGCACCCATATTCTACTGTGTCACTCTTTTTCTTTCTTTTTTTTATCACAGTCCAACTTCAGAAAAGGTCACCTTCAGATATATATTATGCAAAATCCCAGGCTGTAATGTATGTGCAAATAGTATATATATAGTGAACTTTTCATAATGTGACATCAGCAACAACCAATACAACCTTGACCAGACCCAATACAGGACAGGACACAACCTGTAACAACGGTAATATTAGCATTTAGCATGACATGTTTAATAGCCTTTAAATATTTAAATATGCATCAACAACATTTAAATGACAGATGGGGAAGAGTTCTCACTCCGATAGCCCTCCAATACTGCAGTTGCACATGTAGCATTTCTGGGACTCTAATCAAAGCCAGATAATATAACACTTCAGCAGAGACAAGAGAAGAGAGGGGGATGGACAGATACACACACACACACACACACACACACACACACACACACACACACACACACACACACACACACACACACACACACAGACACACACACACACACACACACTAACACACACACACTAAGACAGCCCACACACACACACACACACACACACACACACACACACACACACACACACACACACACACACAAATCCTCTAACAAATGAAAAAAGGTTCTATTTTCCTTAGGCCAGAATAATACTGTGTTGACTGGGGCCAGGTTGTAAAACCATTGATTTCCCATCTCCTTCCCCCAGGTCAGTAAATTGCCCAAACAGGCCTCTCTCCATTAGGCCTCATAAATCTGGCCTGATGTGACGGGGTGTAATGAAGCAGCTTTCTAATCTGCCGGCCTCCTAGCTTGTCAGCAGATTACTGCTTGCATGCAAAATGGAAGAAAAGATGTGGTTAAATTAACAGCTTAGATGCCAGAGCACCGTCCCCGTCTCTTCCTCTTCGACCTGCACTTTACACGCACGCACACTTCCCTCACAGCTTAATCTATTTATCTATATGCATTTATATATTTACCGTATCTACAGTGTCTCAATACACAAATGTTTCATTTTTTGCACATGAAATGTTTGCAACATGTTGTTTAGATATATGTAAAAAGATATAAATAAATAGATATAAAGTCACAGCAAAAGGGTTATAGGCATAATAATTCAGTATTTTCTGAAAGAGACTGGCGTACAGAAACAATGTGTGTGTGTGTGTGTGTGTGTGTGTGTGTGTGTGTGTGTGTGTGTGTGTGTGTGTGTGTGTGTGTGTGTGTGTGTGTGTGTGTGCGGCCATTTTTACACACATACTATTCCTCTTCAGATCATTCTGCAGCCTCCAGTGTTGAGTACTCTTATTTCCAGTCATGTTATGGTGATGCCTGGTACCTGTATTGTATTTGACAGTGTTTTCACCACATAAACCTTTAAAAAGGTAAAATGATTTTTTTGACATGGAAAAGACAGATCAAGCAAGTAACACTGATCAGAGTAATTCCACTCTAAATTAGAGCTAAGCAGTCAGTTGAATAAACAGTAACAGTGGCTTTTTTGCCCCCAACGGCACCTTCCAGGCAGCACAGCCTAAAAGGCACTACCCTTACCCTATTCCTAACCCTAACCCCCTCAACCCTCATCCTAAACTGAAGGTAGTAGTGCCTTGGAGGCAGCGCTGCCTGGAAGTCACCGTTGTGGGCAAAAAATACCAAAGACCGTAACAGTGTTGACTACCTGTATTGATATAAATAAGTGTTGCTTTCTACACTTGAGACTGTGAATACAATTTACACTCAAAAATCAACACTGTCTTTTGAGTATTTCCACACTGGTTGGAATGGGACCGTATGTTATCCAAAATACTATTTTAACACTGTGAAATTCCCTGTGCTAGTAGAAATCAAACAAACACACAACCTACATAGCCTTCTTTTATCTCTCCCTGCATCCAATAATCTGGCAGCATCAGGTTTAGCAGTGATACTGATCAAGGTAGCAGGGCCGCTGGTCGACCCATTTAAACCTTTAGAAATCCTCTAAGAGTCAATCAATGTTCATGTCCTTAATTGTTCTTTAAATGTTCTTTAAATGTTCGTTTTCAGAGCTATGAGCTATGACGCAAATGTGTAGGCTATACATACAGTATATTCCAATGATGAAAAAGAATATTTATTTTATTCAAACATGCGCTTGCAATGCTGATGCAGATAAATACTGATTTACACTGAATTACAAAATTAATAAAAAATGTAAAAGATGTTTTGGCTTTGCAGTATCGAGATTAAATACATTCAAGGTGTGTATTCTTTCTCTCCGGTGTGGTCCATGCTCTGAGCATGTCCTTGTCTTTAGGCTGGCGCCGTGTGCCTCTGCACTGCATGGAGTGACAGAGGCTTTATCACATAAAGCGTGGGTATAACTAATTAAATAAGCACTGGGCCGTGAAAGCAGATTCTTCTCTCTTCACATATCGCCACCATGACTGCAGTGGAAATCAAACAGCACATTTCAGATGAACTGAATCAGATTGTTTTAGAAGGCCAAGGTCTGCTTCTGATTTTCTCTGTATACTTCTGAGAGATCATATAGCCAGCCTGAGAGGGGGAGAGAGAGACAGAGAGAGAGAGAGAGAGAGAGAGAGAGAGAGAGAGAGAGAGAGAGAGAGAGAGAGAGAGAGGCAAAATGTGTACAGGCAGTGTCTGGGGTTTTTGTTCCACTGTGTATGAGATATCTGTGTGTGTGTGTGTGTGTGTGTGTGTGTGTGTGTGTGTGTGTGTGTGTGTGTGTGTGTGTGTGTGTGTGTGTGTGATGAACTGATAGAGATTCTATTCTGACCCCACTACTGTAACAACTTCACCCAGCAGGTGTGGTGTATGTTTTTTTTCTTTAGATCATATGAGGGTGTGCACTTCTACACTTGAGTCTGTGACAGTGTGTGAGGAGTGTTTTATTGAGTGTGTGACACGCTGGACACATTCACTTACACATGCATACCACCACACAGAATAAGTGAGTGAGGGACTTGTTTCTCAAGCTCGGGGACCAATGGCGTTGAGGAGTGACATTCCCCTCCTCCGCATACCTCGGCTTGAACCTTGACCTCTCCCTTGCTGCTGAGGGGCTGAAGTCTGAGGTCGTGGCCCGTAACCCTCTTCCTCGACCTTCTGTTCTTGCCCCCGCGCCCTTGCGTCAGACTCGGGGACACGTTGTCCCTGGTGAGGCTGACACTCTGTCTCGCTGTCCCATGGAAAGAAAGAAAAAAAAAGAAAGAAAGAAAAAAAAGGTATGCTGGACAGGTGACCTCTACTGCCCTTCCATTAATGCTTCCTTTTATGGGCCGATTTCCTCTGGGCTGCCCCATCAGCACATTGACTGTGCAGGACTGAGAGGAGAGGAGAGGGGAGGAGAGGAGAGGAGAGGGGAGGAGAGGATTGGAGAAGGGAGGAGAGGAGGAGTGGAGAGGAGCTCAATGCAGAGAGGAGGAGAGGAGATGAGGGGAGATGGGAGGAGAGGAGAGGAGGAGAGGGGAGGAGAGGAATGGAGAGGAGAGGAGGAGAGAGGAGGAATGGAGAGGAGAGAATAGAAGAGGGGAGGAGAGGAGTGGAGAGGAGCTCAATGCAGAAAGGAGTGAATAGGAGAGGAGAAGAAGAGAAGTAGAGAGGAGAGAATAGGAGAGGATTGGAGAAGAGAGGAATGGAGAGGAGAGAAGGAGAGGGGAGGGGAGGAGAAGAGATGAGTGGAGAGGAGCTCAATGCAGTAAGGTGGACAGGAGAGGAGTCTAGAGTAGAGAAGAGGAGGAGGAGGAGAGGAGAAGAAAGGGGAGGAGTGGAGAGGAGCTCAATGCAGAGAAGAGCAGAGAACAGGAGAGCAGGGGAGAAGAGAGAAGAGGAGAGGACAGGAGAGAGGGGGGAAAGATAAGGAGATGAGAGAATAGAAGAGAGGAGAAGGGAAAAGAGGAGACAAGTGGAGAGAAAAGCAGAGGAGAGGAGTGGAGAGGAGAGGAGACAAAAAGGAGGGAGCAATCCAGAGAGGGACAAACTAAGCAGCCCAGCTCCACTTCCTGGCCTCTAGACTAGGGCTACTATCTTTAAGCATCTAAGACTAACACTGAGCCTCGGTCCTGGCCTGCTCCTGTCCTTACTGACATGCCCCTCTGTGTGTGTGTGTGTGTGTGTGTGTGTGTGTGTGTGTGTGTGTGTGTGTGTGTGTGTGTGTGGGAGAGAGAGAGAGAGAGAGAGAGAGAGAAAGAAAGAGAGAGAGAGAGAGAGAGAGAGAGAGAGAGAGAGGTCACCATGAACCCTCTAGAACTATCCCAGGAAGCTATTCACCAAGTGTGTGGCCGGTGTCATAAATTGGTTTCAAAAGGCCGGAAGGAGAGGAGAAAAGAGGAAAGTGTGTTTGTTTGTGCCTCAGAGCGGGCCTGCTGAGGTTGAGGTGGGGTAGAACCCTCTCCATGTGAGTCTTTTTTTCTCCCCGCTGCATATCCGGGTGAGGAGGGTGGGGGGTGAACATGGCGCTGTGTGTGTGGGTGCTTGAGCAGCGGCCAGGTGCACTCATTGTGTTCTGTCGTTCCAGCGCTGCTCTCTCTCTCTCATCCGCCTTTCTTGCCGTCTCTTTTCTTTCTCTCCATTTTTAGGAAGCAGATAGATGGCCCAGCTGCATCCTCCTTCACACTCACTCTCTTTCTCTCTTTCTCTCTCTCTCTTCTCTTGCTCACTCGCTCCCTAGTGCCCTGTTTATACCAGGTCCTTTACAAGAACAGAGACCTTGCTGTGAATGTGTGTGTGTGTCTGTGTGTGTCTGTATATGTGTTTGTGAGTGTGTGTGTGTGTGTGTGTGTGTGTGTGTGTGTGTGTGTGTGTGTGTGTGTGTGTGTGTGTGTGTGTGTGTGTGTGTGTGAATGTGTGTGGTGTATGCATGTGTGCTTGTCTGTGTGTGTTCGTGTGCTTGTCTGTGTGTGTTTGTGTGTTTGTGTGTGTGTGAGCGAGAGCGCGAGGGGGTGAGGGTGAGAGAGAGGGACACTGGGTCCTCTGTGTCAAACCCCAGGAGGTAAAGTCCAAGGTTCACTTATCCTCCAAAGTCTTTAGAGTGCAACAATCTTTCACTGTATTCAGTGTATACTGCATGCTCTGCTGGGCACGAGCAGCATGAACTATATATACTGCTATACCATGTCTGCCTTTCTTACTTACACTGAACATTAACAAGGCTCAAGACCTTGATCAGATGAAAACTCACTTTGTTGTTACAGAGAGCTTTTGGGGGACTATTAGTTTACTATTTTACAGTTATCCATGCTTTATTAATGGGACAATTTTGTTAGGGTATTATACATTTTTCTATGGAACTTAAAGACAGAAATAGATTTAGAAATTAGAGTAGAAAATGGAGAAACCCTTGGCTTCTAAAATGACTCATTTATCTTACAAATCTAAACAGTAAAAAGGCTTGTAATTATTTCAGAAAGCATAGAGAATCATTCTTAATGTTCACATAATTATAGATTTATCTGAAAGACTTACATAGTTAAAAAAAACAATCTACAGTTAATTATCAGTACATTAACTGCATCCACACCTATTTCTGGATGCCAGAAAATAAGCAACCACAACAACCCAATTACAGTATAGCCCAACATATATACGACTCTTCTATACTCTTCTGCATTCAGTAGCCTGTGTGTGACAGATGAATCCATCCAGTAGCTGCACCTCAAACAGTAATTACACCTCATTAGTCTTGGGAGCAAGAGGATACTTTATCCTCCACCTGGCTGCCTGGCTGGCTGGGTGGGTGGGTGGCTGTGGGCTAAGCACTGAGTTTGGCGTTTGGAGTTTGAGAGCTCCATTAACAAACAAGGAGCAGTGCCGTGGGCTCTGAAGCTGGGCTCCACACACACACACACACACCCACACCCACCCACACACACACACACACACACAGAGAAGCTGGGCTCAACACACACACACACACACACACACACACATACATACATACACACACACACACACACCCACACACACTACTAAACACAGCTCTGTGAGTCAGAGAACAATGGCTGCTTTCTAAAGCCTGAATGGTTAAACACAGCCTGGCTGGCTGGCTTAGGCTTTCATCGTCCCCCTCTGACCCCACGGGGATGGACGCTCTTGTCATTTTGTCCAGAAATGTCGCTCACACCTCACGCAGTAATCGGGGCAGTCATCCAGCAATTGCATGTGCGCTCATAAAAACCAGGCCACAGTGTGCTTTCCATCCTCCTACAAATTCCCCCACAATTTCTGCTTCACACTCACTACACACTCCAGTTGGGAACTGGAGCTTCACTGCATGCCAACAAAATGTCAACAAAAAGACAGAAGCAAATACAGAAAGAAATCATAGTTGTATGTTAGCCTGACAAGCCAGACTATCACATGAAAATATATAGTCTGGCCACAAGAGATAGACCCTCGGCTAAGACGGCTACAAACAATCAGAGCAAATAACAAATGATTCAAACAACGCTAAGCCCACCCAATGACTCCTTGTCCAGATAGAGCGTTGACACCACAATGACTGAATACAACCTAGAGCGTTGTCGTTGTGAGTGGATTGACAGCTCAGACACCACCGACGTCTAGAGTTCTAGGATAGTTGTATGTGGCTTGTGGCTCGGGATAACTGCTGACGAGGTGTTTCCCGATATAGGGCAATAATGGACGAGGTGGAAGCGAAGAACAACACAACACAGAATGCGAAGTGCTCTTTGCTTCCGCCAAGTCCATTATTTCTCTATATCGGGACAACGAAGGCCGTTACCGCACATATCACCCAGTTGCAGCTCATGCTCGTAGACAATAAGCAAGTGTTCAAAACATAAAAGACACACGCGGTTCCGTTTTAAACGTTAACATGTTCGGTTGGGGTAATATATTCATGTGAAAGTAGATTCACAAGGCTGCTTGTACAGTATAAGTATAAGTGTTGTTATACTTACCATTCTAAACCATTTGAGTGTGTTGCAATTGACACATTGCAATGGTTGTTTCAATTCCTGACCTCTAAATGCAGTCCGAGTTCAAGTCAATTAAGTCCACAGACACACACATAGCTTACACACACACACACACACACACACACACACACACACACACACACACACACACACACACACACACACACATAAACCATCTTTTTAGACACTGGTAAAAATTAAGACATACCATACAGCAAACCTTTAATGCTTTAATACTTGTGGAAATGTAAACACTGCGATAGTATGAGTTACACAACCAGCACAGTCCACAGGAAGGGCCAAAAGTACGCACACACACAGGCTACAGTATACAACAGATGTGATGACTGTATGGTTATGATGAAAAGCAATTTTGCATCAGAAGCGCTTCCTCATAACCCCCACTCTAAGGGGATAATGGCTTGTGTTCTACCGCTAGTACCAGTGAGGACACACCAGTGCCTCTCTTTGATCTCCCAGGATTCAAGGTAGAGGTTAATCTCTTGGCTGTCCTCACAGGAGCTCCTGACCTCCCGTGAACCTGGAGACGAGAACACCCTACATCCCATGCCACATGGCTGCCCATACACTCTCTAATTAGGAGACTCGGCCCCTGACCTGACCTCCGCGACCTGCGCTGACCTCTGACACTACCTGCTAATTCCTGAGAGAGATCACTGCCCTCTGATGGCTGAGCGAGTGAAGCTGTAGTGTGGAGACAGCGGGACTGGCTAGTCCACACAACCAAGGATTGGAGTCTCAAGTACACATGGATACACCTACACATACTCACACATACTTTTTACTCACACATACTTTTTATAGCTCGGTTTTCAAAGACTCGTGATTTAAGGTTTGTATCTACTTTTGGAATATACATTTTTGACTTGGAAGATGCCACCTGAGGTGAGATTTAGCCTATTGATGGTATAGCATTTTCCATATTACTTTACAGCTCTTTGCAATAAAAAAAGACAATGACAGTACGTTCTGTGAACCCAGTAGGCCTATTCATAAAGTAATAAACACATACAGGGTCATGAAGGGTTGCTTGCATTCATAAAGTCTCAAGACTGAAATGCATTATGGTGTTTATCTATGAATCTTTACAACTTGGAATTTTCACAAAGGTGAATACAGAAGATTTCATAAAACTAAGATCGCACAGTCTGCCAAATGCAATGCAATGCCAATGAAAAGCTGACCACCATCACATCAACATATAAGGTATTCGCCCTGAACATGTATCATTTTGGGGGAGGGGAATCCCACATGACCCAGACTCATTTGCTTACTTGCTCAATGACTATAAATGAGAAATTTCATTGACACTCCCCAGTTCATTATTCTTCGCAATTCTGGTTTTACAAGTCTATTCAGGCTGGTAATAATAATAATAAAAAAGATGTAAATGTATATTTCTGGTCAGTCATCCAGACATGCCAGCTCATAGTCTGTCTGAGAGAGCTTCTCACATAATACTGTATATATTATTTTGTTTTCACATATTATACTGATTTCATAACTGAATTGTCTCTTCAGATGGCTTGTAAATAGCATGTTAATTTGAAAGCTGTTATTACCACCACGTTAATCCTTTATGACCTATTTTAATCTCAGCAGGGGGACTTTGGTGTGAATGAACACAAACATTTCCCCTGCCACCATCACTTCAGCTAGCTTGGAGCTCACACTAAACACACACTCCCCCCACCCCACCTGAAATTGGCTTGGATCCTTGGAGCATTCACGCCTCACACATGACACACCCAAGGGGCTGGACAGGGGCTTGGGTGGAGACTTGACACATTTTCACCTGCTATAGATCTTCATTGGTCGGCTCATCTGTAATTTGTAGGTCATGGTCAAAAATATGGAACAAAGGGCGTTCTGTATGTATTCAATACAGAACACGTGTTTTATCTTCCAAATACAGGACAAATCTGTGAATATTTTACTAAACAGTTGGCAACCCTATTATCATTGTACGTAATTGTATAAAAATAGGATTAAATCCTAAAATTGATGTATTTGAAATATGAATACAGTATTATCAAATTTTTAGGACCATCCCTTCATACTAAACCTACAAAATAAACTAGAAATATAGCTGGAAATATAAAACTGTATGACTATAGAAACCAAGCTGTGGTCTGAAGAAATAGCCAGTGTGAAAGACCTTGATCTTGTTGGTTTAAATGTGTCGTCACAGATGAAGAGAGACAGATTTGAAGGGAAAATCTTTTTTCCTTCCCCAAGGTCTACCAAAAAGGTCAACAGATAGTCTCACCAGACACATTAGTCATTGGGCAGTATTCTCTAGGCCACGAACACACCACATGGGGAAGAAAGAAAAAGAAAAGAGAGATGGAGCAAGAGTGAGAGATAAGATAGATACTGTAGAGAGAGAGAGAGAGAGAGAGAGAGAGAGCAAAGAGGACGGAGGAGGGGAAGGAAGAAAAGAGCAGTCACTGTATTGTTTTCTGGAGGACTTGAGAGCACTTCATCACATATTCCTTTTCATCTGCATGATGTCCTGAACTTCCAGCAGCTTGCCGCCGCATCGGTTCCCTAGGAATACACACACAATACGTGATCAGGGTACACCTGCAGCTTTATGGGGAATGACCTTCGCTTGGATGTCAATGTGTGCACCATTCTTTATTTTCTACCCTCAAGGTCAACGTGTCCTTTGTACAAATCCATAGGAGACTGGCCTAATTATTGAGTAACAACAGGCAGGACCGCAATAACCTAATTATTCTTGGCATGTATTTGATAAAGGGCCTTATTGCCTTCTTCCCTGAGAGAGCTAGTTTAAAAAGAATTAGATTTCCCCAAATACTTCAGCGCCAGATCTTTCCCAGTGTTAATTGGGTATTTCTCAGCATTGTGGGATACCTATTCCCAGCAAATTCAATGACGTGCTTTTTGAAATTAAATGTGTAGAGATTACCCATTGCCATGCCTATTACTGGCCAAATCCCTCTCCCCTTGTGTGTGAATATTAAATAACCAAATACTTATATATCAGTGTCTGGGCTGGGGGTGAGATTGTGCGTGAGAGAGAGAGAGAGAGAGAGAGAGAGAGAGAGAGAGAGAGAGAGAGAGAGAGAGAGACTCTAAAAAATAATGTGCAGTAAAATTGCGGTCATGCCGTCTACACCGCTGATTTTGAGGTCAAAGCAGAGGGCGTATCAATTTTTAGAGATCTCAAGAGGAACAACATGTTTTCCCCTCAATCTATTTAACACCTGCTGAGAGTTGACTTTCAGAGTTTTTGAAAGGGAACTGAGGAGACAAAGTCGCTGTAGGTGAAGAGGATTTCTTTCAGCCTGAAGTGACTGATAGAAAAGAAAAGGCAACTGCGACTATGGCTCAGCGAATCTCATTTAGACTAGGATTCCGAGCACACATGATGCAAATACGTCTCTCGCTTCAAGGTCACAGCATCATGTTTGGAGTCTGCCACTTCCTACACTTACCTTTTTGAAGTCAAAGAGGGATGTTTTTGTGCTTCGTGAGCTTCGTCTGACCAAAGCTATTTCTCATCAACCCATAAGGAGCTGGCGGGGCGATACAGGTGGCCAAGACAGCAGAAGATCTCAGTGTTGAGCAGAAGGCCGTGGGTGTTGGAGATGGATGCAGACGCGTCACTGGTCCCCCCCTGCCCCCCCACAACAGAAGACAGAGAGGTGGATGACAAAGCTCACTTTAGTGGAACCTGCAGCTCTTGCCAAATGTTTACAGAATCTGAAAGCTGACTGAATTTTGCCACTCATCACCCACACAACAAGACATGCAGGCCAGAATGGCATTTATGCACTATAAATCATAGACTTGCTATGGATGCCTAGACCTATCTGTGTAGTCTTACACAATCATTGTTTTAAGTGATTATGGTTTTCTCTCATATGATGAGAGATGATGGACAGGCATCACATACCCAATATCATGTCAAAGCTAATTTTTATACATATAAATATATTCAATGGAAATGAATGACCTTAACTTTTAGCAGCATATCCCATACTGCATGTAGACTACCATATCAAATTAGCCCTTTAAACATTTGGAGGAATAGTTACTAAGTGTAAAAAGTGTTGTTAATAGTTACAAAAATAGTTATAGTTATAAATATAGTTATAAACTACCACCGTTATATTGAATCCCTATAGCGCTGTAAAGAGAACAATGAGCATTATTCAACACTGAAAATAGTAAAAATGTATTTTCTCTAAAAAAATCCACACAAATCTGAGACGGATACTTGAGACTGAAACCTGACCAGCGTTCTGTCAGTGGCTCTGTCCTGTCCTGGCCGAAGGCTACAGTGTTCAGTGAGTAGCAAGGTTGGTGAGCGACAGAAAGCTAATGGGTGTTTCACTGGAGGGCATGTAGGAGCGATCCTCATTGACCACGTCGTGATGAATTAGCATCAAGCCATAGGCAGCTGGCTCAGCCGTCGCCTACCTGCTGCAGGTCAGGAACCGGCTCCTGGCCTCGCCCCGCATCGCTGAGATCATCTCAGTTCAGAGAGTTTGAGGCTTTCACTCCACGAAACATTGGGACAAATCAAAGGTTGAACAACAACACAAGCTTTGTGGTTGGATCACAGACCCAAAGAAATAGCTAGAAGACAGAATAAAGTCAAATGAATTGGTCTTTCTCTCTTATAAATGCAATAGGCAGGTTTTTGACTCCTAAGCAGCATCCTTTGAAGGTGAAGGCGAGACAGCTTGACCTGCCAGGTGTCCTCTCCATCAGACCCCACTCTGTCCAAATCTGCTTCTCGTTGGACACACACACACATACACACACACACACACACACACACACACACACACACACACACAGCACACAGTCATGCCAGTTACAAATCACCGTCTAATGCAGCCACAGTGGTTTCACTTGGCTGGCTGCTAGTCACATGTTAGTCATGGAGAAAATGGAGGAAGAGGGAGTTTGAGTTTGTGTGGGCAGAGGGCCTGTCACCGCGCCTGTGATATGTGGGGGAGCCGCCAGTCTGTTGTTCTCCTGAGTCGGACTATTGGGTGGAATGTAGGAGGTTGGGGAGGGGAGGCACAGAGGAACTCAGAGAGAAGAGGAGAGGAGAGGAGAGGAAGACAGCGTTGGCTGACGGTGTGAGCTTGTAGCCATCGATGCATGAAATGGAACTGGGATGTTCAGCCTGGTGTGAGGATTTTTATTTTTTTTACGGTGTCCTCCACTCCTGTGTACAACATTGTCCCATTGATTTTGCTGTGGGAGGAGGTGGGGGGTTGAGAAAGCCGTGAGCTTTTAGGACCATCCATTCTGTCGTTGACAAGGACTGCACTGAGAAGACTTCACATAAAACAAGAGTCCTCTTCCCCTTCCTTTCAGCGGTAGAGACACAGAGCACTTGTACTTTACAGTGCATACGCACACTTTTTCACAGATCAGTTGACGTCTCTCCTGAAGTCTTTGTCTCGCTTGAAAGAACACAGCCAGCACTGTCATTTCATGTGACGGTACGCTGAAAGTAACACACCCCCATGCGCGCACTTGTCAAATATATCCCCCTCATGGCTCATGAGAAAAGCCTTTAGAAGTGGCAAATTACTTTAGCACTCAAAGCTAAAATAGGAACAACAGCCACCTAGCCACCGCACAACATTCACACACTCAAACCCGCTGCTTATTCATTTGGTTCTTTATCTTCATGTATTGTTGATTAGAATGCAACCCATGCAGCAGCAAGAATTTTCTACATGACAAAGGGGCAAAATCACACAGGATTTGAGAATTCATTTCCGAACCTGAAAAGAACAAGTTAGCTATTTAATGAACTCCAATTACAACCAAATTACACTTGGGTCTGCAGTGGTAATCAAGTCTTAATTGCATACTCTCCTAATGCTAGAAAATGCACTGCTTTGCAAATGGCAGGTGTTTGATCCTGATCAATAGAAGTCACGCTACTATCAATTACAAAATCAATACTGTTTTATTTGCTCTTGCAATCTTCTGCCTTGTTGTAAATAACTGTGTTGGTCTGGATGGAATACTTGACCATCTCAGCCTGAGTCTTTATCCACTGATGTGTCTGACTACAGGGCCATGATGTTCACCAATCCATTCACATTCAAATTCATTTCCAATTCAGTTCAATTCAAGTCAAGTATTCTTGTTTGTACAAAGGATTCAAACATATATATCCAATTGATTCAAAAATATATCAGCAGAGAAGGTAAATGGAGTTCATTATTTAATGATCTTGGAGGGGTTAAGATGAGTTGATGCCATAACTGACTGTTTTTAAAAGTACTGTATGTCATTGGAGACCTGAACTCAAGTAATTAGCAAAGTAATTAATGATGTACACCTCGCTAGCTTGCTTCTAGCAATCCATCATAAGATGTCCAGCGCCTGAGCTTTGCTACCTACTGTTAGGGGGTTGTCCGGAGCACTGATTGGATATGCTGACTCATTTGAAAGCCTTTGAGCGATTTCACAGTTTATTCAGCTTGTCTGGTTATATATATCAGCCTGCTGCTTTCAAAGGAAAATAGGCTAATAACGTCCTTTATGGCACACTGGATCATTATTCAGACAAAGCCACTTCCATGACATGCCTGCATAACACGAAAACATGTTTTATTCATTATGTGGTTTTTCAAGCGAACACCTGACATTTTATGGATTAATAAGCCATTAGCCTCATCATGTTGGGACTAAACCTACAGAGTTCTACCCAAGACAAGCAGATCACGCAGAACAGACAACCAGTTTTATGGTATCTCTCCACATGACAAAGCCGCAGCAGCTTCTTATAAATGTCATCGGTGACTGAAGAATCTTTGGTGACATTTTCACGAAAAGGGTAACTATACAAACACTAAACAACACAATCATGATCCTGCTGCATAGGAGTCAGATGCTGCGGAAATCATGATGATCACGAACTGCTTATATGACAAATGACATACTGTAAATGCATTTGTCCCTCTTAATATTCAACAGAACCTCTCAACAGAACAGACTTAGAGCACATCATTTACAGATGTTCACCCTTGTGGATCATCAAAATGTGAGTTTCTTTTAAGATTCCTTTTGAAGATATATGAGAGAGTATTGTTTGGTAGGCTACTTGGTAGAGGGTTGGTGATTAAATGGAGTTGATATTAAATGTTGCCTACCCTTTGCAATAATCGAATCAATACTAAGCCTTCTCTCTCTCTCTCTCTCTCTCTCTCTCTCTCTCTCTCTCTCTCTCTCTCTCTCTCTCTCATTCCAATTACAACGACAGGGAATTTAAACCTCAGGTCTACTCTGCCTACCTCTCCCCATATTTCCCATTTCACAAATTTTAAATTGGCTGTCAACACAAAATACTGCATTATTATTCCCTGTCTCAGTTTTCTTGAAGCAGAACATAGACGGTAGAAACACTGCAATTACATCACAAGCAAGCGAATTACAATCTCTATTCATTCTCTTCTGCTTGTCTTTAACCATCAGCTTTCCCTACAACAGGCATAAATGACTTGGCATAGGAGAGCAAAATTCATCTGTTTTCTCTTGAAGGCCCAGAGGAAAATATTGCTACTGGTCTTGTCCTTGTCTCACAGAAAATCAGCTCTTACATTGAAATTAATTGGCCTTTTGCTTCTCAAGGAGCTTTGTGAGAAACAAGTCAAAATTCAGGACCTTGTGGCCAATGCAGCCAATGTCTAATCTATATTGGCCCAATACAATGTTAGTTTACCTCAGGATCCTAAAATATTCTTCCGCTGTTTTTTATCCAAAGACAAGACTGTTGTAGCAACATTTTCCTCTGGGTGTGAAGCAGCAAAAATAGATTTACTGTAAGAAGAAAAATGTAACTTTACACTGAAGAAATCTGGTTTCAATAGCCTGGACTGAATTATAGCGGACTGGCATAGGTAAATAAACATTCTTGCTTATGCTGCAGGGTTAAAAAGAGCCAAGGTTTTCCTTTCCTATCTCAAAATTCTCTCAGTGAACCTAAGTAGCCAATATCCTCTCAAGACTGTTGTTTTCACAATAGCATCAAAGATGAATTAATATAGAGCACAATCCATACACATGCACAGAATGTGATGTTTGGTTCAGGCTGTGTTACGGTAGGCAAGGGAGAGCTGAGCTTTCGTGGGTGTTTGAACATGGATGCTCTGACATAATATTCACACCAATTATTGGCACATTGCAGTAAGACGATATTGAATGTTGTAAACTCAGGGGCACAACTGTTCCTTCTACTGCTATGTATAGTACAGCATGTATAGTGCAGTAGTAACCTCAGCCTTGCCATATAGCGGCCATGCATACTGTCATCTGACAAGTACTTTACGCTGCTGACACTAGTTTTCAACAAAGTCCCTCTCTGTCCGAGGACTTCATATCACTGTGTTGAGTTCACATCACAAGTATAATATCAGGTATGCAACACATCTTTTCAGATGTAAAAAAAAGGATCTTATTGACTTTGGGTAGAATAAATGGGTACATACATGTAATTCAGAAGATGGAAAAAAACTAGTGCAGTGCAGATGATTCTATCCCACTTACTGGTATCAAAAAATGCAGTGTGTGTGTGTGTGTCTGTGTGTGTGTGTCTGTGTGTTTATGGCATTTTTATGAGTGCACTGTATGCGTGTATGTACTGTATATGCATGTGTATCTGAGTAAGTGTGTTGTGTGTTTGTATCCCACTTACTGGTATCAGAAAATGCAGTGTGTGTGTGTGTGTGTGTGTGCGTGCGACGTGCGTGCGTGTGTGTGTGTGAGTGCGTGTGTATGTGTTTACAGCATGTTTACAGTATGTGTGTACTGTATGTGCATGTTTGCGTGTGTGTGTCTGCAAGTCTGTGTGTGCGTGGGAGGGGGGAGGTGTCATATACTGTATGCAGAGCATACTCTGCATGCATGTCTACAGTTACACACATTTGACACAAGTGGCAAGTCTCACCTCTCACCTCACCCATGGCTAAAAGCCGTTCACTAGGAAACCTAAACAGCTTCCCAAGACGTCGGTTGTACTGTATAGCAGCCAGCACACGTGGGGCCCCATAAAACCCCCTTAAAAAACCCCTGGCATTCTCCACACTAACAGTCATTAACATTCACACCCCGGCTCCTTGCTGCTCCCTGCTCGGGCTCACAACCCACAGACAGACACCCATGCCTTGCAGGTGACCGCCATGACATTGATGTTACATTCAAGCCATAGAAATTGATGACTATAAGGAAAAAGCAGAGTCCTTAGGCAGACATAAATTTGTAAGGATGGTCAAAGACAAACAGACATAAAGGGGCCCCTGGAGAGCTGGAGGGAAGGCAGGGAAGGGAGGCAGGGAGGCAGGCAGGGAGGCAGGCAGGGAGGGAGGGAGGGTCGGCGATGGGAGCGAAGGCAAAGCCATGATAATGGAGAGAAGGAGAAGGGTTGCTGACCTGCACATCAGTCTGGGGTTTGTATTACAGTGCCAGCACAAGGTCACCCTACTTAGTTTACCTCTGAGGTTTCATAATCTGTGTTTTATTTAGTAGCACAAACAAATTCAGAGATATCTTTAAATAGACAGACATACAGCCCAAATGTCACTGATTTTTCAGGTACAGCTTAAGTAGAGGACAAGTTAACCTGATCATTAAGAAAACAAAAACATATTAGACACGTTACATAATGTTCGGGTCACGTATGCCAGCTAGATATTTTATTATTTTTTTCTCTCAAATTGTAATATTTTGCTCTGTATACAGATTAGTAGCTATTTTAATCTTTTCATTTAAGTATTTTTACATACTAAAGCATCACAAATAATTCTATTTTTATCTTGACCTTTTCAGTCCAACAACAAACAAACAATCCAATTTGAAAGCACTGAACTTTGTCCAGCTGTACTTAAGCTAATTCTCTTTTAATTCGAGCCTATCGTGTGATTGCATGTTTGCAGTCTGCAATCCCATCGCCAGACAAATCTCCAATCTCATCTGAGAAAAACTCTGTACATCTGTACATCGTCCCACTACTCAAAGCATCTGAGATTCATAACATCAAGTTTATGGTCTGCCTGCAGCCTGCACTAAATGTACTACAATCACTGGCATTGTTGACTCCACATCTTCCACATTACAGCTTTTACGACCCTTACACCTACACGCCAGTGGCCCTGACCTCTTTGCTACTGGTCAGAGTGCAGTAGGGGCATTGACCCCCCTCGCCTCATCGCTTACAAAGGGCATTAGGAGGGCAGCTCTTACACGGCCGACAGCAGCGCAGTCAGTGTGTGCGTGTGTGTGTGTGTGTGTGCATGGGGGGCGGATCCCCAAAGCTTTTTGGATTTCCCCCATGTCTGCTCTAGACGCCCCAGACAGCTCCCTGCTGATCATGTAATGAGTAATCAGGGGAACAGTATGTCAATAGCGCCATCTGAACTGAGGTAACCCCCAGCACACACACACACACACACACACACACACACACACACACACACACTCCTCTCCGTCCTTGCTTTACTGTCCTACCCTCCACCCCCCTCCTCCCTTCTTCCCTCCTTCCTCCCTCCCTCCCTTCCTCCTTCCCCCTTTCCAGGCCTGTGCTTGTCAGCCTGGGGAGACTATAAGCGGCTTGACCCCCCTCAGCCCCCACCCCCAATCACCACCACCCCAGCACCCTCCTCCCCAACAAGGACCTCTGCTGTGTCCTTTGGCTGGCTCTTGCACTTGCCTGAGTGGAGGTTATTCCTCCCTCTTCCCTCTGCCTGAGTCACAGGGCGACTCACAGCTCAGGGCCGGTAGTACTGGCGAGGTCAGGAGGCTGCTTGTAGAGGAGAGGGCTCAGCAAAGACAGCCAATAGAAGACTGAGCCAATGAGGTGGAAATCAAAATGGTAACACGCACAAAGCGTTAACAATGCTGTCTCTCTTCTAATTTTTTTTTTTTTTAGCTCTACCTAATGCTTCCTTCCATCCTTTTTTGGCTCACTGATAAAGAAAATGGTGTACATCTTAAAAAGCACATCAAGCGCCGATGGATAATTATTCTCTTTGTCCTAATTAAACATCATCTGTGGTAATTATACCAGAGGCTTGGGAGAGGGAAGGGCCAAAATCAAATCCAATTTATTAACCAGGGACTCAGCAATCTGAGAAAGATCATAAAAAACTGAGCAAGGAAATATTAAATACAATTAAAATTTCATTTTATGAATGCCTTTGGCTCCACAGCTTTTTATTAGAGATCGTAAGGTAGGTATTATGGTTCGGCATATTGGAAAATGGATACAGTTCCACATTGTTTAAAGATGCTGTAAGTAATGTTAGCCTTTCGTGCCAATTTACAGATTTTATTCTTACCATCAAACTCTCCCCCAAATGTGTAGCTCACACACACACAAGCAGGTGTTTAGGGATCTTTAGAGGTTTCCTGATTAGAAAGAACTTGTGGAGAGTTCAGTTATAAAGAGTCAAGGAGAGTCCAAGATTTGATATAGAAGCCATGGCAACCTATAAAGCCGAGAGAGGACGTGACCTTACCAGTAAACTGGTTCCAAACTAGCTCGGAGCACTTTCGAATTTGACTATTTTCATACGCTGGTGGTGGCAGCAGAGTTTGCCACTGATAAATGGGGTTGTATTCAAAGCAATGAAATAGAATGTGGGAAGCGCATGGTTCTAACTCATGTAAAACATGATGCCGGAGCAAAGAGGTGTTGATACAGGCTGATGCTGGTGACACTGGAAAACAAAGATTTGGCTGGATTTGATGGGAGGCTAACTGAATGTATTCAGACAAGGTTCAAGTTCCAAAATTTTAGTTTCTGACTTGCAGAGAGAGATGCACAGTTTGTCTGTGAAACAAACTTGCGCGCACACACACACACATCCAAAAAGAAAGAAGAGAGAGAGAGAGAGAGAGAGAGAGAGATGAGAGAGAGAGAGAGAGAGAGAGAGAGAGAGAAAGATAAAGACAGAGTAAAAGTACATAAACTCAATGCATAAAGTTTGATTCTGAGATTACAGGCCAGGTCCCTAGTAAACGAGTTCAAGGCAAGCTCTTGAGACAATGAGAGCCAAGGCCCATGCTCCACTTCCAAATCCCCTGACAGTCCACACTTGCATTTTATTTATTTATTTATTTATTATATTTATTTATATATTTATTTATCTTTGAGAGTCCTCTTTTTTTCCCCTCTCCTCTTTTTCTTGCCGTCTGCTATTCTAATGAGTGGGAGCCAGAAGAGTTCTCCACCCAGACCACCCGTGAAAGGACCAAGGGATTAGTCAAAGAGGACAAAGTAGGTCAACAAGATGCGGAAACAAAAGCACGCGAGAATAATGAGTGGCACTGCACAATGCGAAACAGGTCTGACACATCGCATCGCATTTTTTGGTGCGAGGCTTTACCTCCCCGTGGCACACATCCATGCAGATGTGGATCAGCCGTGACCTGCTTCTCAGATTTTTTTTCCTCTCTCTCTCTCTCTCTCTCTCTCTCTCTCTCTCTCTCTCTCTCTCTCTCTCTCTCTTTCTCTCATTTTTTGGGGGTTAGATAGACAAGAAATTCTTATAGTGTTTTTCAAAGAAAAATATAAATATGGGTCACCATGGAAAAATGCCAAGAAGAAAAAAAAGAAAGAAAGAAGAAGAAAAAAGAAAGAAAAGAAACATATCTCCACACCAACATGCTTATTGCTGAGGGTTTTTGGAGACATTTAGCTAATATTTTATACCATTTCAATTCCAAGATCTATCATCTAAAACTGTCTATTTGATCTATCTACAGAGAAACAAAACAAATTTATGCCAGGCAAAAATGTGTCAGGAGTGATCTATGGAAATGTTTGTGTGAACAATTTGAAGGCTGACAGCATCTTCATGTTCCTGCGTTTACTTGCCCAAATCTGTTCTGGATCTCTGGATGTCTGGCTATCTGACTCTCTCTCTCTCTCTCTCTCTCTCTCTCTCTCTCTCTCTCTCTCTCTCTCTCTCTCTCTCTCTCTCTCTCTCATTCTGACTGTCACACTGAATCCAACGCATGTTTGAGCCAAGCCAGGCAAGCATGAAGTCGTCGCCGCCGCCGCCGTCGCCCACCACTGCAAGTTCTCCCATGCAGGCTCTCTCATCTTGCATGCTCTTTAAAGGCAGGCAGGCAGGCAGTGCAGGCAGGCAGGCAGGCACTGTGGAGTTGCAGGGGCATGAGATAGGAGCTTCATTGTGTGTGATCTGAGGATTAGAATAACAGATCCCTTACATGAGGAGACAGAGCCCATGGGCAAAGAATATGAAGTCTTAGCCCATTGATAAGAGGTGTGCAAGCATTGAGATTAGCTGGAGCCATTTTTCATGGCGAGTGCATGGTTTGATGGGGTTACCCCCACTCACATACAGTGTGTAGCACAGCTCGCTGGATTAACACAATTCAGTCAGAGAAACAGGGCAAAAATTTGCATTTTAAAAAATGTTTTTTTTTTTTTTTTTTTTTTTCAAAAATGGGCGCTGTGTTGTTGAGATCCAGATTCAATGCATATAATCACTCATATGTTAGGTCAATGAGATCTGAAAAGAGGACTGTTTTTTTTTTTTTTTTTTCTATTTTTATAATTTCAGCTCCTGCATTCATGCATCGTAGGCAGGTGCAATTCATACCTCCTTCAACCTATAAAGTAAGTACTCAAAGCTGGGTCAGTTATATTTTATGCTTAAGTGGCCCAATAAAGAAAAAACAAAAAAACAAAAAACAAAATGGGAGCAATGCCCCTGAGAGTGTCCAATACCTATGGGAAAAGTAGAGGAATATGTACATGGGTAAAAATATACCTTCTAAAGCCACACATGGCTGCACAATGTGCAAACAGTGAGTGGCCTGTCCTGTCGACATCTTCCACCCCCACCAACTACAAAAACATGTCACAGTCAGATAGTGTCAGAGCTGAGCACACTTTAATACATTTACAGTAGTCTCTCTCTCTCTCTCCCTCCCTCCCTCTCTCTCTCTCTCTCTTTTTCTTTTTTATGCTTCTTCTCTTTTGCTTCTTTTTCTTTGTTCGTTTCTGTTTCTTCCTAAAATATCTTGACAGTTTGATGGCCTTTTGTGAGATTCTACTGTATGCACACCAGCTCATCAGTTGAGTACATGCAGCTTTGTCTTCCATTTTTTTTCCCTTGCTTCAGAATCTTGGGTCTTGGGAGGATTTCAGCAATTTTGCATTCAAAAGCAGCCTTAAAACTCAATTGTTCTTCCACATTTCTGATTATACCATCCATTTTTGTGATATTTTTGATCTCCTCATATTTCATTGTCATACAGCTCTCAACACTCGGAAAAAGAATGAAGAAGAATCAGTAAGTTTAGCAGTAGATAGAGCCGAGGCCAGCAGTCTCATCTCCGGGCACTGTTGTTCATCCCTGACTCCCTGCCAGGTCTTAAGCGACCATAATAGCAACCTTTCATTCAATGAGATGTTGTGCGTTATACATGCACTGCATACATAAACAGCCTGTATTGATCCAGCACGCCCTGGGAAATAACGAGGGTTACATTATGGTACAAGAGCTTTAATCCAGAGAGAGTGTCTGGTCGGGAGGGAGTATGGTTAAAAGCCTCATTTCACTGACCGAACCCCTCTTGGGCCAAGTGGGATGGTCAGTAGTGGATTTCAGCAAAACCAGTGCAAGAGTAATGGGAGTTTGTCAAGTTGTTGCTGCTATCGACAAGACAGAGACAAAGGAAGCTGCATCTACATTGTTTTACATTTGAATTTTGTCAGGGTATTTTTCTTGCTTGACAGTGTAGCATCGTTCCAATGACATTGGATGGACTGGTTTTGCTTTTGCTAAGTGAATCAGTATTGATTGCGATGGTCGGAGTTTTGTTGAAGGGGAAAGTATATGCAGGAGCTGGAGTCTAAGTTATTGAGTTTTTTTTTCCAGGGGAATAAGTAAGGACAGCACTGTACACAGTGCCAAATATAAAGATGTTACGACTCATCTACAACCGCAGTCACAAGATTTTTATTACAAAACACACTGAATATCACAAGACTTTGTGATAAAATAGCCTACCTCTTAACATGATCCTATCATATGCTTTTATGATGGAGATAAGACATGGTAATGTCACTGAAATTGTTTTCATTGTTTCATTACCTTTGTATGTGTATACCTGTGCATACATGTATGTATTTTTTAAACTGTATGACTGAGAGACAGTAGTAAACAAAACTCTCTGTTCTTTCCCACCATCAGGATCCTATTTTTAGGATGTTGTGCAAAAAATTCCTTATTGAGTATGTTGTTAATCAGTAATGGTGTGTTTTCATTCTCCATCTGTCTGTCAGTTAGTCCAAAGCAGCCTTTTTACCTCTGGGTTGAAGTCCAAAGTTGAGTGTGTAATATGTGTGCTTCCTCCGCATATCCTTGTTTGCACTCTTGCTCTTTGCTCTTCCTGTTCAGAGTCACTTCAAGTGAAAGCAGGCTATAGTCCAAAGGGCACGGGCTGGTCACAGTGGCGTTGTGCTCTGTCTGTGCTCGCTGACTGACTATCAGGTGCTCTCTGACTGCAGTGGCCTGAGACATGAACACCTTTGAACCCTAAACTTTTATTGCATTTTTTTTATGTGTGTATTATGTGGGTTGTTTTCTAAAATTGTACGTACATGTATATGTTTAGAATGTGGTGGTCTCTGTGAATCAAGCATTGACCTTTCCTCCGTTATTTAGAAAATGTTACACTGACCATACACTGAACTTTGGAACTGAAATAGTCAGAACTATTGCATACCCTTGCTGATTATTCCAACTGTCTGCTATGTTCCCAATGTATCTATGAATAAACAATAAAGTGTGAAACACCCAGTTATATTGGGATAGACTGGTTTTAGAATATAAACGAGTGTTCAAAATCCCTATGCAGTCATGCTGTGAACGACCTTTGACAGAGAGAGAGACATCCTTCCTGCCAAATGTCCCTTTGATAAGGTAAATGTTGCCCTTGAATGCCAAAGGTTGGGGGGTAAGGGGTCATCATCAACCCTGCTGACTAGTATACTGAAATATAAAAGTTTCAGTTCTTTTTCATTCTGTGTTAGATGCCACTAGTATTACAGTTGGTCAATTTAATTGTGTTTGCATTAAACAAAGTAGGCAGGCTACATGTTGCATAGTTCAAAACAATTAATTGTTCATCAGCAGTCCTCAACAATCTTACATTTTCATGATTTCAACCCTGTCAGGTGTGAGCATCTCCTTATATGGTTCTTTAAATGTCAAAAATAGGTGGTCTGGTCTTCCTTCACTCATGTTATCTCTTGCCAGCAAACATGATTATGGACTTTAAGTTTGGGCAGCTGTGTGGTCACTGACCTGGACCAAGGCAGCTGCAAAGGTGAAGGAGAGTTGTGGAGAGCAGAGCAAAAGGCTATGGCAAACCCCCACACAAAATGGCCCAGCAGGGAAGAAGAGGTGTAAGGCCACCACATGGGAAGAGGGAGAGAGGCTTAGGGGGTATTTTTTTCTTTTTTTTCTTTTTCAAGTATCTTCCTTAGGTTTATCTGCAACCTCGTCATGCGCTCCTTTGCTCCCCTTTCTTAAACTTTCAATATTTATAAACGGTACTTGAAGATTCATTTAGGCCTATATGATTTTTATTTAATAAAGCCTATTTTTTATTTTTATTTTTTACAATAGAGGTATTATTAAACTCTTTGTTCAGCTTTTATACATTTTGTACAGTGTACGTTATTTCGTACAGTTCACACTCCGACAAGTCTCAGGAGAAATAGGCTATGTTTTACTCCTATATTATGCTGTTATTAAAACTTTGAACACACGCAGACACTAGGTCGGCTGTGTCCCTGTGCCTTTAAGGGTGTTGTCCGTGCAAGGGAGAGGAGGAGTGTAGATGGCATTGCAGAGTGCCGGGGATACCTTGAACAAACAATTCACCCGGAGTCGACTGCAGGACCTGGTGTTGAACTGCTATCAGAGGCAGAAGCCCTTTTCGTGCGTATAGAATGTTGTGAAGGAGACGCACGAAGGGTCATTATATGTACAGAACCCCGTAGGCCTATTTGGCGAAACTGACATCACTCGAAAAGATCGTCTATATGAAGACACCTCAGACAAATCCTGCGCGTTTCTAAAATGCAGCACAATTTCCCAAAGACTCCTATCGGTCTCCATCTAAACAGGTACGTGACCAACTGGATGTAGCCTACTCCACCACAAGCCGTCGCATGACATGACGAGGACACGGCAGCAGTATTGTTCGTGTGAGGCAGCATGCAACATTAGTCTTTCGAATTCTCATTTATCGAAAGGAAGAGCAGAATAGCCGTCGTAGCCTACTATACAGGGAAACGACTGCTTATGGAACGAGACTGAGGTTTGTGTCACCGATTGATGTGTGGGTAACGTAGCATTAGTTTCCATTTTGTTTCATTTTGCGAGCGATGTAACCAGCATCATTAAGGGTTACGTTATGTCTACGGTGGATGCCGTCTGAGTAATGGATAGAGTTTCTTTCACTTGCCATGGAATGTAATTGTTGTAAGAGATGTCAAATTGCCATAGACTTACCGCTTCGTATGATTCTTCATTTTTGCCCAGACAGTTGGCTATTGTGGACGGATATTGTGAACGCTGATGGAGTTGAAGCCCATTATTTTTGGCATTGAAATAAATTGATTAATTATTATTATTATTATTATTATAATAATAATAATAATAATAATAATAATAATAATAATAATTCACCTGCCTATTTAGTCTAACTTTTTTCTTGCTTGAGAACTTTGTTTTGTTTTTGATGGAAATGTGCTGGTCTTTTAACTTGTGAAAATGGTCATAACGCTATTATTATGCTCTTATTGAAAGTGAGATCGATTCAAATTCTACTGTGGAGTAATTTGTCAGCTCTCTCGTTGTTCATTCATTCATTCATCAGATGTGGTCCAGGGATGACTTGTAGCCTGACTGTAAAAAACACCCTGCTAGTCGTTCAGTGTTGCCTTTTTACATGAGTGTAACGTTAGAGAGATGAAGATAGCTATCTGTTCATCATTGGAAAGGGTTAGTGGGAGGGCAAGGGTGAGAGGGACACTTCTCACTCTTTCTTTTAAGCAAAATGGAAACGTCTGCGTGTTGTGCTTGTGAGGCAGTGGATGTTTGATTTCTTGAGATGGTCTCTTCTAACTTGACACACTTTTTAGGGCTTTGTATACATGTAGTGTGTAGTGTAGGCCTACTGATACATGCATAGTGCATGACTAGATCTCTACTTTAACACATACATTTGTAGCCTGTGCTTTCCATTAATGCAAAGCAGACTTGTGTTGTTCTAGTGTGCTCTTCCTGTCAGTTTAGAAATAACATGGCACTAGAAACAAGAGCTTGAGTGGTTGTGGGTGGAAGCCTTTTTAGATCCATGCTGAGTGTGTCCTAGTCTGAAGAGTGTTTACTGAGTACTTCTGGAACCTGGTCAACACTAGGTTGTGAGTGACCTCACCTCGGGTCAGGTCGGCTTTAACAGTTCCGTGGCCTCTTTCGCCAAGGACTCCTGTTTATCTCCATTCCACTTTTCAAGTCAGACAAGGGCAGATACTCAACAACAGGCCTTGTTGCCTCTCTGTTATTGTATCAATAGGTATGTTAAAGTATTGCTGTGAATGTAGTTGTTGCTTGGTGTTTATCTAAGAGACAGCCTTGTAGACGTACTAGAAAATGTCAACAGGGGAACAATACCCTAGATGGAGTTTGTTCTGCAAAGGGCAACAGTAGCTATAAGGTCACATTGTTCCCAAAGCACCTAAACACAAGGCTAATGCCCAAGTGCACGACAACTGCAGGAGACATTTATTAAGCTGTGCTCATGATCCAAAACACCTAATACAGCGTGCCACTAATAAGCCCGGTGACTCATTCAGTACTGAAAGACAACAGGCAGGCAGACAGACATAAGCTTTGGCTCTGAGGCCAGGGAGTGTTTTGCTCTTTGTATTGGTCACTGCACTTAGGATAGCTCCAGCCATAGATACAGTCAATCTTCTGTTTGTTCAATGACACTGTCTGTCTGTCTGTCCGTCCAGTTTATCACACAAATGCCAAGCCCCATGTCGTGGACTTTAACCCTGGTACCATCAACATGGGATCACACATGCACACACACGCACACACACACACACACACACACACACACACACACACACACACACACTACATGGTGCTGTGGGAGAAGGGGGTGATGTGAAAAGATTAGAAGTGGAGAATGGGAGTTTTTGGGCCGAGTGGGAGGGTGAGTGGGTGGGGAGTGTCTTTGTTCATGAGATAATTATAGGCTCATTTAACGTACAGCGGGTCACGAAACCTCCCAGCATCCCTGGTTTAATCACTTGTGATTGAGTTTTAACTACATTATTCATACTTTGCTCAAAGACAGGAAGGAAAAGAAGGTCGCTATATAGCGAGACGAGAGAGAGAGAGAGAGAGAGAGAGAGAGAGAGAGAGAGAGAGAGAGATGGAAGAAAGGAAGAGGGTAAAGCGAGGAAGAAGAGCGAGTACCAAGCAAGCCCACACTGAGATCGAGGTCAGATAAATCAAGCGGAGGGCCCACGCCAGCAGCCGTCTTGTTGAAAAGACAACTGGCTAGATGAAATCTTGTAAACACCACCAGATCAATGAGCACACGCCAACAGGAAAACTTAGCACTGCACCAGCTTGTGTGTGAGAGGGTGAGAGAGTGAGAGAGAGAGAGAGAGAAAGAAAGAGAGAGAGAGACGTTTATTGTGCTGCTTAAATTGGCTTGGTTCGTGGTTTGTGAACACAAAGAAGAAAAGGAAGACGGAAAAAAAGACAAATGTAAGCAAAGGGATCCAGTATTAAACTAATGGCGTAAGCAAAAGTGGAGGGCAAAAGGAAAGAGAGCATCTTAAATCATGTCTTTCTGTGCCAGCTCATCTATCAGCGGGGCTAGCGCAGAAATGATTTTTCCATCTGTAGAATAGAAATGTCACCCCGAGGCAGCCGAGGTGTATCAGTGACATTTTTATAGAGTGGGCCTATATTACGCCAGCCGATTTATGATGTGCATGCCCCCTTCGTAACGTGCATGAATAAATATATGCATTGAATTTGAAAGGTAAAGGCAGGACCCCCCCTTCTCCCCCAAAATATCAATAGTCCCAAGGATCCTGCTCAACGGATGAATGTATATATATGCATAGGGCTTTAAAAATAATTGGAATATCTACATAATTGCACTTCACACTTGGTTTGGTTTTATTTGCAGGGTTATGGTAGTGTGGGGGTCAGATGTAGCAGTTCATAGATGTAAACGGTGGCAGACGGTAGTTATTGGCTTCTTTCAGGGAGGGTCCATAGCATCAGAAGTGGTAAGAGAGTGACTGGCTTTAGATATCCCTGATCCTTGAGTGACAGAGGACACACACAACACACTAGCCATCCCCAAGTGCTTTGCCATACACTGACACAGTGTTTCTCCCCTGGAACTGCTAAGTAAGGCAAGCACACAACACCAAGCAGGGGTATTTAAAAATGGATGAGCTCTCATTTGTCATTTGTCTGTTGGGTCCACAGAGCAAGGCATTCACAAACACATGTGTCATTGCATATGATATCTATTATTCATTTGATATCGCCTCATATAGAAGTTATACTATTCGGGTCCATTCTTGTAGAAATCCATTACAGAAACTGTACATTACTTTAAACTTTTGCCCATATGGCAGCTCTCTTACCAGCGCTGTCTGTATTTCCAGGCGTGTTTGTCTTTCAGTGAGGGATGATGTTCCACAACAGTAATTATTTGTGTGTGTGTGTGTGTGTGTGTGTGTGTGTGTGTGTATGTGTGTGTGTGTGTGTGTTGGGAGTCGAAATAGTGAAGTTAGGTTATTTTGAATGCTCCTGATTAGTTTTGGCTAGGCCTTTGTTTGCACAGTCCCGCTGGATGTTTTGAGGCCATGCTAATGTAGGCTATAGGGAGAGGTTTGAGAGGCTCAAGATGAAACAAAGCTCTGGAAGAGCTCAGCATAATTGAAGGCATGAGAGGACATGGCAGCCTTATGGTTAAATTGGACTTAGGAGTGTTATTCAACTGTGTCTTAATTTAACAGTCAGGGGAGCCCCAACGATGTGGCGGCGGCAGTGGCGGCAAAAAAAAAAAAAAAAAAAAAAAGTGGCACAATGTTAGTCATTCTGAGCCAGTCCTAAGAGCTGTGTCTTTTTCACCTCTCTGAAGGTTAAGAGACCTTGTCTCTGGCTCGCTGACGGATTGATGCATGTTCCTGTCGAGAAAGAGGGAGAGAGAGAGGGAGAGGGGGCGAGACAGAAAAAAAAAGGATTCCAAGTCCAAGGCCGCCGCAGAGCTGCTGTCCTATTAGTAGAGGGGGATTGTCCTTCACAACTTCTTAGCCAGCTGCCCTTTCTAGAGTCTTCCGAGCTCAGCCAAGGGCATTGTGTCTGTGTGTGTGTGTGTGTGTGTGTGTGTGTGTGTGTGTCTCGCTCAGTATCGGGGAGCAGAGGAGCCTCATGGTTACATAATCATCTGATTCTAATGCAAGCATCTGACACTGCACACATGCACCTTCATTGACTTTAACAGGTATATGAAAGAAAGAAAAAAGAAAGAAAGAAAGAAAGAAAGAAAAAGGAGGGAGAGAAAGGATGAAAAGATGAAAAGAAAGGACAAGCATATTGTGTTGGAGTAGAGATAGCCATGGCAAGCCCTATACCTGAACTTGAT
Source organism: Sardinella longiceps (assembly GCA_027497455.2). Lineage (NCBI taxonomy): Eukaryota > Metazoa > Chordata > Actinopteri > Clupeiformes > Clupeidae > Sardinella > Sardinella longiceps. Next base: position 10,185,544 of record JAODXP020000021.1, on the reverse strand, counting down.
TATGTCTCTTTTTTTTCTTTTTTCTTTTGAAAGCTTTTCTGAGAAATTACATTTGACCAGCAATTAACTAAAAGGGGATTTTGAGAATTTATGAATGACAGGTGAAGATTGATGTATAGTTCAAGGGGACATGTGTGCCGGTGTGTACCGTGGACACACACACTGTGGAGGGAGGGCTGACGGTGCGGCTCTGTAGATTTACTGCTGAGTACTTCTCTCCTCATCCAGCATGCACACAGCTACAGTACACTACACTACACTACACTACACTACACTACACTACACTACACTACACTACACTACACTAGCTAGCCTAGCGCTAGCCAGCTGGCTGCCCCAGACACATCTCACTGCTCTCCTGTTTTACACACTGCTGCAGCCGCTGACATCTTCCATGTTTTAGGAACCTGGTGCTATGTTCCCCCCATAGCCCAACTTTGGGTTATAAGGACATGAGCAATTTAATCCTTGATGACAATCTTGTAATTGATACCAGAATAATATTTTTATCCTATTTTTTATGTAGAATAGTTTCGGGGGGCAATCAGCCAGGCTAGCAGAAGTCAAGCCAAAATGTATCTTAACGAATCCTTTAAGCTACTCTATATTTATGCCCTAAGCCTAATAATGAAGCTGTATATTTCATGGGGGGAAGGGGGGGGTTCTATATGTGCCGATGAGCCAATGGCATCTCCTTACCACACTTAGTTAGTGTTGGTAATGGGAGACTGGATGCCTGTCCTGCTGCTTGTTTATATTTATACTTCCCAGGTAGCGAGCTAGGAGCCGTAGCCCAGAGCCCAGCCCGGCTAAGGGGAAACCCAATGCTTGACAGTATGCCCCCCTAATTAGGAGCCAGCTCAGCCAAAGCTCCATGGCCTGGGGGCAAATCCATAGCTATGCCTGGAGAACTGGAGGAGACTGCTGTGCTGCATCTCTTTCTCTCGCTCTCTTACACACACACACACACACACACACACACACACACACACACACACACACACACACACACACACACACTTGCACACACACACACACACACACACACACACACACACACACACACACATACTCATATACACACACACACACACACCTGATGGCATTCTCACCACTGGGATGGTGAATTTTTTTTCCCCCAGTGGTAAGTCAGTGTTATGCCTGTGGAAGGGCTTATGGCTATGTATGTGATGGGCCAGTCTTCAGTCTGAGATAGAGACAGAGAGGAGAGAGGACAGAGGAGACATACAAGAGTTACATGGCCACAGAGCATACATGGCTTCTCACTGCCAGACTGGAACACGGAGCGATGAGGATGGAGTTTCCGAATGAACATGTGTGAGCGAGAGAGTCTCTGCTTTTCAGGAGAGACTCATGGCTAGAGGGGTTTCATCACATAGGGCATCAGTCGTGCATACAGTTTGCTCCAAGTGGAAACAGTCAAAGGTGTGTGTGTGTGTGTGTGTGTGTGTGTGTGTGTGTGTGTGTGTGTGTGTTCACACAGACCAGCAGGGCTGAGTCAAATTTCAAGTGCCTTACAGCCAGATGTCCAAAGTTCAGAGATGGTAAATGGAAGAGGGAGGGAGGGAGAGGGAGAGAGACAGAGCGAGACTTTGTATATTTGTCTGTGTGTGTGTGTGTGTGTGTGTGTGTGTATGTCTGTGTGTGTTTGTGTGCATCTGTGTGTATGTGTGTGTGTGTGTTTTTGTCTAGCTGAATCACTGAATCAAAAGGTGGCGGTGATCTGTTGCTGGGCAACAAGAGGACAAGGCCCCTCCCCCACACCAGCGTAGATGGATATGCAGTTTAGTCTCTCTGCCCAGGGGGCTTCAGTGTTTTTAAGTTCAGGTCATGGCACTCTATGTCCATGTATTCTCTGTTTGGCCTCCATGTTTGAATTGTTGAAGGAATCTGTGCAGGCCAGAGATGAGGATCCTAGGGACAGCTGGATAAACATTAGTGTGTGTGTGTGTGTGTGTGTGTGTGTGTGTGTGTGTGTGTGTGTGTGTGTGTGTGTTTCTCCCTTGTCTCGCACTTGAACACTTGCTCCTGGTGCTGGCCCTCTGTCTCTTGTTTGCTTTAGTCTGTCATTCTTTACTTTGATTTGTTTGTTTTTCCTCAGTATACAAGTAGTTACTGTTGGATCACAGTAAGAATTGGAAACAAAAAAGTGTGAATGAATAAATGAATATACTGTACTGTGTGAATGAAAGAATAAACAATCTCTGTTAATAAGTGGAACAGGTAATATATTGTGGGTGATCATCTTTATTAAACTAAACATTGTGTGTGTGTGTGTGTGTGTGTGTGTGTGTGTCCTTGACTCCATCCCATCATTTCTGTGTGCTGGGCTCATTCTGTGAAATGCTCTTCTCTTGGCTGCATGTTGTATTTTTAGTGGGCATATCCACTAATGGCTCCCTGAAACCTGAAGCCACTCCCACAGTGCTGAGTGCAAAAAGGGGGGGGGGGGGTCTTTTTACACCAGGGTTTCTCCCAGTTCAAGGTCGTTATCCAGTTTGAATGTCGCACCAAGGTCAAGCGGGATTTGATAAGCTGTTTGTCTGGTCTGGACACATAAGACCTTTTGAAAGCTAATCATTTGGGTTCCTTTAGAACAATGGTGACAGCTGTGGCAATAGCTGAATTTGCTACAGTATACATCATGCCATAATTCAAACAAACCGAATTGCACAATTGTTGAATGGAACCTCAGATATTACATTGCTCCACTTTGAGGTTTGCTTGCATAACCTTTAGATTATGTCGAGAAATGTAGTCATGTCTAAGCAGTGGTTGAGCCACAGTCTTTGCTGACATTGTTTGTACGATTGCTTTGCAATGTCTCTTTGCAGTTTTCTTAGTATTGGAGTACAAGTCATTCTCCTCTTGCCAGTTCAGAGTAAGAGAAATCGAGAACTTGTACACAGATAAGGACTGTGTCTGTTGTGTCTTGTGTAATCATATCAAAAGCCAAAATTGGATGCACTGGCTTGCTGCAAAGTTGCAGAACTCCAATGAAATGGATGGAAATTGTGTGTGATAAGTACCACTGTAGGAAAGCTTGGCCAAAATGTTCAACATCTAACTCACATGCCTTTTCTTTCTAATTCTGTAATGGAGACTTGTTAGGCGTTTGGCAGAGGCCAAATGGATTTTGGTGTCTCGACTGTGGCTGCCGAAGCTGAGTCACATACTCAGAAACACAAACACACACACACACACACACACACACACACACACACACACACACACACACACACACACACACACACACACACATAGGCAAACCTGGGTGGTTGGTCTGCACTAGTCGGAGCTCAAACAAGCCCAGTCAACTGCAGAACTGAGCCGGAAAAACAAAAAACATGCCACAGCTCCTCTCCTATCCTCTCTTCTCCTCTCCTCTCCTCTCCTCTCTGACACGATATGGGCCAACCTGAGGTAAACACACAGCCTCTTGTTCAGCTTGTATTCAAATCACTGGCTTAACATGGAACCTGTGAGATTGGGTGGCAGTGAGTGTGTTTGAAACAGAGACGGCTAGCGGTGGCTACCCCTGAGGCTACTGATGCGGTGCCAGAGTGCTGTCCACACTGAGAAACAGGGAGGCTGCTAAGCACACTTCAGAGTTGGGTTGCTACAGTACAGCAAAACAGAAACATCTGAAAATGTGTGAGATGTGAAGATGATATACTGAATACTTACATCATGTTTGATCTGTCCATTCAATATCTGTGCTTATTGTTTTCAGATTGTGTGGGGGCAAAAAGCGAACTTAAGATGTTTATCAACCCCAGGCAACCTTTCCTATAGCACTTAGAAAAATCCCCTTCTAAGAGTCTTTGCCAGCACTTCAGAGAGAGAGAGAGAGAGAGAGAGAGAGAGAGAGAGAGAGAGAGAGAGAGAGAGAGAGAGAGAGCGTGCACACAGCCTGCACACGGTACACATGGCATACGTGGTGTATCATTGCTCCACTCCTGTGCTGATCAACACAAAGCTTTTAAATGTGCCAGTGCGCTGTTTATGTAACACGCTTCGGCAGTTTGAGGTTGACACAGAAGCCAGACAGCTCCGATTTAGCTGGCCTTTTTTTTCTTTTTTTTTTCCTGTGCTGAAGCTATCTGCATGCACTTTTTTTGTGTCTTGACCTTACTGATTAGGACGAGATTAGGGCTGACCTGGAAACATTTGAGTGCTGTAAATAAGGCCAATGATCTAATTGGACAGGGCTCTCAGTGGGTCTATTCGCACTCCTACTGCTACTAGTGCTCTGCCACCGTGCCACGGTGTGTGTGTGTGTGTGTGTGTGTGTGTGTGTGCGTGTGCATGTGTGCGTGTGTGTGTGTGTCTATGTGTCAGTGTGTGGGGTGTGTGTGGTGTGTGCCTATGTATGTATGTGTCTGTGTGTGTGTGTGTGTGTGTGTGTGTAGGTGTGTGTCTGTCTGTCTGTTTTGTGTGTGTTTTTGTGGGTGTGTGTCTCTCTGTGTGAGTGGAAGTGTGTGTGTGTGTGTGTGTGTGTGTGTGTGTGTGTGTGTGTGTGTGTGTGAGTGTGAGCCCAAGCCAGCAAGGAGAGGTGAAGGGGAGAAGAAGCTGCCATCCTGCCCATAAATGTGCTGAAGACACACGGCAGGACCAGGTTCAGCTATTAAAGATATTTTATGACGGCCATGATCAGTGTTCCCCTGGGGTGTAAACACACACACACACACACACACACACACACACACACACACACAGATGCCCATGCAGGCAGACAGACAGACAGACAGACACACACACACACACACACACACACACACCAACAGTATATCTGACAAAGGGGAATTGACCCGGTCATGATTGATAAGTCCTCGGAAAAAAGCTGCTATTGTGCAATTTGCTATTGTTCTCCCCCCCTCGAATGATTCCAGTCATTCTAAATGGGAGAGAAAAACAGATGTACTGTACTGTACAGTAGCTTTAGAAAGAGGAGAAAAAACAAACAAACAGATTTGTCCACTGTTCTTCACATCCCCTACAGTACCTCTGTCTTTCCCCACTGAGCCCCCCCCCCCCCAACCCCAGATCCCCCCTGTGACACAGATCAGGAAATAAAAGTTGCTGGCTGTACTCTTGCTGCAGTGTACGTGGCTTTTAAAATTCCCATCCACTTTCAGCTCTCTCTCTGTGCCTCTGCCGCCCACACCATCCCCACTCCACCCCCACTCCACCCCCTCCCCTCCACCCTCCACCCCCAGTAACCTTCAGAGAGCACTGACTTCATCCTGGAACAATGTCAGATCCATGTAGATGAATATAATTAAACAAGTGCTTATCATCCAGTGGGGGAAAGTTTAGCGGCGGGTCAACCTTGTTTGCCTCGCCGCTCAAGGTCAACTGGAGGTCACGGCCGCAGCTAGCTAGCAAGCACAGGCAGGGGCGGTGTGTGTGTGTGTGTGTGTGTGCGGGGAGATGGAGAGCAGAGTGCAGTAGAGCAGACCGTGGCGCTGAGCCCAAACGCAGGACGAGCATTTTTCCAGTTCACAAAAAGGGTTTTCACACAGAAGAGCTACGGCCATAAAGTTAGCGGCAGTGGCGATTTGTTTCCCCTCCACCCCCCACCCCCACCACTCCAACCCCACCACCGCCCCAACCCCACCACTGCCTTTCTGCAAGCACCGCTTAAGGTATTCCTCTCAGTGATTAAGTGTGTGCTAGTCTGCTGTACGCAATGCAATGCCTTCTCCGCCCTCGCCGCACACAAAATGAGAAAGATACAAAGACAGCCCCTGCAGGAGAAAGAGAATAAGAGGAATCGATATTTGGCTATTTATTTGTTTATAGCAGTACAAAACAAATCATCATGCGGGGAGGAATTTGTTCCGAGAGACAGTCGGCAGCAGTAGCAGCAGCTGTTTACGACTGGCGCGTACATACCATGGAAGCAGGAAATGGCAGCAAACACCTGCAGCCGGAAACGGCTCCCTGCTGTCAACACGAGCTGATGCGGGCCAGGCCAGGGGGAGGGGGAAGGGGGGGTAGGGGTCGAAGAGCTTGGGCCGCCCGCTGGAGGATGGAACGAGTTGGGGTTCTAAGGTCAGGGGTCAACGAAAGGAAGCTGCTCTGGACAGAAAACATGTGGTCAGAGATGAGGCGGAAAACTAGTTTGTCTGGTGTGTGTGTGTGTGTGTGTGTGTGTGTGTGTGTTCAAAGGAGCGCTCAGTCAGTATACAAACAAAAGGCTCTTTCATGGGGACAACACTGAGCGGCTGGAGTGTTGATTACAGAAAGACTCTTCATCGCCAGTGGCAATATTAGGTTTTTAGTGTGTTTGAACTAAAGGCCAAGCGTACGCTATGTCATCTCTAATCTTCACACGCAACACCCATGCAGCAGCATCAGTAAACTTATTGACCAGCGTGAGCTACGCATGGCCTGAGGCTATGAATGGTATTTCATTAATAAGATGGGCTGTGTCTCACATACATGCTTCTTTGGAAGGCCTCTGACCAGATGAACATTTGATAGGGGTTAATCAGAGTTTGTCTCTGTGGACATGCATGGTGGAAGTCTAGAACTTTCCTTTGTAGAGTGTGTGTTTGTGTGTGTGTGTGTGTTGTGAGTGTGTGCGTGCGTGTGTGCTTGTATGACCTATTTACTTGGGCCGCAGAACCAAGCTCGCTTTGGATGAGAAGCCATTGCAAATAAGGGAAAAGTGTAATCTGGTATAAATGTACTAGGGTGGTTGTTGTTTCTGTGGCTTGGCCCATATTTGGAATAAGGTTGGTCAAATATAATTTCCCCCCTGAGTTTGAATGGTTTGAGCAAAGAGAAGCACCTGTATTTAACAGGGCTCACTTTCACTCTCCACATACAGAGACTCTATGGGTTTTTATAGAGCTACCTATCTTTAGCTTCATGTGCTTATACAGTCATATTTTTAGTGTATATTTAGACACAATCTAGACGTTATCCAAAGCAAGTCACACTGAAGGCTAGTGTTATCAGGGAGAGAGATCTGAAATAGACACCTGAGTCTTTGTGAATGCCTTAAACAATGCATCAATGAACCATGTGAATCCCATATGGTACTCTTCCTCTTTACACAAGCAAAAGAATTTCCCGGTCCCATTGAGATTTTATTATATGCATACCATTTTAATGACTTTTTACAGTACATTTTTAGTAGTTTTTTTCCCTACACTCCAAATATATTGTTATTATCCAGCTGCGTTTGGCAGTCAGTCTGTGTCTGAAGGGACTGGTAATGTCATGAGTCTGTCCCTGTCTGTCTCAGAGGATCCAGTTTCTGCAGTGCTCTTGTCTTGACCTTGTGCAGACTGTGTGTGCTCTCTCACTGCACTAAAGGTTCTGCTCTTGCCCCCGGTCCTCATCAAGGTCCCCTGGCAGGTGTCCGTGGCATTGCCCGTATGCAAATACTCCCCCCCCCCCCCCCGCCCCTTCCTAACTGGCATGACTTGGCACCAGCACAGCTTCACCTATTTTGATGTCGCTAAGCTAAATTAAGAGTGATGGGCATGGCAGAGAGGGAGAGAGATGTTTTTCTAAGATGTGCCCGTGACGCAGAGAGTCGACATTGGTCCACCCCCAAGAAGGTGAGAGGACACCCTGGTCAAATGACAAATGTGTTTGTCATGCGAGTTGAACATTCTCAGAGGTCAAAGCCACGGAGAGGAGAACTCGTATGTGACTGCATGTGGGCCTCTTAGAGTGATGTCAAATCGATGACACGCTTACAATTTAAGAAAAAAATTGTTTGACCGTTCGTGGTGATGCGCGTTAGTAATGTTTAAGAAACCTAGCTGAAGGTATGCGTCACCTTTTTAGTGTACGGAACAGGGCTGCTCGGAAAATTCAGTCCAGGTCTCCTTCATCTTGATGGCTCTCTCGGGGCGGAACCTGAGACGGTTCTGCGGAGAGAGGAGCACACCCAAGTACAGGACAAGAACAGCTGGGTACAAGCGTGGCAGCACTCCGACAGGAGATAAGGTTACATCCCAACCAAGGGTAGGGCCCCCACGCTTCCTCGGAACGGGGCCCGGGCCTCTGAGAAGCTGTCATCATTCACATCGTAAAAAAAAAAACTTTGTTTATTCCAAGGCAGTTAGGTCTCCTCGACCCCTCCTAGTCCTCCACCCTCCTCCTCTATAACATGTCTCAACCCCAGGAGGTTGATTCTCAGTATGTGTTAAACACTTTTCTACGAAGGAGAGAACTCTCAACTTCAGAACGCTACAGTAGTCTTTACTCTTCTCTGCTCTTTTTACTTCTGTCTTCTAGACTTTTCTTTCATGGTGACTGGAACATTTTTGCCACAGAGAGATGTCCTCCCTACTTTTCATTCGTTAAGTTGCATAACCTCTAAAATACCATACCGTAATGGGAATCTCTCTCTCTCTTTCTCTCTCTCTCTCTTTCTCTCTCTCTCTCTTTCTCACTCTCTCTCTCTTTCTCTCTCTGAAATGCTGCCAAATATAGCAGGTAAAATTCAATTCCAGATATATCATTTCACTCTCAATTGCAAGCAAGCAAATGGCAGCTTAATGACTACGTAGATGACCTGACCTTTAGAGAACTGTTACGTTTCAGCTTAAGCATCCACCCTTCACCAAGACCCCCACCACAACCACCACCACCACCCTCCATTTACCCCCATCCCCTCCTTAGCCACCATGGCCCAAGATAAGAGAAGCAGCTGGGAGAGGGAGGTTGCTGGAGATCTCTATCTGGGTGCAGGGCAAAGCAGTTCTATTCCCCCCCTTCATTCCCTTTTTTGTCTTGCACACACACACACAGTTCAAGGACGGCTGCAGGCAGCTCGACCCTCGCTGAGCCAAAGCAGCGTGTCAAGGTCGCACATACTCACCCCCGTGACATTCTGCAACAACTCGAAACGGGTAGTGTGTGTCTGTGTGGAGTTTTGGGGGGAGAGGGGGAGGGAGAGGGGAGGCGGGGGGCTGGGTAGGGAAGGACATGGGAGGTAGGGTTGCAGCTAAAGTTATGTCTCCCCCAGAGAGTTGGGTAAACAGCTTCTCTGTTGCCCTGTGTGGTCTCCTCCTGCTGGACAACTTCTGCTGCCCTGCCAGGGGCCCTGCGGCTGCTGTGTGCTGCTGTCTCTCTCGCTCTCTCTCTCTCCAACCAGCCGCCTCGCCGGACAAGGACGAGATTGCAACGACACGACACGACAACGGGATGGGACGGGTCGGGGCGCAACGCTGGGGTGGGACACGCTGGGCCTACAGTACACGCAGCCGTCACTCCGCAGGACACGGCGTGGCAGCAGATGACATGGTCATCTGTCAGTTAGGGTGTGCAGAGTCCTGGTAGTAGTGAGAGAGCTTTGAAAACAAGCTTTGTCGTTGACACGTACATACACTGAGAGGAGAGGAGAGTGCAGCCGCTGTAAAGGCTACGAGAGAACAAGACACAGACACACACACATACACACACACACACACACACACACAGCAGCAGCAGCAGTAGCAGCAGGAACAAACTCCTTTAAAGGGACAGGCCCTCTCTGAAGTCCACAGCAAGGCCTCCGCTCGATGGCTCATGCTGTTTTCATCCCCCCCATTAACTTTTTAATCCGAGCTTCATTTCTGCTAATTAGCGACAGGGAAGACTGAGCCTTGCCACTGGTGACAGGCCGGCGCCCCTCTTGCCCATCCGTCTGTGGCAGGCGGCTTCACCGCTACCTCCCCTACCCCCACCCACCCCCCCTCAGAGTTCGCTGTCATTACTTTTGTCTTTTTCAAGTCCTTCAAAAGTGCTTATTATTATTTCGGTTGAAGCAAAAGGGAAAGAGTGTCGTCAGCTCTTCCGAGACCACGGCACGGTTACCGACCAGCCTCAACCTGAGCTGGAAGAAGAAGAAGAAGAAGGGAAGAGAAGAGAAAGCTAGCATCAGATGAATCTGATGAAGCAGAGGGAAACCTGGCACCTAGCGCTTAGCGTGTGCTGTAGCTACAGTAGTACACCATAACAATGCTAGCGAGGATAAAACAGTGGCTAGACAGCATAGACACAAACCAGTTAATCAGATAGCGCGCCCCTGAAAGCATCTGCAGCTTGACTAGTAGAGAATAGCGAATTGTTTGTGATAACACCAAGGTCACTGGTTCAGTTCCACAGCAACACAGATATCAGTAGCCTTATCTGGCCTTAGCGGATAGCCACTGATTTTTCCTCTTGGCTGGAACAGAACTGATGAAGCCAGTCAGTCCCTCTAAAGGGCTGAATGTGTGGTGGTGGTGGAATTGTCTTTTCAAATGAGTAGCTGTGTGCACATCCCACCTTCCGGCTAGGTGCAGGACAAATAAAGTAGTATTCAAGGCAAGAAATATAAATAAATAATGTCCGCAACACTGATTAAATTCCCATATTTATTAATGAAGATCAGCAATGTTTCTACCGTGTTTGGTCTCTTCTTCAGGCAAAAAATGTGGTGTTGTCTCCCTAAAGGTGGGCTCTGGTGATCAGTCCTACTGCAGAGGCAGGTAGGCAGGCGGGGGGGCAAAGGCAAGATGCAGATGTAGCAGGGAGGGCTGGTCTCTTCTTCCTGCTCGCCGGATGATGAGGAGGAGGAGAAATAGGCCACTCTTAGCCCTCAGAGGTTGCCATGGAAAAGTGCGAGAACATAATTGCAAATTAAGGGGGGTGGGGGGGGGGGGGATCGTCCATGATGAGATCCAATTGGGACGCGGCCCTTGTCGGAAAAGAGGAGAAAACACAAGCAGAAAAATCTTATTTTAATATTATTTGTAAACAATAACTCAAGATACTTGTGGGGAAATCTTTTTTTTTTTAATTATTTATTTGAGAATTGCAGTCAAATTTAGGAAAGCCATGGCTTATAACTGGTGTTATGCAATTCCATTCTGACTAGTGGTTTTATTTTAGCTTCAGGCTGCAGGGTTTCCTCTGACATCCCTAAACTGTGGCCCAGCACAGCTCTGCACAGCACAGTGCTGTCAGGTCCCCCAGCAAGACCACACGGTTTAGATAGAGCCACACGGGGGCCATTTACACACTCAACGCATGCCTGACTCTCTCATCTGGAAACGGGCATTATCTCTGTACACGCCTCGTTGATAAAGTGGCAAGGCTTGTGATTGGCTAGGAAAACGAGCCATTTGCGAGCGAATCGGCTTTTAAAAACTGGGCCGGGCGTTTTTTGGCGCTCGCCATGTATTATTCATGACGCTCCACTCAGCGTCTGAGAAGCAAAAAAAAAACGGGCCGTAGAGAGAAGACGAAACACGCAAACCTCCGCTCCCCTCCTCCTCGTCCTCCTCCTTCGCATTGTCAACACATCTATTTCAAGTTCTCAGTTCTCAACTTTCCGCTCACTCTTGTGAAGTTCTTGTGAAACAAAGGTCGCCTCGACTCCCTTCCTCTTTGTGACTTTGATTGACCTTCATCAGAGGCCCGTGTGTAAAATATTCAGTACATCCTTTGTCTGCGTACAGCGACCTGACATCCCATTCACGATGAGGTCATCAGTGTGATGAGGGGGGTGGGGTGGGGTGGGGGGGTTGATTGAGGTGCTCCTGACAAGAGACAGTCCTAATGAGGAGGATTGAGAAGACTTGATCAGTTCCCTTTGACGTTTTCAGTCATTAAGTATGAATACAGTAGGTTTGAGTTCTACAGTGTACTGAATGATGCTCTGTGGTGTAGACACGTCACAGTGAAATTTTGCAGTGAAGCTTAGCCTAGGAATCCAGACATACCCTAGCGATAGCAAATTGATTTACTCAGGAAATATGTCTAGCAATGAGCCATAGGGAACTGATATTCAATCCTTGGTGGTAGGGGGCCAATCACAATGCTCTATGTGTGTAGACTTTTTTAGTGTAGTGCTATCCTATTGCGTGCGTAGGCAGTCTGAAAGGTTCCGCCCCTACAGTAGGATTGAACTGCGCTCCATCCATCCATCCATCGTGGCCAGACTATGTATTACACTGTATGTTATATAGTTTGACTTGTCAGGCTAAGTAATGCCCCCCGAGTTTTATACACAAACTTCCCAGGCAGGCCCTCTCAGTGAAGCCCTGAATTTTGCTGATGAGCTCACTTTGTAGTGCGTCTCCAAGATGAACACCATCAGCATTTAAGCATGAGCGTGTACAGCTGTTCAAGCACATAAGCCGCCGCTGCCGCACCGCACTGCACTACACAGCACAGCCCCCTTGTTCTGTCAGAGAGTGCAGAGCAGAGCAGAGCAGAGCGGCGTGCGTTGCTATCCTTGAGATAGTCCTCTCCTTCTCCCTCAGCACCCGTGCTTTTTGGCTCGCATGACTCTGAGCAAGACTTCACTTTCTTATGAACTCCTCCCAACCCCCACCCCCTACCCCTAGCCTCACACACACACACACACACACACACACACACACACATCTCTCCTCCACCTGCCCCTTCTCTCTCTCTCTCTCTCTCTCTCTCTCTCTCTCTCTCTCTCTCTCTCTCTCTCTTTTTCTCTTCATCCGGCCCCATCTAGGGAAAAGGCAAGGGACCCAGGCACACTCCTCCTTTTAATGTGCTGGCTTTTCTTCAATCATTTAATTAAGAAGAAGGAGAGATTATTGGGCCTGGAGTCAGCTCCTTCTCCCTTCCAGCAGCCTCATCTATCTCTGATTAAACTTGTAACATTCTGTAGCTGCGCTGCTGCTGCTGCTTCTCTGCTCCACTCTTTTTCTGGGCCACCGAGAGAGAGAGAGAGAGAGAGAGAGAGAGAGAGAGAGAGAGAGAGAGAGAGAGAGAGAGAGAGAGATGGATGGATAGATGGATGGAGACAGGAAATGTGCAGGAGGCAAGGAGAGAGAGGGAGGGACAGAGAGAGAGATAGAAAGAGAGAGGGGGCAGAGAGAGAGAGGGGAAGAAGGGAAGGAACAGAGAGGGAGGGAGAGAGGGGAAAAAGAGAGAGAGAGAGAGAGGGGGGCAAAGAAGAGAAGGGAGAGAGAGAAAAAAAGAGAGGAAGAGAGAGAGAGAAGGCTATTGTGACAGTAGTGGAGAGGGGAGCTGCTGGAGAAGTCCAGAGGCCAAGGTGAGATCAGCTCTCCAGTTGTCTCCCTCTTTCACACCCTGTGTGTGTAACCGTCCTGAGTGCTGCGTCAGCGCCGTGGGTGTGAAGTTCCACGACTAGAACAGTCTGATACCGATGGACTGAGAGTTTCTGTGTGTGTGTGTGTGGGAGAGAGAAAGAGAGGACAGATTTTTGGAAAGGGTGTTGTCAGAGATGGGTAGTTTCTGACACGCCATTCATTGTAACCTTTTGTAAGTGTGCTGTGTTTCCCTTTCTTCTTCTTCTTCTTCTTCTTCTTCTTCTTCTGTGAGAGATAAAGTACAGTCTTGCCTTGCACACCAATGCCCATACAACAGATTGAGATGAGAAATCTGCCATCAGCCTGCGAGAAGAATTATCTTTGAGCTGCTGCTAAAAATAGCTCCAGTCAAAGCCAAGTATTTTTTTTTTAAGACAAGACAGCTCTCCTCAGCGATCATGACTGCCTAGTGGTGTGAGGATGGAAGGAGGGGGGATGATGGGTGTGTGTGTGTGTGTGTGTGTGTGTGTGTGTGTGTGTGTGTGTGTGTGTGTGTGTGTGTGTGTGTGTGTTGGGGGGGTTTGAGGGTGTAAACGCTCTGGCGTTTTGCCTTTGAGAGCCAACAAAATCAGCCCCTAGAGAGGCCAGTCTGGCCCCAGGGAGGGCTGGAGGAAGGGGGGTGGCGATGGGGAATGGAGGGGTGACTCCTCCCTCTGAGAAAGGAAATGGTTAACATGTCACTGTAATTGGCATCCACAGCTGTGTGTCCCTTTTGACAGACAGGCAGCATCGGGGGTGGGGTGTCGGGGGGGGGGGGGTGTGTGTGTGTGTGTGTGTGTGTGTGTGTGTGTGTGTGTGTGTGTGTGTGTGTGTGTGTGTGTGTGTGTGTGTGTGTATGATTTTCTTCCCTCTTTTTTCAGTTGCAGCCTCTGCTTTGCTTTGTGTGTGACAGCTGCCTAATTGGGCATTCGCTGCTTGTAGTGAGGCTGGCTCCTGTGGCCCGGGCTGCTGACGAATGGCAGCGGATTACAGATGAGGACACTGTGACCTGTTCGACCTTCCCACTGTGGGAGCGCAGGGGAGAGGGGAGAAGGATGGGGTTGGGGGGTGGTGGTGTGAGAGGGTGGAGGGGGGGGGGCACCCCCTCTGACTCCACCCCTCACCCACCCTCCCCACCTCCCCCCACCCACCCAGACAAGCACCGCAGGTCACTGGAGGATGAGGTCGTGAGAAGGTGGAGGATCTGCCAGGTGGCCAATGACAAGAGTGTCACATGACAGCTTTGCCCCCCCCCACCCCTCTCCACCCTCACCACCCCTCTCCACCCACTCCCTAGCCCTCCCCACCTCCCTTATGTCACTAAGTCAAGGGCATTGCTTTTGGCACTGCCAGCCCTCCTGCCTGCTTTGCCCCCACCTTTGTGAAAAAGTGTTTTGCTGTTGTTTGTCTCCCCCTTGCTCCCTAATGCGACACAGCCAGCGCAGCACAGACTCCTAGCAGCAGAAGCAGTGTGTGTGTGTGTGTGTGTGTGTGTGTGTGTGTGTGTGTGTGTGTGTGTGTGTGTGGTTAGAATGTCATAATTGTGCTGTTGATGATGAGACACTGGATGAGGATGCACTGTGTGTGTGTGTGTGTGTGTGTGTGTGTGTGTGTGTGTGTGTGTGTGTGTGTGTGTGTGTGTGTGTGTGTGTGGCGGGGGGTCTTTGATTTAGTTCATTTTCTTCTTCCTGTCTTCCTCTTCTTTCTCTTTCCTCATTTGCATTTATTGGCTTTTTCTCTGTGCCACTCTCGTCCACTGCCTCCCTCCATTTTTTCACTCTCTCTCTCTCTCTCCTCTCTCTGTCTCTCCACCTCTCTTTCCTCATTGCTGGTTTGGCCCTGTTGTTCTCTATGGTGTGTCTCTCCTGTGGTGGAGGGGAAAAGACAGAGACAGAGAGGGAGATAGAGACGGCCATGGCTGAGGAGGATCAGTCCTCTCGTTTCAAACTGATAATCACGCTCGTTATGTACATGATGGAACTCCTCTGGTTCTGCAAAGGCAAGCAATCCTGGCATCCACTCCCCCCCCCTCCTCACTCACACACACACACACACCTTCTTCCAGCCCTGCCCTCCCACCCTCACAATCTCCTTTAGCAGTGCATGATGGATAATACGCTGTATTAACTCTCACTACACCCCCACAACCCACACACTCACTCAACCCACACACACACACACACACACACACACACACACACACACACACACACACACACACACAAACCGTGTGACAGGCTCTCTCCCCCTCACTCTCAGTCAGCGCCACCCAAAACGCCTTCCACCGGAGTACTTTCCATTTGCACTCGCAGCCCAGGGTAATTAAAGTGCTGAATCACCAGGAAGTGACTGAAAACTGACAAACAGATAAATGAAGTTGGCATTCAATCAACATAATTTAGATGGAATGAGATTAGCGCCAGACAGAAAAGAAACTAATTATTTAGCAAGGTTGTGGATTTGATGATGTTTGGTTGCGTTTCTTTTTTTCACCGTGCGTTTGCAGGACCCTGAAAGCATTATTAAAAATGCAGAAGTAGGGATGCACAAACGAGTTGCTTAAAAGAAATCACTTTGCCATCTCAATTTCTTTTGCTTTCTGTGCAGATTTTGCCATATATTGATCTTCTTAATGGGAACACTAATTGTGTACAAACATTAGTCATTCAATGCTCAGCTTTTATAATCTCCAGTCAATAAATCTTTAAACATGTACAGAAACATGGTTTAGATAACGCTGACCTGACGGCCTTGGGGCCTTTCATGTTTAAATCCCAATTGTATTTGTTCTGCTGTAATGGTTTAAAAAAAAAGCTTTGGTGTCCAAATAATTAGTAGCACATGCTGTGATTTGTCAGAGAATGTCCTTATCTTCCTTGGCAAATTAAAAAAGACTTTAAATGCCATTCTCTGGGAGAGCTTCGAGCGCTGGGGCATGCTGAAGCAATCGAGGTCTTGCCCATTCAAGCATTTCGGTCTGGCTTAGCTTTTTCTCCT